>OW569414.2:102113998-103363998 GCA_937662695.2 Halyzia sedecimguttata
TGATGTCATTCGAAACTCTAAGAAACTAATACTTTCGGAGATATGATTTTTCAAAATTTCAATAATTATTCTCAATTCTATATGATTTCATAGAATACTCTAATTATAATTTCCTGATGTATATAAATCCAACATGAGATGAGTCATAGATCTACGTTTTGAATTTAATAACGAAAATTCTTGAGAATTAATGCACAGAAGCCAAATTGAAAAAGTGCGAAAGCCCTGTGGACAGGAGTTTTGTCGTTTTTGTTCAAACTTTGACAAATCAGAACTCCGAAGTATTGGTTTTTCGGAGGGTTTTTCCGAGTTGGGAATGATATCATTGGATTCGTATTTAATTCATTTTATTTTATGATGCAGTTCTATCGTCAGATTCCCAATATTTACAGCAATATAGATCCGATCGTGATATAAGCAGCGTACTCCAAACCAAATTTTCGGAGCAGTCTGGCTTGATTTTAATTTAAATAAATATCCACGATCTCGCAGAAAGCCCTGCTCATGGCTCTGTGAAGTGAAGGATTCAATCTAGCAGTTGTTGAGAATGTTTTTAAGGATGACGTCTCGATCAAGATTACCATTTCCTCAGCGTCCTTAAAATAATAGACCAACTGTGCCTTGAATGAGAGCATATGGTGCATCAGAGGTAACAGAAGTCGACATCAGATCTCTACCTGCAGCAACCCTATTAATAGCTTACTACAAATTTGAAGGGCCGAAAAGAGTACCTGCATGGTGGGGAAGACTTGATATTGTATAAGCCCCGGCCAAAACGGCTACGATATCACGGACAAATTTTAAGAAAATGATAAACAAGAATTATCTCCAACCAAGAAACACTCTATATTCAGTAGATCGTCTCCGAATAAGAAGATAAGAATCGAATATTGAAAACAATTGCTATTTCATCTTGAATTTCCAGCTTTCATTCAGAATCCATTCGGACAGATTCAGATTATCTTACCACCTTTTTGATTGATGTAGCTTCAGAGCTACCTTTCCCATAAAATCTGGAATAGATAAAATAAAATGTTTCCAAATTTTCAACTTTTTTTTTCTCAGTCCACGGACTTGTAATTTTTTTTCCATTGTAACACTAGACGGACCAGATAGTATGTTTATTCAGCTTCAATTTCCTGTTTTTGAATGCTTGCTACGTCTTTTTGTCGTGGAAATATCCGAAATAAAACGAAAAAGGACCCTTTCCGTTTTCAACCATCCCTATCTCTCTATACAATGACCACGCAGTTGAGATTGTACGACGGATAAAGTCCCAAGATCTGTCAAGAAAGTCGAGAAAAAAATGTTTCATCCACAATTTAAATTTTAAAATGTCAAAAAAATTAGACTTTTTTAGTTTAATCCGTAAATCGCCCATATCTTAACGTAACTGATGGGAAGGCAAAGCCTTCTAGGAATTTTCAAACGTCAATATACCTAATATCCCGACTAATACCTCTATTAGTTTTGAAATGTAAATCAAACTTATGAAAAAAAATTAGGGATGAAGATTTGTTGTCCCTACTCTGGATCACAATGGAAAAATCAATTTTTCTTCGACTCTTTTCTCAATTCTGCATCATAAAATTTGAAGAAAAATATTTTGTTCTCAAATTTAGAAAATCAGTTTTAGAACTATCCTCCCTTTCATTTTCCTTATTCTTAATTTATCGAATTAACAAAAGACTGAGACCTCAAGGTGCATCGACACTAGTTCTACGAACATTGGTGCAATTAATTTTCGACTTTTTCAGCGAGTAAAAAAATAACATTTTTCAAAATTAATCTGCTCGTTAAAAAAAACAAGCAACAGTGTTTTTACTAATCTAATCTTCATTTTTTTGATTCAGTTAAAAACTAACTGAAAGTTTTAGTAAACAGTGACTGATGCAGACATGTGAAAAAAGTCGAAGAAAAATTGATTTTTCCATTTTTATGAAGATGACAAAATGTTCGAGAACACAAATCTCACAGATAACAATTTTTTTCAAAACTTTGAACTTGATGAAGGGAAAAGGTAACTTTGTTTGAATTTATTAAATTGAAATTGTGGACAAAATTTTCTTTTTCAATTTTCAACCTCCTGATTTCTATGCAGAATCAGGAACACAAAATTTTTCTTTACGTATAATAGCATAGGCTGATAGTTCAGATAACTCATTTTATCGTTACCGTTTATGTACATACAACATTTTATTGAATTCTAAGTTTCCGAGATATTAAAGTTTCCTTGAAACAAAAATTTTCCGCCTTTAGCGATTCTCATAAAATTCTGCATGAGCCTTGAAATCAACACTCTCCTTTTCAAAATATATATGATTGCCTCCAATTGTGATAACTAAGGAATTACTGAACGTAAAATCTTGTGTGATGAAACTGGATTACTTTCAGAGTTTCCTGTAAATCCGTAAAAGAGCCTTCGAGATTTTTTTCTCTCCTATAAGTGCCAAAGATCGTGAAAACGTCGTTTTGGGGTAGGATTGATAAATAAAAGAAATTGTTTTGTTAGTCTAAACTCGAGCATGAAAATATATTGATCAGAACTCCTAAAAAGGTCCAATTATAATCTTATTAATGATAGTAAATTAGGGTCTATACGAGGCGTGGTAAAAAAATTGTTTTTAGGATTTTTTTTCCGGCACTATTCCAGTACTAACAAATTATACTGTGGTAATATATCCTAGTTTCCGTCTATTGTGGGCGACAAAAAAGAATTTTGTTTTTTGATTACTGTCTGTTTGAAATATGAATCTATAAAAGTTTCAATTGTACCCCTATATTGAAAACAACTGATACATTGTTTTTGAACATAATTAAATGAATTAATTGATACAACGAAAAAGCTAAGATTACGTTCTGATGAATTCAATTGTCCAATATTACCAATCATTAAGATAAAAGGTGCGCACATAATTTTTCATCATTTAGGTATAATGTTTTTATTGAGTATCCCAAAAACTATTTTTTGTGAGTTCGGACCACATGTTACTCGCACTAGTTTGAAATTGTTGGCTATCATACGAATATTCCATCCACTTTGTATGTTGCGTTTACACGATATGACATTTTGAAGTTTACGGTATTACGATATATGGGGCTGATAAAATGGAACTTTTTTTTAAGCCTTTATTCATAACCAAATGAATATTTTTTTCAACTCGTACATTTCTCATATATAATATATATAATATAGAATTTTTTAAGAACTTACATATCTCCGAAACTAAGCATACAAAATCTTTTAAACTTATACATTTTTCTAACGACCCATCCCACTAGAGCATAATAAAATTTCGACCAATTCGTCCTCTAGTTTACCGCAAAAGCTTCTGACTTACCTACTTCACAATTAAACGCAAAAAAGATTGTTTTCGATATTCGATTTCAACGGTTTATTATTCATGATGAAACAAAAATAAAAAATTGAGGTTGGAGCATTAGGCGATGACATTGTAAAAACCGAATTAAAATGTTATTTTGGAATCGATCATCTGTTCGTATAATGGATCTTAAGTGACTATTATCATGTAACTGTAATATTTCAGGGGCCATTATGAAGAAGAATGAGCTATACTTCAGATAGTCATTATCTCCTATTCTATGGCCATACCTGCTAGAGAGAATTATTGATTTTACTGCTCGAACACAAGTTCCTCATTATGTTTTAACTGATTGTTATAATTAGCTCACCTCGATTTATTCAGTTGTTAAATGAATTAATTCGAATTGAATCATTGAATACTTGATAGTCTTTCGACTGGATGAAACAACAACTATCCGAATTGAATATTATTTCAAAAGTTTCACACCTTGAATGACTCGTCGGATTAAAACAAGGATTTGGACAAGACAATATGTCTGTCTTCGTTCGGAATGGAATGACAGCCGTCAACAATAAAAATGGTACGAACTACCAACCAAGAAGTATCCAATAAAATACCGAATGATTTATTTAATCGACTAATATTAATGTTCATATCGTAAATATATTCTTGAGAGAGATTACTGCAATTTATATTGCACTCAAGTGTCTCAATTTTATTTCTTGGACCACCTTTGTTTATTTTCATTTTGAAATAATTTTTCGAAATGTAAATTTGTCCCACTGGTTGTTGACCATTACTGCTGTGAAAATCACCAAAGGTTAAGATTCAATACAGTATTTAAATGCTATATGGATCTATATTTATCCATATTTGTTAGATAAAGTTCTTCATGTATCATGAAAAACATTGTTTTGTTGATCTCTTTCGGCTTTGATTCTTTAATTTATGTTATTGAATTTTTTCACATTAATATTTGGTTTATTTATATTTTTGGTTTTGTTAGAAATTGTGTTCAGTAGCCTACACTAGTTTTCGCCTCGATGGTATCTTTATATTTTGTATTAATATAGTCTGGTCAACAAGTGCCCTTTAGGTCTAAACTTTCAAGAGTTCTCCGAAAAATATGATTGAGGTGTCATTTGATTCGGAATGGCATTTAGTAAAAGTTGGTTTTTTGCATATATCTCAAAAACTATTTGACACTTTTCAAATTTGAAAAAAGAATCAAAAAGGGGAAAGTCCATAAAAGTCCCAACTCCCGAAGCGAAATTTTTGGAGATTCAATTCCATTAGTTTGAAAGTTATAGTAAAATTAAACATAAAAAACTTGGTGAGAATAATGAAATGGAAGAGAACAGAAAATTAAAAGTTCAATTAAAATATACTTAATGATTTTTTGAATAATACATGATTGTTTTTTTTTTGTAGAAAAAAAATACAGAGGCAATTCATTTATTTATAATAAATTTTTATTAAATAAATAATGAAAAATTAAGTAATATTTTTTTTTAATATCAAAGACCATGATGAGTAAGGATTAAAAAATTCCTTATTATTGATTACAAGTGGTAGAAAAAAAAAGTTAATTAATAAATCCATTTTTAAGCAATACATTTTTTTTACGAAACAGTTTTTTTAAATCATAATTTTTATAAAAGATTATCCAAGAAAAAATTTAAATTATCCTATAAACTACACAATTGTTTATAATAAAAGAGAGATAAAAATTATTAAAAATCATTTTTAGGTAGCTACTGATCATGGGAAAACGTATCAATAGAAATATTATAAATTTTTTTTTTCAATGTTTAATTAAGCTTTATAATTTTTAACCTATGTAAATTGTTAATAACGAAGCAATAATTAACAATTTTTCCCACGGGAATCTATTCTATTCAAGGCCTTTGAAAAATAGCTCCACGAAAAGAAACAAATTTCAGATTAATAGTTTAACAATTATTATCGCACGGACTATTGTTCATTGATCTATCCTGTAGACGCCTGATTTTTTTCAGTTCTGAAATTATGAATACATATTGGTCCTACAGTTCCAGGAGTTGGTACTTTTTTTGGAAAATTTCCTCCTTTTTTTGAATCATTTTTCAAATTTGAAAAATCTTGAAAAGTTTTAGAGATATATGCAAAAAACCAAACCCCCCTTTTTTTGATTAAATTGTTTATAAGTTTCGCAATTTTTGCGAGCGGCCCTTGAATTTCCTCAAAAAATATCTACATGCCATTCCGAATCGAATTACACCTTGATCATAATTTTCGGAGAACTCTAAAAACTTTTGACCTAAAAGGCACTAGACATGCGCACATAAATGAAACCACCTTATTATTATTATTTTAACAAAAAAAATAATTATTCATAAAAAACTTACCTGATCGTTCATTTCGTAGCCGTTCGATTGGAAATTGCTCTGTGGGATGCTAAGCGACAAATCAACGTTTTCGGACCTCTGCAACAAAATAAAAAACACGATTACACTTGAAAGCTTTTCATGATGAAACAGCATATGCGATTTTCCAAAAACTCTGTGATTTTTTTCCATAGCGTGCGCCATTAGCCACCGGAACCTCGATGAAATGCATCAATCAATCTTTGAATCATTTTATAAATAAAGCGTTAATTGGTTGTTTTCCCTAATGCCCGTCAGTTTGAACTCTCATTCCGCGACAGATCGCGAAATGTCCTTCTGTATTTGTTTAGCTGAAAATTACTGATTAATGACCGTTGTTTTAATTAAATGTCGCGAATTTTGACGCTAACGAACGGCTAGTGAGCAAAAGTGGCTAATTGAATTGCTCTCATCCGACCTCTTTTTTTTTTCACTTCCAATTAGGGACTTACATTGTTCCCTTTTCGATCGTTGATCACGGTCCTGTACTTTATCGCGCTTGCATTCCGAAAGTTACATTTCAGATTACATTGTTCGCGCATCCGGAAAAAGTGCGAGCATCTATGTGCGCGAAAAATTGGGGTATGGTGCGGGCGAGGGGTGTTTTAGGAGATAACGTCTGCCCGGGGGGGGATAAATCATGCTTCAATGTATTGTTACTCATGTATGAATTCTGAATTGTAAGCAAAATTACGAGCAAAATTATTATGAATTAAAATCAATATAGACTTTATACTAGGACATAATTCCGACTTAGAACTCGGAATTATACATAATTCCTTCCTGGAACTCGGATTTATCCGACTTGAAACTCGGAATTAGCTATAATAAAAAAAAATTATATACATATATATATATACAGGGTGAGTCTTTGACCACTACATTAATTTTAACCAAAGATTCCTCTCATCAAATGAAACACTTTTTTCATTTACCATTATTTTTCCAGATTCGGCTCAGGTAAAAAGTTACAAGCGTTTAAAGATTTCACAATGTGCTAATACACTCCCGCATATAAATTATCTATGACATTGTTGGCGGACGAGAATAAGGCATGGTAACGTGGTTTACAGCTTGATTCGGGATTCCAACGCTCAGGGACGGATCCATAAAAGTAGTGAAATTTCTGGAGTTTTCCATTTTAAAACATTCAATGAAGAATATCTCGAAAACGGTGCGTTTAAGGAGAAATGATGAAGAATAATATAATGTTCTAAAACGATGGAATATTTTTGAAATGACTCAAGAAATACTTTATATGCTTTCTTTATGCTATTTTCGTTTAGTTTTATGAATCCACGAGTCCATAACTAGAAAACCAGTAGAAGTAGAAAATAACTAATATTTGGAAAATATGTATCATAGTTAGAGGAAACTTTACGCCAACATTCATTTTATTCGAAAAAAGGATGTCAAAGCTACAACATAAAAACTGATTTTTTTTCAAAATTTCAACAGCCTGTATCTTTTTACCTGAGCTGAATTTGGAAAAATGTTAAATGAAAAAAGTGTTTCATTTGATGAGAGGAATCTTTGGTTGAAATTAATGCAGTGGTCAAAGACTCACCCTGTATATATACTACGGGAAAATGTGGGAAATCTCTCGAATTCAGATAAAACATAAAAAAATAAGATGACAAGTTCCCATATTTTTTTTTCCTAGCCGCCCTCCCTACGGAGATACGGCCTCCTGAATGACGCCACTGGAAATCAATTTTACTGGAATAAATTTTAAACTACTTAATATAATTTAATGAAAATTTTATATGTCAAAAAGTAGTAAGGAGCTCTTAAAATACTGCCCTTAAATTTGAATCAGCTTGTTTAGTTTACCAGGGGCGGACTAGGTTGTACATTTTAATGCTTATATTTTTAACACCCTGTATGATAAGGAGTTAAAAAAAAACAAATTTGGATACCTTGAACATTAAGCTAAAGAAAAGGTACTCTTGTTCATTGTCGAAAAAATGAAGCGTTTTCAAGGTATCCAAATTTGTTTTTCCAGGAAATGGAAAAGAATTGAAATCATTCGGGAGATAGAAGAAACGAAATATGATTTTATCGCAATTTTCATAAGCCTACCCAAGTTTTATAAATGTCAGTTTTGTATAACTAGGGTAGGGTAATGAAAATTGCGATAAAATCATATTTCGTTTCTTCTATCTCCCGAATGATTACTATTATTTTCCATTTCCTGGAAAAACAAATTTGGATACCTTGAAAAAGACGAGGAAAAAGGTTCATTTTATCGACAATGAACAAGAGTACCTTTTCTTTAACTTAATGTTCAAGGTATCCAAATTTGTTATTTTACCTCCTTATCATACAGGGTCGAGTACAGGGTATTAAAAATGTAAGCATTCAAATGTTACTAGTCCGCCCCTGGTAAACTAAACAAGCTAATTCAAATTTAAGGGTAGTATTTTGAGAGCTCCTTACTAATATTTATCATATCAAATTTTCATAAAATTATATTAAGTAGTTTAAAATTTATTCAAGTAAAATTGATTTCCAGTGGCGTTATTAAGGAGGCCGTATCTCCGTAGGGAGGTTCCGAGGGGTTAATTTCCTGGGAAATATGTGTACACTGATGTGGGAAGTCATTGGGAATTCATGGGAAATCACGGGAATTCATGGGAATTCATTGGGAATTCATGGGAAATCATGGGAAGTCATGGGAATTCATGGGAAGTCATGGGAAGTCATGGGAATTCATGGGAAGTCATGGGAATTCATAGGAAATCACCAGAAATAGTTGTGAAATTATGTAAATTCCAACTGAGAAAACATGTTTTTGGCGCTCTTGTTCCTCGGAGAGTGCTTGTCAATTTGCCCAAATGTCCCAAATTCGCTGAAAATGGTCTTAAACGATTTGGTTCGACTCACTGATCAACAGTTTATGGTCAAAATTGATTATGTCCGGCCGGCCGTCCGGTCGTCCATCCGGCCGTTAACACGATAACTCTCGAAACGAATGAGCTAGACAGTTGAAATTTTCAGAGTAGGTTAAGGAGATGAATATCTCGGTTGAGTTCGTTATTGGGCAAAATCGGCCAGGTGGTTTCGGAGTAACAAAAAAATACTTTTTTTTTTACATTACAAATTTTGAATTCAACTTATTCAAGATGCAGTTATACCATCAGAATCCATTGATGTCATTCTCAATTCTAACAAACTAATACTTTCGGAGATCTGGTTGTTCAAAATGTCAATAATTATTCTCAATTCTATATGATTTCATAGAGTACTCTAATTATAATTTCCTAATGTATATAAATCCAACATGAGATGAGTCATAGACCTTCGTTTTGAATTTAATTACGAAAATTCTTGAGAATTGACGAACAGAAGCCAAATTGAAAAAGTGGGAAAGTCCTGTGGACTTTGGCAAATTTGGTTCAAACTTTGATAAATTATAAATCCGGAAGTTTTGGTTTCTCCGAGTTGGGAATGATATCAATGGATTCTTATTTGATATGTATATTTCATGAAGCAGTTCTATCATAAGATTCCATTGATATCATTCCCAACTCTAAGAAACCAATACTTTCGGAGATATAATTTGTCAAAGTTTGAACAAGAGCGCAAAAGCTCCTGTCCACAGGGCTTTCCCACATTTTTGATATTCACACTCAACCTATTCTCTCCGTCTGGCCGTAACCACGATAGCTCTCGAACGCAATGAGCAAGAGAGTTGAAATTTTCAGAGTAGGTTTGGGAGATAATTATCTCGGATGAGTTCCTTATTGGGCAAAATCGGCCCCCGGTGGTTTCGGAATAACGAAAACAATTTTTTTTACATACGATATACGAGATATGATTTTTCAAAATTTCAATAATTTATCGTAATTTTATGAGTTTTTCAAATTATCTTCTTTGAGAAATATGATTTTTCAAAATTTCAATTTAGTCGAAATTTTGTGATTTTTTGAATTTATTTTCTTTTATGATGCTGTGCTATCATAAGAATCCATTGATATCATTTCCAACTCTGAGAAACCAATACTTTCGGAGATATGATTTCTCAAAGTTTGAACAAGAGCGCCAAAGCTCCTGTCCACAGGGCTTTCCCAAATTTTTTTATAAGTGAGGAAGACAAAAATATTATCAACAAAAAGTACAAACTACTTAAGAAACAGGAAACTTTGTGATATATTTCTGAGTATTTTTACGATAACATTTTATAATAAGATAATATTGGCAATATTGGCCCTTAAGATGGTCTACAATTTGTTGAATAACAGGATTGACTGCCCAGCATTGTTGGAGAGGTTACCAATTTTGCTCCGCGGCTAGAAAGTAGGAATAATTATTTATTTTACTTGAACTTTGGTAGGACTAATTTGAACCTACAATCACCGATTAATTTTATGTGTAGTATTTATAACACTGTAGCTGATAAATGTGATTTAACTGTAGATTCTATAGGCAAAGTGGTTCAATTATATGTTAGTTCTATTGAATAGATGTATCAATTGGTTGACTTATTTTGGCTGATATTGGCTTTTTTTTTTGTTTACTATTTTTCATTCACCATTTTTCCAGATTCGGCTCAGGTAAAAAGATACAGGCTGTTGAAATTTCGAAAAAAAATCAGTTTTTATTTTGTAGCTTTGACATCCTTTTTTCGAATAAAATGAATATTGGTGTAAAGTTTCCTATAACTATGAGACATATTTTCCAAATATTAGTTATTTTCTACTTCTACTGGTTTTCTAATTATGGACTCGTGGATTCATAAAACTAAACGAAATTAGCATAAAGAATGCAGATGAAGTTTTTCTTGGGTAATTTCAAGAATATTCCATCGTTTAGAACATTATATTATTCTTCATCATTTCTCCTTAAACGCACCGTTTTCGAGATATTCTTCATTGAATGTTTTAAAATGGAAAACTCCAGAAATTTCACTACTTTTATGGATCCGTCCCTGAGCGTTGGAATCCCGAATCAAGCTGTAAACCACGTTACCATGCCTTTTTCTCGTCCGCCAACAATGTCATAGATAATAATTTATATGCAGGAGTGTATTAGCACATTGTGAAATCTTTAAACGCTTGTAACTTTTTACCTGAGCCGAATCTGGAAAAATTGTGAATGAAAAAACTGTTTTATTTGATGAGAGGAATCTTTGGTTAAAATTAATGCAGTGGTCAAAGACTCACCCTGTATAACGACTCACAACAGACGTTGTCATTCCCAAACATTTGCATTTTGGCTATTAAGGGGGTTCCGAGGTCCAGCACAGGCATTTTCATTATTATAATGTAATTAAACCCACATATGAGTGAAATAAATTGACCCAAGTCTTATATTTCAATCTTAATGCCTTTTAATTGTGCGATATGCTGTTGCTCAAATCAGATCAAAATTAGTCAAATTTCTCGTTATCTAGTGCCGTTCATTTCTCGTGTAATCGTCAAACGATATTCTGTTATATAGTCGAGGTATAAGTCATAAAGGAACCCTATCAGGCCCAATCTTCACCACCTGGAGAGACACTAAAACACACACACGCACACACAAAATTTCATAAAAATTGGTCAGGACGTTTTTCAGTTTTTACATAGTGATTGGAGTGCCACCTACTGGGACAAATTGTGAATAAAAACCACCTTGAGACCTACTCCCACGAACAAAATTTCAATAAGATCTGTTGAGCCGAGTTCCTCTAATCCGATTGCAGCGCCACCTACCTGGTCCAATTGTGAATTGGAACCATTCTGAGACTCACATACACAAAATTTCATCAAAATAGATCAATCCGTTTTCGAGTTCCTATAAACTAATCGCAGCGCCACCTACCTTGCCGAATTGTGAATCTGAACCATCCTGATAACGAGGGGTTAATTTCCTGGGAACTATGTGTATTGTGTACACTGCTGTGGGGGAAGTCATGGAAAATCGCGGGAAGTCATGGGAAGTCATTGGGAATTCCCGGGAATTCATGGGAATTCCCGGGAATTCATGGGAATTCATGGGAATTCATGGGAATTCATGGGAATTCATGGGAATTCATGGGAATTCATTGGGAATTCATGGGAATTCCCGGGAATTCATTGGGAAATCATAGGAAATTTCGAAATGGGAAGTCATGTGTACACTTTGTTTCCTTGAAATTAACCCCTCGGGAGGTTCGCTAGGAAAAAAAATAATGGGAACTTGTCATCTTATTTTTGTATGTTTTATCTGAATCTAAGTTTTTTTCCCACATTTTCCCGGACACCCTGTATATATATGTATATATTTTTCTGCAATTATATCTAATTCCGAGTGTCTAAAGTCAGATTTAGCTATAATTTCGAGTTTAAACTCGTAAATATATATAATTCCGAGTTAAAAGTCGGAGTAAGGTGAAATTCCGAGTTTAAAATCGGAATTATGCAGAAAAATATGTCTCTCTTGAATGTGGGCCTTCTACGCTTTCGCAGAGTTTATAGTTATTGAAGATCAGTTAGTTATGTCAAGAAACCTAAAATTGCAAATGGGTATATTTTGGCAATGTTTGAAATACGCATTCAAAAAATTGGTTCAAGCCCTATCGACAGGAGCTTTGGCGCTCTTGTACGAACTTTAAAAAATTATATCTGCGAAAGTATTGGTTTCTCAGAGTTGGGAATGATATCAATGAAATCTTATGATAGAACTGCATCAAAAAATAAAATAAATTAAGCAAGAATCCATTGTTGTCATTCCCAACTTGGAGAAATCAATAATTTCGGAGTTATGATTTGTCAAAATCTGAACAAGAGCGCCAATGCTCCTGTCCACAGGACTTTCCCACTTTTTCAATTTGGTCTCTGTGCGTCAATTCTCGAGAATTTTCGTAAGTAAATTCATAACCTAGGTCCTATGACTCATCTCATGTTAGATTTATATACATCAGGAAATTATAATTAGAGTATTCTATGAAATCATATAGAATTGAGAATAATTATTGAAATTTTGAACAATCATATCTCCGAAAGTATTAGTTTGTTAGCGTTGAGAATGACATCAATAGATTCTTATGATGAAACTGCATCTCAAAATGCAGTTTCGCTGAAATTCCGCACAAACCTTAAGGCCACAAAAAAGACAGCTTGAAGGTGCAGTATTTCGTGAGGGTGTGTAAGGCGTGAATAGACAATAGAACAAAGCACGCAAAATCTCCCAACTTCACGTGAGTGCTTTTTTAGAATTTTTGTCGTTGGAATAGTCCCTGACCTTCAATTTCATCCAATATTTAGGTTTTTGCGACTTTTTCAAATGGAACGCAGTGTATATTAGTTTGTCTTCGCCTCGGTCTTCGCATTCTACATGAAATCACCTATCTGAGGATACTAACATAATAATAATATGTTAAATCTAAGTGGACGATAATGAGAGTAACTTGTCAAGCACCCTGTATGAACATACCTAAATGATCATCATAGCAATATATTCATAACGTGACCTTTCTGATATCCAGAGTGATTTTCAGATTGTTAAGATTTCGGACATCCATTGACTGAGTTTTATCCACAATTATCTAAAAATAAAAAAAAATTAAAATATATGAAAAATTAATATTGATATCCATAATAATCGTTTCTGTTCAGAATATTCATTTTTCATATTTTTATTAAATTTTTTCTTTTTTATTTATTTTAAGATATTTGTGTATAAAAATCCGGCAATGGATGTCCGAAATCTAAATAATCAAGTAACTTTGCCGTTAACATTTGATTTCCAGATATTGAGTGAACTTCGGTTTCAATAAATTTTGAACCAATCAGCTGACAGATTTCAAAGATTGCAGTTATATCACCCGTTCCGACCGCTTTCGTTCAACATTTCTGAAATTAAAAAAATCAGGACCGGAGTAGGGGGGTAATTAAGGATTTTACTGGCGGGCCTCTCCGAGTAGCCATCTTTTCATAAAAATTAAATAAAGCTAAATTAGCGAATTTAGCAGTCAATATGATAAAAATAGGTAAATTTTATTAAAATTTAACAGTTGATGACCACTTCCGCTCTAACTGGAAGTGTGATTTTGTTGAAATATTTTAGAGAGATAGTCCACATCGAAAAACGGTCGTACCTATTCAAAATTTCATTAATTCTAGAAGCCGAGAAACGTCTTGCCAATTATTTCAATGACCCTGTATAAATTTACATATACATGTAGTAGTAATTTCAAAGTCGTTGATTACATAATACGGAAAGTTTGTAAGGATGTATTATTTCGACCTCTTTGATTTTAGTGATGAACCGTATTTGATTTCAAAGCTTGATAACCATAAATTTGAGTAACTACATTAAAAAAAATAAAAATAGGCGAAACCTAAATCCTAACAAATTTTCCATATGTATAAATGCGTAGAATGCGAGTATATATTAATTTGGAATGAATTTTGTTTGTCTGTCCCGGAGCCCTTCAGCTCGAGTTCCGCACCTGCTCCTTTGACTCACGAAAACCCGAGCGAAAACCCGAGTTGGACTAAAGGTCTTGTTTTACTGTCGTTCCGCACTATCTAAAAATGTCTACTGCAGTGTTCAGTATTTAGGTATTTAGCAGGTTAATATTAAAAAAAAAATAAAACGAAAAAAAAAATCGGTAGATATTGACTATAGACAATCGGTATAATATTTCGAATCGGAAATATTGATATTTTTTGTGAATTTTACGCGGACCAACTGGAAATTAGGCAAAAAAAAATATCTTTTCGTATCCAATTGACTCGAATATTATATCATGAAATATGAATATACCCTCAATATACCAGTGTTGAAAAACATTGAATTCAGATTGATAAAACGGATAATCTGAATATCATGTCTGTGCGTTGTTATCTAAATATTTGTTTTATAATTCTAATATCTCTCTTTTCACCCCGTGAAATAAAAATATCGGACGAAAAACGCGGAGGAGCCATGTGGGATGATCTCGATTTTTGGACTCGTGGTAGTCTCTACTTGTGCCGAAAAATAAAAATTCTTATGACGGACGAACCAAGTAGGTAAATGTTTTTATTCAGTTCTGTGAGAATTTCGGAGATTGGAGCTGAATTGTCGAGGTGTATTTTTATTTGGGAATACTAAACAAAAATCATGTATTTTGAACGGATAGGTCAGCTAGGGAATGCGCTTGAAAAAAAAATCCAAAATATGGTTACATTATCTAAATTCAAGGTCGCTAATATATAACCCTTGAATAATCCATAAAAATTCACTTTCTAATCCTTGCTGGCGATTCCACCAATTTAAAATATATCTTCAATATTAAATGCGAAATAAAATAATATATAAGGGCAAATTCATTTCGAATCATTAATTCTTTCATAAATTAACACTTATTAATCCGTAAATGGTGAAATTCCAAGAATAAAATAGACAGTTCACTATTATCTCTACCCTAATCCCCTATGATAGAGATTGACATCGTAATCCAATAGGTTATGATATTAAACACATGAGTACTCACTTAAAATCAATAAACCACTCATGCAAATCCCAAAATATTCACTCTCAGCCCACAAGAACCAATTCACTTAAACATTCATTAATCTCATTGTTTCACAAAATGACGTATAAAATTCCTTAGCAACAAACACAACAATCACACACAGCCACACTCCAATAGCGACGGGGAAGCACTGAGTTGGCAACGCTGACTTCAAAGTCGAAGCTTCCCCGTTGTCTACCTTGATACTATCGTATGCAACCAGTAATACACTGTGGTGTATGTTCAGTTTCATATCGTTTCCCCTCGATCATACAGACCAACCATCGAAGCTTGTTACATAGAAGAAAGGGACAGACAGACTCGGTGAATATTTTAATGAACGACGTAATGAAACCAAAGATGATAATTGAAAATATGATTGGTATTGATTCAGCTCCGGTGACCGGCTAAAAAAGAAACTAGATTCTTTGTTCCGGAAGTTACGATATAATAGTCCTGTATGGATTCTAGCTCTATTGGTAATTTGCCTGCGGGGTTTATTAAAATTCTCCGATTTCTATTTGCTTTTAATTTTTCCGTTGTTTGAACTACACTGTTTGTCTTTGAGGCAAGATGAAAACAAATGTGGGGGGACTGAATGGAAACTGAAAAAACACAGTGAGCTCGAATTCAAATTAAATGTATGTAAAGATAATATTTGAATTGATATCAAAATCATATTAACGTGCAGGAGTTTCAAGGGAACTGTCCACGTTGGGACAATATTTACTTTGAATTTTGTAAGTATGGAGGTATAGTGAACTGGATCCTGAAATATGCGGTTTGGATTCGATATGTTTACATCTTGTATGCTTCGTTAACTTTTAATTAAATTCCATGTAACTTCGCGATGTGTGCTCGTTAATTTGCAGAGCCAGCATCTATACCTCAGAGAGGACTAATTAACAATAAAATTATAAATTGTACCAAGAAGATTATTTGGTATGCGTAAAATATGAGTTCGTAGTATTTTAAGCGATTGCACGTATAATACGGTAAAGTTACACATGAAATGGAGATCAACTCACAAAAGGTTCTATCATTCTGAATTTTTGGCGCTGTTGTTCCTCGGAACAGAGTGCTTACCAATTTGCCCAAATGTCTGTAAACTTCGAAATTTTGGATGAAAATGGTCTTAACGATTTGGTTCGACACACCGATCATGAATCCGTGGTCGGAATCAATTCTGTCCGGCCGTAGGCACGATAACGCCAGAACGAAAGGAGTTAAAGGATTGAATTTTTCAGGGTAGGTTAGGAGCGTATCTAAATTTCTCGGACGAGTTCGTTAACGGAAATCCACCAAGGGGTTTCGTAGTTATGGCCGTTTTTAGTCAAAACATTTTTTATGAATATTTCCGGAACCGATCACTCGATCTATGAGAAATTTAGCATCACATTGTGGAATTATGACCTTTATATGCATGCGAAGTTTTGTATTGATTGGATTGCCGTAAAGTGTGAATGAAAAATCTCAAAAATCTTTAAATTTCGTTCCTTCAATAACTCTCGAACAGAATGAGCTAGGCAGTCGAAATTTTCAGAGTAGGTTTGGTAGATAAATATCTCGGTTAAGTTCGTTATTAGGCAAAATGGTTTCGGAGTAACAAAAAAAAAATTTTTTTTTACAGTACAAATTGCATTTAAGATGCAATTTCACCATTAAAATCCATTAATATCTAACTCTAACAAGCTAATACTTTCGGAGATATGATTTTTCATATGTGTTCTTCTATGTTTTCACAGAATGCTATAATTTTTCTATCTATAAATTATTATATGATCCGTGTTCATAATCGTACATGTCATCTTGTTTTCCTATATGAGAGAGTCAAATTCATTGCAGCTACCGTAGAATTATGAGGATTATAATATGATATTATACTTTTTGATGATATTTTAATGCCCGTGGATAATCCATATGATGATGGAAACATATACTTTGGTAAGTTTATCAGAATGGGTTCAGAATAGCTCCAGTATTACCAAAAATTAAATATTGGCTAGGTTTCAATTGATATAATATAATTTTCAAAGTGGTTTGGGGAATGAATATCTCAGGTAAGTGCGTGGTTTTTGGCACTCTTGTTTGAATGTGATTTCTTTCAAGATGCAGTTCTATCATAAGAATCCATTGATATCATTCCCAACTCTGAGAAACCAATACTTTCGGAGATATGATTTATCAAAGATTCAACAAGAGCGCCAAATCTCCTGCCACAGGGCTTTCCCCCTTTTTTATATGTTGTTAGGGCCACAACCAATAATGAAAAAATTGTACAAGCACTGTCGTGAAGTCAGGATCATTTGCGCGCACCTTCTATTGTCTATCCACCTCCATTGGACACTCTGAATCGAATTTACCATCAAAATGTCCGCTTTCCCAGCTTTTAAAAGGTGTAAACACATTTCGTACCATTTTAATGGCAGACTTGAGTAATGAGAGAATCGTCTAAGATCAAAGAATTATTAATTCTGACACTATGTATTCTATTGGAATTTGAATTCGTTGAATATTTAATAATATAAGAAAAAACTTACGGCTCTCGTAAATTCAGGATACGATATTCACAAAGTTCCGTGAAAATTAGTGCGTCGGCATTCTACAAGTAATTACCGAGATTTAATTGGAGCAGACTTGTATATTTTGAGTTATTGAGGAAATAACAACAAAATTTCAGATGTGTATAACTCCAAAACCATTTGGCCGATTATGCCTATTGAATAACTCAAATATTGCATTCGGATGCACAACATAGCCTGAAAATTGCAAGTCGCCATCTCTTTTCTATAGTGATACAATCCTCAAATTTTCACATACGTCTTTATGTCTGTATCCCACAACTAGTTACCAAGTTTCAATTTGATCGGATCTGTATTTTTTGAGTTATCTTGAAAATCATATTACAGATGGGTATAACTCCGAAAGCGATGAGCCGATAAGTATTCGGAAGCGCAACCTACCCTCAATATTGTAAGTCGCTGTCTCTTTTCATTCGAATGTTATCGTGGTAGCGGTCGGTCGATCGGATCTAACCGTTTGAGACCATTATCGGCAAAAAATTCGAAAATTAGAGACATTTGGGTAGAATGATAGCACGCTGTTAACTAGAACATGCGCCCAAAAAATGTGATAACCAAAATTGTACAGGTTGAGAATTTTTGTTTAATATTTGGCGCTCTAGTTCCTCGGAACAGAGTGCTTATCAATTTGCCCAAATGTCTGTAATTTTCGAATTTTTGGCTGAAAATGGTCTCAAACGATTTGGTTCGACTCATTGATCAAGAATCCGAGGTCGAAATCGATTCTGTCCGGCCGGTCCGGCCGTAGGCACGATAACTCTCGTACGAAAGGAGTTAGAGGATTGAAATTTGCAAGGTGGGTTTGGAGCGTAAATATCTCGGACAAGTTCGTTAATGGGCGAATTCCATAAAGCGGTTTCGGAGTTATGGCCGATTTTAGTAAAAACATTTTTTATGAATATTTCCGAAACTGATCACTCGATCTATCTGAAATTTAGCATCAAATTGTAGAATCATGACCTTTATACGCATGTGAAGTTTTGTATTGACCAGGTTACCGCAAAGTGTCAAAAAAAAATTTTGAAAATTGAAAAAAAAATTTTCTACAATAACTCTCGAACGGAATGAGCTAGGCAGTTGAAATTTTCAGAGTAGGTTAGGGAGATGAATATCTCGGTTATGTTCGTTATTGGGCAAAATAGGTCTGATGGTTTCGGAGTAACGAAAAAAAAATTTTTTTTTTTAAGTAACATATTTCAAATTCAATTTTTATTTAAGATGCAGTTTCACCATAAAAATCCATTGATATCATTTTCAACTCCAACAAGCTAATACTTTCGGAGATATATGATTTTTCGAAATTTTAATAATGAATCGTACTTCTAAATGTTTTCACAGAATGTTATAATTATTCTACCTAAGCTTTATTATATGATCTGTGTTCATATGATCTGTGTCATCCTGTTCTATAAGAGAGAGTCAATTTCATTTCAGCTAATTTAATTTGATTTCTTCCATGGTGCAGTTCTCATTCTCAGATTGCTCATTTAATCTTGATAAATAAACTATTATTTGAATTGAATTTCCTTTATGATGCAGTTCTATCATAAGAATACATTGATATAATTTCCAACTCTGGAGAAACGAATACTTTCGGAGATATAATTTGTCTGTTTGAACTAGAGCGCCAGAAAGCTCCTGTCCACAGGGCTTGCACCAATTTTTTTTCATTTCTTCAAGAAACTGGGAAGAATGCTTGGAATTCGAAACGTTTCTTTACCATCACCGAAAATTTGAAGTAACGGAAAAGTGAATCTGTTGTTGCTATATTGTAGTTCGAAGTCGCTGAGGACACGATGTGACATATAAAATATGACCTTTACCGTTAAATTTCAGGTGCAGTGATATTCAAGTCATTTAAGGAAATGTTAGTCCATAAATGCTAATCGGAGCATGGAATTTTAACATTTCAGCTAAGTATCAAAAATACGAACCGATGAAGCTAGTCACGAAAATTAGCGACATAACTTAAACCTTTCAGGAATATTTTTATCAACAATCTGGGTCTCAATAAACGTCTCGTTTTAATACTAAACATTGGTGAATATTTTTGGAACAATCCATATTTGATTAAATCAATACCTTGTTAAAAAATGGGTTCAAGCCCTGTGGACAGGAGCTTTGGCGCTCTTGTTCAAACTTTGACAAATTATATCTCCGAAAGTATTGGTTTCTCAGAGTTGGGAATGATATCAATGGAATCTTATGATAGAACTGCATCATAAAATAAAATAAATTAAATAAGAATCCATTGATATCATTCCCAACTCGGATAAACCAATACCTTCGGAGTTATGATTTGTCAAAGTTTGAACAAGAGCGCCTGTCCACAGCCTTTCCCACTTTTTCAATTTGGCTTCTGTCCGTCAATTCTCAAGAATTTTCGTAATTAAATTCAAAACGTAGGTCTATGACTCAGCTCATGTTGGATTTATATATATCAGGAAATTATAATTAGAGTATTCTGTGAAATCATATAGAATTGAGAATTATTATTGAAATTTTGAAAAATCATATCTCCAAAAATATTAGTTTGTTAGAATTGAGAATGACATCAATGGATTCTTATGATGAAATTGCATCTTAAAAAAAATCAATTCAAAATTTGTAATGTAAAAAAAATATTTTTTTTGTTACTCCGGAACCACCTGGCCGATTTTGCCCAGTAACGAAGTTAACCGAGATATTTATCTCCTACACCTAATCTGAAAATTTCAACTGCCTAGCTCATTCTGTTCGAGAGTTATCGTGTTAACGGCCGGACGGACATAATCAATTTTGACCATGGATTCTTGATCTTGATCGAACCCGAGGTCGAACCAAATCGTTTAAGACCATTTTCAGCCAAAAATTCCAAAATTACAGACATTTGGGCAAATTGATAAGCACTCTGTTCCGAGGAACAAGAGCGCCAAAAAGGGGGAAAGCCCTGGGGTAGGAGCTTTGGCGCTATTGTTCAATTTTTGACAAACCATATCTCCGAAAGTATTGGTTTCTCAGAGTTGGGAATGATATCAATGGATTCTTATGATAGAACTGCACCATAAAAGAAATTAAATTCAAATAAGAGTTTATTTATCCAGATTAAATGAGCAATCTGCAATGATTTAACCTCCTGGAATGGGTTGTTGCAACTTACACTCGGTGTATAGTTTTCACAACCCGAAATACTCGAAAAAGGAAAGTATCATCGAAATGTCTAGAGCAAGGCTGGAGACAATCATAGCAAATTGTCCATTTATTCCTGATATTTGAGTAGGTAGTGTATTACGAACAAATTATTTCAATAATTAAAAATATATTAATAAAGTACTATCCTCTTTTCATTATTTAAAACTTAATAGTTCATACCACTAACACATTATTTTCTGTAATATGAACCTCAACTCAAGAAAGAATATTTGATACACAAATGTAGATGGATATTTCAGCATTTTTTTTTGCTAGCAACATTATGAAAATACTGTATATAGGAACATGTCTCACTACTTAAGGAAGCAAAAGGTAATTATTAACCTCGGAGGTCAACCAACAGAAATTTCTTTTGATGATTCCATTATGTTCTTCTTTCCTATTGCCTTCATAAACTACATCATTAAAATGATCCAATTCTAAATCTTCTGAAACATCATCCCCAAGTACGATATATCATTGAAATTTTGAAAAATCATATCTCCGAAAGTATTTGCTCATAAGAGTTGAAAATTACATCAGTGGATTCTTATGATGGAACCGCATCTTAGAAAAAATTTAATTTGAAATTTGTAATATAAAAGAATAATTTTTTTTTCGTTACTCCGAATCCATATGAGGCCCAGATTTACCCCAATAACAAACTCAACCGAGATATTTATTTCTCAAACCTACCCTGAATATTTCATCTATCTACCTCATTCCGTTCGACAGTTATCGTGGTTACGGCCGAACAGACCCATTCCATTTTTGGATCCTATTTAAAATTGTTTTCACCGTGCGATTCCGAATGTCTGTTATTAGAGAAAATAATGATCCAGAAACACAAACATGAAAACTTTCCGGCATTCCCAGTTCGTACGATCAACTGAATCGTCGCTGAATATTCACGCCCCAAAGTTGGAATTAAAAATTCGAACGAAAAACACGACTATGATTGTTATTCCTTTGTTTTTCATTTTTATGACGGCGTAGAGATCGCGACCGACCATTGTTTCCGCGGATTTACGACCCCAAGTTGGGGAGAAAAAATAACGAAAAAGGGGACGGCTACGTGGTCCAACTTTCCTACATGAAAAATTGATATTGTTTCGCCAGACGCGGTCGCGAAGTTATTTCAGTTGCAATTGTGTTGTATCATGTCAGTTGCAGGAGCTTTTTTCTGCATCCCAGGCTTTTCCAATTCGATATTCGGTATCTAGGAGACTTATCCCCGTTTTCGTTCATTTATCGTATTTATCGCAGAATTCATGTCATGGTGCGAGGAGAAGAACGTTTTCAATTATTCTGAAACAGTTTTGTTGGCATACTTTAAGAGTGTCGCAGAAAAGGGATACTTTGCAAGTTTATGGCCAAAGTATTCAATGCTGAAAGCAACATTGAACCTTAAAAGGAATATTGATATAAGCAGATATCACAAACTGGTGATGTTCATTAAGGGACAAAAAGTGGGTTATATTCCTAAGAAATCGAAAGTTCTCGAGAAAGAAAATGTAAAATAGTATATAGCAAATGCTCCAGACAGTATTTTCTTGATGTCAAAGGTAAATATAAAACTCAATTAAATTAATTTTCAAAATTTTTCTTATTGTCACGTGGATATAAAATATGTAACTTTAAATTTTTTATTTGAAG
The DNA here is from genome assembly GCA_937662695.2 of Halyzia sedecimguttata. NCBI lineage: Eukaryota > Metazoa > Arthropoda > Insecta > Coleoptera > Coccinellidae > Halyzia > Halyzia sedecimguttata. The sequence goes on from OW569414.2 coordinate 102,136,605, forward strand.
GTCGCTTTGATATTTGGAGTATCCGGGGCATTGCGAAAAGATGAGCTGTATAAGTTGCAGATAAATGATGTGCAAGATATGGGCTCGAAATTTTTAATAACAGTGAATTCATCCAAAACGCACTCGAAAAGGATATTCACTGTGGTGGATAATGAGAGGAGCGTACACTTTTGAATCCAATCAAGAGATATATATCCTTGAGACCAATTCACACTCCGCACGAAAAGTTTTTCGTCTTTTACAAGAACTTTAAATGCTCAATAGAGCCAGTAGGAATCAATACGTTTTCGAAATTACCATCGTTAATTGCAAAATTTCTCAAATTAGAACAACCCAATCTGTATACAGGTCACTGTTTTCGGCGTTCTTCTGCATCTATCCTTTCGGACAGTGGAGCAGATTTTGTAGCCATCAAACGGCTTGGAGGATGGAAATCAACATCTGTTGCAGAAGGGTACATCGAAAACTCGATGAAAAATAGATTAGAAACTGCTGAAAACATTTTATGAGATAATCGTTCGCCAGTAAATAATACATCAGCTCCCACCAGTTCCACACATTCCTTATCGCAAATCGTCAGTAACGATGTAAATGTGGACTATTCAGAATGTCACATCTCGAAAATTCCGTCTATGAATTTTACGAATGGATTGGACTAAAAAGATTCCGATGACAGAGTCTGCTGACATTAGACGGAAACTTAAGGAGTCCACTTTTATTTTGTTGAACAGAGAATGCAATTTTGCAAATTGCTCAATTGAAATTGACAATATTTGGTTACCTAAATTTGTTGGAAAAGGAGTTCGAACTTGGAAATTTCTATGCAAAGTGAAAATATGTTACTATGACCTTCAAAGACTGTCAATGTCACAATTTTCGAATTTCAGATTAGCTATCAGCAAAATAAAAAATCTGAAGAGTTTCGTTTAGTGTCTGACGAAGCTGTTTGATATTGACTCCGAAACGTTACGAAATAGTTGTTTTAGCGTTGATGTTGTTTCGTTATTGTTTGTTAGGCAACGATACATTGCTTCTGACAAATATCTTGTGTTTCTAACGCAGAAGCAATTCCCAAAATAATATTTTATTTTATTTTATAGATATTTTTCAGAGTTCGGGAGAGAAAACCCAGAAAGGAACCATTTATTAATTCAAAGTGAGGCTCGGAATTTTTAACGACTAGGTATTCTAAATTAGAAAGTCAAATGGAGAAGTCTAAAAATGAGCCTTCAAGAGAGGGATTGATTTGGATTTATTTCGTCGAAAGAAATACTTAGTGAAATTGCCAAACTGTTCCCTATCAATACGCAAGGGAAGTTTTTGATTTTGACGATTTTGGAAGATTTTGATGCAAATGTCATTCGCGAAATTGCCAAGCAACAAACTTTCATATTACAATCGAGAAATTTTGCCAGAAAAATTTCATCTCTAGCGGAAGGTATTACATATGAAAAATTAAAATTTTTATATAATTCAAAATTCGAATTTGGAATAATCGAATAGGTATTCGAATTATTCGAATTTAATTCCGAGCCCTAGTCAAAAGCAAGGGTGTAGCACTTCCAGCGCGCACTGGCGTAATGGAAAGCCCCTATATACATGCAGGGTGAGTCTTTGACCACTGCATTAATTTTAACCAAAGATTCCTCTCATCAAATGAAACACTTTTTTCATTTACCATTTTTCCAGATTCGGCTCTGGTAAAAAGTTACAAGCGTTTAAAGATTTCACAATGTGCTAATACACTCCCGCATATAAATTATCTATGACATTGTTGACGGACGAGAATAAGGCATGGTAACGTGGTTTACAGCTTGATTCGGGATTCCAACGCTCAGGGACGGATCCATAAAAGTACTGAAATTTCTGGAGTTTTCCATTTTAAAAAATTCAATGAAGAATATCTCGAAAACGGTGCGTTTAAGGAGAAATGATGAAGAATAATATAATGTTCTAAAACGATGGAATATTCTTGAATTGACTCAAGAAAAACTTTATATGCTTTCTTTATGCTAATTTCGTTTAGCTTTATGAATCCATGAGTCCATAACTAGAAAACCAGTAGAAGTAGAAAATAACTAATATTTGGAAAATATGTATCATAGTTATAGGAAACTTTACGCCAACATTCATTTTATTCGAAAAAAGGATGTCAAAGCTACAACATAAAAACTGATTTTTTTTCAAAATTTCAACAGCCTGTATCTTTTTACCTGAGCTGAATTTGGAAAAATGTTAAATGAAAAAAGTGTTTCATTTGATGAGAGGAATCTTTGGTTAAAATTAATGCAGAGGTCAAAGACTCACCCTGTATAGTCAACACTAATGTATGCACTTCTACAGTTAAATATGCCGATTTCTGCGCTTTAACTAACGAGCTATCGATAGTTTCCGAAATACAGTATTGGTTTTCAGTCTTCCTGTATAATCGTGGAAGAATTAATCAAAGAATATTTCGGTTAAAGTTTTTCGGTTTCGCAGTATAAAAATTGATATATCTACCAATTTTTATATCAATGAATTGTTTTGTTCTAGATTTATTTTCTTTTCACTCCTCAAATTGGATCTATCCTGGTCAAAAGCTTGGAGGATCGTCTCATGTTTAAACCTGATTGACAGTTAGGAGAAAATCCCTTGATGGACCAAGTTTCGAATTATTGATTAAGAAAGTAATCTATGGACAAATATTCTCTCTCCGTGCAATTCCAGAGGTTTATTATCTGAGAAAAATAAACCAGAAGTCCGTATTCATTATAGATAGCAGAAGACATAATTATTTTCCAGAAAGTTCAAATATCGAGCTCAGAACGGCAACATTCTAGCAAATAACATAATATCAAACAGTCTGGATATCGTAATCAGATATTCGTGAAAACATAACAGGAAAAGATATATTGAATAAGTTGGAGTCGGTTAATTTACTGCACAACTGCGTGGATTCAAACCTTGCCAACACTCTGAGAGAGAAATTTAATTAAAAGTTGAAATTAGTTTTTGTTGTAATTCTGAATTTTTAAATCCTCCCAATTTTCATTTACGATCAAAGTTTCGGATTAATTAAATGCGATAAGATGATGATAAAACGAAATTACACTAATATCTTTTACCCCTTGTGATTGTTCTGAGGATTTAGTTGAATTCGCCACATTTCGGTATAGCTCCAGCTTTAACTGCCTATCGAGCAGGCTGGGGATGATTTTGCCGATTGTTTTAATTTTTTCGTGGGACACGTGGGAGTTAAATTGAGCTAATATTTCTATCTCGCACCTAATAGACAATTATAAATTCATAGTTAACCTTAATACTACAACTTAATACTCAATTCACTTTTATAAAGTATCCCGGTTGGCCATGAAATTTTGACACATTTCACCATGTATATTTTGAAAATGTTAGGTTATGCTTCTTTTCCTGTCAGTAATTACGTATTTTACAATGTGAATTTTCTTGGGAAAAATAATTCATTTGAGAAGATATTATGTGAATTCAACAATTCCAAAGACCTGGCGACTGTTGAAGAAAATGTTTCATCTGTTGCTAATATGGAAATATTTCACGTATATAAACTGGTTGGAAGATTTAGTTATGCTATTTTCTTGTACGGAAATCAAGAATCAAGTGTTGAACAATTGTAATAAAAATAATGGATAGAGTCCACTACTTTGTGATATTTCATTTGAAAAAATTACTCAGTTTTCGAAATTCTTAAGAAATAAGCCTATAGGAGACATTTAAATAACTTGTTGTACAACTTGAAATACACAAGTTTCAAAACGTAGTAGTACTACGAAACCCGAGTCACTGTTAAACCTTAATAAAATATAGTGATAGGATAGGAAACTAAGTAATTTCATTCGAGAGTTCAACATGTCCTAAGACCGAATGAAGTTTTCCTATTGCAGATTTCAGTTCTGTACAGCACTTCCTGATACTTTGTCCCTGCTTCTTCAAACCTTCAAAAATTGTTTTGACATTGACGATATTTCAGGAGTACCAACCTGCCTTAGTTTTAGTTACAAAAACGTGATAGACCTAAATCATGGCCAACCGGGAGACTTTATAAAAGTGAATGGAGTAGGTAACTCGGAATTTTAACATAGTGAGTTTTCAAGTTATTATAGTTGTAAATTTTGCCGCAAATTTATTACGACAACTAGGAGTTCAACTATCAGTCTGAATCATTTGAACCCAGCAGCATAATATTAATAGATAACTTGCACCTTGGAAGTTAAAAATGGGTGCAAGCCCTGTGGACAGGAGCTTTCTGTCGCTCTAGTTCAAACAGACAAATTATATCTCCGAAAGTATTGGTTTCTCAGAGTTGGGAATTATATCAATGTATTCATATGATTGAACTGCATCATAAAGGAAATTCAATTCAAATGATAGTTTATTTATCAAGATTAAATGAGCAATCATGAGAATGAGAACTGCACCATGGAAGAAATCAAATTAAATCTGGCCAATTTTGCCCAATAACGAACTTAACTGAGACATTCATCTCCCTAACCTTCTCTGAAAATTTCAACTACCTAGCTCATTCCGTTCGAGAGTTATATCTATGTCTATGGATGAAAAGCAGTCTCACTACTCTCAGATCTCTTACTTCATGTTCCGTTCCGAAATGTAAAACTTTTCTGAGAAAAACTAATTTAGGAGCAAACAACTGAGATTTTTCTCACTTCGCTCACAATTCTTCGATTGATTAGATAATGATATGTCTCAGGAAAATAATTTGACATTATGACAATTCATACATAGAATAATTATATCATTGTGTGACAACGTTGGAATACGATTTATTATTGAAATTTTGAAAAATCATATCTCCGAAAGTATTAGCTTGATAGAGTTAAAAATGATATCATTGGATTCTTATGGTAAAACTGCTTATTGAAACAATTTAATGTTGAATGTGTTTTGTAAAAAAAAAATTTTTTTTTTGTTACTCCGAAACCATCTGTCTGATTTTGCCCAATAACGAACTTAGCCGAGCTATTTATCTCCCAAACCTACTCTGAAAATTTCAACTGTCTAGCTCATTCCGTTCGAGAGTTATCGTGCCTACGGCCGGCCGGACCGAATGAATTTCGACCACGGATTCTTGATCAGTGAGTCGAACCAAATCGTTTAAGACCATTTTCATCGAAAAATTCGAAAATTACAGACATTTGGGCAAATTGATAAGCACTCAGTTCCGAGGAACTAGAGCGCCAAAAATGGAATAATGAATTTATTTTCTTCACTTTCAGGAATAACGAAAAATGGTTTGATAGATAAGAGTAATTTATTTTGGCGCTCTTGTTCCTCGAAGCAGAGTGCTTATCAATTTGCCAAAATGTCTGTAATTTTTTAATATTTGGATGAACATGATCTTAAACGATTTGGTGGTACTCACTAATCAAGAATCCGTGGTCAAAATCAATTCTGTCCGGCTGTTAACACGATAACTCTCGGAATGAGCTAGGTAGTTGAAATTTAAGTAAGTAAGTTTGGGAGAAAAATATCTCAGCTAAGTTCGTTGTTGCGCAAAATCGGCCTGATGGTTTCAGAATAACGACAAAACGATTTTCGTCATAATAATCCATTGAACTCATTTTCAACTTTAACAAGCTAATACTCTCGGAGATATGATTTTTAAAAATTTCAACAATAATTCGTAACTCGTAAACTCTTTGATTTCACAGAATGTTGTAATCGAAAGTAAACATCCGTATTTGTATCTATGAATTTCATGATCTGTGTTCATACATGTCATCTTATCTACCGATTACAGACTAGTCACATTTATTTCTGGTTCTTTTCAAAACTCGTTACTCATAATAAAATACCTCCTGTTCTAGTAAACAAAGTATGATTGCTGCCTGTAAATATAATTTCTCGACGGATTCAATCGTCCGATATTAGAGGCCCCTATAGATTCTGCAACGAGAATAAGTTCTTATCGTATTAACATAGTTATCCTTCATTCAAGAACGAACCTTGAACTTGGAGTTTTATTTTCATTTTTTGCCCATAAGCAATCATTTTCCCTTCTGCCATGGTACCCACCCACCCATTAAGGTAATTTTCAAACAGTCTAGTCTATCATTTAAATTCCTATCTCCATTGTAAATACGCAAGCGGTCATTATTGAAAATAATCATAGTACCTAAAAGTTTCGACGGATAAAGCAATACACAATCTTCAATCTTTTTCAGTGCACCTTCTAGATTCATTGTATCAATCATCCAACGAAATTATAGCCTAGCGCTGCCAGCAATGACACAGTCGAGTTTTTATTTGGGTTTTTTGGACTCACAGAAACGGAGGATAACTGTAAAAGTTTACCTAATTTTTTCCGTGTGTCATTTGTTGTGAGAACAGGTTTTTATCGCATTGTTTTTTCAGGTCTCTAACCTGTTACTCAATCTTTTATTATTCAACATTATACGAGATACATCCGTGAACTATGCTTTAATGTTTTCAGTGGAAATACACTAGGAAAATTGTGAGACCATTCACGAGCGGAGATAAGTGCGTAGAATTTTTAAAATCACCCTAACACAAAAATTCCCAATATGTTAAAAAAAGTTTACAATTTACTATTTATATTTATATTATACATATGTCTGTTCGTGTATACAGGGTGAGTCTTTGACCACTGCATTAATTTTAACCAAAGATTCCTCTCATCAAATGAAACACTTTTTTCATTAAACATTTTTCCAAATTCAGCTCAGGTAAAAAGATACAGGCTGTTGAAATTTTGAAAAAAAATCAGTTTTTATTTTGTAGCTTTGACATCCTTTCTTCGAATAAAATGAATGTTGGCGTAAAGTTTCCTATAACTATGAGACATATTTTCCAAATATTAGTTATTTTCTACTTCTACAGGTTTTCTAGTTATGGACTCGTGGATTCATAAAACTAAACGAAATTAGCATAAAGAAAGCATATAAAGTTTTTCTTGAGTCATTTCAAGAATATTCCATCGTTTTAGAACACTATATTATTCTTCATCATTTCTCCTTAAACGCACCGTTTTCGAGATATTCTTCATTGAATGTTTTAAAATGGAAAACTCCAGAAATTTCACTACTTTTATGGATCCGTCCCTGAGCGTTGGAATCCCGAATCAAGCTGTAAACCACGTTACCATGCCTTATTCTCGTCCGCCAAAAATGTCATAGATAATTTATATGCGGGAGTGTATTAGCACATTGTGAAATATTTAAACGCTTGTAACTTTTTACCTGAGCCGAATCTGGAAAAATGGTAAATGAAAAAAGTGTTCATTTGATGAGAGGAATCTTTGGTTAAAATTAATGCTGTGGTCAAAGACTCACCCTGTATATCGGGTGATTCGGTTCTCAATACGGAAAATTTAGGATTATGGATAGAGACTCGAAATATAATATAGGAATCTATTTTATGACCTATGTTTAGATGAAATTTTGTAGGCGGTATGTGCCATCGAGGTAGCATTTTCCGCAATGGAGAATAATATGTATTAGTACTTTACTGGATATTATTTCGAAAATAAGTATAGCCGAAATTGTCTCAAACGATTAGGTTCGACTCACTGATGAAGAATTCGAGCTCAAATTCGATTCTGTCCGACCGGCCATCCGTTGCCGCTCGATAACGTTTGAACGAACAGAGATATCTAGTTGTAATTTTCAGGGTATGTTACGCATCTGGATGCGACGCTTAAGGTAGTTAATGGACATAATCGGCCAAACGGTTTCGGAGTAATATCCATCTGAAATGTTGTTGTTAATTCCCCAATAATTCAAAAATATACAGATTCGATAGAATTGAAACTTGGCAATTAGTCGTATAATGCTGAAGTGCACATTTTTGCAAAATTTAGTGACTATCGTATATTTCTTAAAAAAAAAATTAAATGTTTCTTCAAAAATGATATATGTATATACTTGGCTGGAAATGCAGTATTTCGTGAGGGTGCGTGTGGCGTGAATAGACAAAAGAATATTCGCGCGAAAGCTCCTGACGTCTGAGCTTCTTAAGAATTTTTTAAATAAAAATGAATTATCAGTTTCTCATTCAATTTTTGTAGAAAAACCTCTATAACACCTAATTTATTGAGCCGTTTCTAGGTACAGGGTAAAAAATCGAAAATAATTAATAATAATTTAACGAAATTGTCACAAAAAATTATAAGTTTGGACGACAACAAAGAAGTAACAAATTTAAGTTATAGAATTACTCGAAATGTAGTGCCTTCACCTCAATACATTTTCGACGTCGTTCAAGTAATGAATTTATTGCAGTTGATGCTGAATCCTTGAAATTACTCTCTCTTCTATTTTCTTTACGAAGAATTTCTCGAATATTACACCAAAATCCTATTATGTTTCCAATTTCTGTAGTTCCCTGAATTGTTCGCATGGAAAACTAGACCACGCTGTATGTTCTAATTTGTATTCCATTCATTTTACCATTTTTCCTAAACAACTCGCGAACTGCTTATAGTAGATGCGTTTAAATCCGTAGATAATAGTGAGTTAAGTTGAATTCTCAATTTCCTACCATTAGCGGATCGTTATTGATGAAACATTTAGGAGGGTTATATAAAAGGGAAAAGACCGGCCGAAAAAAAAAATGCATGGAGGTTTAAAGAATAAAACCAGCTACGTGAAAGAAATATTTCCGTAGTATGTTCTACAAACGAACTAATGTTGTGAACTTGAAAGTATGACTAAAGTTTAGGCTTTGCCAATTAAGGTCTTGATATAACATTCAATTTTCCACATTCATAACATTTTCCTACCGGAAAATATGCAGTTACAGAGAAACAAGAATTCATGTAACTTTAAAGTGTAGAGTAAGTGTAATAATTCAGGGAAACAAGAAGGATGTCGGCATTTTAAATTGCAAGACATTAGGGACGGCCATTTTCCTTCAATAAATCTTTTTATATGAGCATTTCATTTCCATTCCGAGTGGAAAATGCCGGTGAAAGAAAAAGGGGAGGAAGAAACAGGTCAAATCTAGACTCTTAGAATTAAGTAGAGGTCTTACTAGTCGTGTTTTATACAGGGTGTCCCAAAAATACCACGCGAAAGTGACACTGGAGATAGATTGGCATTAGGTCTATCAGATAGCATCAACATGACCTCAGTAAAAGTCCGCTGGTTTTCGAGATATCACCACTTTTGTGTATTTTTTAAAAATCTCCAGTTTTCATGGTATATCGATACGGAGCTCGTGTCTAATTAAATTGAGGTCGCTGATCACGAATATGCAATTAGTTTTTCCCTAAGTGGCGTACTTTATGAAAATTTTCACTTAGAGTGAAAAAATGGACAAAAATAGGTCAATTTTGGAAGTTCACACCGCCCAAAAAAATCGGAGTAAGGTGTTGTTGATTTTTGCCGTCAAATATGGATCCTTTATCTACTGAATAATCCAAACAGAAAATGTCCAGGCCGTACTATTCGGAAATTATGATTTTTTTCTCAAGGGTCTGCTTTTCGGAAAACTCATTTCGCGGTATTTCCGCGGAAAATTCTCTAATGAAAAATCCGATCATATATTCGTAATCTACGGCCCCGAATTAGTAAATGACGTAATTTGCATCGAAATCGGAGACCGGTCGAATTTTGGCAATTTTTCAATACATATTAGCCTTAAAAAAATCCCATTTTTCGAGAAAAATTTTTTGACGCAAAACTATTAAACGGGTACTTATTCTTATAGATTCGGGGCCGTAGATTCCGAATCTACCATCAGATATTTATTACAAAAATTTTCCGAGAATATATCGCGGAAAGAATTTTCCGAAAAATAGACCCTCGGGAAAAAAATCATAATTTCCGAAGCGTACGACCTGGACATTTATTGTTCGGATGATTCGATAGATCAATGATCCAAATATGACGTAAAAAATCAGCAACACCCTACTCCGATTTTTTTGGGTGGTGGAAAGTTCGAAAATTGACTTATTTTCGTCAATTTTGTCACTTTAAGTGAAAATTTTCCCAAAGTACGCCACTTAGGGAAAAACTAATTGCATATTCGTGATCAGCGACCTCGATTTAATTAGACACGAGCTCCGTATCGATATACCATGAAACAAATTTTTTGGGTCGGCACTTAGAAATATTTTTGACCCGGAATCGGAGGAAAATTCTTCTTTCCCGTCCCAAATCTATGATTTCCACATCTCAATAACCAAATTTTCCCCGATTATTGGTCGGTGGACGACGTTTAGATTTATGTATCTATTTTTTCTGTATCTGTATCCGTTCGGAAAATATTAGGTAATGAGCGAATCCGTCAAACGCCAAAAAGTTTTCTCTAGTATCCAACACATACAAAAATCTACAATTTTCCGATTAGGCCGACGCGGCTTTGGTTATTCACTAAATCGGGCACGCAAATCACGAATCTGTAATTAGATTTTCCGTATCTCGATTAGTTTCGGAGCAATGACGAAAAAAGTCGCAATTTCTGGCTCTACCTCCGGTAAATGGACTAATCAGTCGGATTTTTCGCCATATTACCAAAATTAATCGAGATACGGAAAAACTAATTACAGATTCGGAATCTACGTCCTCGATTTAGTGAATAGCCAAAGCCGTGGCGATCTAATCGGAAAATTCTAGATTTTTGTATGGGTTAGAATCTAGACAAAGGACTCACAGCTCTGGCAATGTGTTAGTTGTTGTATGCATTTTATCAATATTTCACAGGAAATAGGTCATAAATACTTCTACAATGGTTGAAGTATTACAAGATATTTTACTTGCAATTATCTTTTCGTGGAAAATAATAATTTCAAGGGTGAGACCACCCATGCAAAAATAAACCAGTTAACCCAAAACATTTAAGTTTTACAAGCGAGCTGCTTTGTTTAGAAATAAAAATGAGCGCTTCCCAACATGTGAAGTCATGGGACGCAACAGTGGTGATATCTCGAAAACCAGCGGACTTTTACTGAGGTCATGTTGATGCTATCTGATAGACCTAATGCCAATCTATCTCCAGTGTCACTTTTGCGTGGTATTTTTGGGACACCCTGTATAGGCGATTTTCTGTGGAATGAGTTTTGTTAGTTAGTTAGACTGCTACAAAACCAGTCAGGATGGAAAACTGAATTTCTTTCATGAAATGTACAGGGCCGGCAGTATAACTTTCTTAAAATGTTAAAAAAACAAAAACAATCATGTATTATTTAAAAAAGATATATGCAAAAAAACCAAACTTTTTTTTACTTAATTTTTTATAACTTTTGCGAACCGGTTTTTTGATCCAAAAGGCACTTGTTGACAGACTATTAGTGTGCGCAAGCATGCGTCGCCCCTTGGAATTTCCTATTGTTATTCGAGGAGATTTCTTCATGATGAGCTTTACATGCAGATGTTTCAATCAAAGACTCGATTCAGTGATGATCCATTTCATTTAGAAGATTCAATAAATTAATAGCCACAACCGTTTAATAGATATCAGTTCGATTTCCTGGATTTCCTAGTGACTTCAACTTTCAGATAACCTCGGAAGAAGTCTGAAGACGTGAATAAAGCAGAACACAGAACGTCACACTTCAACGAAATGGTATCCCCTCAAAACATCCATCGATCTCTGGGACGTTAGAGTTGTTGCTCCATCTTGCTGAAACCACAAACTAGACTGTCGTTGTCAGTACGAAAGAGATTCCTCTCAAAACCGTATTTTTGTATTTCGCGTTGTCAGCAAGTATCTATACAAGCTTCTTCAGATTAACAACAGTTTTAACACTGTTGAAATACGTATTCTGAATTCATTCCATAGCTTTCCCCTCAGCAAATGAATTTCCTTGTCGGTTGGTTCTTGAATTTCCGCCAATGCATTGGATTTGCAGAATTTGCATGTCAGAATGCTGCCAGATATTGAAAATAGATTAAACTGGCATTAGGGGGAAATTGAAAATATCGTGTTCGTATCGTTATATATGATTTGTAGCGCGTTCCGTCGCAGGACGTAAGAATTAATTAAATATAACCAGAAAAGAGCATAATCTGATATTGAATGGGAGTAAGATAAGTCGAATGTCAGAAACTAATGAGGAATTTACGTGCGACATTCGAAAATTGAAAATGCCTCCACTTATTTGTACCCAGTACTTAAATTAAAATCTCATTAAAATTCTTATTGAATCAAATAAAATTAATTTTAAAAATCCATATTTCAGAGTCTTGGTCTGTACTTTTTCGGTATGGTTTATGCAAACGTTCTGATAGCCTGAGATGATAATACCTGCCAAATTTGAATTGAATTTGTTCAGTTCGGGAGTTATGGTTAACCAAAGGATCAGTTTGAATCAATAATTCACCCCGTATCTCTGAAACAAAGAGCCTTAACCAATATTAAATTGTTGTATTCTGGTTCACCAATCATCTATTCACCCTCAAACTATGTACAGTTACTCGTTGAACACCCTGTAAAAAGAAATTGAATGTATTTTCTGATAGCCGTCTTTACTTGAACATAAGGGGGTCCAAGTATTTTGGCGATGTGTGTATTTATGGATGTATTGATCAATATGAAGTCCTCACTAATTCAATATAAAATCCCACTGAAATATTATTTTAATGAGATTTAAGTATCAAATTAGTTGTGGGGGATCATACCATGGCAGGATTCAATAATTAATTAGTGCATGGAACCTGAATATACCACACTTTCTTCTGCAGAAACCAAGTACTGAATGACATCAATTATTCTGCTCATAGCAAGTTTGTATATCTCTCTTTGAGGAAAGTTGCACCTCTTACAATTTAATTTGTTTTGCATTTGAGTTGTTATTAATAATTCACGTTGATTTCTCTGGGAGAAATTCAATTGATTATATTCATCAAACCGGATGATCATCTTCTTGATTCCATATCTAATACAGAACTGGGAGAATTATTCATTTAAAAATTGTATGAGGTTTATTGTAGAAATAATTGATTGGCACATGACCAGGACTTTTTAAGGGTGAATAAACTGAAATATTTGGAATTTGAGGTTAACAAATGATTATTTTGCTCATGTTCTAGAAAACAACGTGACATTTTACCCAAATGTCCGTCAAATTGGAATTTTTTGCCTAAAGTGCTCTTAAGCGATCCGGTTTACCGGTCAGCCATTGCCTCGATAACTATCGAACGGAAAGAGATAGCAACTTGAAATTGCGGATACCTATGCAGATATGAATAATCTGTGCCCTTGTGTTTAAAAGGAAGAATTTTATAACCCTATTTAGAATTTTTGAGATGTAAGTACTGATAACTGAATATCTATACTTACTGCTGAACTAACTTGTTCGGATGCAGGTAATAAATCAATTCAAGAATACATTGAATTACTGTAAGATAAATCCCAATCTGGGAGTTTGGCCATTCGTGAGAATTCTAACAATGTATTCACATCAAATATTCAAAATGTGCTTCATTATTTTCAAGGCATTTATGAATTCTTTTTCGTTTATTGTCAAATATATTTTTCAATATTTGTTGGCCAATATTTTGGCAGCCCATTCTTATTGGTGATTGGAGGCCCTCAATATTATCGTGGTGTTTATTGAAAACGTCATCTTTCAGATATGCAAAGATGATAAGTCTGAAGAGCGTGTTGGAAAGGAAGGCTGGAGTCCTCGACTTATTATACGGTTGTCTAAGAACTCCTGCAAATTGCTTGGATTTGCAGAAGTAGTGTAGGCAGTTGCCCCATCTTGTTGAAATTATCCCAACTGCATTTCTTCGTCATCTATAGTTCATTATGACGGACTCCAACATTATTTTTTTGTACCTTTCACAATTAATGCTATCCTGAAAGAAAACTGAGCCATATATTCTACGACCAGAAACTGCTAACTAGACACCAACCTTTTACGAATGCAATGGAGTCTCAATGAAACTGTGGGGATTCGCAGATGTCCAAAATATGTAGTTTTGAGAATTCACATAACCCGATAAGTGAAACCAAGCCTCATCACTAAAAAAAGTTAAATCCAATAATCTGATGTTGACGACGTTAAGAAACCAATAGTTGCTGTACCATCGTTATTTTTAAGGCGTACAAATACAGTTTTTTTCAATACTTAGTGGCAAGTAGGTACTCAATGGGACACCAGACTGTAAAGATAATTTATGTCCCTTGTTAACGTTCCAGTCTGCATGAATCTGTTTATAATACCTCTGATGTGGGCTTTTGGAGAAGATTCTAGAATCTGAACATCAGGATAATTTGCCAGATTAATTCAAATTTACAGGCTTCTACACAGTAAATTCATTCGCCATTGATTAATGTACAATTGCGGTAATAGGACACAATAAATGTGTTTTGTTCTAAATCATGAGTCATTGCAGATTTAAATCATTTGAAAACCGAATTTTCACGAAGTTTGAAAAGAATCTTAAGAATTGACAATAATTCAATATTGGCAGTCAGTTTAGGAATTCTATGATATAAGCAGAACACAAGAAATGAGAAGTTGTAAATAAAAATCCAAAGCTAACTACGATGTTACAATCATTAATAAAAACCCTGTATTATTTTCAGTGACTAAAAATTATCAAAACGTTACTTTAACAGATTCACAAAACTGAATAAAAAATCTATCGATTTGCATCCAAAAGTGACCTCCTCTGAATGTACAATGGATATGCGTATTTATTCGAATGTATATTATAAAAGAATTTTAAGAATATGGCAATTTGAATTTATTCTTCCTTGATATAACAGATCTATACTAAAAATAAATCCCAGTGTAACAAATCTGAGAACTTTATTGATCATTAAATGGACGAACACTCTGAATCACGTAACGTCACTTCGGTGCTTTAAACTTTTGTTTATTCAGCTTTCCACATGGGCAAACACAATTTTCAATCATGTTCAGATATCGAAGTAATCCAGTGCCAATTCATAGAATAAAAACGATAGGCGAAGACTGTGTTACTGTCCACCTGGCGATCCAATCTCATACAATTGACCAGAAGCAAGGGATCAGGGTTTAATGCATCAATTATGAACAATTGAATTCTTGGCCGGTGCACCTGCAGCCATGCCGGTGTCACGTGAAGGTGGGACATGCAATATTCACGCGATTCCAATCCGTGCGCCAGCAATCAAGCGTCCAATTTCGAGACTTGTCCGATTTTTATCTATTTTGGGATTTCAATTTCCGCCACAGAATGTCTGATGAATAGGAGGCCAGGGGAAGGATGCTAGATGCATACGCTAGCACGGAGCTAGGATTATTATTTTTTCGAATGTTCAGGATGACATTATAGAGCAAGTTTTGGGCGTGTTGCGTCCCATCGACAACGAAAATGTTGGGTTCTATTGAATATCATGTGAATTACTCTTTTTTGGCGGAATACAACTTATGATTCTCACTTGGTACACTTGTTACTAGATAACGCTAGGACAGGTCAATTTAAGTTTTTGCGCGTATGTTCTGGGGAACATCGCGTTATAGTTTTGCCCAAATGTGAAATTTAATTCTGTGGTGCCGTCCGGCCGTTGCCACGATAACTTGAGAACGGAAAGAGCTAGCGACTTGAAATTTTCAGGGTAGGTGGCGCATCCCAATACGACGGACAAGTTCGTTAATGGGTATAATCGGCCCAATGGTTTCCGAGTAATAATTTTGTTTTCGACCTAAAGAACTCCGATCGAATTTAAACTTGGTGAATAGTTGTAGAATATAGACCTGAGCACGTTTGTGAAATTTTGTGAGAATCGTATCGCTAGAAAATTTTTAAAAAATTATTAAAAAATACTTCTGTTGTCACGATAACCTGAGAGCGGAAAGAGATAGCGGCTTGAAAATTTCAGGTTAGGTTGTGCACCTGAATGCGACATTTGAGTTTGTTTATGACCATAATCGTCCAAACGGTTTTAGAGTTATAGCCATTTGAAATTTTCTGAAATTTGGTTGTTTTTTGTTCCTCATTAACTCGAAGAATACAAAACCGATTGAATTCAAACATGGTTATAAGTTGTAGAATGCCAACGCGAAAATTCTTGCAGAATTTCGTGAGGATGGTATAACTAGAAAATTAAAAAAAAAATAATTGAAAATAATTGAAAAAAAATCTATATATCATAAACTATTCGTCCGGCATGGCTGAAATTTTGGAAGAGCCTTCAGAACCCAACTCTAATGCAGAATTTCAAGTTTGAACACGATCGGATCTATATTGTTGGAGAATCGCGCAGCCTTTTGTGAGTTCGGTAGCGAAGCGGTAGCGGTAGCGGATGCGAATCGTCGTATGATATGTTGTCTATGGTCGCTTTTTTGCAAGAACCTTCAAAAATAAAAATATGAATGTCATGATGACATATCTTTTGCGCGTATGTTATGGGAAAATCATGTTATTTCATCACAAATCTATGGGGGATGATAGCCCTACATTAGTGGTCAGACCTGGTTTTGAAAGAGATCATCCTTAGGAGGAGGCAACTAAATATTGAAGGGATTTCTATGAACAAAAGTGAATATCTTTGAGAAATAGAGAAGACGATTCTTCTTCAAGAGATCCATGTGCCTTCAGAGGAGTATATTTGTGAGAGGGGACTTTTGAAAGGTTATGTATTATTTTTAATTTGTTAATTTCCTCCTCTTGTCTTTTCATTTTTCAGGTTGAGTTTCGGGTACCTTGGAGAAACCTATCCGTTTTTTGACGAGGGAATCCACATTGAAGAAATATATCCCCATCAATATTTTTAAATTTCAGCAAATTTTGTACACAATAGTTACAAATCACCACACTCATGGGGAGAAAGGGTTTTTTGCTGAGGTTTTTCCCTAAGCTCTTGTATCATACGTCGAATTGTATGGTACCCCGTTACACCAACCTCTGCTAACACATATACAGCTCTCAGTCAAAAGAATATATATATATATATATATATATATATATGCAAGATTTAATGATAAGGGTCTATCGACTCAGGTTTGAGGAGTAAATGAGGTACTCTTTATTCTATACCGAGCTTTCGCATTAATTTAATGCTTCTTCAGGGTTTCTATAAAGATAAATATGTGTATATAATTAACATCACAACAAATTAAAATGACAATTCAACTTACTGAATGTGAGGTTTCTCGTTATTTACATCATTCATAAACCTTCGATTTACATTTTTCTCCTACATGAAATTTTCAAAGACACACGTGATAAATATTATTGAAAAATTTAAAATTTGTTTAATTTCTATTTTTCAGAACCTTCAGCTGTCTACTTCTTTTTTGTTGGTTAGGTTTGTTTACACTCCTCTATGTTCCTTGTTTTCTTCATTCATCTACAGGACCGTCGAAAAAGTAACTAGATCTTGTCTTTTCCAACAAATAGCTGTAAATGCAACTCAATCCATTTGTATCTGTCTTTTTGTTCACAGTTTCACACTCTTTGTTTATATTTATCATTTCATGTATCAATCTCTTTTGGTAGTTCTTTTCAGTTTTTAATATCTCAACATCTTCAAAATTTACATGATGATCTAGATTGTGTGCATGTGTAGCTAAAGCACATCTTTCTGGGTGTTTCCTTATGTCAGATTTATGTAGTGCCATTCTACTTTTTACCCATTGTGAGGTGTGTCCAATGTAACATTTTTCGCAGCTTCCACAGTTTATCTTATACACTACATTACTTTTCAATGGTATTGGTATGGGGTCTTTTATTTTGCTGTATAATGACCTTATCGTTTTTTGATTGTAAACTGCAATTTTAACGTTCTCCTCTCTGAACACATTCTTCAATTTCCCTGTCAAGTTGGCAATGTTAGGGTACGATGCATAATGTGTCATATTTGTTGTTATAATTTGGTCTTCTGTTTGACGGATCTGCGTTTCATTGTCAGCATACAGTAGTTTTTTCAGCATGCTATTTGGATATGCATTTTCCCTCAGTATCTCATGTAATTTTCTTATTCCTGCTGCTTTGAATGACTCATGGCATATTTTTGATATCCTTTTTTTCATCTGATTTATTGTGTTTATTTTGATATTGATGTTGTGGTCTGAACGGAAGTGAATGATCTTATCTGAATGTGTGCTCTTTCTGTACCATTGTAATTTCACTTTTCTATCATGTCTGTATGCTCTGGTGTCTAGGAAGGGTACTGAATGTGCTGCATCTTCTGTTTCCAGTGTGAACTGTATATTTGTACAAAGAGAATTGAAACAGTCAAGTGTGGGTTGGACCTGTGTTTCTGGAACTATCACTTGGACTCGAGCTTACCCAAGTTACTGTACACCGTTATATTCATAAAGAAGTTTGTTGATGATTTAATAATGATAGTTCCAGAAACACAGGTCCAACCCACACTTGACTGTTTCAATTCTCTTTGTACAAATATACAGTTCACACTGGAAACAGAAGATGCAGCACATTCAGTACCCTTCCTAGACACCAGAGCATACAGACAAGATAGAAAAGTGAAATTACAATGGTACAGAAAGAGCACACATTCAGATAAGATCATTCACTTCCGTTCAGACCACAACATCAATATCAAAATAAACACAATAAATCAGATGAAAAAAAGGATATCAAAAATATGCCATGAGTCATTCAACGCAGCAGGAATAAGAAAATTACATGAGATACTGAGGGAAAATGCATATCCAAATAGCATGCTGAAAAAACTACTGTATGCTGACAATGAAACGCAGATCCGTCAAACAGAAGACCAAATTATAACAACAAATATGACACATTATGCATCGTACCCTAACATTGCCAACTTGACAGGGAAATTGAAGAATGTGTTCAGAGAGGAGAACGTTAAAATTGCAGTTTACAATCAAAAAACGATAAGGTCATTATACAGCAAAATAAAAGACCCCATACCAATACCATTGAAAAGTAATGTAGTGTATAAGATAAACTGTGGAAGCTGCGAAAAATGTTACATTGGACACACCTCACAATGGGTAAAAAGTAGAATGGCACTACATAAATCTGACATAAGGAAACACCCAGAAAGATGTGCTTTAGCTACACATGCACACAATCTAGATCATCATGTAAATTTTGAAGATGTTGAGATATTAAAAACTGAAAAGAACTACCAAAAGAGATTGATACATGAAATGATAAATATAAACAAAGAGTGTGAAACTGTGAACAAAAAGACAGATACAAATGGATTGAGTTGCATTTACAGCTATTTGTTGGAAAAGACAAGATCTAGTTACTTTTTCGACGGTCCTGTAGATGAATGAAGAAAACAAGGAACATAGAGGAGTGTAAACAAACCTAACCAACAAAAAAGAAGTAGACAGCTGAAGGTTCTGAAAAATAGAAATTAAACAAATTTTAAATTTTTCAATAATATTTATCACGTGTGTCTTTGAAAATTTCATGTAGGAGAAAAATGTAAATCGAAGGTTTATGAATGATGTAAATAACGAGAAACCTCACATTCAGTAAGTTGAATTGTCATTTTAATTTGTTGTGATGTTAATTATATACACATATTTATCTTTATAGAAACCCTGAAGAAGCATTAAATTAATGCGAAAGCTCGGTATAGAATAAAGAGTACCTCATTTACTCCCCAAACCTGAGTCGATAGACCCTTATCATTAAATCTTGAATATTATACAGGCTCTTATAACTAAACTTATTATATATATATGTATAACACTAATGTATGCACTTCTACAGTTGAATATACCGATTTCTGCGCTTTAACTAACGAGCTATCAATAGTTTCCGAAATACAGTATTGGTTTTCAGTCTTCCTGTATAATCGTGGAAGAATTAATCAAAGAATATTTCGGTTAAAGTTTTTCGGTTTCGCAGTATAAAAATTGATATATCTACCAATTTTTATATCAATGAATTGTTTTGTTCTAGATTGTTAGATGATATCGCTGAAATTTTGTTGAAGGCTTCTGATCTTGTGAGGTGAGAGGCTCATTTGTGGATATTAAATCTCGTGATGGGTAGAGAGGAATTTTAGGCCAGTTTTTCTATCACCAATGAGAATATATCTTTATGTTTCACCTCATCACCTTTAGATCTATCAATGGACATTTATTGGTTAAGAATAAGTAATTGAATATTACTTTGAATTGAATTTCATTCAATATGGTAGTAACTAAACTTATAATTTTCTTTACTTTGATTATTTAAATATGATATTAATTTCAGTAATATTTTTCAAGAATAATTATGTATTCTTCTCCTAAAGAAGAATTGAAGGTAGACACTAATGTGTTAATTTTCTCATCATTGCTTTCTATCCTGACTTCACGAAAAAAAAATTGGTTCAAGCACTGACGTGAAGTCAGGAGCTTTTGCGCGTGTGTTCTATTGTCCATTCTCCTGTATTGGACACTTTTAATCGAATTTACCATGGTGAATTCTATTGTCTATTCTCCTGTATTGGACACTCTTAATCGAATTCACCATGGTATATTCGATTAAGAGTGTTCAATACAGGAGAATGGACAATAGAACATACGCGCAAATGCTCCTGAATTCACGAAAAAAAATTGGTTCAAGCACTGACGTGTAGTCAGGAGCTTTTGCGCGTATGTTCTATTGTCCATTCTCCTGTATTGAACACTCTTAATCGAATTTTCCATGGTGAATTCGATTAAGAGTGTTCAATACAGGAGAATGGACAATAGAACATACGCGCAAAAGCTCCTGACTTCACGTCAGTGCTTGAACCAATTTTTAATTAACGATTTTATGGCATACAAATTTTAATTAATACGTCATTCATTTCTTTCGAGTGCAGACGTCATATTTTTTGCGTGTAAGTTCTGGGGAACATCGCGTTATCATTTTGCCCAAAGGTCTGTAATTTTCGATTTTTTTGACAAAAATGGTCTCGGAGGATTGGTTTCGACTCCCCGATGAAGAATTCGAGGTAAAATTTAATTCTGTCTGGCCAGCCGTCCGGCTGTTGCCACGATAACTTGAGAACGGAAAGAGCTAGCGACATGAAATTTTCAGAGTAGGTGGCGCATCCCAATATGACGGACAAGTTCGTTAATGGGCATAATCGGCCCAATGGTTTCCGAGTAATAATTTTATATTCAACCAATACAAATCCGATCGAATTGAAACTTGGTGAATAGTTGTAGAATATAAACCTAAGCACTTTTTGAAATTTTGTGAGAAACGTATCTCCAGAAAATAAAAAAAAATTATTTAAACATATTTTCTTATGTCACTATAACCTGAGAACGGAAAGAGATAGCGAATTGAAATTTCCAGATTAGATTGTGCCTCTGAAAGTGAGATTTGAGTTTGTTTATAGGTATAATCGGTCAAACAGTTTTGGAGTTATAACCATCTAAAATTTGGTTTTATTTCCTCAATATTTTGAGAAATAGAGAACCGATTAAATTCGAACATGGTTATTAGTAGTGGAATGCCAACGCGAAAAATTCTTGCAAAATTTCGTTAGGATCGTATTATATGTTAAAATCATTGAAAATTATTGAAAAAAATTCTATATATCAGTAATTACTCGTCCGACATCGATGAAATTTTGCGAGTTTCTTTAGAACTCTAGAACTTCAGAATTTACCATAGTAAATTTGATTGTCCAATACAGGAGAACGGACCATATAATTCAACATGGTAATTCGATTAAGGGTGTCCAATACAGAAGAATGGACAATAGAACATACGCGCAACAGTTCCTGACTTCACGTCAGTACTTGAACCATTATTTTTGATCGACCCCCTAATTTTTTTTTGCTGCTTTATTAGAAAATAACACATTTACTGTAAGAAATAAAAATGAAATTTTCCTGGAGAAACAAAAAACGAACGAAATTTAGCGCAATTGTTCAAATTGCTCTCCGTCAACCAGTTGGAACTAACCGATATGAGTGTAAACACTTTCTAACAAATATATAATGTTTTTTGCACTGATTATCGTTATGGCATATGTGCCACATTTGGCGGATGAAACAAAAACAATATACATACTTTTATATTTTACTTCTTAAATAAAACACTTGAGTAATTGCAGTGAGAGTGTGAGGGAAGGATAACCAAGTTTTAAAAGCGAATTATCTTTGACGTTAAAAAAATGGCACGTTCAACTGAACGGGAACGAATAGAAATTTTAATAATGGTTGGATATGGTGATAAGCTAAGAACACATGAAGAAGTATGTGAATAATGAAACCAAGGGCATCCTGACAGACTGCGTATTGCCAGATCCACAGAAAGTAAATTGGTTGCCAAATTTTATGAAACGGGATCCGCCCATGACTTGCCTCGGCAAGGTCGACCTCGGCTAAACGATGAAACCAGATTAAATGTGTTAGTTTGAACTGAAGAAAATCTTCACCTTTCTAGAAGACAGCTAGCCATAAATCATAACGTGGACCACTCTTTTGTCGCGAAGTTGTTCAAGAAAGAGAACTATCATCCTTGCAAAATTCAACTGATTCACTAATTAAACGAGGATGTTCCAGACCACCGTTAGCAGTTTTGCAAAGAAGCAATGTTACGCGATGAAGATCCCAATTTTTTTAAATAATATCGTATTTTCTGACGAAGCCACTTTTTGCCTGAATTGGGCATTACATCGTCACAATTGCAGGTATTGGTCACGAGAAAATCCTCCCTGGAACAAGACTGTCACAGTCAACGCCGCGAGAAATCAGGCCCATACTTTTTTGATGAAAACTTCAAAGTAGGACGTTATTTAATGCTTGCAATCTACCCAAATGACAACAAAGCAGATGTACCCCATCAGGATATTCGATTGTAGCAAGATGGGGCTTCTCCACACTGGAATAAACGTATGTCAATAACTTAACGCCACATTTCCTGAATGGTGGATAGGACGTCGAGGATCTATTGAGAGGCCACCGTGTTCCACAGACTCGACCCCCTTAGTTTTTTTTGTGGGGTTATTTAAAACAACAGGTTTATTTTAATAGATCGAATAATTTAGAAGGTTTACGGCAAATAATTTACGCCGAAATGAAGCATATTACTCCTGAAGTCCTTGAGCGAAGTGTACAAAGTGTTTACACTCGTATCGGTCAATGCCAACTGGTTAAAGGAGCACAATTTGAACATTTGCGCTAAATAATTATAAAGTATCAAGTTCATGTCGGTGTACATCGATCAGTCTACGTTTGTAATTCCAGTTATTGGTCACAACAGAATTAATACAGAGAATACTACGGTAAACTAACCGTGGTACGAAACAGGGTGTTCGCTAAGTACGCCCGATCAATATCGTGTGCTAATAATGTAAAGTTTCGTAAGGTCAACAATCGGTAATATCCCAGGCAACAGCTTGGACATACATCTGGGTAAACCCAAGAAGTATGATGAGTTCGCAATCTGCCACATATAAAAAATTTATAAAAGAACTACGTCAGGTCAGGAGCTTCAGCGCACTCCTTCTTGTGATGATCAATATATTTCACTGATTAGTAACGCCATACACTACTGATATATGGTTATTAGAGATCCGTTAATTGAAAAAATGGGTTCAAGCCCTGTGGACAGGAGCTTTCTGGCGCTCAAGTTCAAACAGACAAATTATATCTCCTAAAATATTGGTTTCTCAGAGTTGAGAATTATATCAATGTATTCTTATGATAGAACTGCATCATAAAGGAAATTCAATTCAAATAATAGTTTATTTATCAAGATTAAATGAGCAATCTGAGAATGAGAACTGCACCATGGAAGAAATCAAATTAAAATAGCTGAACTGAATTTGACTCTCTCTTATAGAACAGGATGAAATGTACGAGTATGAACACAGATCATATAATAAAGCTTAGATAGAATATTTATAGCATTCTGTGAAAACATAGAAGTACGATTCATTATTGAAATGTAGAACTTCATCTTAGCAGAAATTGAATTCAAACATCATAGAAGAATTTAAATTCAACAAGAGTGCCAAAAATTATCAATCCAAAACCAATAGACGAATTCTACCCAACAACGAACTCATCCGAGATATTCATTCCTCAATTCTATGATGAACGATAATATATATATTTCCTCAAATCTACTCCAATACACCAATATTCCAGTTTTGTTTTTAGTGGAGATATTCTGAACTCAATATTATTAACTTACCATTACCATTCCCATCATCATATGGATTGACCATCGGCATGAAAATATCAACCAACAAAAAGTATGATATTATATTATAATTCTCATATTTATAGGATTGCTGGAATGAATGACAATGAGACAACGTCATATGTCTCAGGAAAATAAGTTGTTGACATTATAACAATTCATAGAATACCCACAGAATAATTCTATCATTCTGTGAAAACGTAGAAATACGATTTACATTGAAATTTTGAAAAATCATATCTCCGAAAGTATTACCTTGTTAGAGTTAAAAATAATATGAATGGATTCTTATGGTAAAACTGCTTATTGAAAAAAATTTAATTTGGAATTTGTTTTGTTAATAAATTTTTTTTTTTGTTACTCCGAAACCCTCTGTCCTATTTTGCCCAGTAACGAACTTAGCCAAGATATTTATCCCCCAAACCTACTCTGAAAATTTCAACTGTCTAGCTCATTCCGTTCGAGAGTTATCGTGCCTACGGCCGGCCGGACCGTTATGTCCTGCTAATAAATGATTCGAATAATTTGAATTAATTTTGTTGTTATTGTAGCTGTAACAAAATTAATTCAAATTATTCGAATCATTTATTAGCAGAAGGACTTAAGTTTAACCCGGATTTCAAAATTCTACACAATTTGAATGCGCAACTCAATTGGGAAATGGTCGAAATAAATAGGGAAAAACATACGGGTAATTTAGTTAATGAACAATTAGATCTAAATTTTTCACCGTTACTCAATCTATTCAAATAGAGAATCAATTTATAAAAGCATTAGGAATGAATTATTGTTAATGTGTACAAAGAAACCAGCAGTGAAATCTCATGTAATTAGTTGTAAATAAGTCTATTATGTAATTTGTTTTAAATAAGTTTCTCATGTAATTAGTTTTAAATGATTCTGTGTCCATGTCATCTAGGTATAGGGAAATAATAACTTGTTAAGAATTTAGTATGATGTAGTCTGATGAAGTCGCTGTGTCGACGAAACGCGTCACAATATTGAATAAATAAGTGTAAATCGTAAATAATTTTTCATTGAGTTAATAGTTTTTTGGTACTGGATGTCGTTTTTTTGCAGCTGGACGGACGGACTGAATCGAATTTGACTATGCATTAATGTATTCTTGATCAGCCAGTCATTTTGGATCGTTTGATTCCATTCTCGAGCGCTAAACGTATAAAACGTTTAATGCACTACGTTAGCAATTATTTCTCTACTTCGCTTTCCCAAATAACAATATCATCTTCATTAAATGAAGACTAAACTATTATCTCATACATTCTACAACGTTCGTCTGAATAAAAAAAACAATGAACACACAGCAATTTATATAGAGTTCAAGTTGATTTACGGCAAGATGCAAATTTTCTATTGGCTCTTCCTGTCATTTAGGACATTTAATGTAATGGAACTAATAATTCCAAGTTGAATTTTATTTAATTGGTTAGATTATTGCTAGTTGACCCCGTCAATAGAATTGTTTTCGAAGCGTATATTTTTAGAGTGTGTTTTCTGTATTAACCCGATCATGATCAGCATTTCGTTGTCCCGAATCTTCTGAAGCTGAAAATTGAAATTACACCTGATATTTTGCGCTTATGTTCTGGGGATCATCGCGTTATCATTTTGCCCAAATGAATTTTTTTACGAAAATGGTCTCAAACGATTTGGTTCGACTCCCCAATGAAGAATTCGAGGTCAAAATTGATTCTGTCCGGCTGGCCGTCCGGCCGTTGCCACGATAACTTGAGAACGGAAAGAACTAGCGACTTGAAATTTTCAGGGTAGGTGGCGCATCTCAATACGACGGACAAGTTCGTTAATGGGCCTAATCGGCCCAGTGCTTTCCGAGTAATAATTTTGTTTTCAACCAATATACATCTGATCGAATTGAAACTTGGTGAATAGTTGTAGAATATAAACCTAAGCACGTTTGTGAAATTTTGTGAGAATCGTATCGCTAGAAAATTATTAAAAATTTTTTGTTGTCACGATAACCTGAGAACGGAAAGAGATAGCGGCTTGAAAATTTCAGGTTAGGTTGTGCATCTGAATGCGACATTTGAGTTTGTTTATGAGCATAATCGGCCAAACGGTTTTAGAGTTATAGCCATCTGAAATTTTCTGAAATTTGGTGGTTTTTTGGTCCTCATTAACTCGAAAAATACTGAACCGATTGAATTCAAACATGGTTATTAGTTGTAGAATGCCAACGCGAAAATGTTTGCAAAATTTGGTTAGTATAGCATTGGTAGAAAATGTTTAATAAATCATTGAAAATAAACAAAAAAATTCTATATATCAGTAACTATTCGTTTGAAATTGCTGAAATTTTGCAAGAGCCTTCATAACCTAACTCTACTGCCAAGTTTCAAGTTTTAATACGATCGGTTAAATATTGTTGGAGATTCGAGCATTCTTGTGTTAGTTCAGTAGATGGGTGACCGTTGCCTCGATAACTTTCGAACGAAAGGAGATAGGGACTTGCAATTTTCAGGGTAGCTTGCGTATCCGAAAGGGAGAGTTGAGTTCGTCTTTGGGCATAATCGGTTTAACGGTTTCCGAGTTATATCCACCTGGAATATTATTTCCTTGATAACTCAAAAAATAAATATTCGATTGAATTGAAGCTTGGTAACTAGTAGTAGAAAATCAGCATAAAGACGTGTTTAAAATTTTGTAAGAACCGTACCCCTAGAAAATTTGAAAAAAATGACGAAAAAAAAAATTTTAAGAACCGCACCCCTAGAAAATTTAAACAAAATCACGAAAAAAAAAAATTGGTGCAGGCACTGATGTGAAGTCAGAAAATTTTGCGCGTATGTTCTATTGTCCATTCTTCTGTATTGGACACCCTTAATCGAATTTACCATGGTTAATTATGTTGTCCATTCTCCTGTATTGGACACTTATTATTTCATATTTTAGAATTTAGATAATTCTTAAACGTTGGATTTATTAATTTGTGATTGTATCAATTCAGCATTACTCGTTCCGTCCAAGGCTCGAAATTACAGTATACGAGAAGCCGAATTCATATTTTCACACAATTAGTCATATGACCTTCAGAATATTAACACAGGAGATCCATTTATTCCTAATTCAATAATGTGGAACCTTGGAATTGAACAAATATTGTCAGGAATGATGTTAGTATGAAATCATACCTTATTCAGGTTTATGGAATATTTGACCTATCTATTTTTGGCACGTTTGTTTCCTCAAACAGAGTGCGTAACAATTTGCCCAAATGTCTGTAATTTTCAAACTTTTGGCCGAAAATGGTCTAAAACTATTAGTTTCTACTCGTTGTCGATTACGATTACTAGCGATCGAAATGAGTAAACTCTTTATCTGTGGGGGTTGTTAACCCCACCACTCGGGAATGGGAATATAATTTGAATGATCAATCAATGCGAAATTTCAGAAAATATACAATGTTTAGCTTTCTTGGTACAATAGTTTAAGGGTGGGTTTTAATACTGACTTATATAAATAACTAGTCGATTTCTTATCTGGAAAAAAACTGAAAAATTAGAAAATAGGTGAAACTGCATACACATATATATACAATTTTTAGCTTTCTTGGTACAATAGTTTAGGGGTGGGTTTTAATACTGACTTATATAAATAACTAGTCAATTTCTTATCTGGAAAAAAACTGAAAAAAAAGAAAATAGGTGAAACTGCATAGACATAATATTTTATTCATAAAAAAATCTTAACTCAAACGATTAGTTCACATTCATCTGTTGGGTCGAAAATAAACAGTGCTTTGTTTGTGGTAGCGTAAGGACGCGAATCAGTTCAATCATACAATTGTGACATGTAATGATTCTTTAAATTCTCTTACGTCAAAAATCAAAGACTTAGTTTGCCGAGTGTAAAATAATAGACCTTTACATGTCGATCTTTGAAATATTTCGATATTTAGGCGATAGCTTCACCAGTATAGATCCGATCGAGTTCAAATTTAGAACTTTACTGCAAAAAAAGGTATTTGCAGAATTTCAACGATATCTGACGGACAGTTTCTGAGATACAGAATTGTTTTATATATGTATTTTTTTATTTTTCAGTGATGCGATCCTCACATGATTTTGCATGACTCTTTGTATCTGTATTTTTCAACTAACTATCGCGATTTAATTCGAACAGATCAGTATTTTTGGAGTTATTGGAAAAACAAAATTTTTGATCAGTTAGTCAAAGCTAATAGTTTGAGACCATTCTCGGTCAAAAATTCTAAAATTACAGACATTTGGACAAATTGATAGGCTGAACCTGAACAGCGCGCATAAAATGTTGGGCTCGTGTTATGTTCAATCAAGTAAAAGTTAATCCCATTAGCCAGAATTTATATTTGTATTATTTTTAACTGAGTAGGAACCCCTACCATGAAGCTGTTCAAGCTGTTTATACATTTTGTCGCTAATTTATTCATATATGTTTTTATTTTTTCTATTGACGCTTTTCCTGAAATTACGATGTTAATTGTTACCTGAACTAAATATTTATGCGTCTAAAAATTCAGCTGAACTAAACTTTCGGGTGGTTTTAAAATCCAACGGCATGATTTGCATACTAACTCGCAACGTAACAAACACATAATTTAAATAAGATCTCGTAAAAAATGGATCAATTCTCACAGCATTCGGAATGGAAAGTTATGATAATGAAAGAATATAAACGGAGGTGAGTGAAGCAGTTGAGATACTCCTCCGAATTGGCAGAAACGACGCTAATTCCGGATTATGATTCAGCATAATAGTCATCGTTGCAAAAGTACGCAGCATTCATTAGTATCCTGCGAAGGATCAAGAAGCAATCTCTCCTGTCTCATGAAAGTCATAAAATGAACTCGATCAAGATTAACTTGGCCTCATGCAAATCTCCGGCAGTAGGGAAATAATATTCATGAAAACTGTATAATAAGAGGGGATTTCAAAGACCTCATAAAATATCTGTTGATGTAACTCATACTCAAATAAAAGAATATCCTCCATATAAGATGCACAGAGAGATGAAAGGACCCTTTGAGTGTCCTTTTGCGAGAAACAGAGCAGAGAAATTGAAAATGGAAATGAGAAACTCTGAGAGGTAAGATATGTGAAAATATCCGAGTGGGGTTGTGCAAAGTGTTCTTTCTATGTGCAAGGGTGAAAGAGGAAATCGAAAGGTAGGAAAATTGAATATATTAAAGTCATAATGGCTCCTTTTGGTTCATTATTTCCACATAATGAACCATAGTGATCGAAAAAACAAATTTTGAACGATTACGTCTACTTCAATAATGCAATGAAAAACAATTATGGTTGAATTTAAAAAATTGGCAACGCACGGACGTGAGGTCCGTCCGCTTCGGCGCCAACAATATAGATCCGATCGAGTTTTAATTTATAACTGTGAAATATTGTGTTGAAGGCTCTTTTTGAGATACAGATTTTTTTGAATATTTTTTTTATTCCGGCCATACGGTCCTCCCGAAATTTTGAATACATTTTCGTGCCGTATTTTTCCACGGAGATTCAATTCGATCACATTAATATTTTTCGAGTTATTAGAAAAATAAAATTTCCGATAGCTATAGCTCCCAAACCACACGGCGGCCCATGCAAAAATACTAAGCTAAACTAAAGCGAGATATCTTTTGACTGAGAGCTTTATATATGTTAGCAGAGGTTGCTGACATTTAAAAATATTGATAGGCATTTATTTCTTCAATATGGATTCCTTCGTCAAAAAACGGAGAGTTTTCTCCAATAATATTAATAATTAATACTTTATGGTCATAAGGAAACGATTTTTGTATTTATTCAAAGTCCGAATGAATATCGAATTATAATCAATTCGAAAACAGCTGAAAATATTTTTGCTTTAAATAGGTACACCAATAAACGCAAAATATCATTAAAAAAAAATTGTCAAATCTTAATAAAAATTTGAAGTGGCATGCATAAATACCAACAGAGAAAATGATTTGACGGGTAATTAAACATCCCTCTTAACAATTAAACATTCCTCTTCCGTGAATAATTATACACGGAAGAGGACTAGAAATTCATTCAACATCCCTTCGGTGGGCTAAAGATGGCTGGCATATTCGATTTTCATTGAATGATATTGAACTCTCAAAATAGCTCCTGTGCGGGAAATTGATAATCGATTTCTTAGTTTATCTTTGATAATGTTGACTTAAGAAAATACTGTCTCAACTTTCTAGAGAATGGGAGAGATAAAAGAGCTATAGCAAGCTTAGATATTTGTCCAAAACGTAGCTCCTCTAGAGTGTGTTTGATTTGAGAAAGTCTAAAATGTTAAGCATATGTTCTTTTCCATTCCATATGATGAAGGACCTACCACTCGCTTACTGTTTTATATGAAATCTTAGTTTGAATTTTTTACTCCAGAAGACCCCCAGTGAAAATTGAAACCCCTCAAAAATACTCCATGAGTCGAAACTGAACGTTTAGGACCATTTTCTTCAATTATTTTAATGGAAAAACCATTCTGCCATCCAGCTTTTCTCCGAAAACACTGGTGCTAAGTTCATGGAAACTCATAAAAAATTGGGTATATCCCAAGTTTTTCAATGGATTTAGTTAACTCTAAGTGATGACAATTCAAAAAATATATTTCTCGAACATCAATCAATAAGTGGACATGAAATAGGGAACATATCAATTTTGTTATGCTTCATCCAAAAATTAGATAGAAAATATGTGAAAATTAGAAGATTTAAATTAATGATAAAGATGATTGGTGCATTTTGATGATGGCACGATTAACCTTCTAGTGTTGAAATTGAAAACAAATATGAAATCAAGAGTGAGGATTAAATATACTACATAATAAAATAGTTACAATGAAGCTATTTGTTCTGTTAGAATGTCTATTTTACTAGGTTTATCTACCTTCGCAACATATCTCCTTGTGTCAGAATAAATTATGGTTTTTTCTTATTTTATATCTGGAAAGTAGAGACTACAATAAGTTCCCCGAAGCCGAGCAATTAGTTACGTAGGTTTCAGTTCCCATTAAATGATGGCAATAAATATATTTTCCTTTATTTAGTATTCAAGTTATTGCATATCAAATTTATTCGATATAACGTTTATTAACAGTTAAGTCTCCAGAGTATTTTTTAATTGGCACCTGTTATATAAATGACTAATTATCATATATTATAATGAATATTTAAATCGATTAAAAATTCCTAATTGAAGGTAATATTTTTAATACAGAATTATACTCACATATCATACCAATATCTAAGAACTCCGAACTGCCATAACCTACCTAGAACAAAAAATGGAATGTCAGAATGTTGCCTTTCTTCATGATATAATTATATAACAATTGAAACTACACACAAGTGTAGTAGACGGAATTACATTGGAAAAAATCAAATGAAGTATATCACATGTGATAATTTTCTATGTATAGAAATTTTATAGTCGTTTCTTTGAAAATAACGGTTGGATCAGATTCTACACAAAGGTTTATTAATGTTTCATTCAATTAACCTTTAGACAAAGGCTCACTAAAAGTAAATATACTCACTATTTTTGACTATCTATTTTCGTACATTTCCAAACCTTTCTTTTTGGCACGCTTGTTCACCTGAACCGGGTGCCTATCAATTTACTGAAATGTCTGTATTTTTCGAATTGTAGATGCATTTATATCTGTATTTAACACCATTCGTTGGTTAAAAAGAATCAAATATAGTATATTGGAGGTATTTTGATGAATTGAAAAAAATATCTTCAGATCAGAGATGCTGAAGTAGATTTTTCATTATTATACTGAATCATAGAAATATGGATCATGCGGAGTAATATAAATAAGTGGAAAAGTTTAACGGGTAATTCCGCAAAAGAAGCAGATTAAAAAGAATTCTGCTGGTACCTGTCGACACGTGTTTCTGCTAGTTGGCTTCTTCAGGACAGGGCAACCAAGAAACCAAGAAAGATGGAAATAAAAGTGAAAATAGGTGACACCACACCAGGAGCGAGCAACCAATTGTGCCTTCAGCTCTAGGACCTCCATTTCGGAGGTAAACTATGGCATCGGCACGGAGGAAGCATAAGCGGAATTGCGGAATTACCCGTTAAACTTTTCCACTTATTTATATTACTCCGCATGATCCATATTTCTATGTTTCATATCCTCGGGTGGAGGTCGCATCGCACAGGTAGCTTATGCTTCCTCCGTGCCGATGCCATAGTTTAGCTCCAAAATGGAGGTCCTTGAGCTGAAGGCACAATTGGTTGCTCACTCCTGGGGTGGTGTCACCTATTTTCACTTTTATTTCCATCTTTCTTGGTTTCTTGGTTGCCC
This sequence comes from Halyzia sedecimguttata, assembly GCA_937662695.2. Classification (NCBI taxonomy): domain Eukaryota; kingdom Metazoa; phylum Arthropoda; class Insecta; order Coleoptera; family Coccinellidae; genus Halyzia; species Halyzia sedecimguttata. Next base: position 102,169,034 of record OW569414.2, read on the forward strand.
TGTCCTGAAGAAGCCAACTAGCAGAAACACGTGTCGACAGGTACCAGCAGAATTCTTTTTAATCTGCTTCTTTTGCGGAATTACCCGTTAAACTTTTCCACTTATTATACTGAATGTGATTGTGAAATTGAGTTGAAATCGATATCTAAACGCAATAGTGGCTCGAAATTAGTAAAATATGGTATGTGACGTAATCAAATGAATTGAAAAGAATATTTCAGAATTCAGACTATGGAATATGATTAGTTGATTTATTAGAACAGTTCTATGTTGCAATTCCAATTAAATAATATCCTGCACCATTCACAGAAAATTCTCGATTTCATATAATTATAATATATATAATATAATATAATCGGCCAGGAGTTACACCCATCTGGAATTTGGTTGTTGCCTCAATAACAATAAAAATACGAAACCGATCCAATTCAAACATAGCTATTGTAGAATACCGACGTGAAAATTCTTGCAAAATTTCGTATAACTAGAAAATGTGAAAAAAAATCATTGAAAAATATTCTATGTATCAGAAACTATTCATCCGACATCGGAAAACCTCGCTACTGCCAAGTGCCAAGTTTGAACACGATCGGATTATACATTCGAACGAAAAGAGATGGGGACTTGCAATTTTCAGGGTAGGTTGCGCATCCGAATGGGAGAGTTGAGCTCGTTGTTGTGCATAATCGACCCAACGGTTTCGGAGTTATACCCATCTGGAATATTATTTTCTCGATGACTCAAAAAAAGTAAAAAAACACACCCGATAGAATTGAAACTTGGTAACTAGTTGTAGAATATCGACAGAAAGACGTGTAAAATTTTATGAGGACCGTAGCACAAATTTAAAAAAAATTACGAAAAAATATTATATATCTCATGATAAATTTTTTGAAATTTTGTTATTTCCTCTATAACTCAAAATATGCAATTCTGATCCAATTAAAACTCGGCCTTTAATTGTAGAATGCTGACCCACTAATTTTCGCGGAATTTCATATCCTCGAGTTACTTGAGGCGTAAAATTTTTCGTATCTCAATTCCAACAGAATACATATACCAGAATTAAAAATTCTGTGATCATAGACGATTCTCTACTGAAGTATGTCATTATAATGGTATGAAATGTATTCATGTTATAAAAGCTGAGAAAACGGTATATATCGATGCTAAATTCGCCTAAGTGTGTCCAATAAAGGTGAGTAGACAATAGAACATGCACGTAGAAGCTCCTGACTTCACGTCAGTGCTCGAACCAATTTTGAGAATTTTATACATATTTCATTTTCGAATATACGCTCTTCCAAACGTTCACTGTAAAAATTGTTCGCTGCCCGATTCTAAAGGTTCATTACATGAAAATAAATAAACCAATAAGAATGATTTCTACCCAGGAATTCATCCATTATTGAGATAGGTAGTTGAGCCCCCAAGAAGTTGAAAGAAACCGACGTGCAACATGCAATTCATTTAGCTTCATTAAATCCTTCACACTTGATTGCACGTCCATTATTGAGCCGCTGAAATAGCAATTTTCATTTTAATAAATGACGATAAATCGCAATGCGCCGAGAGTTCAACGCGGAAACTGAAATTTATGATGGAATTACCTGAGATCTAAACTATAATAAAACCAGAAGAATAGACGAATGAATGTTATATTATCTGCAATTTTTCCGTGTAATAAATGAGTGGAATCTTGATAGAATTGTTATAATGAGTGTTTGAACTGACACTTTTTTGGTGCTTTGTCAGGTCGTTATTCACCAGAATTCCATCGTAAAAACTATAATGGGCCTTTAAGTTGAAGACGGGTCATTAATAAATTAAAATTAGTGTGACTGTTCCTTGTTATGAACGATATTTTTGCACGCATGTTCAAGGGAAGTTCATGGGCTGAAATTTTACCTAATTCTAATGTTTCAAATTTGAACATGACCGGATCAATATTGTAGGAGTTATATAAAAATGGGTTCAAGCCCTGTGGACAGGAGCTTTCTGGCGCTCTAGTTCAAACAGACAAATTATATCTGGTATTGGTTTCTCAGAGTTGGGAATTATATCAATGTATTCATATGATATCACTGCATCATAAAGGAAATTCAATTCAAATAATAGTTTATTAGATAAGTATTAATAAATTACCTTGTAATCGATCAAAAATTTCCTGATCTACGTTCACCAAACTACAGAATTATGCTTTCAATATTTACGTAATATTTTCAAACATTTTCGGGTGAGGTCCCCGTTGCATCGCTAAAATACGAGTATTTCAACCCCAATATTTTTGAAGTTACAATATTCCCTTCTGTCAAGTTGACATTATGAGAATTCATACATAGAATAATAATTATATCAATCTGTGAAATACGATTTACATTGAAATTTTAAAAAATCATATCTCCGAAAGTATTAGCTTGTTAGAGTTGAAAATGATATGAATGGATTCTTATGATAAAACTGCTTATTAAAAAAAAATTGATTTGGAATTTGTTTCGTAAAAAAAATTTTTTTTTTGTTACTCCGAAACCATCTGTCCGATTTCGCCGAATAACGAACTTAGCCGAGATATTCATCCCCCAAACCTACTCTGAAAATTTCAACGAAATATTCCAAAATTACAGACATTTGGGCAAATTGATAAGCACTCAGTTCCGAGGAACTAGAGCGCCAAAAATACTGGAAACCAAGTAGCGGTGAATATCTGGATGAGTGATCTTTACCACTATAGCTTTCGAACGGAAAGAGATAGTAATTTGCAATTTTCAGGGTAGGTTGCGCTTTCGAATGCGACAATTGAGCTCGTTAATAGACATAATCGGCCAAACAGTTTCGGAGTTATACCCATCTGAAATTTTGTTGTTATTTCCTCAGTAACTCAAAAAATACAGATCCGATCCAATTGAAACATGATGGTTAGTTGAAGAATACCGACTCACACATATTTGCCAAATTTCGTGAGGATCGTATAACCAGAAAATTTTAAAAGAATCATTGGAAAAAATTCCGTATGTTACAAGCTATCCGTCCGATATCGCTGAAATTTTGTGTGAGCCTTCAAACCTAACATTAGAGCCAAGTTCCAAATTTGAACACGATTGGATCCATATTGTTGGATATCTGAGCAGCCTTGGGTGAGTAAAGTAGTAAAGAGATAGCGACTTGCAATTTTCAGTAGTAATGCCCATAGGACATTGACGATATAATTTTATGGCAATCGAAAGCTCGTTACGAAGCAACGAGCTTGAGACATTTGTCATGAAATTATGAGGCATATTTGTCAATGTCCGAGGGATATTCAGCGGAGCATTTTTTGACAAAAGATTTATGACTCGATACAACGAAACATGTATTAATTTATTAAAAGTACAGTTAGTGCTATATATAGAAAATCTATTACCACGGAAATATGTATGATCTTGTTGTGGTATTCCTGATCGAGATTTAAGTACGGTTTCATAGAATTTTGTTTGCTATGACCAGTAGTTTTAAGCAATTGTTGTTCTTCTACACCACTTGTTGCCAATTGGCTGACAGCAGTTGATCTATTCGAGTGATTTGTAATTTTTTTGTCCTTAACATTCAAGCCAATTGCCTCAGCAGCAGATTTAGTCCATCCACTTATAGTATTTCTTCCTACAGGTACATTATAGTAGTATTTGTCAGTTTCATTTTTCCAGTGTCGATGTGGTTTTAAGAAATCATCATAGTGATGTCGACTTATTTCATACCTAACGAAACTGACTTGCTTGAAAACACAACCGAATCCGAAGGACGACCAGTGGTGTTTTCTCTAAGCAACTCAGTTGAGTTATGAAATAAAAGACAGACTTATGAGATAAATTCAGTCACGAGTGGTATTTCATTAGACTATTTCATGAACAAAGTGACTGGTGTTGACACCTGTAATTTAAATTAATCATTTGTCAAACAGTCCGTATCCATGGTTGAGTTGTTGAAAACACCAAAGTTGTAAGACCAATCATAATTCAAAGACAGTTGGTGTTTTCGCGATATAGTACGAGCAGTCTTTGGCCTTTGGTTGGTCAGATTGTGATATGAGTGAAATAGTCAGATTAATGGTGACATGATTGGGTGAAATAGTTTCATATGACACAAAATTTTAATGGTTGTTAGAACTCTCAAAAAATTTTCAGGGTAAGTTGCGCATCCCTGTTAAGTTCGTTGTTGGTCATAATAAGCCAAACGGTTTCGGAGTTATATCCATCGTAAATGTTGTTGTTATTTCCTCTATAACTCAAAATATACAAATTCGATGCGATTAAAACTCGGTAATTATTTGTAGACTCGATAATTTTCGGGTAATTTCGTGAATATCGTATAACTGATAACACGGCTCTACGAAAAAATGTTTGTTCTTCGTCCTAAAGTTTATTTTATGAGTTTATGGTTCATTATAAACAAAAACGAAAAGAAAATAACTTTTTTTGGTATAAAGTTTGCATTTGTAATAGTTATAGTAAAAATACTCATTTTGAAATTTTGTATTAATTTTAATTATTTTCAATGAATTCAAAAATACCGCGCGATCAGAATTGGGGTTTGACGTACAGGCAGTGCTTCTAGATGGCACTTGAGTGATAAACAACGATCAGGTGTCTAGTAGTCCAGAATAACTGAAAATGTCGTGGCGAGAGTGTAAATATGATGCTGATGCATTTTGCAGAAGCGAAGATTAAAGCTGGGATTTTTGTTGGTCCGCAAATCAGACAGAAAATTTCCAATGTTGCTGAAGCGTACTCAAAAAGCAAACGGGGACAATTTCAAAGCAGTCGTTTCTGGATTTTCGGGAAATAAAAAAACAGAAAATTACAAAAAGCTAGTTGAGGATATGCTAAAAAATTTTAAGGCCAAGGCTGCAGGATATCATCAAAAGTACATATGCTGCATGCTCATTCAGATAAATTTAAAAACAACATGGGAGCGTATTCAGAAGAGCAAGGAGAACGTTTTCATCAGGACATTTTGAGCTTCGAACAACGTTATCAAGGCAAATGCAATGAAAACATGATGGGAGACTATATTTGGGGTTTATTGAGAGAAAGTACTTACGAACATAAAAGAAAAGGTAAAAGAGTGCCCTTTTAAATTATTTTCTACTTTTTTGTAACTTATTTCGATATTAAAACTCAATAAAAATGTTTACTTAAATGGTTTTAATTGACAATTAAAACCACAAATTTTGAAGAACATCGTTCAATCGTTTTCCTAAATACAAAAGCAAGCTTTTTCATGCTATACAGGGTGAGTCTTTGACAACTGCATTAATTTTAACCAAAGATTCCTCTCATCAAATGAAACACTTTTTTCATTTATCATTTTTCCAGATTCGGCTCAGGTAAAAAGTTACAAGCGTTTAAAGATTTCACAATGTGCTAATACACTCCCGCATATGAATTATCTATGACATTGTTGGCGGACGAGAATAAGGCATGGTAACGTGGTTTACAGCTTGATTCGGGATTCCAACGCTCAGGGACGGATTCATAAAAGTAGTGAAATTTCTGGAGTTTTCCATTTTAAAACATTCAATGAAGAATATCTCGAAAACGGTGCGTTTAAGGAGAAATGATGAAGAATAATATAATGTTCTAAAACGATGGAATATTCTTGAATTACTCAAGAAAAACTTTATATTCTTTCTTTATGCTAATTTCGTTTAGTTTTATGAATCCACGAGTCCATAACTAGAAAACCAGTAGAAGTAGAAAATAACTGATATTTGGAAAATATGTAAAATAGTTTTAGGAAACTTTACGCCAACATTCATTTTATTCGAAAAAAGGATGTCAAAGCTACAAAATAAAAACTGATTTTTTTTTCAAAATTTCAACAGCCTGTATCTTTTTACCTGAGCTGAATTTGGAAAAATGTTAAATGAAAAAAGTGTTTCATTTGATGAGAGGAATCATTGGTTAAAATTATTGCAGTGACAAAGACTCACCCTGTTTATTTTTTTTCGTCCAATTACGAAATAAAAAATCGAAATTTAATACTTTAAGGTTAAGGTAATTTTTTGTGTTGACCCGTGTAATGCTTTTGAGGAATTTTATTTATTAGTAAACCCTTGGCAATCGGTTTATGATCGCAATTCGACAAAAATCAATAATAACCACATCCCCTGAAGCACCCCAACAAAAGTAAAATAAAAGCCTGATAAGTTCTAACGCAAGCGTGCGACTGGCTTCACAAGCTGCGCAGTGTCGCCAGACATTAACGAATGCTTGTTAAAGATGAAGTTATAATATGACAACCACTCAAATGTGAACCCAATCGATAACAGCGCCGAAATAATGAGACCCTCCAACAATTTCAAGAGTCTTGAACCGCATACCACAACAAACAATAGAATGATTGATTACAAGAGATGAACATTGAGCGAGATCTCGATGTTGGCACACAAATATTCTTTTCATCGGAACCACCCCCCGTGAATTATGTAAAACAAACGCTCATTCGCCGTCACAAAAGGTCCGTTTTGACGATGAGTCCTTGAGGCCGCAGGCAGAAAGCAGATGAACTACATTATGTTATTTCTGAACACATGTTTGAAATTATGATAGGAAAATAATTGAATGTATAATGAAGAATTCTGATGAGGACCAGCAGGGTGGTCCAGGATTAGTTTGGGACTTTTGAGAGCATTAACCCCCACAGAACACAATATTCAGGAAATATTGCCACAATATTGCAATATTGAAATTGCAGTTGCAATATTCCAGAAATATTGCTGGAATATTGTGTTTCAATATTACAGTTGCAATATTGAGAAATATTGCTGGAATATTGTATTTCAATATTACAGTTGCAATATTCAGAAATATTACAGAAATGTTACAAACTATAACAGTTTTCTACAAAGTTAAAATTTATAGTTTTGCGTATATTCCTATGAATATAATATGCATAGACATATTTATTACAAATCGCGACAGAAATAAATCAACATTACATGCAATATATAATTGTAAAATATGTTTGTGTGCTTTCTTTCTCTAGTTCGAGGCTTTACGCATCCTCTCTTTTCTTTTAGTCAGGCCGCCATTTTTCTGTTTACCAGTGTTGTTGTATCGTGTCGTGAAGCAGTCTGTTGTTACTTTACTTTGTTAGTTCAGTTAGTTGTGAGTTTAATGTTTATTAAAGACTAATTGGCTCTAAATAATATAAATGCAGTGATAAGCTGATTTGATTATCTAAGGTATAATAGCTACAAGTTTATAGATATCATTGATACAAAATTTTATATTTTTAGGTTATACCCTTAGACTATAGACTCTTTCTATAGTCTAAGGTTATACCAACATCTTATCACAGCCCTATAAAGAGTAGGTTGTGATCTCATCCGTCTGATTATTGAGACGTTATATTGACGTGCTTTTTATATACGTACAAAGGTAGAGTTGAACAGATCTAATGATTTGATTATCTATGTTTGATTATTGAACCCATATCGAAATGGTTAGCTCAAGCCAAATTGCGAGCCTCCAGGGTAGTGGAAAAAGTAAAAAAAAAGAAATGTTGAATGTCCAGTAGAGAGCGAATAAAGATATTAATTGTGCCTACTATTTTTTTATGTGAGTTAAGCCTATACCACATCTCATGAAATAACAGAAATATTTCTGCAAGAATCCTGAAATATTGCGTATATATTTTGCAATATAACAAAAATATTCCATAAATATTACAAAATAATTCTACAATATTGCAGGAATATTTCAAAAAATAAGTCTGCAATATTGTGACGTTATAGGATAGAGAGCATATATTTGAATGTTTCTGCAACGATCCTGAAATATTTCATATATATTTTCCAATATAATGAAAAATTGCATAAACATTACAGAATAATTCTACAATATTGCAGAAATATATCGAAAAATATTTCTGCAATATTGCTATGTTAGGTTATGGGGCGGACATTCGAATGTTTCTGCAATATTCCTGAAATATTTCATATATCTTTCGCAATATAACCGAAATATCTCAAATATTTCCGAAACATATTCCTGCAATATTTCAGAAATGAGTCTGTGCTGTGTGGGAAGGGCGATGAACATATCCGGATATTGTTAACACTAATAAGAGGATTTTTTTGCTCGCATGCACTACGCTGTCAATTCTACCAAATGTCTGTATTCTAAGAGCCCAGCAGTTCATTGCACAAATTATAAACATAAAGTTGCGATACGCGATGAAATAATCCAGGCATATTGTTATTTAAAATTATCCTTATGATTAAAATTGAGAATTGCAGAATGAGTAAATGGGTGATTCCGTTCTAACCGTGATATTCAATGTCCTGTATTGTTTGTTCTCATAGATCATTAATTAATAATCAATTTACGAAATATTTGTGCTTATTGGAAAATTATGAACATATTTCAACATTATTTTCATATAATATAACTTGCCACTTACAGAAAACTTACAATATATCACTTAAATGTCAGTACCATGTCCATTTCTAGAATTTATTTATTAAATGTCAGTACCGTGTCATGTCCATTTCTAGAATTTATTTATAAATTGTTAGTTTTTTTGTCGTAATAAATTATTTAAACTAATTACCTCATAATTTATGATCAAACTGAACAAAATTGAAACATTTTTTATTTAATGTATTAAGTAAAGCTTTTAAGCTTTAAAGACAAAAGTTATTGAACCGGAATTCAATGTTAACTTAATACATTAAACAAAAAATGTGTCAATTTTGTTCAGTTTGATCATAAACATTAGAATTTATGGGGTAATTAGTTTAAATCATTTATTACGACAAAAAAAACTAACAATTTATAAATAAATTCTAGAAATGGACATGACACGGTACTGACATCTAATAAATAAATTCTAGAAATGGGCATGGTACTGACATTTAAATGATGAATTGTAAGTTTTCTGTAAGTGGCAAGTTATATTATATGAAAATAATGTTGAAATAAGTTCATAATTTTCCAATAAGCACAAAAATTTCATAAATTGATTATTAATTAATGACCTATGAGAACAAACAATACAGGACATTGAATATCACAGTTAGAACGGAATCACCCAAATATGCTTCAATGATATTTTTCTTGTTTTTCTCTCCCAAACTCTCATGCAAAGCAATTTATTGAAGAATGTTGCCTGAAAAACAGTAACGAAACAACACCAATGATAAAATAAGTTTTTGTAACGTTTCAGAGTCTAAATCAGACTCCTTTATAAGACAAATAGCAGAATTATTTGCTTTTGAACACTTATTCCGAAATTTGTCACACTGACTTGTCTTTGAATGAACAAAAAAAAAATTGGTTCAAGCCCTGTGGATAGGAGCTTTGGCGCTCTTGTTCAGACTTTGACAAATCATATCTTCAAAAGTATTGGTAAGAGTTGGGAATTATATCAATGGATTCTTATGATAGAACTTCATCGTAGCAGAAATCAAATTCAAACATCCTAAAAGAATTTAAATTCAACAAGAGTGCCAAAAATTATTAATCCAAAACCAATAGACCAATTCTACCCAACAACGAATTCATCCGAGATATTCGTTCCTCAATTCTATGATGAACGATATATTTTTTTCTCAAATCCACTCTAAAAATTATATTATATCAATTGAAACTTTAGCCAGTATTTCAGTTTTGTTTTTACTGGAGGTATTCTGAACTCAATATTATTAACTTACCATTACCATTCCCATCATCATATGGATTAACCATGGGCTTTAAATATCAAAATTTGACATATCATGTCCCAGGAAAATAAGATGACATTTATCAACACACATCATATCATAATAATTCATACATAGAATATTTATCGCATTCTGTGAAAACACAGAAGAACGATTTATTATTGAAATTTTGAAAAATCATATCTCCGAAAGTGTTAGCTTGATAGAGTTAAAAATTAATGACATCAATGGATTCCTATGGTGAAACTGCATCTTGAGAAAAACTTATTTTGAAATTTGCAATATGAAAAATATTTTTTTTTGTTACTCCGAAACCGTCTGACCTATAGTGCCCAATAACGAAATTAGCCGAGATATTTATGTCCCAAACCTATTCTGAAAATTTCAACTGTTTAGCTCATTCCGTTCGAGAGTTATCGTGTTAACGGCCGGACAGAATCGATTTCGACCACGTATTCTTGATCAGTGAGTCGAACCAAATCGTCTAAGACCATTTTCAGCAAAAAATTCGAAAATTACAGACATTTGGGCAAATTGATAAGCACTCTGTTCCGAGGAATAAGAGCGCCAAAAAGTAAGACGCGTTTTTTCGAGAAAATTAATTAAAAACATGGTAGTGTGACTAGTGTGCCATGATCATGTGGAAAACTCGTGTAAACCATAAAGAAACATAATTTTTTCATTTCTTGTTAATATTTTTCAATTATCTTAAGAATGTACCGGGTTTCCCACTATAATTTGACCCCCCCCTTCAACTTTGTTACTAATGGAGATACAATAAAATGTTCTATACAAAAGTTATACAAAATCAACTGAATCTTTTCAGGACGTTTTAACGAATTGAAACATATACACGGTGGACAAGAGATTGAGTGCGACTTGATTTTTTTAAATGAAACACTCTATATATTTTTTATATTTGGCTAGGTCTTTCTCTCCTGATTTCGAATATATATGCATGTTTATCTCTCTTATTTTGAGAACTACAGAGTCTTAAATTCTGGGAACAACCTGGAAACTCAGTAGCCAGTTGTCAAGTGGTAGGCTGTGATAAATTAACTAACTGCATTGGTAATGCTTTGTTTTTATTGTTCTTCACATAAAGTGGAAATATTGTTACCAATGGAGTGTGTTATATCGTTACCAATGCAGTTAATTGAGTAATCACAGCCTCCCAATTGACAACTGACTACTGAGTTTGCCAGATGGTTTCCAGACTTTAAGACTCAAAATAAAAGAGATAAACCATATGCAAATATATTCGAAATCAGGTGAGAAAGAGCTAGCCAAATATAAAAAAAATATCTAGAGTGTTCCACTAAAAAAAATGAAGTCGCACTCAATATCTTGTCCACCCTGTATATACTTTAGTTCGTGAAAACATCCTGAAAAATTCAGATGATTTCGTACAACTTTTGTACAGAACATTTTTTTGTATCCCCAATCGTAACAAAGTCAAAGGGGGGTTCAAATCATAGTGGGAAACCCGGTACAAGAAAACTTCATCTAGAATTTTTTAATGAATCTTCCCAACAGTGTATTTCTGTAACGAAGCATTTTTGAGATATAGTTCACATAGCAAAGTTATTTGGAATTTAACGGCATTATGTACCGTACTTAAAAAACACCATATAGCTTGAGCACTCCCACTAATTGGCAATTATTATTTTAGACAATAATATCAAATGATATAGAAATATTCATAAAATCCTAATTATCTCATAAAATCAGTCCATAAATATATCATTATCCATGATAATACAGTCCGATGACGGGTGTGAGTTATCCCCGCTGAGAATTTTTGCATTGAACCAACGAGAATTTTTGCATCAAACTAATCACAATTTGATTGACGTTTATTAACAATTCGCAATGGTCAGTCAATTTGCCTTTGTCAATTATTGGATATTCTGCACGCCTATAGCAAATCTGACACTGCCCATCAAAGCGTTGCAGTTTGAATAATTAAATTGCTGGTTATAAATTGTGGAAATCTATCAATGGGAATTGGAATGAAACGTACGCATTTCGATCATAAAATATAATAGTTGTGGTTTTGTGTTCAGCATAATGCGGAATAATTCTGAATAGATACTCCTACTAACCAGATAAAAGCCACCAGTGGTCATTTGTGAACTTGTATGTTTATCGTTGTTCACGAATTTTCGATTCCAGATCCACGGAATCGAATTGAATTCCAAATGTTTGGATGATATTATACAATTTCGATATCTATCAAGAGATCACTTTAAAAGTTTTCGAATGAACCATGAAATGAGAGTATACTGAAACTTCATGTGACACATCGATTTAAGAATAAATGACACTACTGAAATTTATAAGTTATTAAGGTTCTGATATATTAACCATTGCAACACTAACAAAGGAAATTTAACACTTGATAATACTTTTCACAATATTTTAATTAAAATGTCGTTGGCATGCACGTTTCGGGTTTCATCCCATTCTCAAAACTGAATAAAATATATAAGGACAATAGTCTAGTCAAATTTGAAAAAAGATTCAAAGAAATTCAAACAAGGGGAAATTTCCTAAAGAAATTTTCCTAACTCCCAGAACTGTATAGGATCAATATTTATAATTTTCCAAGTGGGTTAAAATACGCCCGAAAATGGACACTCCGGCTTGCGCAAGCCTCGAATTTTCGAACCTTTCATAAATAAATATTATTTAAACTAATTAAATATGAAGATAATAAAATTCAAAAATTTGTGTGCCCGCAGGATAGATCAATGAACACTAATCCGTTTATAAAAAAAGCTTTTTTCAATGTTTAATGAAGCTTTTTAATTTTTCACTTGAGTAAATCGTTAGTAACAAAACGAAAATTAACAATTTTTCAATTTTTCAAACGGGTATTTATTCTAAGACCAGTGAAAAATAGCTCCACGAAAGGAAAAAATTTCAGTATGGACCTTCATCTCGCAAATGACATATTCGGCTAAATAAGGTTTGACGGGAAAATGTTGGTTCAAGGAAATAATAGAAGAATATTTTAAGTAATCATTAAAGGATACTGTGGGAGGTATATTCATTATCAAATGATGTTTTTCTGGGTTTTCTCTCCCAAACTCTGAAAAATATCTATAAAATAAAAATTAATTATTTTGTGATTTGCTTCTGCGTAAGAAACACAAGATATTTGTCAGAAGCAATCAATTGAACAATGTTGCCTAACAAACAACAACGAAACAACATCAACGAAGAAACAACTATATCGTAACGTAACTATATATACTTACTGTCAATGTGACAATTCTTGAATTTCACAAAATAACTATCAACAAAATAATTCTAATGATTTTCATTAAGCGTCTGACGAAGGAGTCTGATATAGACTCCGAAACGTTACGATATAGTTGTTTCTTCGTTGATGTTGTTTCGTTGTTGTTTGTTAGGCAACCTTGTTCAATTGATTGCTTCTGACCAATATCCTATGTTTCTTACGCAGAAGCAAATCACAAAATAATTAATTCTAATTTTATAGATATATTTCAGAGTTTGGGAGAGAAAACCCAGAAAAAAAACCTTTAAATAATCTCAGATTTATAGTTTAAGAATTATTGCACTTGCAATGTTAATGTTCGTGCTACAAAAAATTGTTAATTAATTAATGGATTATTAATTGAAAAAATCGCCATAAACATTTTTAGACCACGTATTATTGTTCATTGATCTATCCTGCAGACGCCTGAATTATTACAGTTTTTTATGTCTATATTCAATAAGTTTTAATAATATTTATTTTTCCGGAGTACCCGTTTTCGGGCGTATTTTCAACCCTCCAGGAAAATTATAGATATTGGTCCTACAGTTCCAATAGTCAGGATTTTTTTCAGGAAACTTCCTCCTACTTCTGTATCTTTTCTCAAATTCAAATTATATCGAAGAATTTTCGAGAAATTGGCGAAAAAACATACCCCTTCAATTTTTTTCACTTAATTATTTATAAATATTGCAATTTTTGCGAGCGGCCTTAGCATTTTCTGAAAAACTATCTACATGCCGTTCCGAATCGAATGACATCTCAGTCATAAATTTCGGAGAATACACAAAAATTTCGACCGAAAAAGCACTTGTTCACTAGACTACAGATACATTATCAAGTAACATATGTTAAAACCGGTGACAGGCGGAAATCTAATTCATCATCTACTAATGGAATATTTTGATTTTGAGCTGACAATATTTCCGAAAACTGCAAAAGGTCTAAACGTTTACCCTTCTCACATTTCTGTACAATTTTTTTTTTATTAAAATCTATAAAATTATTGATTGTTGATTTATTTCGGAGAGTCGCTCTTTTATGTTCCTCAATTCAAATTCCGAGAGATCGACCAGTCTGACCTTATATGTAAAATGCAGAATATTCGTCGTAGAACAGCAAAGAAACACCATTAAACTGTGAATCATTCAACCGATCTTTAGCACTAGAAATAATTAATCTTAAATTGTTCTTATTTGTACATATAACATCAATATCGAATATGATAGATGTATACAAACTTTTTCGTTGGATTTGCAATTTGAGCTGGATAGATATGAGTTAACAATCTATTGTGTTGTTTTCTGAATATCAGTTTATCTATTATACCAGGAGAGTAGCCATTGTTCTTGCTTGAACTTCGAAATTAGAACTTTTTTTCAAAACAAAATTAATTGCTGACAATGGAATTGAAATCAATCTATGCACGACGGTATAAAATGCTGACATTTTGATCTTATACGGTTGTGAAATGAACTACTGTTATGAATCAGAATATCAGAGAAAGTGGGTTTTCTTCATAAATATATCAAATCCAAGATGTTCAACTATTCTTTATACTTGAATATCCATGGAATTCAAACATTTATTATCGTCCTCCACTTCCAAAGTGAACTGAATGGAACTATCAAAGGAATTTATTAATATTAAAAATACATTCCGATTCAATTAAAACTTGTAGAATGTCGACGCCCTAATTTTCGCGGAATTTCGTGAATGTCGTTCGCTGAAATTACGTAAGAAGAAAGTTTTTTCCTATATTATTGGATAGTTAATGAATTTCAATTCCGATGGAATACATAATTATGTCAGAATTAGAAATTCTGTGATCTTAGACGATTTTTTCATTAGTCAAGTCTGTCAATAAAATGGCACGAAATGTTTTCATATCTTGTAAAATCTTAGAAAACCGTCTATATCGATCCTGAGTTCACGTCAGTGCTTGAACCATTTTGTTTTTTCGTGATACCACCCTCACGAAATTTCGAGGAAATTTGTGCGTTGGCATTCCACAACTAATTACCAAGTTTCAATTCCATCCGATCTGCATTTTTTGAGTCGATGAGGAAACGGGTATAACTCCCAAACCATTTGTCCGATTATGTCCATTAACGAACTCGACCTTCGCATTCGGATGATGAAACCCTGAAAATTGCAAGTCGCAATTTCGCACTTTCCTTCGAAAGTTATCGTGGCAGCGGACGGCCGGCTGGACAGAATCGAATTTAAACTCGAATTTTTCATCGATGAGTCGAACATAATCGTTTGAGATCATTTTCGGCAAAACATTCGAAAATTACATTTGGGCCAAATGATAGCACGCTGTCCTCTATAACAACAACAACAACAAAATATATTTATTTCGAGAAATCATCCTTACAATAATTAAATAACTGTCCAAATGAAATACGGAACATGTCAAAATAAAAGAAACACCCCTTACAAAAAGAAACAATATAAGTTACTTTCCCTGAGCTAAAAATTCAGAGATGCTATAAGGCTCCCTTTCAATCAAAAGTCTGAACAATCTCTTCTTGAAAATTTTGAAACATGATATTTGTCTCAGTTCAGTTGGTAGTGAATTGAACAACTTAATTGCCATATATGTACATTCTTTTTCAGTTGAAGAAAGTTTATGCTTAGGAAAAATGAATAAATTATGACGAGTATCATAGATCTGTGAGCACTTGAATTTGACAAATTTTTCAGGATTCTTAAAGAAGAACTGTAAAAGTTTATAACTGTATAAACCTGTTAAAGTAAGAATATTGTTTTTCTTAAAAATACACCTACAAGATTGTGTATAACCCAGTCCAAAGACACAACGAACCGCCATCTTCTGTATCTTGAAAACAGCCTCAGCACATGAACTGTTTGCCCAGAAAATCAATCCATATGTCATAATGGCCTGAAAATTCGAATAATACACAGCCATCAAAAAAGAAACACCAACATCTCCCTTCAGCACTCGAAGAGCGTCAACAGTGGATTTCAATCTACCAATCACATTTTCTGTCTGTAGTTTCCAATCTAAATTTTTTTCCATATACAATCCCAAGAATCTCGTATGTTCCATATACTCAATTTGGTTATCTTGGAGGGAAATCTGTGATCGTCTGTCATGAGTAAAAAGAACGCATTTTGTTTTTTCTTCATTCACTAACAAATTATGATGTGAGCACCATTCTTGGAGTGCAGCAAAAAATTTGTTCTTCAAAAAAAGTACTTCTCCAAATGTTTTCGCTGTCAGAAGAGCATTGGTGTCATCAGCGTAGTTGGTGAAAAAATTTGCTGAATCAGATGTTGCATTAGGGAGGTCATTGACGTACACTATAAAAAGCAGAGGTCCCAGTATAGTTCCTTGTGGGACGCCCTGCCCCAAAACAGCATCCCGAGGACTGTATCTTCTTCCATTCATGTTGAGTGTTATCATCTATGTTCGTCTATCAAGATAGGTCCTAATCAGATTGAGTTGCTTATCTCTGATACCATAAATCCAAAAGCGCAAAACTACCATTTGCGTTGCTACGAGCGCCATATCTCAGATTTTCTGAGGACTTATTGACCTGCCTGGTAATTAAATACGACTCTGATAGGTCTTGAAAGCATCCTAATTTATGGACTGCTGAATCAGCTGCAGTGATAAGATATGAGCTCACTTACATCCTATGCAAAAACGGGATAATCCTGATGTACAGCTCGAATCTGGTGTATCGTACACATTTGGAGAGAGAAATATTCTAATTTAAATAGGGAAGACGGATCTTCTCGATAAATCCCTTTCAATGTATCTGTTCCGGAATTGAAAACGATATATTTTTCTGAGAGCACACGTATCAATTTATCGCGTTTCCTATTCCCTCCCCTTTCCGATGGGGCTATATAGGCACTTTCATACGATTATTGTGAATAGTGGTGGTTCTAACGTCAAGAGGATGCAGAGCGCAATAATTCTACCCGGCATAAATTCTTTCCATACAATTCAAAGTATTCAAATTCTCATATCGATTGCATAGCTTTGCTCCGGCCTCCCCTCGTGTTTCACCCTCGCGACGAGGAGTACGGGGGAGCATGGGCGCCCTTTCGTAAGGGAGAGAATTGCGGAGCGGGGTCTATATGCGATTTCTGATCTTTCGAATCTAGGCCAAAGAATAATTCGATACTGGTTCGAGCTGAGTGCATTGAAATAGATACCCGAGGTTGGCTTCGAAATGTGCATGGACCGAAATGGGATTGTTTATTGGAATTTAATAAATTGCGATCGTGAAATATTGAGTTTCTATTCGGGGAAGTAATAGGATGAATTATGGAAACGAACAACGTCACTGGAGAGGAAGGACCTATTTTCTTCGACAATTTGCAACACGAATGTTTTCCGAGAGGAGCATGTCATTATTTTTGCGCTCTAATTCTAGGGCACGATCATTTTGTCTAAATGCATGAAATTAATTTTGTCTGAATGCATGAAATGTTATAATTTTAAGGCAAAAATGGTCTCATGCGATTCCATTTGACTTACTGATGAATAATGCGTGGTGAAATTCAATTGTATCCGCCGTCCGGCCGAAAACACGATCTCTTTCGACAAAAGGAACTTTATGGTATTTTGAAAACAAAATTTTGTAGGCGGTACATTTCTACACAAAAAGGTATTCCAGTGTTAAGTCAGTAAGATGTAGCGTCATTTATTCCTGAAAATTTGAGAGGTGTCAGTGACGAGCAGGGTTAAGGATTCCACCAAGATATTAGGATAATTGAAATTCGCTATCAAGGACGATGGGATCCAGCCATTATTGGTGACTACTGCTGGTTATTGAAGAGAGAAGATATGAGCCCTCATAAAAGGTGAAAATAGAATTTAATTAGTATTTTAAGTAAATATTTTTAATCTTTGTGTTTTTCTTAAATGTAAGGTACGTTTAGTAGGTGTAAGACTAAATGAAGTCGATATATGTGGTTAAAAAATTCATGAATTATATTTTTCAATGCACATCAGATAAACATTAAATGTGGTCCAATAAATGTAACAAGAAAACCTTACGTGTTACTCCTTTTTGGCGCTCTTGTTCCTCGGAACAGAGTGCTTATCAATTTGCCCAAATGTCTGTAAATTTCGAATTTTTGGCTGAAAATGGTCTTGAACGATTTGCTTTGACTCACTGATCAAGAATCCGTAGTCGAAATCGATTTTGTCCGGCCGCCCGGCCGTTACCAGTATAACTCTCGTACGGAATGAGCTAGACAGTTGAAATTTTCAGAGTAGGTTTGAGGGATAAATATCTCGGCTAAGTTCGTTATTGGGCCAAATCGGTCTGATAGTTTCGGAGTAACGAAAAAAAAATTGCAGTTTCATCATAAGAATCCATTGTTATCATTTTCAACTCTAACAAGCTAATACTTTCGGAGATATGATGTTTCAAAGTTTCAATAATACATCGTAAGTTCTATGTATTCACAGAATGTGAACACAGAATCTGTCTGTGATCACTATTCATAAATGTCATCTTTTCTAGCTATCAGAGTTGCTATTTTCTCTTGGAAAGCAAGTAGTATTCGATTCTTGAATTTGTGAATATATACAAGACTGTTTTGAAGTAGTTTATGGAGGCAATAGGAAAGAAGAACATAATGGAAACATCAAAAGAAATTACTGTTCGTTGACCATTGAGGTTAATATTACCTTTTACTTCCTTAAGTAGTGAGGCATGTTTCTATAGGTATACAGTATTTTCATAATGTTGCTAGCAAAAAATACAGAAATATGGATCTACATTTGTGTATCAATCATTTTTTCTTGAGTTAAGGTTCATAACACTGAAAAGAATGTGTTAGTGGTATGAACTATTAAATTTTGAATTATGAAAAGAGGATAGTATGTTATGAATATATTTTGAACTATTAAAATGATTTGCTCATAATCCACTACCTACTCAAACAGATTGCTCATTTAATCTTGATAAATAAATTTAATGACAATTTTCAAGCATCTTTTTAAACAACACTTTTTTTAATGAATGATGCATTTCTATCATAGCAATCCATTGATATAATTACCAACGCTAAGAAACCAATACTTTCGGATATATAATTTGTCTGTTTGATCAAGAGCACCAAAAAGCTCCTGTCCACAGGACTTGAACCAATTTTTTTTCTCATTTTCGTATTTAGGTCCATTCTACCATAATATGCCATTCGGCTATATGTTGCAACCAAAACATTGTTTTTGTCGGTTATTGGTTGAATAAAACAAGACCATATGTATATGCGGTATACCTCATTCCAGACTTTTCACAGATATGTGTTTCACACCGATTGCACCATCTAGCGCAATCTTTCCGCAATATACAATCGAGCAATGAGGGCCCTGGTTGATATTTTGCCTCCAAGCCGTGATCATCTGGCTCCCAACTCGAGATTTAGAACATATTCCATATGTATCTTAATTTGGAAAGGAAGGACAAGTATAGCGAAGAAGATTCCGACATATGTGTACTCATGCTGCAAAAAAATATTGTGCTTGCATCTTCGCATTATATCCCGGAGCTGAGTTTCAAGTACTCCAAATTCCTTCGAAACAACATTCCTTCCCAAAATACCTAAAATATACAGATGGAGTTGGGTTTATAGAAACTCGGAATGCAATCTGATATTAGTGCATGTATGCATTAGTCGAACCTTTCAACTGGTATTGTGTGCTTGGGCACTCTATATTCGGAGTTATCCGGCAACTATTGCAGAACTTTGGGCTAAGATGTTGTTACGAACGCTTGGATAAATAGATGGTAATTATTTCGGTATGTATATACGTCATTTCCTGGACAAACTCGAGGGATGGTTCGTTGAAGTTGGCTGTGGACGAGGGGAAATCGTATATGACGGATTGTCAGTGAATTGTCTGCTCGTTTGTGGTCTGAATAGCATTTCGTAGAATAATTTCCAGTTACAATTATCATCACTATTCCACTAATATCAAAATCTGAGCAACCACAGGCCAAAGACAGCTCGTATTATCGTGAATACACCAACTGTCTTTGCATTATGATTGGTCTTACAACTTTGGTGTTTTCAACGACTCAACCATGGATACGGACTGTTCGACAAATGATAAATATAAATTACAGATGTCAACATGAGTCACTTGGTTCGTGAAATAGTCTAATGAAATACCACTCCTGACTGAATTTATCTCATAAGTCTGTCTTTTATTTCTTAATTCAACTGAGTTGCTTAGAGAAAACAATTTGCAGGCAATTTAATGAAGAAAAATTCCTTTGATCACTAAGAAATCACTTAGCTCAGATTTTCCAGGGAAAATTTAAGGTATTCTTTCTGATGGATGATCAGGATCCTTCCAGGTGATGAATATGGGTTCTTGCAACTGGAACTCACGATCTCTCCAGACACGGTGTAGGTAGCGTAGGGATCAGTCCCAGTACAACATCGAACATCAAAATAATCAAAGGGTTTAAAAAGGTTGATTTTTACCTCAATCCGACAATAGCTTCAACTTAATTTGTATTAATTTCTGAAATCGTGAAGGGCAAATCTTACATTCTAGTTTTGTGAATCTTGACAGTTTTGTGCGGTGTCGCATTTTGCTTTGTTTTATCGAAACCGTAGCTTTTCTATATCAATACCATTAATCTAAAGAACGAAATCGTCCTCAATAGTATCTCTGATTGACTGTTCTTTTATATGCATAATATTTTACGAGATATGGATCAGTGATTTCATCAATCCATCAAGGGAACCAAATAGTTACTGTATGTTCTTCATGATATACGCGTAAATGTTGCTAGTTGACGAAGTCATGCAAGCGAAAATGGATCGATTATGTCTACAGTGTAATGGACACGGCCAGTTTTACGTATTTTAGCACAATTTATGGTATGCATAGGTACTAAACTGATTATGGGTATTAATTAGTTGTCAAGTGGGTATTGTCGGAAAAAAATATTACCAAAACACTTTTAAAAGCACTCACGTGATGTCAAAAGCTTTAGCACGCCCATTCATTTAATAATCAATATATTTCACCCAATTTGTTACACCGTGTATTACTGACATTTTAGGTTCTCAGAAATTCGTTTTATCACGAAAACAAATGCGCATTGCTTGCGAAACCCCGTAGTGAGGAAATGAATATACATAGGGACTATAGTTTCGAGGGACCACAGTTGAAGAGCTTGGCTGGTTGAACGCCAGCTGTCACTTCTGTTTACTTAGTACTCAGAAGTGGTTGCTGGATTCTAATACAGACCATCTTCCTCGTCATGTTGTTCATCATTGTTGAGTAGTACATCCGAACGAAACCGATCTGCCGCTATTCACCTTTGATGACGACACACTCTGTGGTTTACTCTTAATATTGATTTGTGCCAGTCCGTTCATTTTGAATGAATACTGGTCGCTTTCACTTTGTGCTAATGCACACCAGCACATTTTTTCCATTTCTAACACATAGCCCTCTTTCTAGGTAAAGGTAATAATCATTTATATCATCTGAAGCTCAAAATTCACTCGATTGTTATTTTTGCAGCTTATTGTAGCATTCGTAACGAAACTATACCAATTGAAACACTGAATATCCACTAGGTTTTAATTAAATATTCTACCACTCATTCACGAATGAAACACTAAATATCCACTTCATTTTACTTATAGATAACTTCACAACAAAATTCATTTAATTCTGAATAACAATGTCAAAGCGACAAAAGGAAAACTGACTCTTTTCAACAGCCTGTATCTTTTTACCTGAACCTCAGCTTTTACAAGACTTGAGTAACGAGAGAATCATCTATGATCTATGATGTATTTTGAATTCTGACATACATATGTATTCTATTGCAATTGAAATTTGTTGAACATCTAATAATATACGTAAAAACTTACGCTTCAAGTAAGTTCAGGATACGATATTCAAGAAAATTAGTGGGTCTGCATTCTACACGTAATTACCGAGTTTTAATTCGATAAGATTTGTATATTTTGAGTTGAAGAGGAAAAAACAAAAAATTTTAACTGTTCATCCGATTATGACAATCGACGAAGTAAAATGTCGCATTCGGATGATCAACCTACCCTGAAAATTACAATTCGCTATCTGTTTCCGTTCTCGTGTTATAGTGAGATAATATAATATCTTTCCACATTTTTTTTTAAATTATCTTGTGGCACGATCCTCACAAAATTTCACACACGTCTTAACGTAAATATTTGACAACTAGTTACCAAGTTTCAATTCGATCGGGTCTGTATTTTTTGAGTTATCGAGAAAATAATATTCCAGATGGGTATACTCCGAAACCGTTGGGCCGATTAAGCCCAAGAACTTAACTCTCACATTCACATACGCAACCAACCCTGAAAATTGCAAGTTCCGATCTCTTTCCGTTCGAAAGTTATCCAGGCAACGATCACCCATCCAGCTACTGAACTCACCCGAGGATGTGCGGATCTCCAACAATATAGATCCGATCGTCTTCAAACTTGGAACTTAGGTGTAGAGTAAGGTTTTGAAAATTTCAGCGATGTCGGATGGTTAGTTTCTGAGATATATAATTTTTTTTAATGATTTTCAACGATTTAAAAAAAATTGTAGTGATATTATTCTCACGAAATTTTGCAAGAGTTTTCGCATCGTCAATCTACAACTAATTACCATGTTTGAATTGGATCGGATTCGTATTTTTCGCGTTATCGAGGAAAAAACCAAATTTCAGATGGGCATAAATCCAACACCTCTCTTTTCATTCTCAAGTTATCGTGACAACTTTCGGACGCACAGAACCAAATTTGACCTCAACAGGGAGCCGAACCCAATCGTTTGAGACCATTTTCGGCAAAAAAAAATTACAGACATTTACGCAAAATGATAACGCGGTGTTCCCCAGAACATATTTAATTTATTTTAACCATAGATATGGTTAAAATAAATGGACAACTCAAAATCTCACCCTGTATAAATGAACAAATATTGGTTCGTATTGAATACCCGCCAATTTTCGGATTTAGAATCCATTCCATGTACGTGAGTATATTTTATCGATCCCGACATAGCGTGTATCAACTCAACCCAAACGAGATTATACACACGATACTCGAAAAATATTCAAATACAAAATTTTCCCTTTAATTTCGACCTCTCGTAGAACGCGAGGATTCAAAGAATTTGTTCGACTCTCTCAATAATTGCTCTATCCATTTATATTTCAATTCGGCTTGTTCATTATGCTCATAATTTATTGCCAGCATTTTGCAATGAAATTAATGTTCTGGAATGAGCTATAGGCTGAAATTTATGGATCCGGGAATATCTCATTAAGAATGAAGTTGTTGGGTTTGTTTTGGGGGATCGGGGGGGTGGGAGGGACCGAGAGTCGACGGTGGCGAAGGGGGGCGCGAGTGCGGGGAAGGTGGATTACTTGGGGATGAAATACCGCTCCACCACATGAGGGAAATGCTCGGAATTGATCCACGATCTGAGTGGTCTGAGATTCGGGTTTGTGTTAGGAAAATAGTTGTATTGAATGAATGAATTGGGAACGGTTGGGAAGAAATAAAGCAAAGGAAGGAAAACATGTTTTCCTTTCATTTACGAGTGAAATGGATTGAGTACTTCCCGAGGCAAAATATCTTCAGAATATATTGTTGGAAAAATTATATCCAATACAGTGGATCAGCAACATTTTCATAGAATAGCAATAGAAAATGGTTTCTGATTGTGAGAACGTTCTGTCGACAACAGGAGCAGAAAATATGGAATGGAATAAGAAAGACAAGACTCAGTCAATTATAGTACCTACATCGACTGTATGGTAAACAAAAACATTTTTTTTTTTTACAAAACAAATTCCGAATTAAATATTTTTTAATAAGCAGTTTTATCATAAGAATCCATTCATATCATTTTTAACTCTAACAAGCTAATACTTTCGGAGATATGATTTTTCAAAATTTCAATGTAAATCGTATTTCTACGTTTTCACAGAATGAGAGAATTATTATGTGGGTATTCTATGAATTGTTATAATGTCAACTTATTCTCTTGAGACATGACGTTGTTCCATTCGAGCAATCGTATAAAAATGAGAATGATAATATAATATCATACTTTTTGTTGGTTGATATTTTCATGCCGATGGTCAATCCATATATGATGATGGGAATGGTAATGGTAAGTTAATAATATTGAGTTCAGAATATCTCCACTAAAAACAAAACTGGAATATTGGTGTATTGGAGTAGATTTGAGGAAAGATATATATTATCGTTCATCATATAATTGAGGAATGAATATCTCGGATGAGTTCGTTGTTGGGTAGAAATCGTCTATTGGTTTTGGATTGATCATTTTTGGCACTCTTGTTGAATTTAAATTCTTCTATGATGTTTGAATTCAATTTCTGCTAAGATGAAGTTCTAAATTTCAATAATGAATCGTACTTCTAAGTTTTCACTGAATGCTATAATTATTCTATCTAAGCTTTATTATATGATCTGTGTAGGTTCTCGTACATTTCATCCTGTTTTATATGAGAGAGTCAAATTCATTTCAGCTATTTTAATTTGGTTTCTTCCATGGTGCAGTTCCCATTCTCAGATTGCTCATTTAATCTAGATAAATGAACTATTATTTGAATTGAATTTCCTTTATGATGCAGTTCTATCATAAGAATAAATTTATATAATTCTCAAATCTGAGAAACCAATACTTTCGGAGATATAATTTGTCTGTTTAAACTAGAGCGCCAGAAAGCTACTGTCCACAGGGCTTCAACCAACAAAAAGTATGATATTATATTATCATTCTCATATTTATACGATTGCTCGAATGAAACAACGTCATGTCTCAAGAGAATAAGTTGACATTATAACAATTCATAGAATACCCACATAATAATTCTATCATTCTGTGAAAACGTAGAAATACGATTTACATTGAAATTTTGAAAAATCATATCTCCGAAATTATTAGCTTTTTAGAGTTAAAAATGATATGAATGGATTCTTATGATAAAACTGCTTATTAAAAAAAATTTTTTTTTTGTTACTCCGAAACCATCTGTCCGATTTTGCCCAATAACGAACTTAGCCGAGATATTTATCCCCCAAACCTACTCTGAAAATTTCAACTCTCTAGCTCATTCCGTTCGAGAGTTATCGTGCCTATGGCCGGCCGGCCGGCCGGACAGAATGAATTTCGACCACGGATTCTTGATCAGTGAGTCGAACCAAATCGTTTAAGACCATTTTCATCGAAATATTCGAAAATTACAGACATGTGGGCAAATTGATAAGCACTCAGTTCCGATGAACTAGAGCGCCAAAAAATTGTACCAGTAATATTTGGACACTTGTTTTTACAGTAGGATTTATATTCCTGGAAATATTGGGAATATTATTTGAAATAGCGCACCAAAGCTGTTGGCCACAGAGCTTTTCCAACAAGTATGAGAGTACAATGTATATACCACAAGAATATGGGAAATTACGATAATCTCATTCTCATTGCCATGAAATGATCCCGCCGCAAAAGATTATAGGTTAAATTTGACGTCCCGCTAAAGTCTTTCCATCGGCCTGTTTATATAGTTTAGCGAGCAAAGGGTTCGGAATCCCTCCGAAGAAATTAAGGCTAAGAGATAAAGCCCAAGGAGTCTAATTAACGGGGAGTCCTGAACGGTTCCAATTTATTATTCGTTAATGCCCGAGAATTAGTAATAAAGTTTTGGCGACAGAGTTCACGAGACCGGCACATCGGCGTGACTGGCGTTGAAAGAACAGGATACTATCGCAAAAAAATTCTCCTCCTTGTTCCAGTTTGTGTACTGATTTATTGAATCGTGCATGATCATTCGTTCCTGTATTTAAATGAGATTTTAATGGATCCAATTGAGTTATCGGATACTTATATACGGATCGGATGTTGGTTCGTGAGTGAAAACTTAGATACACGAAAGGAGAAATCGGTTTTGAACCTTCAATGTATTTATTAGACCATTAAAATAAATTATTCAACATTCTATATATTTACTTCAAATATAACATTGTTCGCTAAGGCAAATTTGATAAGAGTAGGTTACTAGTGATCGATTGCCTGCGAAGTGCCTTTCTGTACTGCAACCACTATTGCAAGTACCTACTATTTTGCGATACCATGTTTCGTCAGATTCCCAGGAAGATTGTCGTCGAAGCCATATTCATAAATCTCTGGGAGACTTGACATCGTTGTCTGAGGGTGAAAATATTGTATGTAGTAGCTTCAGCTCCCGATCCATTAATCCTACAAGTAGCAGACTTTTTTCCAAATCTTACTTAGTTGTTCTAGCTAGATAAGGGTGCAGGTATTGGGGTATATGGTCCGAAACTGAGGATCTCAGCACACCTGGGACATGAGCCTTCTATCTTACAGGCAGAGATATTAGCTGTCTACATTTGTGCTCAAGAGTGTCTGAAAAGGAACCTCAAAGGGGGTGCACAATTCATATCTATATTATAACACACAGCCAGGCCACACTGAGAGACCTGGAATCACCTATCCAAGGATCCACTGAACTTGGCCACGATCCTGAGCTTCAGGTACTGTTGCATCTGCTGACAGGGTACTGTCGGTACAAATACCAGTCGCAGACGAAACATGCAGGCTCTGTGAATCGGAATAGGAAACTGCTGAACTTGCAAATACCCAGAGCTAGCCAGCCTAGGAATTTTACATATGGGTAAACCAGTTCTCAAACCTCACGACGTGACAGTCAAGGCTTCTTACGATGTCATCAAGTATGTTAACACCATTGACAAGTCCTTAGGATTGAATAAGTTAGGATGGTCGTACTAATCATAGAGAGAACTACGTGACCGAATTGAAGATTATTCCGGCCTCCAAATCCCTGGCCGAAGATTTGGCGCTCAGAAAGTGTTGCTTTCTCTCTTTTGTTAAGGGACCATGTAAGGGCAGGAAGAAAAAATACTCCAAGGAACGAGCGAGAGGTTTTTAAGTGAGTAACTAAACAAGAATTGGAGTCTCACACTCCTGAGAGCATGGATCCTCTCAGGGTAAGCCTTAAGAAGTATTTTCCTCCCAATCGGAAAAATGTGATACTAATATCTTATTGCATAGATGGCGTGAGTGTTTGCTGAACACGCTGCCGCTATCTATGTGTTGTAGATATCCGTAGTGGTGTCTTTGAATTGTAACGCAATAAACCCCGTAACTCTTTTCAACATTACCTTTTTAGTTTATTTCAAGTATAAAGATAGAATATATTCGGCATTCATTTCTTATCTCTAGCTTTGTGGTTCATCATACCCCTAGTAACTAGTGCGAAACCCGTATTTTTTCTGGGCTTCAATGATTTCCGATGAATAACGTTTGTGTACTGTGAACTTAAATACCCAGATTAGTAGAGAGCACTAATGTATTTTGCAAAGTAGCATGTGTAACACGGGTTTCATTGTTCCTAGTTTTTGGGTGAGGCCGAAAGCCTGCGTAACATATATTGAGTTGAAGCTATTGTTGAATTGAGGTGAAAACCTTACTGAACCCTCTGAATATTTTAATGTTTGATGTTGAACTGGGACTGATACCTACATTATCTACACCGTGTCTGGAGAGATCGTGAATTCCAGTTGGAAGAATCCATATACCTTCCCTGGAAGGATCATCATGCAGGAAGAATGTCCTGAGTGTTCATTAGAAAAATTTCTCCGGTTGAATTTCAGGGTTTAAAGAATATTTTTATCAATTATCATCCTACGTCCCAGGAAGCATAAGTGTATGGTTGACCTCTCAGCTAGTAGGACAGACATCTAAAAGGCGTTACAGAATTTGTCAGATGATATAGCAGCACTGACTAGAACCTCAAAAGATTTGAAAAATACCCGTATGCACTCATGTCCCGCAATTTCATGATAAACATATTGTGTTACTTCGAGTTTTCAACCGTGAATTAGATTCATGTTGCTTCATTTCAATCTCTGAACTATTTCTCTCTCTAATGCCCTTTATATGTTTCAACAATAATACCTTTCAAATTATACAGTAACAATAATTTACCCATCAAATCCTACCAATTAACTTTATTCATTATTTACGTCTACTATTACTTTTTATAGCTAATTAGTATTAGTTATTATTAGTTATAATTAACAGTTCTCCACGTGGTTAAAAGAAGTAATTCTTCTGACGACACTCTCATTATTCTCGAAATCTTGTCTCAAAAATCATAGCGATCCCTCTTGATGAATTTAAATTAAATCAATTTTAATCGCATATAATTTGAATAGTCCCTTGAAGGTTCCTTTCACCACAAAATTCATCAAGGAAACAATTAATTATACCAAATCCCAAAAATTCGTTATACCTCATCAATTCTACGTACTTTCTCGTTCGCGAAAACTTCATAATCATCTCGATGGGCCGTTCTGAAAACTTTTGGAGTAATTTATACCTAAAAGCTCAAGTCATGAAGACGGTAAGTAGGTAAGGGTAGAAAGACGAAATTTATACGGAAGGAAAGTAGGGATGAAAGATGGGGCTGCTATATCAGTTATTCTTAGTATTTGTTGTAACAGAGAACTCTGGATGAAATATGCCATATTTGAAATTATAATTATTAAAGGAAATAAAACACTTGGGTTAAGTGTCACAGTATAATACTATGTGGTTAACATACAGCGTGTATATAAAGCAAGGAATAAAATTCATAACAGAGTTATTGAATGTTTTCAAGCAAATCGCTCGGACAGGTCAATTAAAATTTTTAATTGACCACCTTATGGCATACAAATTTTACTTATGACGTCATTTGGATTTACAGAGTGAGAGAGGTGACTCCTGACAAACTTGTTCTATAATATATAATAATCCGAAGATTTAATACCGTTTAAGTTGAAGCATGTATGAATTTCCAGCAGTACAACAAGAAATCAATTTCATAGATCAAGCACAATGGGCTTTCACAAGAATGTTGTTGCACAAAAACCAATTACATCAAAACCTGAAATTGTTCATTTATAACTGAAGTGGTCGATCACAATTACGATATAAAAGATAATGGCGTATAAATATACACCAGGTTACGCTATCGGATACATAGTTTAGTATTGAATTTACTGACAACAAATGAAACAATTATTGTTATGATTGAACTTGTCTACAGGCTCGTTTATTTTTTACTGGTCTGCATAGTTATAGATACAGTTCACGCAAATCTCCTTTATTAAAGTAAAGACAATCAGTTAACTTAAGATTCACTATATATAATAATATAAATAATCATTAAAGGATACTGTGGGATGTATATTCTCGAATTTCAGAATAGGTATATCACCAAATGATGTTGTTACGTTATTGTTTGTCAGGCAACATTGTTAGATTAATTGCTTCTGACAAATATCTTGTGTTTCTTACGCAGAAGCAATCAACAAAATAATATATCAATATGGTTGAACTTATTTGTTTCGGGTTTTGTGCCATTTTCTTAACAGATCAGATAGAAGTTAGATGACATTACTCTTATGTGGTGGGTTTTGGAGATCAATTTATCTTTGACATTTGTGCCTTAACCTATATTTGAAGCTAATGATTTTAAAATTCTTATTTATTTTTCCCAGATTTCATGTGAAAGGGGGTATAGTGAGAATCCTGTAGGGCTTATTAATTCGTTATGACCTTGCGATAATTGAGATTATTTTTCAAGAAAAAGAAAAATTCACAAACATAAAACCGGATGCCATTATGCATTCAATACTTAACGGACAACTTTTATTGTCCCCAAATCCCAATGCTTTGAAAATTTCGTCTCTATCTGAACATCTGGAGAATTTTATTCTCTTAATTGTGCTCCTTGTAGTGAAGATGGGAACAATTATTGTATACATCTGTGGAACTACGTATAATAGACCTGGTAAAGAAATGAAGCTATTCAATATTTCGAAAAGTGTTATGAGGAATACGCCAAGAACACCCTCAAATATCTACCCACTGGGAAGGTATTCTTTGAAAACTATACCAAATTGTTCAATTCTATTAAAAAATGTATCGACATCGATAGCCTATTTAAAACATCAACAAAACTTTCGAAATATTGAAAAGCTGAGTTTGAAGAATATTTGCTGTTAGAAAGAGCAAATAGAAATCAAAATATTTTACAGTGGTGGAAAGTGATGAAAAAGTTCTTCCTACACTTTCCAAGATGGCCGATGATTTATTAATGGCTACATCCGTACCTGTTGAAAGATTATTTTCCACAGCAGGTATGATCATGGCAAAAACACTTACATCATTGAAAAATGATGTGATACAAGCGTGATTATGTTTGAATTCTTGGTCATCGAGTAATTTAAAAGTTGAAATTATCAGTGTTTAAAATTAAAAATAATTAGTACATGTACAAATATTTTTGCATAAGAGCGTAATAAATATAGCTTTACAAAATTATTCATCATTGTATACCATTTCGTTTATATATTATAATATTTATTATCGTTATTCAGAATTAAGAGAGACGAGACGAGACAACTGATAACGAGACGAGATTTTTTATACTCTCGCCTACTCTCATCTCGTGTGAAGCCCTAGAATCCTGTGTGTATAAATGAATGAAACGCATTTTGATTTTTATAGAGTTAGAACTGTTATTATGTATTAATATGTCCCTGAAAGTGTGTATCAAAATATATCAAATTAATAGAGTAGTGATAGGTTCTTTCGATCAGCATATCTAGAAATTCCAGTGACATTTGAGTGGTTTCGATTTCCACATAGTATAGGATAGAGCTTTAAAACGAATTCAATAATATTAAAAAAAGTTATAATTGTCTATCAGTACTTGTCCAGATGCAAAATACGTCATCGGGTAATTTTTTATGTGTTTGTATCAAATTGCATAAAAGAAAATGATTTTATATATTTCACTAAAAGATAAATTTCACATTCAGGTAATAAAAGCAAGAAATTTGGTATATCATAATGACATATTAAATTAAATTAATTTAAACAATTATTAAACAAATCACTACACTCACTGGGACACAGGATTTTTTTGCTGAGGTTTTTTCCTGAGCTCTTGAATCATACTTGAAATTATATGGTACCCCGTTTAGAATATATTAATATTTATACTGAAGGAAATTCCTCGTAACGTCTAAGACAAGGTGAGCGTGGCCGAGATATAGGAGTACTTAATCAACATAAAGATAAACGAAGTTTAACTATAGTAGTCAGGAGAAAAAGTTAAATACTTTTCCTCAGTGTATTCCAGCAGGAATCTCAAGGACCACGCCCAAATCCCATACTCCCTTATTTCCCTCCCCCTCCTCCTTCCTCCAAGAACCCATCTTGTATGTAAATTGGATTCGTACTTATACATCCAGTTAGGTCATGATTACGTAGCCCCGCAAACCCGTCGCCTTCAGTTATAATTTCGGCAAGAATAAATATTGACATTTTCGACTAAGTTATTTCTCGAAATCAATTAGGAGCCAACAATGGACGAACGCAGGAATCAAACAATGCCTGAATGAAGGACTTCATGATTGCGACGGATTCTATATTGAATGGGAAATTGAATTATGAGATATTAATTGCGTTTGGAGGAGTTTGTTAATTACTTGTGAACGAAATAGCTTGATGGAACCATTAATATATTTCGCCGGGAAAGAATAGGTGTGTTCAAATGGCGCACAGAGGAGACGAGCTCGGAGGGGTTCTTGACGACATTTGGAGAAGGAATGTTGTGTGCACTGAGAATTACGAGAAGATTATGCCTTTCTGTATATTTATACCCAAGCGTCAATAAACAATGTGCAAATGGCACAGACTCAAAAGGGAAATATCTAAGAATCTAGACGAGAGGATTGTTAAATCCATTTTGGATATCCGACATTAATGATAATAATAATAATGTTTATTCATCTAGCGAGAAATAAACATGGTTTGCGTTACAGAGATCATAGCAGATAATATAGTATAATCTGTGTGTAACTGTTAATTATAACTTAATTTAATCCTACAATATATAATTTCAAACTTAAATAAATCTTTCCCAACTTGAAAAAAAAAAGGAAAAACATTCACTTCACTGTGAAGGCACTCCTTGCTCTAAGTCAAAAGTTCAAACCGGGTTTTACGTTGCTCATAATCGGTGTGTATTTTTGTTCTAGTCGGTGAGTATATTTTGTCATAATCGGTGAGTATGTTTTGTCATAATCGGCGAGTACTTTGGCATTATAATTGGATATTCTGGTGTAAATTTTGTTTCATTCATTGAATTTATTAATTAAATCATTTGCTTCTTTTGTCTTCAACTCAACTAGCCATTCTCTGGTTTTCCTCTTAAATTTTTTATAGTTTCTAATTTTTTTCAACTGAGTTGGGATCGCTGCATATACTTTAGAAACAAGGAATTGAGCTGATCTCTGTCCTATTCGCTTAAAACATTTTGAGGTATAGTAGGTTCTATCTTTATTTCTTATTTCGTATTCATAATCTACGTTATTTAATGGTATCTTTCCCTTGAACACACTTACGGCCATTTTTAGAATGAATAATTTCCTGATGTTGAGTATTTTGGATTTTTGGAATAGTGGCTCACTAGGGTATGTTATTCTTTTACTATATATAATTCGTAGTATCCATTTTTGGACTTTATTCAGACTTTCTAAATGACAATCGTAAATTCCGCCCCATCCCACTATCCCGTAACCAGTAAGTGTTTCAACAAGAGCATTGTAGATCATTATTAAATATTTTTCATGCATGCAGATTTTTTTTAAAGCTTTGAATTTATAAATTACTCCTCTCAATTTTCTGGTCAAGCTTTCCACATGTTTATCCCATCTCAAATGACAATCAATTATCACACCAAGGTAATTTGCACTTTTTGCTGCTGGTATACTTGTATTTGTGTCTATATCGATGTTTCCATACTTTGGCAAGCCACTCTCATATGATGCAAACGGAAAATATTTTGTTTTATCCACATTCAGCGTAAGTTTATTATACTGCAACCAATTTTTCACTAACATAAAGTTGTTCTTCGTTTTACTCTTCAGTTCGTCCCAGGAGTTTGCTTGAAATAGGATCACGGTGTCGTCTGCAAATCCGATAATATTTCCGTTGCACATTGAACTATCCATCTGATTGATTGAATAATGGGAGGGTTCGAATGATCAACACAACATATTATCTCTAACGGATGTTCAGTGCTCCTAATTCAAGAACAGTTTACGAACAGCTTGGACCTTTATATGAACTCCACGAGTTTGTTGATTAAATTATCTTGGCTGGCTGTTTCATCCTCCATGTCACATAATTTGCATTGTGAGGAGTCCTGATGAGTCGTCATCACCAACTGCTTTCATGTCCTGAAGGAGAGTCCACAAGCTGGTTGCTGGTTCAGGGCCTATTAAAGGAGATGCCTTGTTGACATTGCCCCCGTCACACTAGCCACATACCAGGGCCCAGATACTTTATTTATAGAAAAGTCGGAGAACTCGATAAGGCCCCAAGATTGGTGAATCCTCCCACTCCCACTGACACCATAGACTTTTCAATCCTGTCCACAACCTGTATAACCGTTTGACAGGATTTTCCTGATTAATGTGCCTGCAGTTTATCCAAAAGATTTGGGCTCTCAGTCCCCCTGTTTCGGAAAAACCTGTTAGTAATTGAAAGGTTTTTTTCTGGGTTTTCTCTCCCAAACTCTGAAAAATATCTATTAAATAAAAATTAATTAAAAAAAAATTTAAAATTAAAACCTTTCAATAATGGTTATACCTCCCACAGTATCCTTTAATGATTACTTAAACCTGTTAGTTATTAACTAGTACCTACTTAGAAAAATATTTTTTGGCAGAAGTTTGAAATCGAGGTTGTACCGGTTGTATTCAGCGGTATTCAGAGTCAATCAGGACCAAGGATGAGTCAACAGAGGTTGCAAAACTTTCTTACGTCCATGGCAACGAGTTGAACTAGACTTTAATATGAAAAACTGATGGATGAGTCATAAGAAGATATTTCATTTATGTCCGACAGATTCCATGTCCAGCACTTTTTAAATGATGATGAGATCATTTGTCACCACCAGAAAAGTATGAAAAGGATGATTCAGCTATGGAAACTCCATTCAATCTGGCATACAGATGGATCAAGTAAAGAGAAGCTTATGGGGGTCATCTGGCAGTGTTAAAGATATCTAGAAATTCCACAGAGCAACAAGGTTGTTTGGAGTCGGATTCCTGTTCACCAACGTGTTGAGGGATTCCTCAAGAGGAGAAGAGGCGCTTAAATAAATTATTTTCCACCAGAGCCAAACATTATAAGCGCTAAATCAACCTTCAAGTTATAACGCATGTCTGTGTCTCCTAGCCAGGTCCGATGCAATGCAAATTTCCCCAAATCCAATGCAAATTTCCAAAAATCCAATTTGGTTACAGATCCAGGCATAATTTTCTATTATTAGGAGGTAATAGTCGTACTGAGCCCTGGCGGGATATTGTGACACACTCTATATGAACAATTTTAGTTCTTTGAGGAGATTCAGCCATTTTTTTCAAGCAAATTTTCATGCTCGATGATAGGTCTTCAGTTAGTCTTGTTGTAAGGACAAATATTTTACACGTGGACCTGCAACCTAAAGCGACCTATCAAAATGTTGACAGTGGTCTTTGGTCGTCCAATCCTAGCACCAGGGTGGTCATGTGTTTCGATTCACCCTCAATAAACAGTTTCAAGTAAGGACTCAGCAAGAATGAGTTTATTTTAACTTTCATTCGGTGCATCATCC
Organism: Halyzia sedecimguttata; assembly: GCA_937662695.2. Taxonomy (NCBI): domain Eukaryota; kingdom Metazoa; phylum Arthropoda; class Insecta; order Coleoptera; family Coccinellidae; genus Halyzia; species Halyzia sedecimguttata. Next base: position 102,203,811 of record OW569414.2, read on the forward strand.
GTTTTTCGATGTCGTCTTGGATGCCCAAAAAGGTTTCCGGTCGTTAAGAGGAGGTGTTGCTCAAATTTGTGAAAGCCGAACTGCATCTTCGTTGCCTGAATGACTCGGTATCTAGATGAAGGTGATTCTATTGTTCACATTAAGCCTATACCGAGAACTATCAGGCAGGTTCAGACTGATTTTGGTCTACAGGAGTCGGATTCAAGAACGTCTTGGCTATCACTAAATATTTGTTTTGCCGTTGTGTGTGCCATTCTATCAGGTGTATCGCAGACTGAATGGCAAAGAGTTCTGCCTGGAATATAGACAATATGGTTGCATGTGGGCATAGGCTGAGTGATCTGTTGACACTCGTCCTGTCACCATAAGTTCCTGCGCCAGTGAACAATCCAAGCTAAGTTTCCAGCAAGACGACACTCTGCTGTTAAATTCAATCTTCCGTAGTGATTATTGTGATCTGCTCACGAGTTATCGTTTCAGACGTAATATCTGAAGGAATAATAAGAGAAAGTATCTAATATATATCGCCTTTTGAAAATTTACGACCCTTTAGTGGGGTCTGTAGTCATTCAGCATCTCTCCCCAACAAGATTTGATGAAGCAAATCAACAAGGACTTCAATGATTGCCTTTAGTGGTATACTTAAGAGGCAAGTGAAATTAAATCTAACCGAGACGTGTGATAACTCGGATCCCCGAACTGAAAAGGTATACTCAATCTTTATGAACGGTCATAACATAATTGTTGAATCCTGATTGATTTATCAGGATGTTATGGTTCGAAGGATCAAATGATGAGTCCTGATTCGTTTATCAGGATATAATGATATTTCGAAGGACCAGAATTATACACCCTGATTGTTTTATCAGGGGGATGAGTACAGGGGGATACATAACTTTAAGCACCCAGTAGTAATCTCGTTGATTACTGCGTAAGTTGTTACTTGCAATAAGATAACAATTACGAGGATAGAAAGTGGTGAAATATTCGAAGGCACCTTTAACACAACATATGAAAGCCCAGATAGAAGGAAAATAGGAGGTTTCTTCATCTGGGTAGAAAACGGGGGTAATATTAACAATGATTGGGGGTTCGATCTTAAAACCTCCCCAGAGATGATATAACAATACTCTCGTTTGTCGTTTACGAAAAAGGGTAGGAATTCAGTGAACTCCTAGCGGGTTTTATTCTTAGGAATTCGAAATCTCGAATTTCTCCCAGTATCGGGACCAAAATTCCTCGTTTTCTGCATATAATCTATCAACGAAAGATGATAGATAACTTTTCACAGACTAGGGGTTTTCAAATCGTCTAGACAAAAAGAATAACACACTGGGCAATGTGTCTAGAAACTGATACGTTTCATTAGCACCTCAGTTGTTGAATGAATTTTGGCATTCTTTCACAGGAAATATGCAATAAATCTCTACAAGGGTTGAAGCTGTACAAGATATTCTAATCGCAGTTATCTTTTCGTAAATGATTATTTTCGAGGGTGAGATCACACATGGTAAACTAACCCAGTTAACCCAAAACATTCAAGTTTTACAAGCGAGCTCCTTTGTTGAGAAAGAACGAATCTGCGTTTCCCAAAATGTGAAGTCATGGGACGCAACAATATTAATGTGTAAAATTTCTGGACGAACCATCCAAGAATCGAGGAGAACATCACGTTGTCTAGATAATCCAGTCCAATATCTATCTAAATCCCGCACGCGCTGATGCTATCTCCCTATCCCGATTATCTACAACATCCCGTAACCCGACCAAAATTCAAACAGACAAACCAGATAGCTCAAATCGAACACATAATTGTCATCGAAACTGTTATTGTTGTCTATGCTGTTACAATAAATCGCCAGTTCAACAACTTGACTGTTTATACAGCGAACATTTACATTATGGCCGATCTGAACGCAGCCAGTCATTACCCGCTATTTTGACCCGATCGCTCTACGCTAGATAACAAACAATTGACAACTCGATTTATAAGCCTACTGCGTTACGTTCGGCCTGTTGCCAGAGTGAAAGTTGCCCACGGGTCTTATTGCCGTGAAAGTCGTGCCTGCTTTCGTATTTTTACGGGAAACGGCGAAGATTAATCGAATCCTTGATTCACTAAGAGGTAATTGAAAATTGTTTGGCAAAAAATAAATGACCAATTCATCGAACAATTCACAGGAAATGCTTATGCTGATTCCGTAAAGGGGAAATTGTATGGGCAGGAATGCGATGCCAAATGCCTAGCTAGTCACGTAAAATTATCATTTTAATAGATGTAGAAGGTAGCGAGTTTTAAAGGGTTTTCCAATAAGGAAGATATTATTTCAAAATGAAATAAAATAGAAATGATTTAAGATATAATTAGACTTTTTATATAAGTCTAATGTACAATCAATAGCATTTATGTTTTGAATAGCACGACGTTTGAAAGTTCACCACAGCTTCGTGTACACAAGTAAATTCGAAGAACCCAATTTTCGACAACTTTGTGCAATAAATCTGGCGTAATCTCAAGAATGTTCAATATCAAAGCATCAAGTGTTTGTGGTCTGTTTGCATACACCTTCGATTTTACATAACCTCACAAGAAGTAATCTAGGGGGGTCAAATCACAGCTTCTTGGAGGCCAGGCAGCAGTTGCATTCCTTGAAATTATCCTTTCTTCAAACCTTTCTTGCAGTACGGCGATAGTTTCATCAGCAGTGTGACATGTCTTGCTGGAACCATATATCTTCTAAATTAAGCGCATCCAAATTAGACCACAAAAAAATTGTCAGCATTCAACGGTATCGTTCACCATTCACTGTAACTAAATCTCCAACCTCATTTTGAAAAAAAATCGTCCAACGATACCACCATGCCATAAACCACACCATACAGTTACCGTCAGGAGATGCAAATACTTCTCGTGAATCTGTTGTGGACTGTTTTCACATCAAAAAAGGCAATTTTGATTGTTTACTTACCCACTTAAAAAAAAATAGCTTCGTCTGAAAAGACAATTTTTTTCGCAAAATTGCGATCCCTTTCAAGTCGTTCTAAACTTCGAGCAGCAAATTCGCGGCGCCGATGATGGTTCAGTGGCTTAAGTTCTTGAGTCCAAACAATCTTGCACGGGTATAAATTTAAATCTCTCTGCAAAATACGCCAAGTTGATGTGTTCTTAAGTCCTAATACTTGAGCACGACGAGGAATTGAAAAAGTTGGATCTTCTGCAACACTAGCTACAACAGCAGCAATATTCCCAGCAGTTCTGGCATTTCGGCGTCTTTGTGTAGTTTTCACATCGTTAAGAGTAAACTTGTTTTCAAATTTCTCAACAACGAATGGCAGTTAGAGGTTACTATACATAAATGATAACTAGTGACAGGTATAATTTTATTACCAAAATTACTACTTTGTTACAAAATCATATCATTATAGAAGTTCTTTTCAGTGGCGTTTATATTTTGTTTCAAATAGGTACCTGCTGATTTTTAATTATCTCCGAAATTTTTAGTAAAGAATGTACCTATAACACAAGGAAACTAGAAGAAAATGTATCGTTCCGCAGGAGAAGAAATTCTTCAAACTTAGGGTCCAAGTAAGCAATCTTCGGACCAAAGCGATTAGGAATCTAGGTCCCATTGATGCAAGGTATGATTAGATGTAGGGTTGTTTTATAGCTTAGTCTGTATACAAACTGTGAACAGGGGATCTTAACATACGAGGCAAAACGGAAGTGTAGTTTAAGAAGAGAAGGAGCCCTAAAACTGTCCCTTGGGGCACACCGCCAGTGACAGGTCGAGGTGAAGAGCAGATATTCGATACCTTAATAGAAAACTGCCTATTTCGACGAAATGCCTGGATCCACTGTAGTAAAGATGCATTCAATTTCCGGAGTATATACTACATACTTAAATAATTCAAAATCTGCATGTGTAAAGTTTTACGCGATATATTTCAATCAAAGAAGAACATACTTTATGAGCGTTGCCATACAAAACAAAATTGTTTTATCTCACTGTTCTGCAATCAGAATATTTTGAATCTTGAAATACACATAGATACATTTCGGACTATATTCTGGCATTTAACATCGATAATGCAATTTCTGACGCCTCAAGCAACATGATTCGAAAAAACGGGATGTTCTGAATGTAAGAAAAGACGAATAATGCCGAGACACAGAAGATAAATGATTCTGACAATAAAAACTGAGCAAACGACAAAAACCAACCGAAGGATAGTGAATGGTGAAGTTACTTTACGACAAGATAATTTGTCTGTTTGTTCAGCAGGAGTCTGATATGATTGATGACTACTGAATATTAACGACTTCGGATTTGAAACCAGAGAACTTAGATATATAAAGTTTTTCCAGTAGTTAAATCAGCATAAATATTGCTTCTCGCATATCTGAAATAAATGCATGGTATATAAATGTAATGGAATGTTAAATTATTGCCAAGGGAAAATTTCGGATCCAGCATGACGAAGCATTGGTTGTTTCCCGAAAAAATATTCGAGAAAAGCGCTGACGTACAGTCAGGAGTTTTGCGCGCACGTTCCATTGTCTAGTCACGCTCACGCCTCACACGCCCTCATGAAATACTGCATGAAGTTGAGTATGAATAAAGGCAGCGTTAACATGTGAAAAAAATTTAAAATAAAATAAATCCAAAAATACAGAGCCAATCGAGATGAAATCCGTTAATCGATAGTGAAATAGCTGGAAGCTTTGTGCCTAATTTCAGCGGAATCTGGCATATCGTTTCTGAAATATCTATTTTTTTAAGAAAAATTATAGTGTTTTTTCTAGTGATACAATTTTCAAAAAATCCCGCACCAATTTCCCAAATATGTGTAGAACTTTGAAAATAAGTCTTCACACTAATAACAATTGTTTATTGTTATTAAAATGTATTATTTACTGAATATTATAAAAGAGTTATAGTTTGTTACCAAATCAAGGCATATTGTCACAATACAGAAAAACATGGAATAGAATTGAAATAGAACACCTTGTAGATCGCTAACGGTTTGAAATGGGAAAAAATGGCAATTGAAAATAAAATTTATAATTGAATCATCTTTCGATTGGCATAATGAAAAAGGTATGTTCCTGGGAAGAAAAAAATTGACGACGCCACGACGCCAGTCATCTTTATTTTTTACGCCGACATTTAAGCGAATCTCAAGTCAAGCACAAAACGCCGTTTACAGAATCAAAAAATATTCGGCCCTTTCCGAGAAACTTGGGGTGACCAAGATAAGTGAATTACCCTGTACAGTACATATATGAATGTGTTATATGTTTGTTATTGGTAATTTTGATACATTCAAGGATATACACATGTATCATCCCTGAAAATCAGAAGAGAAAATTATACCACCGAAAGTACACTTAATTATACTTATACAGGGTGAGTTTTTGACCACTGCATTAATTTTAACCAAAGATTCCTCTCAACAAGTGAAACACTTTTTTCATTTACCATTTTTCCAGATTCGGCTCAGGTAAAAAGTTACAAGCGTTTAAAGATTTCACAATGTGCTAATACACTCCCGCATATAAATTATCTATGACATTGTTGGCGGACGAGAATAAGGCATGGTAACGTGGTTTACAGCTTGATTCGGGATTCCAACGCTCAGGGACGGATCCATAATAGTAGTGAAATTTCTGGAGTTTTCCATTTTAAAACATTCAATGAAGAATATCTCGAAAACGGTGCGTTTAAGGAGAAATGATGAAGAATAATATAATGTTCTAAAACGATGGAATATTCGTGAAATGACTCAAGAAAAACCTTATATGCTTTCTTTATGCTAATTTCGTTTAGTTTTATGAATCCACGAGTCCATAACTAGAAAACCAGTAGAAGTAGAAAATAACTAATATTTGGAAAATATTTATCATAATTATAGGAAACTTTACGCCAACATTCATTTTATTCGAAAAAAAGATGTCAAAGCTACAAAATAAAAACTGATTTTTTTTTTAAATTTCAACAGGCTGTATCTTTTTACCTGAGCTGAATTTGGAAAAATGTTAAATGAAAAAAGTGTTTCATTTGATGAGAGGAATCTTTGGTTAAAATTAATGCAGTGGTCAAAGACTCACCCTGTATACTAACAGAAAACGTAACACATTACCTGCTTATAATTTGGAATCATTTTCAGATAAATTTAAAAAAATATTATTTAATTAATTAAGTGTACAAAAACGTAAACTTAAATATTTTCTCATTAATAAAAGTTATAATAGTTCAACAGAATATCTCGATGAAAGAAGTTTTGAAGAACTATACAAATCTAGACATGACATGATCTACATTTGTAGGTATATGGTGAATGAAAATGTATAAATGTCTATTAAACTATCTATGTCGAACCAAATCTGAAAACTCCCAAATTCTCATCTTTCAAATTTCAGTATTGTATTGACAGTTCAACAACGGAACAAACTTATTACTGAGAGACCCTATACTTTCAGAATTTTCAATTTCAACCTTGGGGAATTAAAATGAGACGACGTAAAGCGTATGGTTCATAGATTGATCACACTGCATTAGATGCTCACTCCATTTATAGAAATGAAACAACTGGATGTAATCGAAAAAGCTATTTGTAGCCCAATCCTCCTGGTAATGATTGATTATGACAGACCCAGCGATCCAACATAATTCAGTCCGTTCTTCACTATAATCCTAAGGTTATTACAATTACTCAGATTTGTCTTCATTTTTCATTCTGACGCAAGAGGAAGTAATTTGCCTGGTCATTTTATCAAGCGAAAGAATAAAGCATAAAGTTTAATAATACAGAGACAGCCGGGAAAATGGGGGACAATTTATAAAACGCGGCGATGTGTATTCATAAATTATATGAAAGGTCATTTTCCACACATTTTTTCTTCCCCATTCTGTAACGAATAATGTCATATTGTGCAGTACTTTTTGTTCTTTCATCAGGATGTTCATTATTTCGGCATGAGGAGAGGATGAAAATAATTCAAATTATTGGGAGAATTTTCAGTTAGTCCAAAATTTCCTCATTATTAGGTATACAGTGTGGAAAAGCCAAATGGAATAAATTCATTATCTTGGTTACTGTACATAATTAAAGGAAATCCCGAAATAAGTCAAATTAAGATTTTAAATCGTCATTCTTCTTCGTAAAAAGGCGAACCCTATCTTCAAGATGTGATAGAAAGAAAATGGAAAAAAAACATAACATTGTGTTTTCCACATGGTAGCATAAAAACTATACGTAAAACACTTTCTGTGGCAATGTTAGTTTCTTTAGCAAATTGTCTTTTGCTGAGATGTTGTAGTTTAAAAATTGTCTAATTTGTGTTTGAATTTCATTAACTTTAATTCTCAATAATTGATCGATTGATGGATATGCACAAAATAACAATTTTACAAATGATTACGGAGATAACAACCGAGCACATAAAGAAGTGTCGCTTGATTCGTGAGGAATTTCCGAATTTGTTGCCTATAACCCAAGGGACAATAAATAAAATAGCGACGCAGTTTCGAGAGTTTGAGCATGTAAGGCAGATTAAAAAAGCAGCTGCTAATACACTGTGTGAGGATGTGAAATTAGATGTGATGCTTGACTTTAAAAAAATCCACATAAATCAAGTAGATATGCCTCCACAACATTCAATGTCAGCCATACATCGATTCTAAACATTTTAAAACAAAATAAAATGCATCAATATAAAATGATACCTACCCAAGGAGCTCCTCTGGAAGACCATTTTGATAGGAAAACTTATTTTTTTGAACAAATGACAGACATGTTGGATAACAACATTATATCCAATTATTAGACGTTTTGTTTTCTGATGAGTGCACTCTTTTTCTCAACGGCCATGCTAATCTTCAATTTGCGTTACTGGTCTACCGAAAATCCTCACTGGATAAGAGAGGAACACACGCAATTTCCTCAAAAGGTTAATGCTTGGGCAGGAAATGTTCGAAACCAAATCATAGGCTTTTTCATTGAGGACAATTTTAATGGCGATCATTATTTTGCACTACTTCAAAATGATGCTACGATTTTGGTAAATTTATACCCTGATTAAGGAACTCCTAAAGTTCTACGGAATACGATATGGTTCCAACAGGATGGAGCACCAGCACATTACCAACGCAATGTCCGCAAGTACCTCGACGGAATATTTCCAAATCGGTGGATGATGGCGAGGAATGATCGATGGCCAGCGCGATCCCCTGATCTTAACCCATTAGATTTCTTTTTATGTGGATATGTGAAGAGCATTGTGTACAAACCTAAACCCCATTATTTGAATGACCTAAAAGATCAAATAAAGCTTGCGATTAGCTCGATCACTCCTGAGATGTTGAGTAATGTTGGAAGAAATTATTATTAATTATTGGAGGCTGTTACCCAGGCGTTCGCGGTGAACACTTTGAATATCTATACTAATAATCACTTGATTTCAATCCCATACTTTCTATTTGAAAAATTGGGGGTTGTACCTGCCTTTCAAAGGGGGTTGAATGTAGGGTTCGCATTTTGACGAAGAAGGATGACAATTTAAAATTTATATTTGACGTGTTTCTGTACATAAATGTACAGTAACCAAGATAATGAATTTATTCCATTTGGCTTTTCACTAATGTATATCTATTTTATTATTATTATTGTATTATTTTTGACCGTTAGATAGGAAATTTGAAAAATAAATTATTGAAAAAGCACTGATGTGAGGTCAGTCTGGTTTGATGCGTTTGCTCAAAGGCATAGTGCCATAGAGGTTACCCATCCAGGTACTGAACTCGCCCATGACTATTTATCCAATATTTCCAACAATATAGATCAAATCTAGAACTTTGTTCCTAAATATGGTTTGGAAGGCTCTTACAAAATTTCAACGATTTTGGATACTTTTTGAGATACAGAATTTGTTTTAATAATATTTTAAAATTTTTTTCGTCATGCGATCCTCACAGAAATGTTTCACAAGTCTTCGTTTCAGTATTTTCCATTAAACTACCGGGTTTCAATTCGATCAGATTAGTATTTTTCGGGTTATTGGGATGGCTATACAGGGTGAGTCTTTGACCACTGCATTAATTTTAACCAAAGATTCCTCTCATCAAATGTATCACTTTTTTCATTTAACATTTTTCCAAATTCAGCTCAGGTAAAAAGATACAGCCTGTTGAAATTTTGAAAAAAAATCAGTTTTTATTTTGTAGCTTTGACATCCTTTTTTCGAATAAAATAAATGTTGGCGTAAAGTTTCCTATAACTATGATACATATTTTCCAAATATTAGTTATTTTCTACTTCTACTGGATTTCTAGTTATGGACTCGTGGATTCATAAAACTAAACGAAATTAGCTTAAAGAAAGCACATAAAGTTTTTCTTGAATCAGTTCAAGAATATTCCATCGTTTCGAACATTATATTATTCTTCATCATTTCTCCTTAAACGCACCGTTTTCGAGATATTCTTCATTGAATGTTTTAAAATGGAAAACTCCAGAAATTTCACTACTTTTATGGATCCGTCCCTGAGCGTTGGAATCCCGAATCAAGCTGTAAACCACGTTACCATGCCTTATTCTCGTCCGCCAACAATGTCATAGATAATTTATATGCGGGAGTGTATTAGCACATTGTGGAATCTTTAAACGCTTGTAACTTTTTACCTGAGCCGAATCTGGAAAAATGGTAAATGAAAAAAGTGTTTCACTTGATGAGAGGAATCTTTGGTTAAAATTAATGCAGTGGTCAAAGACTCACCCTGTATATCCGAAACCACGCAGCGAATTTTGTCCATTAATTAACTCAGCCTATTTATATGTGCCTCAAACCTGCCCTGCAAATTTCAACTCTCTAACTCATTTCGTTTGAGATGATTCACCACCATCTGGAATCGTAGAATTCATGCTTCCCCCCATGATAAAAATATTGAAATTACGAGCATAACTTCAAGATTATCATTGGCCAATCACTTGAATGAAAACAGCTCTTCACAGCTCCACACAAGTCTCTTCATTCATGGCTCTTGAAATATGACAGTGTAAATAATTTCTGGAAACCCAACCCATCAACAAACATAATTCGAGCTCATAATGACTTCATTTTCAACAGCCAGCTAGGCAATTCGAATTGCAGCACATGATAATTTATGTTCTGTTTGCGGACTAGCATCTCTACGTTCCTTTTTTTATTTAATATCAAAATTATTTATGCCAACAACTATTTACCATGGCGTCGAGTTAATTGGGGTCCTGATAATTTATTAACCAACATTTATAACGTGGTTGTGGCAATAAACGTCATAGGAGATGGTTTATTACATGTCAAATATTTTGAATGTGGCTCTTGGTGAAATATGGACGACCACATTTTTTTAGAGGAATAAATATGCCAGAGTTGATTTGATACTTTGTAGGGGGATGTTGAAGTGTTTATTTGAAAATAAATTCTTGAGTTGAATACAGCTTTTTTGGATCTCTTACATTGTAAAAACGTTGGAAGATTTATTATTTTCTGCTCAAAATATACCGGATTTTTTTGTCTGTATCTGATAACATCAAAGGACCTTGAGATGAAAGTTGGCGAAGATAATAAACAGTTTCTCAACAATTTGTCAGCCGTAATGAACTAAATTATTAAGATTTGTAGTGCAACTGGGACAAAATATGAGGGGGGATTAATTTGTTCTTCAGTAAGAATTGTTTTGACATTCCACCATAATATTTTAGTAATTCCCAAAAAATGTATCGCAGAAAATTGAAATCGGAAATTTTGGATTAGCAGTAGCTCTGCTAACATTATATCTACTTCAACTTTCAGTTTGTACTTCGCAATGTGCTTGAAAAATATTTTTTTCAATTCATACCCTTAAACCATGAAGGCTTTTACATTATATTCTAGTTTGACTTCACTGTGGACCGATTAAAAACATATAACGGTTTTTTTTTCAATCAAATTCAGGCGAGTTTTAAAGAGGATTTGGAAAAGGGATTGAACCAGAAAAAAATACGCCAACAACATATATCTAAATATATCTTGTGAAACTTGTTCTTATTTATATTAAGAGATAATTTTTACTCTTTATTTCTAAATAATGAACTAAGGGAATCGAATTTTCGTAAGGCACTCTCATTTGAAATGAAAATTTACGTATTAGGATAAGATCTAAATAATTTGAGTGAAAAATTGGTTCAAGCACTGACGTGAAGTCAGGAGCTTTTGCGCGCATGTTTTATTTTTCATTCACCTCTATTGGACACTCTTAATCGAATTTACCATCGATATAAACCATCTTCTAAGCTTCTAAATATGTGAATACGTACCATTTTGAGGACTTGATTAATGAGATAATTGTCTAAGATCACAGAATTTTTAATTCTGACATTTGTATTCTATCGGAATTGAAATTCACTAAATATCTAATAATATATGAAAAAAAAATACTGCATGGATCCTCTTGCCGTATTTAGTCAACTGAGTATTAGATTTAAATTCCTTTTAAAATAAAGGACTCACCCAAGTTAGCTGGTTTCACCATCAATAGAGATCCGATCGTGTTAAAACTTGGTTGTAGAGTAAAGGCTGGTTTATGCTGGCTGGTAACTTTAACTTTATCATATATATATATATATATAATATATATATACAGGGTGAGTCTTTGACCACTGCATTAATTTTAACCAAAGATTCCTCTCATCAAATGAAACACTTTTTTCGTTTAACATTTTTCCAAATTCAGCTCAGGTAAAAAGATACAGGCTGTTGAAATTTTGAAAAAAAATCAGTTTTTATTTTTTAGCTTTGACATCGGAAGAATACTTTCTGATATATAGAATTTTATTCAATGATTTATTTTGAAATATTATAGTAATACGATCTTCGCGAAATTTTGCAAAAACTTTTGCGTCAGCATTCTAGAACTAATTACCATGTTCGAATTAAATAGGCATAATATTTTTTGAGTTATTGAAGAAATAACAACCAAATTTCAGATTGATATAACTCCAAAACAGTTTGGCCTATTATGCCTTTCAACGAACTCAAATGTAAAATGGCAATTCGCTATCTCTTTCCGATCGAAAGTTATCGTGACAACGGTCACCCATCCAGCTACTGAACTCACTCAATGCTACTCAGATCTCCAACAATAGAAATCCGATCGTGTTCAAATTTGGAATTTGACTGTAAAGTTAGGTTTTGAAGCCTTCAGCAAAATTTTAGCGGTATCAGACGGATAATTTCTGAGATATAGAATTTTTTTCGAAGATTTTCAATAATTTTTTTAAAATTTTTTAGCCACACGATCCTCACGAAATTTCGTAGAAATTTGCACGTCGGCATTACACAACTAATTACCTACCATGTTTGAATTGGATTGGTTTCATATTTTTTTGAGTTAAGGAGGAAATAGACACAAAATTTTACATGAGTATAACTATAGAACTGTTTGGCCGATTATGCTTATTAACAATCTCAAATGTTCCGTTCGGATGCACAACCTACCCTGAAAATTGCAAGTCACTATCCGTTCTCAAGTTATCGTGCGATGAATATAATATTTTTTAATGATTTTTCTACAAATTTCTAGAGATACGATTCTCACAAAATTGCCTATACGTCTTCAAGTCTGTATTCTACAACCACTCTCCAAGTTTCAATTCCATCGGATCTGTATTGGTTAAAAACAAAATTATTACTCGGAAACTGTTGGGCCGACTATGCCCACTAATTGATTTTTTAAGTTAATTTTAAAAGAGTTTAAATTTGGAAATAAAAAAACTAGAATTTTATCAAAATTTGGATTTCTACGGATCAAAAGCCCGAATATTTCGAGATAAAATAAGGATATTTTTTTTAATTAATGAATGTAAAAATGAACCGACACAGATTTTCAAGATATAAAAATATTAAGCCGAGTATTAAAGTAAATCATTTTATAGAGATTTTCTATTTGAAAATTGGAATGATTATATAACTTAAACATCTGTTATACACCTTCAACTTCAATTCAAAGAAGAACGAAAACGAACCAATTAAGTCGATTACATTTGAATCCAATAAATAAACACCTTGAAGTCATAACAAAACATTAATGATCTAAGCACTTAGCGTTTCCCAATAACCTATTTAAATAGGTACTCACGTCAGCTGTCAGGTCTCCATTGAAGCAATCACTCACCTGGAAAAAAAATCTTCGTTAATAAAATTTAAAAAAAGGTTTCTATGCACACATATACATGCAGTGTTGAAATATATAATTCACACACAACACATCGATTACAAAGCGCCGATATGATCTAAATTCTGGATAGCAACATGGGACACGCTATTATTTTCGAATTAAAACAGCTTCGCTCCAATCAACAAGTTGCAGTAATGCGTTGCTATAACAAATGAAAATCTGTTACATTACCATTGGCCGTTATTATTTGCATAATAGGTTTCATTTGTTTTATTATGTCACAACATAGTTTCAATCGTGTTATTGGAACAGTGTGCTCCATTAAATATCGTTAATATATAGCAGTTAGGTCGGTAAAGTGTGCCGTTCTAATGGTTGTTGTTTATGATTTGATTTGATGTAGGATGAGCCAGCGCCTAACGTTGAACATTAGTTGATTATGGTCACTAACAGAGAGGTTTACGACGGATGATTCGTCCTTTCGAACATTCATGAGCAACAACGATTTTTGGCGCTCTAGTTCCTCGGAACTGAGTGCTTATCAATTTGCCCAAATGTCTGTAAATTTTCGAATTTTTGGATGAAAATTGTCTCAAACGATTTGGTTCGACTCACTGATCAAGAATCCGAGGTCGAAATCGATTCTGTCCGGCCGTAGGCACGATAACTCTCGAACGAAAGGAGTTAGAGGATTGAAATTTGCAAGGTGGGTTTGGAGCGTAAATATCTCGGACAAGTTCGTTAATGGGCGAAATCCATCAAGCGGTTTCGGAGTTATGGCCGATTTTAGTAAAACACATTTTAAATGAATATTTCCGAAACTGATCATCAAATTGTAGAATCATGACCTTTATACGCATGTGAAGTTTTGTATTGACCAGGTTACCGAAAAGTGTAAAAAAAAAATTTCAAAATTAAAAAAAAAATTTCTACAATAACTCTCGAACGGAATGAGCTAGGCAGTTGAAATTTTCAGAGAATGTTAGGGAGATGAATATCTCAGTTAATTTCGTTATTGGGCAAAATAGGCCAGATGGTTTCGGAGTAACGAAAAAAAAATATTTTTTAAGCTACTAATTTCAAATTCAAATTTTACTTAAGATGCAGTTTCACCATTAAAATCCATCGATATCATTTTCAACTCCAACAAGTTAATACTTTCGGAGATATGATTTTTCTAAATTTCAATAACGAATCTATTTCTATGTTCATAATGCTATAATTATTCTATCTAAGCTTTATTATATGATCTGTGTTCATACTCCTACATTTCATCCTGTTCTATAAGAGTTCAGCTATTTTAATTTGATTTCTTCCATGGTGCAGCTCTCATTCTCAGATTGCTCATTTAATCTTGATAAATAAACTATTATTTGAATTGAATTTCCTTTATGATGCAGTTCAATCATAAGAATACATTGATATAATTCCCAACTCTGAGAAACCAATACTTTCGGAGATATAATTTGTCTGTTTGAACTAGAGCACCAGAAAGCTCCTGTCCACAGGGCTTGAACCCATTTTTTTTAAACCGAATGAAATATCCTTGGAAATTTCTCATTGAATATTTCCTCATCGGAAAGAAACAATTTTGTTGGCTTCAAACTGCAGTAGTTCATATTAATATGGAGTACCTACTACTTTTGACTGTTTGATCTGTGAACGTTACCTACTATTTATTATGATTATTCATGGAATCACATCTCAACAATTCGATTTTCTTGGAAATTAATTAATTAATTGGATCCATGGATATTTATGGAATTGTCAATGAGATAATCGGCGATGATCAAATTATGTATAATCTTATCGTGGAAACAATTCCGTTCAATGTTTCAATAGTGGAATAATTTTTAATGCTACATTATAGGAATTGAGTGAGTAAATAAGTTTTCTCAAACAATTCCAATTATAGTCAATCATCGGATGATTGTATTTTTTTGTTGTTCTGCAATAGATTTTGGTAACAGTTTCCAACGTTGAATGGGTCAAAACTTGCAGCAGTGTATTAGCACATTGTGAAATCTTTTAAACTTTTTACCCGAGCCGCATATGCAAACATTGTGAATGAAAAAGTGTTACTGGATACAGAAGATACTCCGAGGTTCTAAGATCCTTCACTATCAAGTTACTGTCCTTGGAAAATGGGGGAAAATTTTTGTTTTTATTGAATATCTTCAATATGGAAAAATTTAGAACAATGAGATTTGGCGGTAAGCTGACGCTGATTCAATGTCACTTTTTAACAGGTTTTTTAATTCCGCCATACAAGGGGGAAAAAATCAACCCCTATACATTTTGCATCAGAACTTTTTGATGCTCCTAATCCTCCCAATTTAAAAAATTGATACGAGAAGACAAATTCAATATGCAACTTTTTTGTAACTCTTTTGTAACCCCTAAAAATGTTAGTTTAACTACAAAAAATTAAGGAGATAAAGACAAGATACAAAAAGTTGCGTCTTGTATTTGCCTTCTTAAATCAATTCCTTCATTTGGAAAATGTTGAAGCATCAAAAAGTTCTGATGCAAAATATTTTAAGGGTTGATTATCTCACCTCTTTGCGATAACATTTCAGAAATACAAAAAGTGACATCTAGTCAACGTTAGGTAACTGCCAGAAGAATTGCATTTTTCTAAATTTTTCCCGGAGATATTCAATACGTCTATGAATTTATGTGGATGCTTGGAGTCTGAGCATTATTTTTTTTTGTAATCACCCTAAAAATTCAAGGAGAAAAAGTTGCATATCGAATTTTTTGTCACAAAGTGACGTTTAATTAGCGTAAGCTGATTCCATTTTTCTAAATTATTCCATATAGAAGATATTTTCAATAAAAACAAATTGTTTTTCCCAATTTCAAATGATGGAATTGGAAATTGGATGGAATCAAAACAAGCATTTATTATTTATTATCGAAATATGTCGAGGCGTTTTTGAGTTCCTAGAAACCAACTGTAGCACCACCTACCGGATCGTATCGTGAACCTAAAGCCTTCCGAAACACGATCACAAAGTTTCATGAAAATCGGTATTTCCATTTCCTATAAGGAAATGCGCAAAAGAATTACTTAGATAAGTGAGTAAAGATTTAGATTTCTCATATTCAAAGAATTGGAAAAAAAGAAAACTTGAACAGCCTCAAAATTTCTTAACTTCCTCAACTTTTGTGGAGCAGTAGATATATTCGTTATATTATCTTTCTAGATGTGGTTTAAATTGGACTATGTAATTGAAAGTAGTGTTTCAAGTATCACAAATTATTGAAATATACTAATCATTAATGAACGAGCCTGCTAAAGCTCCTGACGTCACGTAAGTGCCTTTGAAATTTTTTGGCGCTCTTGTTCCTCGGAACAGAGTGCTTATCAAGTTGCCCAAATGTCTGTAATTTTCGAATTTTAGGCTGAAAACGATTTGGTTCGACTAACTGATCAAGAATCCGAGGTCGAAATCCATTCTGTCCGGCCAGCCGTCCATCCGTCCGTCCGGCCGGCCGTTAACACGATAACTCTCGAACGAAAGGAGTTAGAGTATTGAAATTTGCAAGGTGGGTTTGGAGCGTAAATATCTCGGACAAGTTCGTTAATGGGCGAAATCCATGGAGCGGTTTCGGAGTTATGGGTGTTTTAGTAAACACATTTTTTATGAATATCTTCGAAACCGATAACTCGATCTATCTGAATTTTAGCATCAAATTGTAGAATCATGACCTTCATACGCATGTGAAGTTTTGTGTTGATCAGGTTACCGTAAAGCGCAAAAAAAAAATTTTGAAAATTTTTAAATTGTTTTTCTACAATAACTCTCGAACGGAATGAGCTAAGCAGATTAAATTTTCAGAGTTTTCAGAGATCTGTGTTCATACTCGTACATGTCATCCTGCTCTATAAGAGAGAGTCAAATTCATTTCAGCTATTTTAATTTAATTTCTTCCATTGTGCAGTTCTCATTCTCAGATTGCCCATTTAATCTTGATAAGTTAACTATTATTTGAATTGAATTTCCTTTATGATGCAGTTCTATCATAAAAATAAAATGATATAATTCCCAACTCTGAGAAACCAATACTTTCGTAGATATAATTTGTCTTTTCGAACAAGAGCGCCAGAAAGCTCCTATCCACAGGGCTTGAACCAATTTTTGGGCGCATGTTCTAGGGGAACATCGTCCTATCATTTCGTCCAAATGTCTGTAATTTTCGAATTTCGAGCTGAAAATTGGCTAATAGACTAATTTGGACTCCCTGATCACGAATCCGGTGTCAGATTTTTGGGTGCCGTCCGGCCGTCCGGCCGGCCGTAGGCACGATAACAGGAGCACCGAAGGTCATATCGACTTCAAACTTTCAGGGTAGGTTTCTGATCAAAATGCGACGGTTAAGTTCGTTAACGGGCAAAATCGGCCGGACGGTTTAGGAGTTATAGACATTTAAAATTTTGAGGTTATTTCCCTGATATTTCAGGAACTAAAGAAGATGTTGAATCGAAACTTGGTAGTCAGTTCGAGGATATAAACGCGCAACTTTTGGCAAAATTCTGTTATGATCGAAATGTTGATAATTTTTAAAAAAATATTTCTTTTAATTTTTTCGAAAAAAAAATTTTTTTTTCGTGAACTATTCATCAGATTGCAACAAAAACTTGTACTAACGTCAATTGTAGTATTTTGCAACATTGTGCAAAATTTTGGCTCTATACGATTTCAATTTCTGGAGATATAAGACAAAATGTGTCAAATTTCCTGGGTCTCTCTCAGTATTTTCATCGATTATTCTATGAACTCTTTGAATTCCACCGAAAACAAATTCAAAGACATAAACATAAAGAATCAAGTCATAGTTTAGACGTCGAAAGAAGGACGATGTTGATCGACTTGAAAAGGTACCTATTTCAAGAAATGCAATAATGAAATGCTTAAATAAAGCATTCTACACGAGTGTGCAAAATTTCAGTTCGATACGATCTCAATTCCAGAAGATATTGCTTAAAATTCACATTCCAGCGTGTTTTGACGTTCTATGGTCACAGAAAATCGTCACAAAAATCTATTTACCTCATTTGACGGCTGTTTGTCAAATCAATTAATTCCAATAATTGATGTCAGATTTCCTACATACCAAGTTCAAACACATTTTATTATATGGAAAACACTTATTATGATCACGTTCTACAGGAATTGATACTAAATAGAAGCTAGATGAAGATTATTGTAATGGAAAATTTGTGTTCCAGAATAATATTAAGGTATTCAACATGATACTGCTTTTTTTCTTTACTGGTCAGTACGGGCCACAAGGAAGATGAACATGCGCCCAATAGCTCCTGTCCACAGGGCTTGAACCCATTTTTTTATTCATATTTAGAAACATCGATTTGAAATAAGCGAACCGTTCTCGAAAATCAACTTCGAAACTACCTCATCAATCCTTTCGTAATGTCAACACGAAAATTCACCACCATAAGAATAAACTTAAACCGTCCAAAGCATCCGATTAATTTTTTTCAAGCAGCCATTTCGAGTGAAAATTTCTCAGTTCGCCCGCTACAAAACCGGTATTCATATAAACTAATCCAATCGGGTCTGACAAGTCCGTGCAACTGTAAAAGTTGCATAGCTGCATTAGAGATCCATTTTTCTGCCTACTCACAGTCGAATGTAAGTGGCACGTTACTTTCCAATTCGATTCAATTATAAGTTTTAATTGGGTTCAGATTTATTGTGTGAAGTTAACTTCAATTGAGCACATTTAACGGTTCTGGGACCATATGTAAGTCCGAGAAATAGATATCGATACGTTCCGTTCAAGGAAGGAATTTTCTGGAACATTCAAGACCAATAAAAAATAAAATACATTTGTTGCCACTATAAACGTCTACACGAAAACAACAAGCTCAGGAATCTGCTGATTTGAGGAATTTTTAGATATTCTCAAACAGGGTCATCCCAACAACTCTGAACTTTCTAGTTGACCTTTCGGACTCATAAGAAGATGACCAATATTTGTTTATTGATCTTGAACATAACTTATACTTAATACCAACGGGTCTTTTGAGAAAAAATGGGTTCAAGCCCTGTGGACAGGAGCTTTCTGGCGCTCTAGTTCAAACAGACAAATTATATCTCCAAAAGTATTGGTTTCTCAGAGTTGGGAATTATATCAATGTATTCATATGATAGAACTGCATCATAAAGGATATTCAATTTAAATAATAGTTTTTTTATCAAGATTAAATGAGCAATCATGAGAATGAGAACTGCACCATGGAAGAAATCAAATTAAATCTGGCCGATTTTGCCCAATAACGAACTTAACCGAGATATTCATCTCCCTAAACTACTCTGAAAATTTCAACTACCTACCTCATTCCGTTCGAGAGTTATATCTATGTCTATGGATGAAAAGCAGTCTCACTACTCTCAGATCTCTTACTTCATGTTCCGTTCCGAAATGTAAGAATTTTCTGAGAAAACCTAATTTCGGAGCAAACAACTGAGATTTATCTCACTTCGCTCACAAATCTTCGATTGATTAGATAATGTCATGCCTCAGGAACATCATTTGACATTATGACAATTCATACATAGAATAATATCATTCTGTGACAACGTTGAAATACGATTTATTATTGAAATTTTGAAAAATCATATCTCCGAAAGTATTAGCTTGTTAGAGTTAAAAATGATATAATTGGATTCTTATGGTAAAACAGCTTATTGAAAAAATTTAATTTGGAATTTGCCTTGTAAAAAAAAATTGTTTTTTTTGTTAGTCCGAAACCATCTGTCTGATTTTGCCCAATAACGAACTTAGCCGAGATATTTATCTCCCAAACCTACTCTGAAAATTTCAACTGTCTAGCTCATTCCGTTCGAGAGTTATCGTGCCTACGGCCGGCCGGCCGGCAGGACCGGCCGGACAGAATGAAGTTCGACCACGGATTCTTGATCAGTGAGTCGAACCAAATCGTTTAAGACCATTTTCATCGAAAAATTCGAAAATTACAGACATTTGGACAAATTGATAAGCACTCAGTTCCGAGGAACTAGAGCGCCAAAAATTGGTTAAAGCACTGACGTGAAGTCAGGATCTTTTGCGCGCATGTTCTATTATCTACTCACCTCTATTGGACACTTATACTACGAATTTAGCATAGATATACCGTTTTCTCAGCTTTTAAAATATCTAAATACATTTATTACAATTTTAATTGCAGAATTCAGTAAAAAATCTCCTATGATCATCACAGAATTTTTAATTCTTACATATGTATTCTATTGGAATTGAAATACGAAAAAATTTACGCATCTAGTAACTTCAAGATACGATATTCACGAAATTCCTCGACAATTAGTGGATTTGTATGTTTTGAGTTATAGAGGAAATAATAACAAAATTACAGATTAGTATAACTCCAAAACAATAAGGCCGATTATGCCAATTAACGAACTAAAATGTAGCACTCGGATACGCAACCTACCATGAAAACTTCAAGTCGCTATCTCTTTCCGTTCTCAAGTTATCGTGAGATATATTTTTTCGTAATTTTTTCAATATTTTCTAGTGGTACGGTCCTCACAAAGTTTCGCGAACGCCTTTATGTCGATATTCTACAAGTAGTCACAAAGCGATATAGATAATTAATTCTCCTCGATTGCCATAATACACCAAAGCCTGGTACACAGTTGGAAAATGCCGGATAACAACGGCGAAGGCATAAAACTATGAAGTCTATGATCCCATAGAGTCTCTGTGGACGTTTAACTACGTAATTGAAATTCTTGCGCGCATGTTCTGGGCAACAGCGTGCTATCATTTTGCCCAAATGCCCATTCGAATTTTTTGCCGAAAATGGTCTCAAACGATCAAGTTCGTTTCACTGATGAAGAATTCTAGGCCCGTTGCCTCGATAAGTTTCCAAGGAAAAGAGATAGGAACTTGCAATTTTCCAGGGTGAGTTGCGCATCTGAATAGAACAGTTCGTTGTTGGGCATAATCGGCCCAACGGTTTCGGAGTTATATACATCTGGAATATTAATATCTCGATAATTCAAAAAATAAAGACCTGATCGAATTAAAACTTCGTAACTAGTCGTACAACAACGATACCAAGAGGTGCGTGAAAATTTCAATAGAAAATTTTGAAAAAATTATGAAAAAATATTGTGTATAATTTGAGAACGGAAAGAGATAGCCATCTGAAATTTTCAGGGTAGGTTGCGCATCCGAATGCAACGGTTGCATGGCATGATCAGCTGCACGATTTCGGAGTTATACCTATCCGTAGTTTTGTTGTTTTTCGTCAATAACTCGCAAAATACATTTCCGATAAAGTTGGAACTTAGTAATCAGTTGTAGAGTGCCGACCAGCCAATTTGTTGCAAACTTTCGTATGGGTCAGATAACTTCTTAAAATATTTCAGAAACTATTCGTCAGATTCTGCACAAACGCTCAAGGAGTAATTTTACAATATATTGTCAGATATCAGCTCGATCGGCTTTCTAATTTTGGCATTATTTCATTTTAATATTTGAAACTTGATGCCCAATGCATTTTTGCGCGTATGTTCTGGGGAACATCGCGTTATCATTTTGCCCAAATGTCTGTAACTTTCGAATTTTTTGACGAAGATGGTCTCAAACGATGAAGTTCGACTCCCCAATGAAGAATTCGAGGTCAAATTTGATTCTGTCCGTCCGGCCGGCCGTTGCCACGATAACTTGAGAATGAAAAGAGCTAGCGACTTGAAATTTTCAGGGTGGGTGGCGCATCCCAATTCGACGGACAAGTTCTTTAATGGGCATAATCGGCCCAGTGGTTTCCGAGTAATAATTTTGTTTTCAACCAATATTAATCTGATCGAATTGAAACTTGGTGAGTAGTTGTAGAATATGAACCTAAGCACATTCTTGAAATTTTGTCCGAATCGTATGGCTAGAAAATTTTAAAAAAATTATTAAAAAATATTTTTGTTCTCACGATAACTTGAGAACGGAAAGAGATAGCGGCTTCAAGTCTTCAGGTTAGGATGTGTACCAGAACACGACATTTCAGTTCATTTATGAGCATAATCAGCCAAACGGTTTTAGAGTTATAGCCATCTGAAATTTTCTGAAATTTGGTGGTTTTTTGTTCCTCATTAACTCGAAAAATACTGAACCGATTGAATTCAAACATGGTTATTAGTTGTAGAATGCCAACGCAAAAATGTTTGCAAAATTTGGTGAGGATAGCATTTGTAGAAAATTTTAAATAAATCATTGAAAAAAAAAATGATTCTATATATCAGTAACTATTCGTTTGAAATTGCTCAAATTTTGCAAGAGCCTTCATAACATAACTCTACTGCCAAGTTTCAAGTTTTAATACGATCGGTTAAATATTGTTGGAGATTCGAGCATTCTTGTGTGTTTCAGTAGATGGGTTACCGTTGCCTCGATAACTTTCGAACGAAAGGAGATAGGGAATTGCAATTTTCAGGGTAGGTGGCGTATCCGAAAGGGAGAGTTGAGTTCGTTTTTGGGCATAATCGGTCTAACGGTTTCCGAGTTATACCCACCTGGAATATTATTTCCTTGATAACTCAAAAAATACATATTCGATCGAATTGATGCTTGGTAACTAGTAGTAGAAAATCAACATAAAGACGTGTTTAAACTTTTGTAAGAACCGTACCCCTAGAAAATTTGAAAAAAATGACGAAAAAAAAAATTTTAAGAACCGTACCCCTAGAAAATTAAAGAAAAATCACGAAAAAAAAAATGGTTCAAGCACTGACTGACATTTACCATGGTAAATTATGTTGTCCATTCTCCTGTATTGGACACTTGATTCGAATTTACCATGGTAAATTCGATTACGGGTGTCCAATACAGAAGAATGGACAATAGAACATACGCGCAAAAGCTTCTGACTTCACGTCAGTGCTTGAACCATTTTTCAAGCTACCTTTATTGATAATAAACATGCAGCGTTTTGTGAGGGTGTGTGAGGCGTTATACATAATAAAACATGCGCGAAAAAGCTCATGACTTTACATTAGTGCTTTTTAAGCATTTCTATCCGTTCGAAAGTAATCGTAGCTTCGAAAATGAGTAAAATGATAGCACGCAGATCCCTAGAACACACGGCACACACAAAGAGAAAGTATACAGTGCGTTAGATAAAAATTGCGAAAAAATTCAGTAGATGATTCATCGGCCCAAAACTATAACTAGTTTGTTTTATTTCCTAGAATATACTCGGAAAAAGGTAATAAAAAAAAATTTACACTAATTTTTCAATGTTTTATTTAGATGTAAAGTTCTCAAGCGCATACAAACCACACTCTACATTGGAGTTTAGTGAAAGTCTCTTCCCTGTACGAAGTTTCACATCGTATTAATCATTTTGATATTTTCATTCATAGCTGGCTAATATCATTGAAATAATTTCCAGTGTTTATCATACGGCAGCAACGGCTTGCTGATCATGACGCATACCATATCAACCATCCACGTCACAATGATGAAAATACCGTCCGAAAGTTTACTCATTTCGTCGAGAATTTATAGGGATCGACATCGTGTTACATCAATGCTTCGAACGTTGAGTCACAAGGTCCAGTCACACGAGAACAGAATATAATACATACATACAATTCAACAACATATTGTAAACGTCCTTGAAACGCGAAGGAATCCAATCCGGTTTCCCATCACTTCAGCGTGAACAAAAGATGGACAAGGGGGCAGACGAGGGGGGGTGACTGAGAATGACCCTTTGTGTCTGGACCAGTTCAAAAGACGGACGAGTTTTAGGAGTGAAGGGAACGGAATCTCCAAATATTGATGATGGTTTCTTCAATACCGATCATAACTGATGTTCGGAAACTAAGGCGATTTTCATTATTAAAGTATTTCTGTACTCTTCTAATTCTCTATAAACTGGTATGAAAGAAAAAATGTTCTTTGCACACCCTTTAGGCATGCACCGTGGAAAAGCCAAATGGACTAAATTCATTATCTTGGTTTCTGTACATATTTATGCAAAATCCTGAAACACGTCTAAATTTTAGATTGTCACTCTTTTTCATAATAATGCGAACCCTACCTTCAACCCCCTTCGAAAGACAGGTACCTCCCCCAATTTTTCATACAGGAAGTATGGGCCTGTGATATATGGTTTGATAGGTCGCATCATTCTCTATTCAGAATTGTTATCACTTTCATGTTTGTTGCAAAGCTCAAAATAGAAAAAATTTAAACAATGTGATTACTGAAATTGATTTTAATACTCTCTCGAATATTCCCAAATCTTATTACAATAATACTGAACTTATTTGCCTTCAAGATGTGACAGAAAGAAAATGAAAAAACCGTAACATTGTGTTTTCAAGATGGTACCATGAAAACTACGTAGAACACTTTGTGTGGCAATATTAGTTTATTTAGAACGCCTTCACACATTGTTTTGTGCTGATGAGTTCTAATTAGTGATGTTCCGGATATCCGTATTATATCCGTATTCGCGGATATCCGAAGCAAAACAAAGATCTGTATCCGTATATGTATCCGCCATTTTTTTGGCGGATCTCGAACGGATCTGATTAAGTTTTATATGTTATTAGACTTTCGAAATTGTGAGTGAGGGTGAATATCTAGCAACGAAATACTATTCAAAATATGTTTTATTTTCAAAGAATACTTACTTATATTTGAATTGTAAAAATCAAATAAATAAACAATCTTTCTACCTTCTCTGGTAGTCATGAGAATATGACTACTTGGAAGTATTCCTAATTAGATCAAAACTAAAAGCTATATCTGATATTTTGAATAATAACAAAAATCAAATTCTCTAACTTAACAGCATTCAATCTCCATAGTAGGTTATCGTTATATGGACAAAATATCAACATAACTACAGCAACTCAAAAATATTATAAACCGTAATCGAAATGGAGCAATGGTAAATTAAACTTTAAAAACAGAGATCGAATGCGTAAGAGAGTCTAGATCCGTATCCGTATTCGTATTCGCGGATCTAGAAACTGGTGTTCCGTATCCGTATCCGCATCCGCGGATTCATACATTCAATGATCCGGCACATCTCTAGCTAATTTATAAATTGTCCAATTTATGTTGAATTTCATTAATTTCAATTTTGAATAATGGTTTGATTAACGAAAATGCACAAAATAACAAATGATTGGTTACGGAGATACCATCCGAACACAAAAAGAAGCGAATTTTCCGCCTGAAGCCCTAGGAACAATAAGTAAAATAGAGAAGCACTTTCCCGAGTTTGGGCATGTAAGGCAGATTAAAAAAGCACCTGCGAATACACTGTGTGAGGATGTGTAATTAGATGTGATGCTTGACTTTGAAGAAAATCCGCATAAATCTAGTAGAGATGCCTCCACAAATTTCAATGTCAACCATTCATCAATTCTAAACATAATAAGATGCATCCCTATAAAATGATACCTACCCAGGAGGAGCTTTTGGAAGACGATATTTTTGTGAGCAAATGATTATCCAAAAATTCTTGAGTTATTGAGTTCATCATTGAGCAACTCTTTCTTCAAAATAAGCGCAGTTTTGAAATCTCAGTTAAAGTTAAGTTCTTGGGATGATATACAATTAAGGTAATTTGAATTTATTTTGTTATGATTATTTGATTCTTGAACCCGAATTTTCTTCCATTTTTGCACTATATACTTTACTACAACTACAATAATTCAAATGACAATATCACTTAAATTCATGCAAATCTTTCCTCTTCTACCATTGAATCTAGGAATAGCTTGAAAACTTGATTATCCAGTTTTGCAATTTGTTACTGAATTATTAGCAATTATTAATAATTAATTATTACCATAATTATGGAATAGAACATCATAAATTAAAGTTCGGCTAAGTATGCCTCAAGCATCATAAGAAATTTAAATGATTAGCATGAAGAAGTATTTTAGCAAAGAAAATTGTTGATAATACCGGCGCATTCGCCATTTCGTTAAAACCAGATCTATAAACTATTTATTGCGAATTACTGAGAGGTATAGAAAAAATCAAGAGACGTTGGAAGTTAATTATTGGAGATCGTAGGAAGAATATTTTATGTATTGTATTCCATTTGAAATATCTAAGCTACTAATTTTCTAAGTAATCATTAAAGGATACTGTGGGAGGTATACTCATTATTGAAAGGTTTTTTTCTGGGTTTTCTCTCCCAAACTCTGGAAAATATCTATAAAATAAAAATTAATTATTTTGTGATTTGGTTTTGCGTAAGAAACACAAAATATTTGTCAGAAGCAATCAATTGAACAATGTTGCCTAACAAACAACAACGAAACAACATCAACGAAGAAAGAACTATATCGTAACGTTTCGGAGTCTATATCAGACTCCTTCGTCAGACGCTTAATGATAATCTTTTTTTGTTGATAGTTATTTTGTAAAAAAAAATAAATAATAAATAACTATCAACAAAATAATTCTAGAGATTTTCATTAAGCGTCTGTCGAAGGAGTCTGATAGGTATAGACTCCGAAACGTTACGATATAGTTGTTTCTTCGTTGATGTTGTTTCGTTGTTGTTTGTTAGGCATCATTGTTCAATTGATTGCTTCTGACAAATATCTTGTGTTTCTTACGCAGAAGCAAATCACAAAATAATTAATTTTTATTTTATAGATATTTTTCAGAGTTCGGGAGAGAAAACCCAGAAAAAAACCTTTCATAATATGCTCTCTATGAAATTTTTGAAATGATCTGTTTCCTGGTTCATCCAGAGGCAGTCAATATAACATCCAGCATTAATCATCATGTCTAAGGATTTCTACGTTCTACATTCATTAGTTCAAGGGTGATAGGAAGAGGCTTTTAAATAGAACGAAAATTAGGGGTTGGAGACAAAGATTCCAATATTTTTGTGATGAAATTCTGTAAATTTGCATCATTTTACGACCCAACATCGAACGTTCAGTAGTCTGAAAGCATTGGATGACTTACTGTATATGTTCAATATAGGAAAACCTCTGACGTAATTTCAGTGTTTAATTCCTAAATATTATACTATCAAAATCGATGAAAATCAACTATGTGGAAAAGTCATGTTAATCGAAAAAATTCAATTAAACTCAGTTCCTGTCTAATCTCGTTAACTGCGAGGTTTTTAAATGGTGGCGACTTGATTCCACCGAGATATTGAATTTTTTGCTTCTATAGGTAGAATATCACTATAGTGATAGGATCCTGATGAAATTTTGCATGATCCTCGAAGTCGATATTCTGCATCTAAATACTATAGACCTCAACTCGGTCGGATTTTTAGTTTTGGAAAAATCAAATTTGAAATTGTCCAGAAAATTTCAAGACCCCCAGTTCCGGCTTTCGGAAGGTGCCCTGTTTGTGTCCAAATAGAATTGGATTCGACCAAGGATTCTTCATCAGTAGGTATAAGTTAAAAGAAATCGTTCGAGATCTTTTCCGGCTTTGAATTCGAAAATTACGGACATGATAGCACTTTGGAACAAGCTCGCAAAAATGAAACTTTCTAGAAATGTCAACCGATATTTCAAACGCGATTAAATGCATTTAAACACCTAATATCTCGCAAACTTTTATCACAGAAAAGGCAAGTTGTATCGAGAGCCCAAATAGATGCTCGAAAGCCGAACAAAGTTACATATATTTTACTTTTATTGCCTCGGTATCAAATTAACGGAGACTCTTTGTTGTAAGTTACATTTCCAGATCGTTATCGATGAATAAAACGAATTCCCAACCGGAGTCGGTCTGCCCATTTAAGGCAGCTGCAGAAAGAAGACATTCTAAAATGTTAGATTTAGAACTGTAAGACCGGGCTTCTGTCTCACTCGCAGACGAACGATGTATCAGAAATGGAAGCTCATTCATTATTCATCCAGGTTTGAGAGAAATTTATATTCGACATGAACACCTACAAGACCTCTTCGGACGTAGTTTCGTTTTGTTGCCACCAGTTTTTGTTGGAAACATTGAATTATTTTCAGCGGAGTGCATGGAAAAAGTGGTTTTCCACGGTTGGTGTAGGAACTGTTGAAGGTTGTACATGAAAAAACATGAGAATTCTATTCCGTCGTGTGGGAGTACGATGGGAGAAGTTTTTCAGATTGTCGTTTGAGTCTTAACAGCTGAAGAAACTTGTCCCATTTGATTTATTCCGCTCAGTCATATCAGAATGAATTTGTTAGGTTAATGTATGGCTTCAATTTCAGGTTAGACATGATGTTATTGTTAGAAGAATGATTTCTTCTTTGATCAGAACTGAAAGCGATTGATGGGGATCTGATCTGTCAGATAATATCCTCCAAAAATAAAACATAAATGTAACTCTTTCCAAAACATATTGTA
Organism: Halyzia sedecimguttata; assembly: GCA_937662695.2. Taxonomy (NCBI): domain Eukaryota; kingdom Metazoa; phylum Arthropoda; class Insecta; order Coleoptera; family Coccinellidae; genus Halyzia; species Halyzia sedecimguttata. The sequence continues at coordinate 102,232,391 of OW569414.2, forward strand.
CGTGCCTGGAAATGAGATAGACAGGAACGAATTTCGAGCTCCACCTTAGTACCAGAAACTTCATGTGACCTTACAAAGGAACTAGCTGTAAAATGTGGGAAAGCCCTGTGGACAGGAGCTTTGGGGCTCTTGTTCAAACTTTGACAAATCATTTCTCCGAAAGTATTGGTTTCTCAGAGTAAGGAATTATATCAATGGATGGAACTGCATCATAAAAGAAAAATTCAAAAAATCTTAAAATAACAATTCTCTAATTATTGAAATTTGTAATGTAGAAAAAAAATATTTCTCAAACATACTCATTCTAGCTCATTCCGTTCGAGAGTTATCGTGTTAACGGACGGCAGGACAAAATCGACTTGGACCACGTTTCCTTGATCAGTGAGTAAAACCAAAACCTTTGAGACCATTTTCAGCCAAGAATTCGAAAATTACAGATATTTGGGCAAATTGATAAGCACTCTGTTCCGAGGAACAAGAGCACCAAAACTCCAATTTTTACCTACGAACCTAGGAGAGATATCAAATTTCTGTTTTCGGCTTTATTCGTTTCATACAAAATTAGCACGGACTGTCAAAACCACATCATTATAACTCTTGAGATTGTATGTACATATCCTAGAAATTAATGTTAAATTGTGGGATACGAATTTCGGAAATAATTACGATATTCTTTCGAATTCTGGAATAATTTTGTTTGACATTTCCGGATATGACAGGAACATTTCGCAATCTTGCAGAAATAGAACTGTATCATAATTATAATTGACGAGTTAAAGGCAGAAATATTGTTCGCGGCCATACCACACTGACTATGCTAGATACTGTTCGAACACTGAAGCCAAGCAGCGTCGAGCGCGGTTAGTATTTGGATGGATGGCTGCTTGGGAACACCGCGTACTGTAATTTTTTTCAATTTTGCTTCTGTGCGTCAATTTTCAAGAATATTCCTAATTAAATTCAAAAAGTAGGTCTTTGACTCACCTAATGGATTTACATACATCAGCAAATCATAATTAGAGTAATTTATGAATTCATAGAATTAAGAATAATTATTGGAATTTTGAAAAATCATATCTCCGAAAGTATTAGTTTGCTGGAGTTGAGAGTGATATCAATCGATTTTTATGATGAAACTGCATCTTTTCTGCACAAAAAATTTAACTTGAAATTTGTAATGTAAAAAAAAATGTTTGTTCCTTACTTTACGATTTTGCCCTATAACGAACTTAGCCGAGATATTTATCTCCCAAACGTATTCTGAAATCTAGCTTATTCCATTCGAGAGTTATCGTGGTTACGACCGGCCGGAGGGACGGACGGCCGGACAGAAAATATTTTGACCACGGATTCTTGATCAGTGACTCAAACCTAAACGTTTAAGACCATTTTCAGCCAAAAAATCGAAAATTACAGACACTTCTGCAAACTGAATTGTTCCGAGGAACAAGAGCGCCAAAAAGAGATTTTGAGGAGACTGATGAGATAGTACTAACTCTCCAAACAGGACAATGTCAAATTCGGCTGCTTTTAGAACAGAGGCTTGCAGAAAACACCCAACGCAGTATCTGCCGTGTCGAGGAGAAAAAATATCTTCATTTATTTACAGCTAGGTGAAACCATCAGACGTTGTCCTGCCATCGGACGATATTCTTTCAAACCGGTCAGAACTGGGTCAGCGAATCCACCATTTCACAGGGGCAGCACTAAGGACCCCGAAATAAAAATTACTATCGACCAAACCAAACTTCACAGGATCACACCTGTTCGGATAATCTGAAGATTTCGTCAAATAGTCATCTAAAGCGGTCCTGCTGTTTTGTAGTCCATACATACAGGGTGAGTCTTTGACCACTGCATTAATTTTAACCAAAGATTCCTCTCATCAAATGAAACACTTTTTTCATTTAACATTTTTCCAAATTCAGCTCAGGTAAAAAGATACAGGCTGTTGTAATTTTGAAAAAAAATCAGGTTTTATTTTGTAGCTTTGACATCCTTTTTGGCGCTCTAGTTCCTCGGAACTGAGTGCTTATCAATTTGCCCAAATGTCTGTAATTTTAGAATATTTCGATGAAAATGGTCTTAAACGATTTGGTTCGACTCACTGATCAAGAATCCGTGGTCGGAATTCATTCTGTCCGGCCGGTCCGGCCGGCCGGCCGGCCGTAAGCACGATAACTCTCGAACGGAATGAGCTAGAGAGTTGAAATTTTCAGAGTAGGTTTGGGGGATGAATATCTCGGCTAAGTTCGTTATTGGGCAAAATCGGACAGATGGTTTCGGAGTAACAAAAAAAAAAATTTTTTTTTACGAAACAAATTCCAAATCAATTTTTTTTTAATAAGCAGTTTTATCATAAGAATCCATTCATATCATTTTCAACTCTAACAAGCTAATACTTTCGGAGATATGATTTTTCAAAATTTCAATAATAAATCGTATTTCAACGTTGTCACAGAATGATATTATTCTATGTATGAATATGAATTGTCATAATGTCAAATGATGTTCCTGAGACATTATCTAATCAGTCGAAGAATTGTGAGCGAAGTGAGAAAAATCTCAGTTGTTTGCTCCCAAATTAGTTTTTCTCAGAAAATTCTTACATTTCGGAACTGAACATGAAGTAAGAGATCTGAGAGTAGTACGACTGCTTTTCATCCATAGACATAGATATAACTCTCGAACGGAATGAGGTAGGTAGTTGAAATTTTCAGAGTAGTTTAGGGAGATGAATATCTCGGTTAAGTTCGTTATTGGGCAAAATTGGCCAGATTTAATTTGATTTCTTCCATGGTGCTTTTCTCATTCTCATGATTGCTCATTTAATCTTGATAAATAAACTATTATTTGAATTGAATTTCCTTTAGGATGCAGTTCTATTATATGAATACATTGATATAATTCCCAACTCTGAGAAACCAATACTTTCGGAGATATAATTTGTCTGTTTGAACTAGAGCGCCAGAAAGCTCCTGTCCACAGGGCTTGAACCCATTTTTTCGAATAAAATTAATGTTGGCGTAAAGTTTCCTATAACTATGATACATATTTTCCAAATATTAGCTATTTTCTACTTCTACTGGATTTCTAGTTATGGACTCGTGGATTCATAAAACTAAACGAAATTAGCATAAAGAAAGCATATAAAGTTTTTCTTGAGTCATTTCAAGAATATTCCATCGTTTTAGAACATTATATTATTCTTCATCTTTTCTCTTTAAACGCACCGTTTTCGAGATATTCTTCATTGAATGTTTTAAAATGGAAAACTCCAGAAATTTCACTACTTTTATGGATCCGTCCCTGAGCGTTGGAATCCCGAATCAAGCTGTAAACCACGTTACCATGCCTTATTCTCGTCCGCCAACAATGTAATAGATAATTTAGATGCGGGAGTGTATTAGCACATTGTGAAATCTTTAAACGCTTGTTACTTTTTACCTGAGCCGAAGCTGGAAAAATGGTTAATGAAAAAAGTGTTTCATTTGATGAGAGGAATCTTTGGTTAAAATTAATGCAGTGGTCAAAGACTCACCCTGTATATTCTTTCGAACTTCGAGCATTACATTTCTGTATCTAACAAAGCATGTGTATGAAAAAAGTGTTAGCAGAGGTTAGTGTAACGGTATCCATTGAATTCGATATATGATACTAGAGCTTAGGGAAAAAACCTCAGCAAAAAACCCTTTATGTAGAATCACCAGACCAGTTAAAACTTGGATATATCATCAAAGAACGGTTGCGACATACATTACATCTCACTCATTCTATTAGTTCTAGGTTCTTAATACATTTATTTCGATTGATAGCAAAAACGAAGAAATGGTTCAAGTTTGACTATGAAGTACACTGGAATAGTGAATACTTAATAATGATAATCATCATCCAATTGAAAATCACTATTAGTATACTGCGCAATTTTGAATTTTACGGAAATGAATTAATTTGGCGAAAATATCAATTCGATAATGGAATTTCGTGTTCAGCTGCAGTAGAATGATTCGCAAAATTCCGAGGTCTAATCGCATTACGGCTTCTTTGTGAAACACAAGATATTCTGGCTCGCGGTATTGTGAATTATACTGGAAAATTACATAATGAAGCGATTATCGTAGCGCGCACAATCAAATGTAATAACCTTACACAAGTATCTTTGACGGCACCCTTAACGTTTGAAAATCACGATCGAAAATATTATTCCACAAAATTACGAAGAAATCCGCATGAAATATAGAACAGACAAAGGACAAATCCTTACAATGTGCACTTCATCTAACTGAACCAGCATACAACGCCATGTTCATTTTTGAGCGTGTTTTGTTTGTGGCATGTATCAGATATGGCGTTATTCACGAATTTGAATTTTCTTTATATATTTTTTCATGAATTTTAGCCATATTTCAAAAGTTATTCTGCTATTCGAGGCATAGAAGAATCTAATCAGTCAAAAATCATAAACAGCAGTCCAGCCGTTCTTGATTCAAAAATGCCGTAACTAACCCGACTTTTTCTCTATATAAAGATTCCGGCGTCAATTCGAGTTTTTGACAACACTCAGTCGAAAATATCTGCGACTCCGAGGCCGAACGAGACAAGGGAAATATAATAATAATTATTATTATTATTACAAAAATAACAAGAGCTTGGGGTGATATCCTATAAAAGCTCAGAAAAACAAGAAGTAAAATGAAAAATAAAAATTTATACTCGCATAAAAGATAAACTTAAATTTCTGTAAACAATACATAAATAAAGTGAAAAATTTTTTTAAAAATTTAATGCTTGTGGCTTTTACTTGATGCAAATCCATATTAACTCAATGAAAAATTATATACGATTTACACTTATTTATACAATATTGTGACGCGTTTCGTCGACACAGCGACTTCATCAGACTACATCATACAGTATGATGTAGTCTGATGAAGTCGCTGTGTCGACGAAACGCGTCACAATATTGTATAAATAAGTGTAAATCGTATATAATTTTTCATTGAGTAAATAAAGTGAATAATAACAAACCAAATTATATTCTTGAAAAAAAAGCCCCGTGGAAAGGTGCTTTGGCGCTCTTGTCCAATCTTTGAAAAATCATATCTCCGAAAGTGATGGTTGGGAAATTGGGAATGATATCAATGGATTCTTATGATAGAACTACATCATGAAAGAAATTAGAATCCCTTTATTGCATCTTAACTTTATATGACGATCCAATTTTGGCTACAACTGTTTCAAAACTATCAGGAGTCATTCTGAATGAGTAAATGAAGAAGTCAGTTTTATTTATGAAGTAAATTTAATATAATCAGTCCAGAGAGAACTCAAACCTGAATAATTATGTAGGAAATCTTAAATAGTGTTACTAAGGAATAACTACCAGTACCTACATTAATTTGAAATCCTGTTCTAAATCTTCAATAATTAGAGACTGACTCGTAAATTTTCCTCGACTTCCTTGCATGCATCATTCATTTTCGACTCACTAACCAAAAAACTATGGCTATGAACTTAGCGAATCCAAATTTCAAATTGTTTACGCATGCTTACATCAACCAAACTCTCCAGAAATACACTTTCAGTTTCGTTTGACATTAATGACGTTTATCTTTCAAACTGGACAAAATGACAGCTACCGCAAACAGATAGAACACAGACAGTTAGAATTCGCATTCGATATATACGATGTATTATTGAAATTAAAAAAAATCATATCTCCGAAAGTATCAACTTGTTAGAGTTGAGAATAATATCAATGGATTTTAAGAAGACACTGCATCTTAAAAAAAATTTAATTAAAAATTTGTAATGTAAAAAAAAATTATTATTTTTTTTGTAACTCCGAAACCATCCGGCCAATTTTGCCCAATAACGAACTTAACCGAGATATTTAGGTGTCAAACCAAGTTGTTTTCTTTACTAACATGTATAAATTTGGCCAACTCATAAATACACACCAGAAAAAATACTTCCTCAATTTTGGAACTACATATCCGTAAACGCTGAAGTATTGAAATGCTAACTCTATGTTTCGCGGAACCATAGTTCTCATCCACGGTATAACGATATATTAACTTCATACGAAGAAGTAGGTTTCAAATATTCTTGTCAAAATGATCACACCCAAAGTTTAAAACTAATTCCTTCATCAAAAATATTGATGAATCTATTTGAAGCCATTTCTGCCACCTTAATGAAGTGCTACTTTCCATAAACGTCAGAAAGCCATCACACCAACGCGAAAATAACCAGCTAATATCTCAATAAAATAATATTCAAACGTGTCTGAAAACGGAGTCTATTATATCTGGCCGGATCGTATCCGAGAGAAGAAACCTGTACGGTGGTATGCGAGGTCATAGGTGGCCAGCCGTGCACGGTACAATGTACCCGTCGCCGCGGGCTGCGGGTCATAGACCCCTAGACAGAGCGATCCCGTCCGAAGAAGACGGCTGTTCGAATGAAAGGGGATGATGCTGCCTTGCGTCTAGAGAAATAGACGAGGAACTATGGCTATTCGTCTGAAATAAGTTGGTTGGTTTTGATTCAGACGCTTCGAATTGATGGAAATATAGAAGGGTGTCATGAAGACGGCTCTATGAAGGGTAGTTCTTATGTCGATAAGGGTAGAGCCGGGTTGCCAATTTGTGAGTGTGTGTAATTGAGAGAATCAAGGACCGTTGTGATTTTACTTACTATGTCGCATTACACACCTCTAAAAAAGAAGATAATGACCTTCAAACGCTACAAAAACGTCATACTATTGTTTAACCCTTTCAATCATCCTGTCCGTTTATTAGCTTAAGTCCGGCAAATATTGCATGAATCGCAGTGTCCCTGATTGGAGACATCCATAAATAATAACGGGTGCGCCATCTAACGTTTTTTTTTCTCAACTAGTGCTTATTTTGTGAATGGTAACACTTAGCTCATGTCTGATTTGACAGATAATTAGTTTTATCCTTCCGCTGAACGAATATGGTTGTGTATACGCTTGAACAACGCTGGAAAATATTGCGACATTACTTTGAAAATCATGGTAATGTTGCAGAATGTGTGCGAAAATTGCGTACGGATTTTGGAAGAAGAGAAGCACCGTCAGCTCGTATGTTCGTTATCTTGTGAAAAAAGTGAAAGAAACTGGCATCCTCATCGATAAACCAAAGCGTGAAAAGCCAAAAACAGTGCGTACACCCGAGAATATTGCTGCTGTGGCAGAAAGTGTGCGTGAAGCGCCATCAACATCAATTCACCGTCGTTCTCAAGAATTGAACATTTCGGAGACATCATTGAGACGAAATTTGCATAAAGACCTTGGTATGATGCCATTCAAAGTCCAATTGGTTCAGGAGTTGAAGCCAACTGACCATCCAATGCGTTTTCGCTTCGCTAAGTGGGCCTGCGATCGACTTACAGAAGATGCCGATTTTGCCAAAAAAAGCATCTTTTCAGATGAAGCTGATTTTTATCTTGACGGGTATGTAAACAAGCAGAATTGTCGCATTTGGGGCACAGAAAACCCGCACGCATACATTGAAAAGCCGATACACCCAAAACGAGTCACTGTTTGGTGCGGATTTTGGTCCAGAGGCATAATTGGGTCATTTTTTTTTTCGAAAATGAGCAAGGAGTGGCTGTTATAGTCAATGGCGATCGTTATCGGGCCATGTTGAAAGAATTTTTTTGACAAAAATTGAAGAGGAAGATATTGGCAACATTTGGTTTCAACAGGACGGCGCTACGTGCCACACAGCCGAAGCTACACTCGATGTTTTGCGCCCTGTTTTTGAAGATCGCATTATCAGCCGCAGAGCTGATGTCGTTTGGCCACCTCGGAGCTGCGATTTGACACCGTAGAACTATTATTTGTGGGGTGCCGTCAAAGATAAGTGTTACGCCAACAAGCCAGAGACAATTGACGCTTTAAAGGACAATATTCATGAAGCCATTGGTGAAATACAGCTGCACACAATCGATAATGTGCTTAAAAATTGGACCGATCGTGTAGGTTATACTGCATGCCCAGCCGAGGCAGGCATTTGAATGAACTTATTTTCCATTATTAACCGGAAGGATTGTACTTTCAAATAAAAAAAGAAATTTGAGAAAATATTCAGTAGTTATTTTTTATTGCATTTTCAAAAAAAAAAAGTTATTTGGCGGACCCTTTATATCATCAGAGCCAGGATGGAATCTTTTACGTATACTGTATGAATTACAGGCTTTGCTTATTTACTAATTTATTTACTAGTTTCGACGTGTGCTTTCATAATCAATAAGTAGTGCGTAAGGAATTACAACATTGTGCTGAAACCCTCATTTTTGCGCGTATGTTCTGGGGAACATCGCGTTATAGTTTTGCCCAAATGTCTGTAACTTTCGAATTTTTTGACGAAATTGGTCTCAAACGATTCAGTTCGACTCCCCAATGAAGAATTCGAGGTCAAATTTGATTCTGTCCGTCCGGCCGTCCGTTGCCACGATAATTTGAGAACGAAAAGAGCTAGCGACTTGAAATTTTCAGGGTGGATGGCGCATCGCAATACGACGGACAAGTTCGTTAATGGGCATAATCGACCCAGTGGTTTCCGAGTAATAATTTTGTTTTCAACCAATATAAATCCGATCGAATTGAAACTTGGTGAGTAGTTGTAGAATATGAACCTAAGCACGTTTGTGAAATTTTGGGTGAATCGGGAGGCTAGAAAATTTTTAAAAAATCATTAAAAAATATTTTTGTTTTCACGATAACCTGAGAACGGAAAGAGATAGCGGCTTGAAAATTTCAGGTTAGGTTGTGCATCTGAATGCGTCATTTGAGTTTGTCTATGAGCATAATCGGCCAAACGGTTTTAGAGTTATCGCCATCTGAAATTTTCTGAAATTTGGTGGTTTTTTTCCTCATTAACTCGAAAAATACTAAACCGATTGAATTCAAACTTGGTTATTAGTTGTAGAATGCCAACGCGAAAATGTTTGCAAAATTTGGTGAGGATAGCATTTGTAGAAAATTTTTAATAAATCATTGAAAAAAAAAAAAAAATACTATATATCAGTAACTATCCGTTCGAAATTGCTGAAATTTTGCAAGAGCGTTCATAACCTAACTCTACTGCCAAGTTTCAAGTTTTAACACAATCGGTTGAATATTGTTGGAGATTCGAGCATTCTTGTGTGAGTTCAGTAAATGGGTGACCGTTGCCTCGATAACTTTCGAACGAAAGAAGATTGCGACATGTAATTTTCAGGGTAGGTTGCGTATCCGAAAAGGAGAGTTGAGTTTGTTTTTGGGCATAATCGGTTTAACGGTTTTCGAGATATATCCACCTGGAATATTATTTCCTTGATAACTAAAAAAATAAAGATTCGATTGAATTGAAGCTTGGTAACTAGTAGTAGAAAATCAGCATAAAGACGTGTTTAAAATTTTGTAAGAACCGTACCCCTAGAAAATTTGAAAAAAAATGACGAAAAAAAAAAATTTAAGAACCGCACCCCTAGAAAATTTAAAAAAAATTGGTTCAAGCACTGACGTGAAGTCAGAAGCTTTTGCGCGTATGTTCTATTGTCCATTCTTCTGTATTGGACACCCTTAATCGAATTTACCATGGTTAATTATGTTGTCCATTCTCCTGTATTGGACACTTAATTCGAATTTACCATGGTAAATTCGAAATAAGAGTGTCCAATATAGGAGAATGGACAACATAATTAACCATGGTAAATTCGTTTAAGGGTGTCCAATACAGAAGTATGGACAATAGAACATACGCGCAAAAGCTTCTGACTTCACGTCAGTGCTTGAACCAATTTTAGTGCCTTATTTTCATAAGATTCGTATGTAGAAATGTTGTTTCATGCCGTGTTATATGTGTGTTATCATATTTTTGTGTCCAAGGTGCTCATATGACATACTAAATTACATTGTCCATTGAAGTGGGCGTAACGTTGCACTGCGTCCTTATGGTCTATTGTGCCCCCCCCCCCCCCCATCAGAGCTGCCGATGTCACCACCATCTACAGCTCGCCTTCCAGTTCCAGATTTCTGATGAACTCCAGTATTTGGGATGGCTTCAAGGAGGCTACGTCTTCGCTCCTGCATATTTCATGCCCAAGGCATTCCTTCGTTGGTTGGAGATGGGGCAGCATTCCGTAATCAGGTGGTGAAGAGTTTCATCCTCCTCCCCATATAATCTGCACTCATCAGTTTCTGCTAGCCCTAATCTCATCATATACTTCATAAGACAGCAGTGCCATGTGAGAAAACCAGTGAGGAGGTGTGGCGTGTTTTTACTGAGATCCATATACTTCTTGGATCTGGCAGTGTCAAAATTCTGGTGGAACTTTTTGGATTGATACATTCCTGGGCCCCTATTCACGAAATGTTGATAGAGATCTCTCCTACGAGATTTATCACGTGATTCACCTGTCAGTGACTCTGCGCAAACTCCGTATGTGAATTGTCGGTTGATATGTGTTTCTCTACTACTAAATAGTGAGGGAGAAGTGAGATGAGATTTCTTGTAGGAGTTCTTGCATGAGAATACTCATCTCTACGAACGTCGAGTATACGGGGCCTGGTAGAGATATCCACAGTATACCTCTTTCAGTTTCTTCTTTCATCCAAAATTCACTTTTGTAGGTGTATCTACCTACTCCGTTTTCTTAGGAAGAAGAAAACGGAGTACCTGGTCATTAACTCCAACGCTTCGAGGTGCTCATCAATAGTGATGCACAAATACAACAAGTTGACAAGTTCAAGTACCTCGGAGCCACAATCAATAAAGACGGCATTGGTGTGGAGAACAAGAGTTCAGAACAGCAACAAAGTAATTGGATGCCTCAATAGTCTCTGGTGGGATCGGCACATATCCTCCAAAACCAAAAAGCGACTTGGCCTTACACTCGTTGAATCAGTGCTGTGTTATGGTTCAGAGCTGTGGACACTCAACGCAGACTCTAGAAGGAAGATTCAGGCAGTGGAGATTAGGACTATCTCAGAAGGAGTGCCGGAATTTCAAGAATGGAACGAAGGACAAATGCCGAAATAAGAAAGATCATGAAGGCAGAGGAGACGGTACTGCAGCGGATAGAAAAGAGAAGTCTGAAATGATTCGGACATGTACTTCGAATGGAAGAGAATAGGTTACCGAAACAGATTTTTCAATGGACTCCTGCTGGTAGAAGGAAACGGGGCCGACCAAGGAACTCCTGGAATGGTACAATTAGAGAGAGGCTATGGAAGCCAGGGATTTAATTGCTGAGGACGTCCTGAACAGAGAGGTGTGGAGGAGGGAGACGGGAAGACAGCAATAGACTGTATTTTGTTATATATTTTATTATATTGTAACTTTATCCCGTAAATATATATCTAGCTACTCCACAGTGGGGTTCCGGGACAATAAAAAGGGTTCGTGCTCCTTTCTCGGCAAGTGTGTAAGCCTCCACATTTCCTTCAATTCCCGAGTGACCAAGAACCCAGACCAAGGAGACCCTGTTGTTCTTGCCTACTTCGTTAAGTGCCCCCTTATTAATCTCATATTAGCTTAGACTCGATAACATGGGAGCTCAGAGCTTTAATATCAGCTTCTTTCTAGGTTCATTTCCAGGCATCTTTCAATTGGAAGTATTTCTGCCTGAAAGACGCTCGGATGGGAGCCTAGCGATAGTGAGCATTTGGTGTATGCCCCAAATACCTATAAAATTGTATGATTTTCCTAAATACATACATGTTTGAACCGCAGTTAAAAGTAGTTAACCAGCGCATATACAGTTCAAATCTGGGTTACAGTTGCCAAGAAGCTTCTTGAAAGATCCCAAACCTTGCAAATTCTTCCAGAGTGCTGGTCCGTCAGGCTCTACCTCTTTCTCAATTTTTTCTGTATGTTTGTCCAATGGTCCTCTCCCTAAAGGAGCATTGATAGATACTCTTTTCTAAGTAAGTACATGAAACATTCCATCTTCAAACGTGGTAGTTCAAGTTGTAGGCGCAAATTTGGGATAACCCTATAATTATTGGCTTTCCCATAACCGTGTTTCTTGGTAGGATCAGAATGTTGTGAGTTGTATGAATGTATATGGAGTGGACAGTTATTTCTAGTTAATAAAGAAAATAGGATAACGCGGATAAGTATGTTCAAATGGAAAAATATAACGGGTAATTCCGCAAAAGGAGCAGAGAAAATCATTCTGCTGGTACCTGCCGACACGTGTTTCTGCTAGTTGGCTTCTTCGGCACAGGGCAACGAAGAAACCAAGGAAAAAGGTGGAAAGATAACTGAAAACAGGTGGCACAGGTAGCTTATCCTCCCTTCGTGCCGATGCCATAGTTTACCTCCGAATTGTAGGCCCTAGAGCTGAAGGCACAAATTGCTCGCTCCTGTCCTGGTGCCACCTGTTTTCAGTTATCTTTCCACCTTTTTTCTTGGTTTTTTTGGTTGTCCTGTCCTGAAGAAGCCAACTTGTAGAAACACGTGTCGGCAGGTACCAGCAAAATTCTTTTCTCTGCTCCTTTTCCGGAATTACCCGTTATACTGTCCCATTTCTAGTTAATATTTGTGAGTATATACAGGGTGGTCCAGATATTAACCAAGAAATTTTAACCACGTATTCTACATCAAAAATAAGCCCTAGTTTGTCATAAAAACATATGTCGAGAAATGCTTCCTCTCCGAGATACAGGGTGTAAAAATTATTAGAAAAAAAAATTTTTTTTTCCTTTACTTCGAACATCTTCTTTAAATTCGTATTGGAGTGTGGCTATTAACGCTTATTTTTTCGTAATTACACATTTTTTACAAAGATAGTCTTATTATTACGAGTATTATTATTATGTACCATATCAAATTTTAGCGATTTGCTCATGCATGAGAGTGTTTAATTTTTTAATGGGAAACGGTGCCTCGTACGTCAAAAAGTCAGGAGAATGAATTTGCTTCAAATTAAATAAGGATTTCAAGAATAAAGATTATTGTTGGAAAAACTAGTGGCGTATCATTTTTTTGTCTAAAAATATTCAGTCTCGATGCAGTACGGACACCACTGGTGAAATAAAAAAATTATTTTATTCAAAAAGTGCCTCTTGATCCTTAAAACCTCTGTCCCAAATTTCATAGAAATATTTTAAGAAGTGTAAAAGTTATTAATAAAAAACCATTTTTTTTTTCTATAATTTTAACACCCTGTATCTCAGAGAGAAAGCATTTCTCGACATATATTTATAAGACAAACTAGGGCTTATTTTTGACGTAGAATACGTGGTTAAGGTTTCTTGGTTACGATCTGGATCACCCTGTATAATGGAATAGTTGAAAGAACCAGTAGATGAAATAATCCAACTGTCAAACCTATAATAATCCATAAAAAAGCAACTAATTTTCGTAATAAGACTATTTTCATTGAATTTCTTAATGCTGCATAACAATTTTAAAAATATTTTAACTGCACGACTCTAAAAGCTTATCATTCGGACAATTAATGAACCGGCAGGTATAATGTCACAAGCAAGTTGTCAGTCAATTTTGATTGGCTGCTTGATTGATAAGGCATAAAATGAATAATATTCCACAATATCCCTCCAATTAATTTGGAAATTATTGGTTTTCATCCTTATCAAAGAAAGAGAAAATGACACATTTGCCCATAATTCACAGCTCACACTGCCACCTCCATGATAACACGTTCATAAATATGAGAATGTGCCATATTTAGATCGGAATATCTACCTCGTTTTCTTCGCAGCTATTATTAACAACGCGCAGTGTATTTATTATTAATGAACTTCGTGATAATTCAGGAAATTTACACATGCAAATTAGAGGTGAAATATAATCTGCATAATATGCTAAATAACGATGGTGCAAGTACGAGGTCTAGAGAATAGAGAAATGAAGGAATAGAAGTGTCACATAACTCCAAACAAAACATGCTAGTACATTAAAGTTCTGTCAAGTTTGTATTGTGTTATCGAAAGTTGGATGTAACTTATCTTGAAAAGTCGTAGTATGAAGCTGAATTAACGTTGGAGTACCCATTGAAATGTATGAGCATAACCTATTCAATTAAATTAACTTACTTTTGTACAATATATGCATGGGCAACGAACATTTTCGGATTAATTCCATCCGGAGCGTAGGAAGGAGAAATAAAGATGTAAGAGCCCTCGGCCACTTTAATTCAACATTTATATTCGTTCTCTTTCAGTTCTAAATTATTCAATCTAATAGAGGTAGGAAAATTTCAAAGATTGAAATAATGTAGCATGCATTTAATGCATACATACTTAGTTAAAAACTCGTATCAACCCACAAGTGGTATCAATGATTGGATGTAAGCGCAGACATATAGGATGATCCAATTAGTGATGTAGGATTTAAGAATGAAATATAGGAATCACTGTTACATGTGACATAGATGCATAGGATACCAAGGTGTTGACACTTAGACTACTGGCCCATGCTGAAAAAATTATGGGTCATTTGAACCACCAGGTGACCTATCTAGAACGATATAAGAGCATAAAATAATAAGATTCAGCACTATGCCGTCACTTGTAAGCTGTCCAACTGAGTGCAGGTGAGAATTCGAAAGTACAGGTAGAGTGAGTACATTTTGGTCACATATTTTTGTACGGCATTCTTACCACCGATAGATCCATGAAAAATAATAAGAAAACGCGCAGTGCCGTACAAAAATGGTGGTCCACAAAGTCGAATTTTTTTTATTATTTTCTGACAATTACCAGGGTAAATTTGGTCATTTGATCTTGTACGGCATCTGTGTCATACTATTTCAATACTGCTTCTAATCCATTATTCCTCAACGCCGTACAAAAATCATGCGACAAGGGGAAAAAATCGAGGGTTGTAATCCCCTCTCTTTCCGTAGTCCAGCAGGTGATTTGACACAACATGAAATAAATTTATTTTGAAAGTATTTTATGCATAGATAATATTTTTTCATATGCCGTACATTTTCGTTGGTTCAAAGGAAAGGAAAAAAAATTAAATAGAAAAAACAAAAAGAAAAAATCTATATAACGAAATGTAAGGTGAAATTTATTTTATACGGCATTTAGATTATTTCTACAAATTTTCAGTCTTTTCGTGATTCTAGGTTCCTAGTTAGAAACTATGTCATATATGGGGATTTGTTTACTATTGATTTATACTTGAATTATGTAGATGTGCAACTTTATTTTTAATTTTTCAAAAATAATTCTGCTAATTTCAGTATCATAAGTACTCGCACATTTTTGGAGCGACGTTCTGTTACGACGTTTAGCATTTGTAGGGAATATCGTATTTTATTCGGATGTATACTCGGCTTGGACCCGAGAGAAGATAATTCGGACGTCGATGAAGACGTTGATTCTGATAACAACTCAGCAACGGATTCCGATACAGAATAATTCAAACAAAAACCATATTTCTTATTATCATCATTAAATTTATGAATTTTTTTTTATGAAATGACCATTTTTTTTATTATTATCATTAAATATTTCGAATTTTCTAAAACATGATTGTTTTATGTATTCATATCATTACAATGAAACAAATCAATTATATGTATGTATCAATAAGGTTTGAAGTATATATTGAACCAAAAAGTATACAAAACTGTTGATACTGGGATTGACAGTTTCAATTCTTGGACATAATATACACACCGTTTCAGTTCAGTTAGACGTCATAGTGATTTTATCATATTATCAATTGTTCTCTTCAAAATTATGTTGATACCGTACTGTATCAGATGGCCATAAAGTACCCTCAAAATTGTAGCGTCACTTTCATCAGCCTAAAAGATATGGTGTGCATAAAAATGTACGGCATCATTTTTTCCTAATTTTTTCTATGTTAATACTATTTAAAACAAGGGATAAAATGTAGAAAACTGCTATATTTCATTAACCTATGATATTTAAACTTTTACAATAATTCGCAAAATTTCAGTTTTTGTATTTCTCTATAATTTTTTTTAGAACGGTTTTTTTTGAACGGCAATACTATATAACAATTGTATTTTACAATATCATGTTAAAAAAAAAGTTCCCGTACAGGATCAAATGACTTTACAGCTCTAAAAATCAAGGATACGATGCAATTAAGGTAATTATTGATTTACATTTAAATGAACAATCATTTTTTGACGGCATTATTTTTAATAGTACTTTTGAGTGCTAGATAATGTTTTGGAACCGAAGCCGTACTTTATCAAATCACCCCCTGGACTACGGAAAGAGAGGGGATTACAACCCTCGATTTTTTCCCCTTGTCGCATGATTTTTGTACGGCGTTGCGGAATAATGGATTAGAAGCAGTATTGAAATAGTATGACACAGATGCCGTACAAGATCAAATGACCAAATTTACCCTGGTAATTGTCAGAAAATAAAAAAAAAAATTCGACTTTGTGGACCACCATTTTTGTACGGCACTGCGCGTTTTCTTATTATTTTTCATGGATCTATCGGTGGTAAGAATGCCGTACAAAAATATGTGACCAAAATGTACTCACTCTACCTGTACTTTCGAATTCTCACCTGCACTCAGTTGGACAGCTTACAAGTGACGGCATAGTGCTGAATCTTATTATTTTATGCTCTTATATCGTTCTAGATAGGTCACCTGGTGGTTCAAATGACCCATAATTTTTTCAGCATGGGCCAGTAGTCTAACTTCCCTACTAACACTCATTAAAATTTTCCTCCAAAAAAATAAGTATAGAATTGCCAAATCTTGTTCTTCTTCACTCTGGAAACGATGATGGAGTTAGAGTCGATTTGGCAGATTGTGACAAGCGAAAAAGATCGTAGATTCACAGATTAATTTCCTACCACTAATACGGACAGTTGGACATATTGAACTACAGTTTCAATATGGAATACTATTATTCAATGAATATCAGTAATTCGAATAGAGCATTTCATCCATGCAAATGTAATAAAAAGTCACAATCACAATTTAAATGAGAAAAAGCTATATTTAGTTTTCCACGCAAAACAAGAAGTACCTGTTCTAGAATATCTTCCTAGTTCCGTTTCCGCTTGTGCGCAACAGAGTCGCAGCTCCAAAAAGGCGCTGTGATTTATCTGTGACTGCTCCGCAAAATTACAACAACAGTCACAACACACCTAAAGAGTAAACAAAGCTCCGACTTTAATTTGACATGTCGGTAATTTACTAGTGCCAGCATCTATCGGCGAAAACTGAAATAGAACAATATCGTTGTATTTTGACACTAATCTGGACCGCATTTCGGCCCAAAATATGTCAAAGAGTGTCCGCACCATGTATTCTATGCATATTGCATGTGACAAATACATTATTTGACAGTTTTGTAGGTTAGGTATAACAAAACAATGATACATTCAACGGCACAACAGTACAGGTAAATTATTAAAATTTACTATCCAAAACCAAAGCAATATAAAGGCAACTTTGTGTGGATACATGCAGGTTATGTTGTGAAGTCCACGCTGTTGGCTAATCCAAGAAAAATACAACGGAAAAGGGAGAAGAATCTAGGTTTGCATCCGTATGAAATTCAAATGTTTCCAGAACTTCAAAACTCTCCGTGATTTTAGCGATGAAGCTGATTTTTGCCTGTAATCAAGCACGATCTTGTGATTCGACACCGAGTGACGTTTCCTGTGGGGTTATCTGATGTCTAACGTATACGATTAAAATCCAAGAACAATTCAGGATTTCAAAAAGCAGTAACGTGCTTTAGCGCGCTTGTTCAAATCTAGAACTTGGATGTAAAATAAGGTTTTGATGGCCCTCGCATAATTTCAGTGATTCTAACGGATAGTTTTTGAAATACAGACTTTTTTGCGCGTATGTTCTGGGGAACATCGCGTTATAGTTTTGCCCAAATGTCTGTAGCTTTCGAATTTTTTGACGAAAATGGTCTCAAACGATTAAGTTCGACTCCCCAATGAAGAATTCGAGGTCAAATTTGATTCTGTCCGTCCGGCCGTTGCCACGATAACTTGAGAACGAAAAGAGCTAGCGACTTGAAATTTTCAGGGTAGGTGGCGCATCCCAACACGACGTTCGTTAATGGGCATAATCGGCCCAGTGGTTTCCGAGTAATAATTTTGTTTTCAACCAATATAAATCCGATCGAATTGAAACTTGGTGGGTAGTTGTAGAATATGAACCTAAGCACGTTTGTGAAATTTTGTGCGAATCGTATGGGTAGAAAATTTATTAAATTATTAAAAAATATTTTTGTTGTCACGATAACTTGAGAACGGAATGTGATAGCGGCTTGAAATTTTCAGGTTAGGATGTGCACCAGAACGCGACATTTCAGTTTGCTTGCTTGCTAGCTTGGTTTCTAGTAGTAGAAAATCAACATAAAGACGTGTTTAAAATTTCGTAAGAACCGTACCCATAGAAAATTTGAAAAAAATGATGAAAAAAAAAATTTTAAGAACCGTACCCCTAGAAAATTTTTAATAATCTCAAAAAAAAAATTGGTTCAAGCACTGACGTGAAGTCAGAAGCTTTTGCGCGTATGTTCTATTGTCCATTCTTCTGTATTGGACACCCTTAATCGAATTTATCATGGTATATTATGTTGTCCATTCTCCTGTATTAATTCGAATTTACCATGGTAAATTCGAATTAAGAGTGTCCAATACAGGAGAATGGACAACATAATTTACCATGGTAAATTCGATTAAGGGTGTCCAATACAGATGAATGGACAATAGAACATACGCGCAAAAGCTTCTGACTTCACGTCAGTGCTTGAACCAATTTTTAAATTATTTTTTTTTAATTTTCTAGTCATTAGAACCTCACGTGATTTTGCATTAGTCTAAGTGTTGGTTTTTTCAACTACCGAGTTTCAATTCGATGAGAACACTAGTTTTCGAGTTATTGGAACCTACCCTGCATATTGCAGCTCTCTAACTCATTTTGTTCGAGAGTTATCATGTTACGGCCGGCAGAACAGAATTGGATCTATCCCCGGCTTATTCATCAGTGAGTCCACCTGGTGACACCGAAAGAATATTCTTTGGGTGGTCAGTGGCACGAAGGTATGTGCGAAATTTCAGCTGTCTCTGACGAATATTTTCTGAAATAAAAAGTGTTTGAAGAAAAAAAAAAATTTTTTAATGATACGATATTCACGAAATTCCGCGAAAATTAGCGCGTTGGCATTCTACGAGTAATTACCTAGTAGTTATTGGATCGGATTCGTATTTTTTGAGTTTTTGGGGAATTAACAACAAAATTTCAGATGGGTATAACTCCAAAACCGTTTGGCCGATTATGCCTATTAACGAAATTAAATGTCGCATTCGGATGCGCATCCTATCCTGAATATTTCAAGTCGCTATCTCTGTCCGTTTGAAAGTTATCGTGGCAACTGCAAGCCGGCGGGACAGAATCAAATTTGAGACCACTTTTGGCAAAAGATTTTAAAATTACAGACATTTGGGCAAAACGATAGCACGCTGTTCCCCAGAACATGAGCGATAAAATAAGCGTCCTTCAAATTTCAATCGTCCCTAGTGATGTATGGCAATTCTTGAAACATGAAAAAATCAGATATAATCCTTGAAGCGAAAAGTTATTTTACGCTATATCGTTGAAATACAAATTGATCTCATATTTCTTCTCATTCTCGAAATATTCTACCTTACCAACTAAAGTGACTACAGAGACTAAATCAATCATTGAGTTTCCCATTTGTAACGGTTTTGTACATTTAACGCAGAAGGCAGTTAAACGAATGGCCAAAATCAATAACTCATGATCATGAGACATACTATTAGATGAATCACTAAATTACAAAATGAATGCGGCATAATCATTCATCGGAAGAACCAATAAATGCTCATGGAAATAGTGAAGACTAAAGCAAATAGAAGAGTTGTAATGGAGTTAATTTCAAGATGGTTGAATGCGTATGGTATTCCAGGTCCGGCTCAGTTGAATTAAGTCTCTCATTTTCCCGATGAAATTCCAACTATTTGTCATATAATGCTTTATAGTTTTTTTTTTATCAGGATATTAGGTAATCAAAGATATAAAATACTTTTTCCCAACCCTCGAAATTTATGATGTTTTAAATTATATGTTGAATTAATTACTTAAGTACGGATATTCTGACCACCATGTCCGCTGAATAGAATTAATATGAAAGAGTTTTAGGGGACTTTTCCAGGTTTGAAACAATCGAAGTTTCTTAGGAAAAATATTTGTCAAAAACTTTGCAGTGCTTTTCAATTCTGTTAACTCTAAATAGTTAACTATGGAAATTTAAGGAAATGCAAGAAGTGTTTAATGTTTATTTGGAAATTCTAAACAATACGTGATATAACATTGTCAACAGCTAAATCTCCCAACGGATATCTAGAATATTAATTTAATTTTGGATTATATTCAATTTTCATATTGTAATTGATTAATGATAGTTATTAGGGCATACTCTTCAGTGAATGGTACAAATTCATTGTTATTCACAAATTTAAAATTCAAAATATCCCATTAGCTTTCGATGGAGCGAGGTCATATTCATTAGTTTTAAGTGTTATTATTATCGAATATTCCTTTTAATCATATTCAATAACGCTAATTACACTGAGATAGATAAGAATGGGTACTATCACACTGGAGTGCAGAACAAATCGAAGAATGCACTCAATTGTTGATCCATTTCATCAGATAAAATGAAACAAACTGCCGACAGAAAGCGATAATTTCCGTGTGGAAAACATTAAGTACGCTCATTTTCCTAATGCCATGAAGTACTTTCAATGTCATTAGGAAATAGAAATAGTCGGATAATATATATTAGCAAGACATTGAAAACTTCCTATCGAAAAAAGCGATGGAAAAAAAATAAAAATCAGAATGAAAATAGCCGAAGTTTTCATTATAGTAATTCAAATTTATTATTAAATGGGTTCTTCGATACTAAGACCTGGAATTTTTGAAATTTAAGTATTCGAATAGTCGTTTAGTATTTCCATACCTATACTGATATAATTAATCTATGTGAGTGTATTTGTTTCAATCTACCCCATTTAACCGATCTTCTTGGAATTTTGTCCACAGGTATTTGGCAAAACTGGAAGGCGCAAAGCCTAATTAGTACCTACCCTCGAAAAGAACCTCACTACGAGGAAAAACGACTGTAACTTTTCCGGACCGAAAACAGTGCGGGAAAGTTCGTTGCATAGCGAAAGATCAGAATTAAAGTATTTTGTGGACTGAATTTGCTCCGAGAAAATAGGCATTCTTGAATCATTTCAGGAAAATATAGTTTTAACATTTTGTTTTATTTAATTTGTAATTGCTTGTATGTAATGTATGAGTTCATGATTAAATTCATTATTAGTATTAAATCTTGCCCGTTCACCCTATCTATAGGCACTGCGTCCGCCTATCATCTCTCCTAATACGTGCCTGTTTCCATTAGAATCTGAGCCTGTACTGCGTAGAGAACAAGAAGGCATATTATGGGAAAATAATAATTTTTGTGACCGTTGACCTGTAATCGTGCCAGAGTCACTCCCCTCGTGCCCCTCTCCTCCCGACCGATGGGTGGAACCAGTTACTCTCTACTTTTTCATGTTTTATTTTCTATAATTATATGGTTTTCGTTTTTCATCATCAATCATCTTGATAATACTGATTTGTTATTATGCAGCTTATCTTTTTCCCATCGATTCACATAAAACATAATTGCCAGCTATATGGATTTATTACGAACGTCAATAATGGATAATTTTCGTTGTTATGTTTAGTTCTTAAGATTGGCAGTTCTTGTAGCTCTTGTGTATATCTGTGGCCGTTGAAAGAAATGCAGACATGTATTATCGAGCGATTTTTATGGTCGTGTTAGAATTACGTTTCTACAGTTGTTTTTTTACTATAGCAAAAGTCATTAAGCGCGATTATTACTTTCGATCATTATCTGAACATGAGTTTCTATATATACTCCATAAAGTATCATGTATTTTCCAATTATATTTGATGATATCGCAGCAAGCTGATTAATAATCTGGTATAATGACCAAATTTCATGCAATGAGTCACTCATTACACTACAACAACTAGGTATACAATATATCATTCAAAATAAATAAATCATTGAAAATTTATCTTATTTTTGCTTTGAATTATGTTCATTGCTTCAATATTAAACTTTTGAACGCTCAACAAAAAGACTGCAGCTTAGATACAAAGTCTATCATTTCGCATTTGAAATATGCCAAGAAATCCATTTTTTTCGAATGTTCAATATGTTTTTCCTCATAACGTAACATTTTTTTGCGCGTATGTTTTTGAAACCATAGCGTTATCATTTTACTCAAATTTCTGTAATTTTAGAATTTTTCGCCGAAAATGGTCTCAAACGATTGAGTTCGACTCCCTGATGAAGAATTCGAGGTTTAATTGGATTCTGTCCGGCCGGTTGCCACGATAACTTGAGAACGGAAAGAGATAGCGACTTGAAATTTTCAGGGTAGGTGGCGCATCCCAATATGACGGACAAGTTTGTAAATGGGGATAATCGGCCCAACGGTTTCCGAGTAATGATTTTGTTTTCAGCCAATATTAATTCGATCGAATTGAAACTTGGTGAATAGTTGTAGAGTGTAAACCTAAGCACGTTTGTGAACTTTTGTGAGAATCGTATTACTAGAAAATGAATAAAAAATTGTTTAAAAATATTTTGTATGTCACGATAACCTGAGAACAGCGACTGAGATAGCGACTTGAAATTTGGGTCGTTGTAGAATACAAACCTTAAGATGTTGGTGAAATTTTGTGAAAATCGTAACGCTAGAAAATTTTTAAAAAATTATTAAAAAATATTATTTATGTCACGATTACCTGAAAATGAAAAATATAGCGACTTGAAATGTTCAGGTTACGTTTTGCATCTGAATGCGATATTTGAGTTTGTTTGTAGGCATAATCGGCCCAACGGTTTTGGATTTATACCCATCTGAAATTTGGTTGTTATTTCTTCAATAATTCGAAAACTACAAAACCGATCCAATTCAAACATGGTTAATAGTTGTAGAAAGCCAACGCGAAAATTCTTGCTAAATTTCGAGGATCGTATCACTAAAAAAAGCAATACAGGGTGTTTTATTTGAAATATCAAAATGTTAGTACTTTCTTATATAAGCGGCAACACCACAGCGCTGAAATATTCTAGGTCGATTGAGCAGTGGTTCCTAGCCAAGGAACCACTAATCGTTAATCACAATAAAATCGTACGTCCCGTTCTCCGTAGAAGTCCAGGGTACCATCGACCGTGGCCCACCCTGTATACCCGCATATGTTAATGCGCTGCGAAAGCATTTACGAAACTTTTATTTTTAGGAACCAAAACGTCGTATCTGAACGCTATAGACATTTCCTTCATAAACTCACTTGGATAATATTCAAGGTGGACCGAAAATATTCTATGATCGCTAGATCGTTTGACAGGAAGAGTATGTTGGAAAATTTAAAAGAATAAATATCGTAAAAAAAAAAGAGGGCAGGTGAATTTTCAGTAAGAATTAGTGTACCTTCTAGAGAAATATGTTAATGATCATTGTTTGACCTCCATTCCCCTGAAACTTTCACCGAACCTCAGCCCATAGAAGAAAACAGTGATTCCTGCCTATTGCACCGAGTAAACACTAGATGGCGGGAACTATCTAAGTATGAAGTGGAAGTTTGCGCGGAAACAGAAATTCAAACACCAGTGAGCACCTGTGCAAATAGACGCAAATAATTAACAAGGAAAACACGGAATAATAATACCGGCAAGTGCAAACATGATCAATCATACAATAGGACGGATTGATTACAGTGTATAGAATTCTGATTAATGGAATCTGATTCCACTTCAGCTAAGCAAGTTCGTAATTAAAAGTTCTGGGGGATATCTCACTTCAGAAATGAAGATGAATGATTTGAAATGCATAGAAGACTGGAATGCGTATAATTTATTGGAGATTGTACCTTTATAATAGATTTTCGGATTTATAATGAACTCCGTGGGTTTGAGATGAAGATTAACATGAAACTAAATGAACTAACATTCATCTTCAATATCTTTCACCATAACATTCTTCATGGCTGATCAATGTTGAGAACGCTTGAGCGTATTAGTTGTTAGTTGATTTAGTTTAATTTCAATTTAATCATTAAACCAAACTTTTAGAACTCATCAGATATATACCTTATTCACCATACAGTGTGGAAAATCCAAATGGAATAAATTCGTTATCTTGGTTGTATATATTTATGGAAAATCCCGATCACACATCAAATTCAAATTTTAAATTGTCATTCTTCTTCGTAAATATGCGAACCCTACCTTCAACCCGATTCAAAAGACAGGTACAGCCCCCAATTTTTCCGATAGGAAGTATGGGCTTGTGATACATCCTTTGAAAGGTCGCTTGCTTCATTCTCTGTTCAGAAATTATAATACTTTCATTACTTTCTGTACGGCAATGTTAGTTTCACAAGAACGCCTTCGAAAATTGTTTGATGAGTTGTAGTTTATAAATTGTTTAATTTGAGTTTGAATTTCATTACCTGAAATTTTGAATAATGGTTCGATGTACGGGAATGTACAAAATAACAATTTTACAAATGAATGGTTACGGAGATAACACCCGAACACAAAATAAAAAGAAGTAAGTCGCTTGTTTGATGAGAAATTTCTGAATGTGCCGCCCATAACCCAAGGAACAATAAGTAAAATAGAGACACAGTTTCGCGAGTTTGGGTACGTAAGGTAGATTAAAAATTGTTTCAAGCACTGACGTGAAGTCAGAACCTTCTGCGCGTATGTTCTATTGTCCATTCTTCTGTATTGGTCACCCTTAATCGAATTTACCATGGTAAATTCGAATTAAGTGTCCAATACAGGAGAATGGACAACATAATTTACCATGGTAAATTCGATTAAGGGTGTCCAATACAGAAGAATGGACAATAGAACATACGCGCAAAAGCTTCTGACTTCACGTCAGTGCTTGAACCAATTTTTTTTTCGTGATTTTTTTGAAATTTTCTAGGGGTGCGGTTCTTAAAATTTTTTTTTCATAATTTTTTTCAAATTTTCTAGGGGACGGTTCTTACAAAATTTCAAACACGTCTTTATGATGATTTTCTACTACTAGTTACCAAGCTTCAATTCGATCGAACCTTTATTTTTTGAGTTATCAAGGAAATAATATTCCAGGTAGGTATAACTCGGAAACCGTTTGACCGATTATGCCCAAAAACGAACTCAACTCTCCCTTTCGGATACGCAACCTACCCTGAAAATTGCAAGTCTCTATCTCCTTTCGTTCGAAAGTTATCGAGGCAACGGTCACCCATCTACTGAACTCACACAAGAATGCTCGAATCTCCAACAATATTCAACCGATCGTGTTAAAACTTGAAACTTGGCAGTAGAGTTAGGTTATGAAGGCTCTTGCAAAATTACAGCAATTTCAAACGAATAGTTACTGATATATAGAATTTTTTTTTCAATTTTCAATGATTTTTTAAATTTTTTTTACAAATACCATCCTCACGAAATTTGCATGAATTTTCGCGTTGGCATTCTACATTTAATTACCATGTTTGAATTCAATCGATTTAGTATTTTTCGAGTTAATGAGGAACAAAAAACAGCCTAATTTCAGATGGCTATAACTCTAAAACCGTTTGTCCGATTATGCTCATAAGCAAACTGAAATGTCGCGTTTTGGTGCACATCCTAACCTGAAAACTTCAAGCCGCTATCTCTTTCCGTTCTCAAGTTATCGTGACAACAAAAATATTTTTTAATAATTTTTTTAAAATTTTCTAGCCATACGATTCGCACAAAATTTCACAAACGTGCTTAGGTTTATATTCTACAACTACTCACCAAGTTTCAATTCGATCGAATTCATATTGGTTGAAAACAAAATTATTACTCGGAAACCACTGGGCCGATTATGCTCATTAACAAACTTGTACGTCGTATTGGGATGCGCCACCCACCCTGAAAATTTCAAGTTGCTAGCTCTTTTCGTTCTCAAGTTATTGTGGCAACGGCCGGACGGACAGAATGAAATCTGACGTCGAATTCTTCATTGGGGAGTCGAACTAAATCGTTTGAGACCATTTTCGTCAAAAAATTCGAAAGTTACAGACATTTGGGTAAAATGATAACGCGATGTTCCCCAGAACATACGCGCAAAAATCAGCTACTACAACACTGTGTGAGGATGCGAAATTAGATGTGATGCTTGACTTTGAAGAAAATCCACATAAATCGAGCATAGAAATGCCTCCACGACGTTCTATGTCAACCATACATCAATTCTAAGCATATTAAAACAAAATAAAATGCATTCCTATAAAATGATACCTACGCAGGAGCTCTCAGTGACGATTTTGACTGCGACTGTCCGGTCTGCCGGCCGCCCGTCGCCACGATAACTTTAGAACGGAAAGAACGAATTGAAATTTTAGGGTAGGTGGCGCGTCCCAATATGACGGACTATGGGCATAATCAGCCCAACGGTTACCGATAATAATTTTGTGTTTAATCAACACATGTCCGATCGAATTGAAACTTGGTGAGTAGTTGTAGAATACAAACCTTAAGACGTGTGTGAAATTTTGTGAGAATCGTGTCACTAGAAAATTTAAAAAAAATTACTGAAAAATTTTATTTATGTCCCGATACCTGAGAACCTGAGAAAGGAAAGATATAGCGACTTGAAATTTTCAGGTTGGGTTGTGCATCTGAATGGGACATTTGGGTTTGTCTATAGTCATAATCGGCCAAACGATTTTGGAGTTATACCCATCTGAATTTTCGTTTTTATTTCCTCAATAACTCGAAAAATACGAAACCTATCCAATTCAAAAATGGTTATTAGT
Organism: Halyzia sedecimguttata; assembly: GCA_937662695.2. Lineage (NCBI taxonomy): Eukaryota > Metazoa > Arthropoda > Insecta > Coleoptera > Coccinellidae > Halyzia > Halyzia sedecimguttata. Next base: position 102,259,306 of record OW569414.2, read on the forward strand.
TGTAGAATATCAATGTGAAAATACTTGCGAAATTTCGTGAGGATCATATCACTAAAAAATTTTTTATCAGATCTATATTGTTGGAGATCTGAGCAGCCTTGTGCGAGTTCAGTAGCAGGATGGGTTGCCATTGCCTCCATAACATTCGAACGAAAGGAGATAAGAACTTGCAATCTTCAGGGTAGGTTGCGCATCCAAATGGGAGAGTTAAGTTCGTTTTTGGGAACAATCGGTCCAACGGTTTCAGAGCTATACCCACCTGGAATATTATTTTCTCGATAACTCAAAAAATATAGACTCGATCGAATTGAAGCTTGGTAATTAGTTGTAGAATATCGACATAAAGTCGTGTGTATAATTTTATGAGAACCGTACTCCTAGGAAATTTTGAAAATATTGCAAATAAATTAGAAGAATGAAATTCACCATGGTAAATTCGATTAGGAGAGGAGAATGGACAATAGAACATACGCGCAAAAGCTTCTGATTTGAACGAATGTTATTTTCCCATATTATAAGACTAAAGGTAGGGACAGACTGATCCCACGTACGCAACGTATGCAACGTATTATGAGGTCTGGACCCATGAATTTATAAGCTTAAAAAAATACTCCATGCACTTTTGTAAAGTCTCCCGGTTGGCCATGAAAATTTGATACATTTCACCATGTATATTCTGAACATGTTAGGTTATGGTCATTTTCCATACAGATAACTACGCAACGTTGTCCTCTCTACATAGAAGTCGTAGTAATTACGTATTTTCACAATGTGAATTTACTTCGGAAAAATAATGAATTTGAGAAGATATTTTGTGAATTCAATAAGTCCACAGTCCTGGCGACTGTAGAAGAAAATTTTTCCTTTGTTGTTACTGGAAATATTTCACGTATATAAACTGGTTGGAATATTCAATTATGCTATCTTCTTGTATGGAAATCAAGAATCAAGTGTTGGAATTTTATTTATAAATTAATCGATAGAGTAGTCCATTACTCTTTGATAGTTCATTTTAAAAAGGTATAAAAGTATACCTAAATAACTCGATAGGAAAACTTCTAAACGAACAAACGTACCTACCTATGGAATTCCCCACTTTTCGAAATTATCAAGAAATAAGCCTACAGAAGACATTTAAATACGTTGTTGCACAACTTGAAATACACCAGTTTCAAAATGTAGTAGTACTACGAAGCCCGAGTCATTCTTATATCTCAATAAAATATAATGATAGGAAACTAAGTAATTTCATTTGAGAGTTCAACATGTCTGAATAAAGTTTTCCTATTGCAGATTTCGGTTCTGTATAGCACTTACTGATACCTTGTCTCTGCTTCTTCAAAACTACTTTCGGCATTTTCAATTTCAAAGCGAAGAGTTCTTTATTATATTCGAAGATTATGGTCTGTGGTAATATCTTATCTAAGATTGTGGATTATGTTGAGAGTAGCAATTGGCAACGTCACGGCGAATTGTTCTGACCATGACGATATTTCAGTAGTGCCAACCTGCCTGTGTTTTAGTTACAAAAACCTGATAGACATAAATCATGGCCAATCGGGAGACTTTATAAAAGTGAATGGAGTATACTTATCATACGCACCGTTGCATATGATCAGTATGTTCCTAAGCGTGTAAATTCAAGGGTCCAGACGTCATAATACGTTGCGGTTTCAACCGAAAACGAATGAAGCCCTTTCACACATATACGGTTCATATTAGGTTTTATGTTATCTCCCGAAACACAGGCTGAATCACAATTCCAATTTTTTCGCAACGTCAGATTCATCAAAGTCATTCAAAATTGGAACACAGACATATTTGCTTCCTGCGTCATTAATTTATCTTTATATTTTCGTAAGTTTTGTCCCACAGCTCTGGTTTAGATTTACAGCAGAAATCAGTAGATCCACATTTGGTATACCATCATTTTCTCATGAATACTGAGATAGCAATAATCTGCCGAACATAATATGTATTTATGTTTATATTTCTATCATTTTTATATTTGAACAATTTCGGAAATATTGAAAGATATCTTCTCTATTACTCGATATGAGATTAAAACCACAGAACATTTCAGAAAACATATGTAAATATGTATTACTTTATGGTTAAGACCGAAACTGAACCGTATTTGTGTAAACGCCCCAGTTGATCTGTATTCCCTAGACACGAATCCAAACCTGATAGAAACCTATTCGTGTCCAGAGCTGTGCCGAGCACTGAAGAAAAGTGCTTCAAGCCCTAAGCACTAAGCACTCAATAAAAATGATCACGAGCCTCGAGCACAAAGCACCGCGTTTTCACAAAAAGGTTGCGATTACTAAGCACTTTATAAAAGCAATTCGATTTTGAGAGCACTAAGCACTAAGCACTTTTAGAAATCTGTTGGAAATGATGATATTTATTCCGAATGGTTATATAAAATTGTATTCTATTGGAGAAATTAATATGTAAACTAGCATCATTGCCGGATGAGGAATGGAGAGCAGCGAAACAAATTTCTATGAAACTAACGAACTCAAAATTAGTTCTATTCTCACACAGTTTAAAAAGTTCTTTATTATTTTAGTATATCATGATAAAATTAATGGAAATATGAATTCTATAAGCGTCTCAGTTTTTTCTGCACATATAAAATGTATTTCCCAAGTTCAAAATGGGATAATACCCGAAACATATATGACAACAACATCGTATCATATTATGGAACTGAGGTCAAGTGTGCCTTCTAATAAAAAAAAACACTGACGTGAATTCAGTGCTTTTTTGGGGCAGTTTTCCATTAATCCTTAATATAATTTGAATTCATAAAGATGACATAAATGCTTTTTTAAATTTTTCAAAATGTCAAAAATATAATCGGCATAAATCGGATAACATTATTTTCTATTGTGAATGTATTCAGCAATTCAGCAATTTCGCATTGAAAATTTAAATATAAATATATCGGATGAATCTGTGATTCACACGACAATTTTCTAAAATAATTCACTTATATCTTCTTGATATACGATCCACCTAATAATGCTTTGATACTGAATAATTTTCAGGAGTTGGTAATATTCACATATCCACTTCCCTTCCAATGAATCAATAACCAACAACTGATAATTACAAGATTTACAAGTTCCGTTCATGCCTCAATATATCTCTCTGGTACACATTAACTCCTCCGACCACAGCGCTTCAGCGACTTTTCGTGTTACGACTTGATTTCGGAAAGGCTTAGTGCTTAGTAATCCTCGGAAGTGCTCGGGAGCACTTAAGGGATTACTAAGCACTAAGCCTTTTCATGAAGTGCTTGAATTACTAAGCACTAAGCACTGGTTTTAAAAAGTGCTCGTGAGCACAGTACTCGGGAGCACAAAAAGGCTTCAAGCACTTTCACAAGCACTAAGCACAATGCTTTGGCTCAGCTCTGTTCGTGTCGAGGGAGTATTCGGTGCTGTACGGTTTCTATTCGGTACCGAATCCAAACCGGAGCACCGTTTCACACTTGTCGCCAGCGACCGAATCGAAACCGAAAACGAAACGAACCGAATGGAACCGTATGCATGAGAAACAAGCCTTAGTGGGATCAGTCTGTCCCTACCTTAATTGTCCCTTTAAAAGAATGAACCTGTATTGTTGATTTTCAGAAGCTTTAACCGATGATCTCGCAAGTAGACGAATTGTTCCATCAGCTTCAATAAATCAATCGAATCGAATCCAATAACACGAGATCCTCCCGAAAACAACTCTCGCAAACACCGAAAATTTATATCGTACAAACGCCCGCCTCGCTGTTCGAAAACACGGTCGCACCACCTCCAATCTCCGTCGTCCCGTGAGCATCCGCGGTGGCAGCCACGTCCCACTTAACACCTGTTCGGCGAGCGGAGAGAGATACCCCGCCGGGTACGAACCCGGAATCGCGGGATATGTAGGACGCCCGACGACGCGGGCGGACAGCGGTCGCGTGCCGTCTAGATGTCACGCGTGCACAGTCCGTCGCCACGGAGGCGTCTTTAATCTGTGCGATGTTCTCGACAGTGTGCGTCCGCTTTCGCTTTCTGCCGTTTCCTCGTCCGGTCTGCGAAGGCGAGAATCAGCTGACACGGTCGGCATGGAAGTTTTCTGCGGCACGAAAATTATAGACGTTCAATCCGATGCGGAGATTACATATATTCTTTTTACCTTGTCGCATTCTCACAGCTGAGATCAGTTGAGTCAGATCTAGGTGAGACTTAAATGAGTAGTTGGTTAACGTAAAAGAACACGTTTTTATCTGTCAGGAAAAATAGGGAAAGAAAACAACCTAACTTAAGGCGAAAATTCATGAGACGATTTTGTCGTCCAAAACCAACGACGCTGTCGTCCAACATTTCGACGATTTTGTCGTTCAAAAGCAACGACTGTCGTTCAAAATTTCCCTTCCCCTATATTTCATGGAACGACGAAATCGGACGATAGCTTATTTTGAACTGACATAGGAACATAACCTAATTGAATTTAAATAATACACCTAAATACATATTTAGGTACAAAATGAGTTCCTAAAGTACTATAGTTATCTCTAATAATTATATAAATGTATTATATCGCAAAAGAGAAACAATTGGGAACTTCCAAGACGATGCAACTGGAGTACATAGGAGCTTCAACTCCTAATTCTAGAATCCTTGTAGAAGGAGAAGAGGTTCTAAATGTAGATCATGTAATCATGTATGACAAAACAAATTGTGGTCCCAGTTTTATAGACATTTGTTCCTTATGTTTACAAAGTAGTGCCCTTAATTCAGAACCACATAAAAATGATGGCCCATATTAGTGTGGAGAATGGTAAACTTAAAAAAAAAGTATGGTATATTCTTGTAAAGTCGGAGCATGGAGCAGGTGTAAACATATTACTGATGTTTTAATTCAAGTTCAGGCGCATGCTGTTCTATTTCATTTATGAGGATATATATAGTGTCTAATTGATCCAGATAAAGCTGTGGTAAAACAGTTATCAATAATTAAAATGATATTTTCAAGATATGATACATATATATTATGTGAAAATAATTATTAACAATAAGTGTAATCTTGCCATACAGAAGTTTGTGGGTAGGGGTCTTGATAAAGGAAAAAACCAATTCAATTTGGCCAAATTGAATTGGTTTTTTCCTTTATCAAGACCCCTACCCACAAACTTCTGTATGGCAAGATTAAAATTGGGTCATAAACGTATTTGAAGATATAATAAGTGTAATGTTTGAGGTATAATGAAGTTGCTTTTTATTGTTTTGTTTCCAATAGTTTTGATGACCATCTCTTCTATTCAATTGAAAATATCAAAACTGTTCATGCCTGTGAAACTTTTCAAGGCACTGTCACTGTTCAAGATATCACTCTTTGTAGATAACCGGGATGTATCAACGGCACAAGTGTTAGGTGGTCTGGTAACAATGTACACAACCAAGTCTACTACTAGCATTATTATTGCTGTTCAACTAACTCAAGGATGCTAGGCGATGCTTATTTCTTCTTCTGAATGAAGTTTTTCAGCACAGCAAGTCATCGACACATCCTTCCTCAGTTCTCTTTCGAGGTACCTCCTTGTACTCTGTTTGAAGATGATGTAGTTCCAAGTTGAGTACTCTTCGGTCTATTAGTTATCCTCCTAACGCAGTTTCAATAATCGTTCCATGAATTTTCGCCTTTAGAATTAGGCTCCCTTCACATCAACACGACACGGTTTTATGTACGGCAACGACACAAACGCTCGAGCTTTCCCACAGGCTCGCTTCACAGTCGTGTAAACGAAACCGGCATCCGATTCTTGGGTGAAGGCTTGAATGATAGCTTTCACAGCTATCCGGCCGAGTCGAGGTCGTGTGAACGACACACGACTGCCTTGCACGACTCGACCGGATAACTGTGAAAGCTATCATTCAAGCCTTCACCCAAGAATCGGATGCCGGTGTCATTTACACGACTGTGGAGCGAGCCTGTGGGAAAGCTTGAGGGTTTATGTCGTTGCCGTACATAAAACCGTGTCGTGTTGATGTGAAACGAGCCTTACGGTGGGATGACTACATTTCCCCGCTTCCCAGTTTGGAACTCAAAATTAAGTATTAATTAAAATTTTAATCATAGGTTTACCATGGTAAATTCGAATTAAGTGTCCAATACAGGAGAATGGACAACATAATTTACCATGGTAAATTCGATGAAGGGTGTCCAATACAGAAGAATGGACAAAAGAACATACGCGCAAAAGCATCTGACTTCACGTCAGTGCTTGAACCAATTTTTTTTTTCGTGATTTTTTTAAAATTTTCTGGGGGTACGGTTCTTAAATTTTTTTTTTTCGTCATTTTTTTCAAATTTTCTAGGGTTACGGTTCTTACAAAATTTTAAACACGTCTTTATGTTGATTTTCTACTACTAGTTACCAAGCACCAATTCTATCGAATATTTATTTTTTGAGTTATCAAGGAAATAATATTCCAGGTGGGTATAACTCGGAAACTGTTAGACCGATTATGCCCAAAAACGAACTCAACTCTCCCTTTCGGATACGCAACCTACCCTGAAATTTGCAAGTCCCTATCTGCTTTCGTTCGAAAGTTATCGAGGCATCGGTCACCCATCTACTGAACTCACACAAGAATGCTAGAATCTCCAAAAATATTTAACCGATCGTATCAAAACTTGAAACTTGGCAGTAGAGTTAGGTTATGAAGACTCTTGCAAAATTTCAGCAATTTCAAACGAATAGTTACTGATATATAGAATGTTTTTTTTTTCAATGATTTATTAAAAATTTTCTACAAATGCTATCCTCACCAAATTTTGCAAACATTTTTGCGTTGGCATTCTACAACTAATAACCATGTTTGAATTCAATTGGTTCAGTATTTTTCGAGTTAATGAGGAACAAAAAACCACCAAATTTCAGAAAATTTCAGATGGCTATAACTCTAAAACCGTTCGGCCGATTAGGCTCATAAATGAACTGCAATGTCGCGTTCTGGTGCACATCCTAACCTGAAAACATGAAGCCGCTATCTCTTTCCGTTCTCAAGTTATCGTGACAACAAAAATATTTTTTAATAATTTTTTTTAAATTTTCTAGCCATACGATTCGGACAAAATTTCACGATCGTGCTTAGGTTCATATTCTACAACTACTCACCAACTTTCAATTCGATCGGATTCATATTGGTTGAAAACAAAATTATTACTCGGAAACCACTGGGCCGATTATGCCCATTAACGAACTTGTACGTCGTATTGGGATGCGCCACCTACCCTGACAATTTCAAGTCGCTAGCTCTTTTCGTTCTCAAGTTATCGTGGCAACGGCCGGACGGACAGAATCAAATTTGACCTCGAATTCTTCATTGGGGAGTCGAACTTAATCGTTTGAGACCATTTTCGTCAAAAAATTCGAAAGTTGCAGACATTTGAACAAAACTATAACGCGATGTTCCCCAGAACATACGCGCAAAAATGTATTAAGGAAAGATTCGGATGAACACTCAAATCATTGAATCTGAAATCGTCATTATTAGATGAGAATTTATATAAATTATTATTAATTAAATCTTATAAATCTGTTATGGTAACTTGTCCCCTTTGATAGAATCTTGGGCTTGCTCGAATCCTTGATTAATTTAACTTATTCTAAAGTACGATGTTATCACTAGTAATATTACAAGTGATTGAATTTTCGCGATAAGTCTGTCGACTTATTTCTCGAGGTACTTGTGGTGTTTTCTCTGAGCAACTCAGTTGAGTTAAGAAATAAAAGACAGACTTATGAGATAAATTCAGTCACGAGTGATATTTCATTAGGCTATTTCACGAACAAAGTTAATCTTGTTGACGTCTGTAATTTATATTTATATGTCAAAAAGTCCGTATTCATGGTTAAGTCGTTGAAAACACAAAAGTTGTAAGACGAATCATAATTTAAACAAAGACAGTTGGTGCTTTCGCGATAATACGAACTGTCTTTGGTCTGTGATTGTCAGATTTTGATACGAGTGAAATAGTCAGAGACATTCATAGTTTTTCTCACACAAGGTTCATTCCTACGGGACTTCCCTTCCAAAATGAGTTTATTCCTAGAATTTCATCAGATTGTTTCAATCATAAAAAAATCCATTCAATAAGAATGGATTATAAGTTAGTTCCTGCAAATGAACGGCGCTAGTATTATCATTATTATTTAAATTATTAATAAAACGAGTGCACGTTAGTGATCTTATAAAGTTATAATATAGATTTTATATTTCCCTAGGAGGTTTTGAAAGTACTGGCGATAACGAATCCCATTATTATTCATTGCGACATAAATTGAAACCATCATGAAATGATATCATCAGCATTCACAAATAAAATTCATTTGAACATTATGATCTAGTTATATCGCATAAATTAATATAACCTTCAGTTGTTGAATTCTATTCGCCGGAGAGGAATTCCTAGTTTATTTGAATTCGCAGAAGATTAAATCAAATTGAGAGAAATTATGTTACCACGTTGCAGACAAATGACGAAATGGAAATCACTAAATTTACTGTACACGACTAATGGATTCGATTCGAATATTCGGAATTAAATTACAACGCATTAAGGTTGTTGGAAAGCCATTCGGGGATTATATTACAGAAATAGAAGGATGGGACAATTGTCAGCTGGGGAAAAATGCTCATAGTTTCTGGAATTGCTTCTTCAGTGAGTAATGAAGGGCGTTACAATAAGAGTACAAGATTGGAATTCTAATTGAAGCATAGAAATATTGAACGATTTATGACATCTGATAATTATTATACTGCTCCACAAAAGTTAAGGAAGTTCCGGAATTTCGAGACTGTTTCAAATGTTTCCATTTTTGGCGCTCTAGTTCCTCGGAACTGAGTGCTTATCAATTTGCCCAAATGTCTGTAATTTTCGAATTTTTCGATGAAAATGGTCTTGAACGATTTGGTTCGACTCACTGATCAAGAATCCGTGGTCGAAAGTCATTCTGTCCGGCCGGTCCGGCCGGCCGTAGGCACGATAACTCTCGAACGGAATGAGCTAGACAGTTGAAATTTTCAGAGTAGGTTTGGGAGATAAATATCTCGGCTAAGTTCGTTATTGGGCAAAATCGGACAGATGGTTTCGGAGTAACAAAAACAAAATTTTTTTTACGAAACAAATTCAAAATTAAATTTTTTTCAATAAGCAATTTTACCATAAGAATCCAATGATATCATTTTTAACTCTAACAAGCTAATACTTTCGGAGATATGATTTTTCAATATTTCAATAATAAATCGTATTTCAACGTTGTCACACAATGATATACCATTATTCTATGTATGAATTGTCATAGTGTCAAATTATTTTCCTGAGACATGTCATTATCTAATCATTCGAAGAATTGTGAGCGAAGTGAGAAAAATCTCAGTTGTTTAGTTTTTCTCTGAAAAGCCTTACATTTCGGAACGGAACATGAAGTAAGAGATCTGAGAGTAGTGAGACTGCTTTTTCATCCATAGACATCCCAACTAACAACTTCATATTTTATAATAGTTGTGGAAACGTTTTCAACCAAAATCTTATAAAACATTCTTAGTTGCGGAATTGTTTTCAATACGTTTATACAACAGATATGAACCCAGAATTGGCACATTTTATAAAATAATTTTGTCATTCGAAACATTTCATAAAGCTTTTCATAAACATTACAAAACTATTTCATAAACATTCTGGCGCTATCTAAAAAACTGTTTTGTAATAGCTTTATAAGGTCTTTCATATGAGCGTTCTGAAATAAAAATGTAACATAGAATGATATCTATAAAATTAATTGATTTTAAGTTGGCAAATGACAATACTGAATTATAACAACATAGCGAAAATATAGATGTCATGTGTCATTATGGTTTACAGGAAGCCATTTTATTTATATTTACTTCTACTCTTACAGACACATGTTTGGATCCACACAACGAAATTCTCAATGCAAATGAAATTGTGGAATATCTGATAAATACATATTTTTGCAAGGATATTCAATAGGAGAAACGACAGTTAATCTGATGAAGGTATCTTATTAATAAGTCGATATCTTGAACACAAACATGATTGTGGTGATAATTTTGCACCTACAGAAAATTGTCTTCAGCAGTAGCATAATGCTCCCTGAACCTCATGCATAGGTATGAAATTTGTGCTTTTAGCTAGAAAACTAATATGCATTTGCTTCATGGTAATTATAACTTTTTTAGAAACGTTCAAGATTAGGGTTGCCAACCGTCCTTTATTTCAAAGAACAGTCCTTTATTTTGAAAATATGTCTTTTGTCCTTTTGAAAGGTGTCAAAGGATGGCAAATGTCGTTTGAAATCATTGGAAGATATGAATAAAAACAATATTGTAATAACTCCAAAAACACTTTCAGTGTGGGAACAGAATGATCAGCTGCTTTTGGATGATATTGTCATGGAAATTGAATACCATAAAATAGTTATGAAGTGGTTACCGAAACGACAATTCACTTCTGGAAGCAAAATTGTAACTAAAAGCACTTCTATATAACTGTTTCATGAGGTTATACAGAACATCTTTGAAATGGTTTTTTAATATATTTGAAATAAAATTATAAATATCCCCAGAATTAATAAAGAAACCATTTAAAAGCAATTCAGTTTTATAAGCAGAATTGTTTATTAAGTTATTTTTAAACCTCTTAACAAATGGTTAAGTAACAGTTTTATAACATATTTCATAATTCTGCTGTATAGACGTTTTCAAGATAAATTTATAAAGTATTTCGATTATCCACAACAGAATGATGTTTATGTAGCTTTAATAAAATGAATTGATATTTTGGAAGCACTAATATGATACTTATGAAATATATTAGTCGCGAATCATTGGAGTTATAAGACAACTTTGCTGGTTGGGATAGATATAACTCTCGAACGGAATGAGCTAGGTAGTTGAAAGTTTCAGAGTAGGTTAGGGAGATGAATATCTCGGTTAAGTTCGTTATTGGGCAAAATTGGCCAGATTTAATTTGATTTCTTCCATGGTGCAGTTCTCATTCTCATGATTGCTCATTTAATCTTGATAAATAAACTATCAATTGAATTGAACCTCCTTTATGATGCAGTTCTATCATATGAATACATTGATATAATTCCCAACTCTGAGAAACCAATACTTTCGGAGATATAACTTGTCTGTTTGAACTAGAGCGCCAGAAAGCTCCTGTCCACAGGGCTTGAACCCATTTTTTTCACCATTTTTTAAATATGGAAAATCTAAATTTCTATTCACTTATCTAACTCATTCTTTGGCCCATTTCTCTATAAGTTTCACAGTTTCAGGTGAAATAGTATATTCTAAAACAAGTTGCAGAATGGGCTGATATTCAAACACGTATGCGAAATTCGAAAACGAGCGACGAAGGAGCGAGTTTTCGTACGCATGAGTGTTGGAATTGCCTTCAAAAACGAGTATTAGACGATATTTTCTCTATTTCAGGCAAGTTTTGTAAAATACTGTTGACATTTAATGAAAAATTATGATTATACATCCTAGTGACTTTTGTATTGTATCTTGGCAGTTGGTGTGACTGTTACGAAAGTTGACAGATTACGGAATTTGAATTGTACGTAGGGCATGGAGATCAGATTTAACAGTTTCCTAATATCATGAATGATTCAAAATTAGCAAGAAAGAAATCTCTAGTACCTTATTTTTTGATGAAAATAAAACCTTTCCTCTCAACAATTATTTCACCTTATCCAGATTATCTCATATTGACAAAAATTGAAGTGTGTTGAAATTTGATAGGATCGAATGTCAGTGCTGACTACCACAAAACGAAAAATATAAATAGAAACAATGCGGGAATGAGTTCATTCCAGCACTGTTTTTAGTGCTGGAATGAACTCATTACGATACTGAAATAGAGAAATATATTTTTAGTATTTGTAGTGCAAAATCAGTTCACTCAAATAATTGAAAAAGTAAAGAGTATGGCCTGCTCGAACATCAACCATAGCCTGACAACGCCTTCGCGTACTTTCGATCAGATTGTTGAAGTAGTCTCGATCTTGGAGTGTATGAGGAGGTGGTTGATGAGAATCCAAACCTCTTTGTAGTTGATCCCAAGCGTGTTCAATGGGATTGAGGTCTGGCGACCAAGAGGACAGGACCAAATGAGGAATACCATGGACTTCCAGAGCTTCATCGCCAATTCTCGCACGATGGGTGGTGAATTTTCGTCCAAATATTAGGAATTTGGCCCAATAGCAGCATGGAACAAGGGAATAATATTGTGAATGACTTGCTCTATGTTTTACGTCCATTGAAACAAATGCCTCCCCAAACAGTAACTGTACCACCTCTGAACTGATGAACTTCCTGAACCGGTCTGCGGAAACGCCGACTATCCGAAAACCGTCCATATCTCGACTCATCTGTGACAAAAACGGACCTCCATTGATCATTCCAATTCACGTGCTCATTGGCTCATTCCAATTGAATTCGCATATGATTTTGAGTTAGCGAAATAACTCTCAAAAGTCTGGAAGTCTTCGAAGAACTATTTCAATGGAAACCAAATCACCAGTAGCTTTCAAAAGGCGCTGTTGCTTGATTCGAGAAGTGCTCAAAGGCTTTCTACGGACACACACAGTCAGACATCGATCTTCTGCAGCAGTTATACACATGTGATATTTTGTTGTTATTTCCTCAATAATTCAAATAGTACAGATCTGATTGAATTGGAACTTGGTAATTAGTTGTAGAATCCCGACGCACAAATTTTCCCAAAATTTCGTGAGTATCGTATCAATATAAAAAAATTAAAATATTTAAAAAAAAAATTTATTTCTCCTCAAAAAATTTTTATTTCTGAAACCGTTTTTCAGAATCCGCTCAAATTTCACACAAACCTTCAAGATGAATTCTATTTTCCCCATATTTTAAAAAATACAGATGAAAGATCATACAGAATTTCGTGAGGGCGTGTGAGACGCAACATGCGCGTAAAACCCCTGACTTCACGTCAGTGCTCTTTAAGATTTTTTTTCTGGTATTCAACATCCACACCGAACATTCTTGACAGATTTTGATCAGCTATTAAAGTATCGTCAAAGTTTTAATTCAGTACTGGACATTTCCGATTCCTAGTCCCAGTATTTTAAATAATTTTACTATTGTCTTGCGCACAAGCGTTCTGAAGAGTTCGATTTCTAGTTACTAACGGAACAGAATGAATATTGCGAAATAATCTATTGTTATCAATGCATAATTTGTTCATCCTATACAGTTCAAATCTTCGCCCCGATAACTCTATTTCGTAAATCGTTCTACTCCTCCGACAGTGTTGTTGAAATGAATAGAGAGCTACAGGGAATAAAGTAGGTTGTGTGAATTTTTGCCCCCACAAAAACCGGATTATCAAGTTTGATTTCCTCACTTTCTAACAAAGCTACTCTACTAGTTTCTCGTGTCTGTATTCAGTACTGATGAAGAGTTTTTTACTTTCGAGCTGCAAATTCTCAATCAGATAACCTGTCTCGCTCGATGAAATATGAGGTTTATTCTGTATGGAATTTTTTCCACTTTCCTGCATTGTTGGAATACGTTTTGAATAAAAAGTTCTTATCTTAATTTTTGATCATTAATGAGAGTGCTCGTTTCCGGAGTTCAATTTCAAGATTGAAATGTTGTACGAAGTACTTTCTTTCAGTTTTTATTACTATGATTTATAATTATAGGTCTACGGAGGAGACCCACCATAAGCTGTTAAAAGAGTAAGTGCGCGAGTAAGTGAAATCAGCTGTGTTCTGTGTTAGCTTTGTTACGCGACTTGAGGCTAAAAAATTAATTTCCTTGCTCGGGATTCAACCGGGGCATTTCAGTTCCAATAGTCATCAGTGTCCTCACTAATCCACTGGTGGGCACAATAATACCGAAAATATACAGGGTGGTCCAGTTTGAAAGGCGGAAAATCCAGGAGACGATAAAGAACCGTAAAATAATATAAATTTGCTTAATGAACTATATCCGGGAAATGCTTCCTCACAAAGTACTGGGTAGCTCAGAATGAAATATATTTATTTGTGCCCAACGACTTGGGATATTCGAATAACATTTTCGAGGCCTCAATTTACACCGTGGTAGCATGTGTTGTGAAAATATGGTATTTGTCCTAGCAGTGGCGTCCGATCTAGCACCTGATGACTGGTTATTTTTCAGGAAAAAATTGTTACGCCACAGCTTGTCTGGAAAATTAAATTCTTAAAATCAAAATCATCTCTTTCTTCTATTGAGGTAGCGTACCCTTTATCTCTTATATTTCCCCAGACGTACAGTGCAGAGAATTTAGTTCGATGACCTAGGTGGCCAATCGACTGGTCCAATTTCATATACCATGTCTTTATTGATGTCATCTCTCCCTATTTGATTAACTTACCAAAGTATAATATAGTTACATCATCATTGGATTATCCAAGGGCATTATATTATCACCCAAAATCCTCATAATTCTACGATAACTGAGGTTATATCAATGGTCATTCGGAATTCAATAATACTTTTTTTTCTAGAACAGGAGGTATTTTATATCATGAGCAATAGAAATAAATAGGTATGAAATGTCTCCTATATGTAGATAAGATGACATGTATGAACACAGATCATGAAATTCATAGGTAAAAATACGGACGTTAATTTTTGATTAGAGCATTCTGTGAATTAAAATTTATTATTGAAATTTTTTTAAATCTTATCTCCGAAAGTATTAGCTTGCTAGAGTTGAAAATTATATAAATGGATTCTTATGATTAAAATGCATCTTAAAAAAAAATTTGTAACGTAAAAAAAATTTTTTTTTGTTACTTCGAAACCACCATGTGGCCGATTTTGCCCAATAACGAACTTAAACGAGATATTTATCTTCCAAACCTACTCTGAAAATTTCAACTGTCTAGCTCATTCCGTTCGAGAGTTATCGTGTTAACGGACGGCCGGACATAATCAATTTTGACCTCGGATTCTTGATCAGTTTGTCGAACCAAAACGTTTTAGACCATTTTTAGCCAAAAATTCGAAAATTACAGATATTTGGCAAATGCGTAAGCACTCTGTTCCGAGGAACAGAAGCGCCATGGCATGAAGGTTCATGCAATATTTCGTGCGGGTGTGTGAGGCGTGAGAATAGACAAAAGCCAAAAGCTCCTGACGTCACGATGGGCAAGAGAAAAGACTGTGCCTTTTTTAAAAATATCTGGGGACTTTCCAGATCATATACAGGGTGAGTCTTTGACCACTGCATTAATTTTAACCAAAGATTCCTCTCATCAAATGAAACACTTTTTTCTTTTACCATTTTTCCAGATTCGGCTCAGGTAAAAAGTTACAAGCGTTTAAAGATTTCACAATGTGCTAATACACTCCCGCATATAAATTATCTATGACATTGTTGGCAGACGAGAATAAGGCGTGGTAACGTGGTTTACAGCTTGATTCGGGATTCCAACGCTCAGTGACGGATCCATAAAAGTAGTGAAATTTCTGGAGTTTTCCATTTTAAAACATTCAATGAAGAATATCTCGAAAACGGTACGTTTAAGGAGAAATGATGAAGAATAATATAATGTTCTAAAACGATGGAATATTCTTGAAATGACTCAAGAAAAACTTTATATGCTTTCTTTATGCTAATTTCGTTTAGTTTTATGAATCCACGAGTCCATAACTAGAAAACCAGTAGAAGTAGAAAATAACTAATATTTGGAAAATATGTATCATAGTTATAGGAAACTTTACGCCAACATTCATTTTATTCGAAAAAAGGATGTCAAAGCTACAAAATGAAAACTGATTTTTTTTCAAAATTTCAACAGCCTGTATCTTTTTACCTGAGCTGAATTTGGAAAAATGTTAAATGAAAAAAGTGATTCATTTGATGAGAGGAATCTTTGGGTAAAATTAATGCTGTGGTCAAAGACTCACCCTGTATATGAGTTAAATGTTAGCAAAAGGATATAAAATGAACTGACCAACTACCCTGAGTACTCTGTACTGCATTTGTTTGCATCGTTTGAAGATCAACAGTTCCAACTAACACTTAAAAATTCTATAAACCTAAGCCTTTAATATACCTCTGAGAACTAACTGAGGGAAACAATTAAGTAACCATCGTCTAATCGTAAACTGAAGTTTAATGGGGCATGCAAACCCCGCGCAAATGGAGGTGAGGGCTTCTTGGGGATTTTTATTTTGCGACTATACCGCATTAACGTACCATTAAAATTCATTGTCTGTCCCGATCGGAGTATATGAAGTGAAAATATATCTCAGTTACGTGTAACGAATAAGTGAACACCCCTTTCGGTTCGCTTGATATTCCGAATGTCGCGAGGCGAGAAGGGGGCGCGAAATGTGGGGTTGGGACGTGAGGAGCTTCAAGAAACGCGTAGCTGATTTCGCAATTTGGGGAAACAGGGTTATTTATTGGTTCTTGGATGAATCTATACTGTTATATGAAATTACGAAGCAGCTAGTTGGTACATAACCGACATTCTGGGAGGGGTGGAAATATTTCGAAAAATAGTCATCTATTTCCCGCTGTTAATGGGTGTTCCAAAATTGAGTTAAGGGTACGGTCAATGTGGGATAGCTGCCCCCCTTTTTGAAATAGGCGATTAGAATAAAAAAGCTAAGCATTAAATAATACTTTTGTATTAGTTTGTATACTCATCAATGAATAAAATAATCAGGATAATTTAATATTATTTTTTTTTAATTGATCAATCAAAATTGAAAAGTCATATAGAAGGGGATAAATGCCTACTGTACGGCATAGGTGAGTAAATGGAAGAATATTCTTATTTTATTAACTAACTTTATTAATATAAATTATCATTAATACTAATCCAGCAGCGTTATTAATTATAGTTTACTCTTTACGCGTTGTATATATTATCTTTAATTAATAAATATTTTTTTTATAACTGTTTGAACACTATTTCTTTTATTTTTAGTAAATATCTCAACTTTAATTAACGTTAACTAGATGGCACACTCATATTTGTCACTAATCACAAATAGTTCTCATCAATAAAAATAGCTTTTTATTTTTTAATTTTTTTCGCCTAGTTTCTTCTTAAGAGAGTATATTTCTAAAATTTATTTTTTCGGTCCACAAACCTAGAGGTTTCGCACCTACTTTCGTGGCATGAATGGAAAACGAGAAAATAATTGAGTTCATGATCGTGATGAAACGTGGGATAGATGCCCTAAGGGCATCTATACTTAAAAAATGGGTAGCACCTATCCTTTATAGTGGGGACAGGCGTCTTCTTATTATTTTTTTTTAATTAATGGTGCTCAAAAAAATTAATAACACTCAATTGTTTTTATTTGATACATATTTATAGGATATAAATATAAAATAACATTTATATATATATATATTTATAACATAAAAAAAAAACATTGAGTGATGAATGTTGAATGAAAAGAATGTTTTTTTTGAGGCGATATTAATCTATGGTAGAAATGTATGCCTAACTTGAAGACTCATCCTGTATATACCCGCTTGATTGAGGATAGTTTCTGAATAATTATTGATATTTTGATAGGAAATTATTGGGGATTCTTTTTATGGAGTATCAAATGGATACCTACCATCTCCAATTTATTTAGTTTTACGATTCCAAAAGAATCGAAGTTACGAAGTTTTTAAGACTTATATGAGAATCGTCTAACCTGCTACATAGCACGTGAAAACCCAGGAATTCCCATAACAATATCAATCATTACCTCCTTGAAAATTATTACACACATTATCATCAAACAAATTATTCAGGCTCTGGCATAGATTATAATAAATTATCTGTCTAAAATTATTGATGCTGATATTATTACATGCCTCTCACTAACCTACTTATGCATTATATTTACATAATGAAATGATTTTATTATTGATTACTTTCTGCTACATCCGCATTCTCATTAGGTAAATTAGCGCCGTGATTCTAATGAAGCGAGTGATTTCATTAGGAGGAAAGTAAACAAAAGCAAAAAAGTGATGGGATGGTGAAAACTGCATCCTCGCAGACCGCAAGATTAACCGTGTTAATTATGAAATACGGACTAAATTATGAGGGAAGATTCCAAACATATCGTTGGGTTGGCTAATTGATTTGGGTTATTACTGCCAATACTTTGTTTTCGCCCCTTTGTCTGAACCAAAAGCATACGTATTTATGGAAGTAACTACATCAAACAAAAAGTGGGAAAGCCCTGTGGACAGGAGCTTTGGAGCTCTTGTTCAGACTTTGACTAATCATAACTTCGAAAGTATTGGTAAGGGATGAGAATTATATCAATGGATTCTTATGGTAGGACTTCTTCATAACAGATGAAGATGAATTCAAACATCATAAAATAATTTAAATTCAAGAAGACAGCCAAAAATGATTAATCCAAAACCAACAGACCAATTCTACCCAACAATGAACTTATCCGAGATATTCATTGCTCGAATCTATGATGAATGAGATATTCATTCCTCAAATCCACTCTGAAAAATATGTTATATCAATTGAAACTTATCAAATGTTCCAGTTTTGTTTTTATGGGAGATATTCTGAACTCAATATTATTAACTTACCATTACCATTCCAATCATCATATGGATTAACCATTGGCAATAAAATATCACCCAAAAAGTATGATATCATATTATAATCCTCATAATTCTACGATAGCTGAAATTGACATGTCATGTCTCTTATAGGAAGACAAGTTGAGCTGCTTGAACACAGAGCATATAATAATTCATAGATAGAATAATTATAGCATTCTGTGAAAACATAGTACGATTTATTATTAAAATTCTGAAAAATCATATCTCCGAAAGTATTAGCTTGTTAAACTACATTTCGAAAAAAATTTGAAATTTGAAATTTGTAATGTAAAACATTTTTTTTTTGGTACTCCGAAACCATCTGGCGATTTTGCCCAATAACGAACTTAGCCGAGATATTTATCTCCCAAACCTACTCAGAAAATTTCAACTGCCTAGCTCATTCCTTTCGAGAATTATCGTGCCTACGGCCGGCCGGACAGAATCAAGTTCGACAATTACTTTCATTTTTGGCACGCTTGTTCCCCTGAACGGACCCCAAATGTAATCTTCGTATTTTTGGTCTGAAAAATTCTCGACTTATGAAAACTTCCGGGTCGAACTAAATTCTGTCCGGCCGGCCATATATAGGCACGATTACTCTCGAACAAAATGAGTAAAAAAAACCGAAATTGGCAGGGTAGGTTTGAAGAGTAAATGCACCGGCCAAGTTTGTTAATGGGCAATATTTGAGTGTTTTCGGAGTTACAGACTGAAATTTTGTGATCTGGTATATACGAAACATGTGCAAAATTTGGTGAGGATCGTAATGTAAAAAAAAACTGTATCTTAGAAACTAATAATAAACCATTTTTAAACAAAAATGTTGATTATCTTGGAAAATTCGAACTTTTTGTATAAAACGCTCGTAGTGTACTTGTTTGAAATTACAATAATTTCGATCAGTGTGCAAGAATTCAGGTCGGAAAAACACGACACTTATTTTTTCTTTTGTTTGCTTATAACTCTTTTAAAAATTGAATTATTACCTAACAGATTTTTTATTCGTGATAAGACAATAGTAGTGGCAGCATGAATATGATTGTAACTAGAAAATTTTGTTTGAACTTGGTTTTTCGGCATTTGTTAGAATTTTCACAAATCGGTGATCATAGAAAATTGAACTGAATTAAAATAGCAAAATAACTTACGATGGATATTCATGAAAACATTCTATTTCAATAAGAAATTGCTATAAATTGGCATTTTGCAGCCAGATTTGCATTATTGGGATTCTCAGATGTGAATTGAATGTGAAATTGAAAGATTTCAATAGGTAGAGAAAATATGAATAGGAGCAACTTTGCACCAGAATCAATGTTTTGAAGGAAAATTCGAACAAATGTCGAAAAACCAAGTTCGAACTAAATTTTTCAGTTACAGTCATATTCCTGCCAACACTAATATTGTCTAATACTCAAAAAAATTTTGTTAGATAATTAATAAATTATTAAAAAGTTATAAGCGAAAAAAGAAAAATATATATATTTCATGCTTTTCTGGCCTGAATTTTTGCACATTGATCTAATTTGTCATTTCAAACAATTTCAAAAATGGGGATTTCTGCTGAACATGAAGTAACATTTGAGTTTTATATCATTATTTATCATTTTCAATGCAGCAAATCTTTATGTGAAATAAAATTCGGAAATATTAATAGAAATAAAAGTCCCTATTGGTGCGGAGTTGCTGGGAAGCACTGTATATTGTATATCAAAGGGCGTCATATATATTGCTTCATATTGCTATGATTATTATTCATAATTACTCACCAAAGTGAAGTTAGGAATAGACCCACCTGGAACAAAAACAAAAATTTCAGAAATATATTTCAACATTAAATATTCAATAATTTGGTTTGTAAATTACGTCCCAACACTGAAAGTATTCATGAGGGGAAATATTTCTGATAAAAATTAATGATAATAACGAAGCTTATTATCTTCTGTTGAAACGCGAACACGAATATATCTACATGCAGGCTAAGAATAGATATTGTAATTGGAATATTCCGCAGAGAGCATTATATACCCTTGTAAAAAGTTTGCATACAGTTTATTTATCCCGATTCTTGTGTAACGGGATAAAATCAAAATAACATTACATCCATACAAAATTGTTTTAACACAAGAGCTCAAATCAACTGATAATTCAAAGCGTCGTGTATTCAGTAATTGGTACTTAGAAAAAATCGGAAATGATGCAGATTTTCATAAAAAAATCATTCGCAGCGATGAGGCTCATTTCTGTTTAAACGGTTATGTTAATAAGCAGAATTACCGTATCTGGAGTGGTGATAAACCTCAAGAATATCAAGAACTGCCATTACATCCTGATAAACTTTGTTTGAGGTAGATTTTATGCTCTAGGAGTGATTGGTACTGCTCATAGGACAGTTACTGTCAATCGAAATCGTTATCATTCATAATGACTGTTTTTTTAAGGCCCGAATTGGTTCGTCTTGATTTACAGAACATGTGGTTTCAAAAGGACGGTGCCACTTGTCATACTGCCAACTCCATTGGACTTAATTCTTTAGGGTTACATTAAGTCATTGTTTTATAACAATTATCCAGCAAAATTAGACGATTTACAGATCAATATTGAACGAGAGTGATTGTTAACATACGATTCGTGTGAGAAAGTCATGGAAAATTGGGTTCAACGACTTCATTCCTTCCAGCATTTCCATGGATTTGAATTATGTTTTGTTTAATAAATAATGGTATCCATTGTACTTTAGATTGAAATAAAAATTTTAATAATTTTCGAATAAATAATATATTTTATTTACAAAACAAAATGTCCCGATTAGTATTTCGTGGGGGTGTGTGAGGCGGGAATAGACAATGAGCGCAGTGTTTTTCTCTTAACCGAGATTCTAGCTTACACTTTCGATGGCCAACGAATTGAAAGCGTTGGCACCTCCTGCGCCATATCAAGACCGGTCAGGATAATATCTTGTCGTGCAGAACACGCTGTCAACGCGAATGAACTAAAGCGGGATGAAATTTCATCTCGCCTCTCACCACCGTAAGTAAATCAACAAAAAAGGATTGAAAACGGACGGGCCCACCTGGAAGGTGGCTGCACACGGACCATGTCCACATGTGCCACCATTTACACACCTCATTGCCTCGTCGCAAGACATAAGCCCGAAAAAATTCACAAATCGGGTTAGCCGTGCGTTTCTGGCCAGGAGGCAGCAGCGCCATCTGTGCGAGGGTATTCTATTACATCGTTCGGTAACCACGACGTTTATCTGCCTTTCATTTTGTACGTGCCGGTCCTACCTCCGCCCTTAGCATCCCTTTTCGCTCTCCAGAAGATCATCTGAGGGCTATTAACTTAAATTACTTTACGACCTGTTAACTTTCTGCACAATGAACCCGACCACAAAGGTTTTGCTTATATATCACTTAGAGCTCATAATGGGTTGTTTGTGATTTTCCGCTTTCGAAGGAAAAACAACGGTGAATATTCCTGGGATTAATGGCCTGGTAGGACTATTCCTATACAGGGTGTCCCAAAAATACCACGCGAAAGTGACACTGGAGATAGATTGGCATTAGGTCTATCAGATAGCATCAACATGACCTCAGTAAAAGTCCGCTGGTTTTCGAGATATCACCACTGTTGCGTCCCATGACTTCACATGTTGGGAAGCGCTCATTTGTATTTCTAAACAAAGCAGCTCGCTTGTAAAACTTAAATGTTTTGGGTTAACTGGTGTATTTTTGCATGGGTGGTCTCACCCTTGAAATTAATATTTTCCACGGAAAGATAATTGCGAGTAAAATATCTTGTAATACTTCAACCCTTGTAGAAGTATTTATGACCTATTTCCTGTGAAATATTGATAAAATGCATACAACAACTAACACATTGCCAGAGCTGTGAGTCCTTTGTCTAGATTCTAACCCATACAAAAATCTAGAATTTTCCGATTAGATCGCCACGGCTTTGGCTATTCTCTAAATCGAGGGCGTAGATTCCGAATCTGTAATTAGTTTTTCCGTATCGCGATTAATTTTGGTAATATGGCGAAAAATCCGACTGATTAGTCCATTTTCCGGAGGTAGAGCCAGAAATTGCGACTTTCTTCGTCATTGCTCCGAAACTAATCGAGATACGGAAAATCTAATTACAGATTCGTGATCTGCGTACCCGATTTAGTGAATAACCAAAGCCGCGTCGACCTAATCGGAAAATTGTAGATTTTTGTATGTGTTGGATACTAGAGAAAACTTTTTGGCGTTTGACGGATTCGCTCATTACCTAATATTTTCCGAACGGATAGAGATACAGAAAAAATAGATACATAAATCTAAACGTCGTCCACCAACCAATCATCGGGGAAAATTTGGATATCGAGATGTGAAAATCATAGATTTCGGACGGGAAAGAAGAATTTTCCTTCGATTCCGGGTCAAAAATATTTCTAAGTGCCGACCCAAAAAATTTTTTTCATGGTATATCGATACGGAGCTCGTGTCTAATTGAATCGAGGTCGCTGATCACGAATATGTAATTAGTTTTTCCCTAAGTGGCGTACTTTGGGAAAATTTTCACTTAAAGTGAAAAAATTGACGAAAATAGGTCAATTTTGGAACTTTCCACCGCCCAAAAAAATCGGAGTAGGGTGTTGCTGATTTTTTACGTCGTATTTGGATCCTTTATCTATCGAATCATCCGAACAATAAATGTCCAGGTCGTACGCTTCGGAAATTATGATTTTTTTTCCCGAGGGTCTATTTTTCGGAAAATTCTTTCCGCGATATTTCCTCGGAAAATTTTTGTAATAAATATCTGATGGTAGATTCGGAATCTACGGCCCCGAATCTATAAGAATGAGTACCCGTTTCATAGTTTTGCGTCAAAAATTTTTTCTCGAAAAATGGGATATTGAAAAATTGCCAAAATTCGACCGGTCTCCGATTTCGATGCAAATTACGTCATTTACTAATTCGGGACCGTAGATTACGAATATATGATCGGATTTTTCATTAGAGAATTTTCCGCGGAAATACCGCGAAATGAATTTTCCGAAAAACAGACCCTTGGGAAAAAAATCATAATTTCCGAATAGTACAGCCTGGACATTTTCTGTTTGGATTATTCAGTAGATAAAGGATCCATATATGAGGGCAAAAATCAACAACACCTTTTTCCGATTTTTTTGGGCGGTGTGAACTTCCAAAATTGACCTATTTTAGTCCATTTTTTCACTCTAAGTGAAAATTTTCCCAAAGTACGCCACTTAGGGAAAAACTAATTGCATATTCGTGATCAGCGACCTCGATTTAACTAGACACGAGCTCCGTATCGATATACCGTGAAAAAAATTTTTTGGGTCGGCACTTAGAAATATTTTTGACCCGGAATCGAAGGAAAATTCTTCTTTCCCGTCCGAAATCTATGATTTTCACATCTCGATATCCAAATTTTCCCCGATGATTGGTCGGTGGACGACGTTTAGATTTATGTATCTATTTCCTCTGTATCTCTATCCGTTCGGAAAATATTAGGAAATGAGTAAATCCGTCAAACGCCAAAAAGTTTTCTCTAGTATCTAACCCAGGGGTCACCAATTAGTTTCATTGGAGGTCCGTTCACAAAATCTGTATATCTGTCGCGGGTCGTTGATAGCATTATGATGGCATAAGAATTTGACTAGCAGTTAATCTAAATCCAATATCTATAATTAGTAAATAAAACGAAAAGTTATCTGAATTTTTTCATTCAAGAATACATGTTTTCTGGAAAAATGGTCCGCAAAAAAAAGGTTCGCGATCCGCATCCGGACCGCGGTCCGCCATTTGGTGACCCCTGGTCTAGACTATTCGAAGACCCCTAGTCTGTGAAAGTCGGACCGGTTTCCATGTTACAAAACAATGAATGTGGGAGCGAGATAGCCGATAAGGGTTTTGGTTTTTTTTAATAAGTAGCAATTCTGGTTCTGATTAAAAAAAATTGGTAGTGTTGTATCATTTTGAAAAGGGCATGAAATGGACCAGTTTTTGCGATTATTTGGCAATTCAGTCTGATATAATTTTTTTTTCACAGCAGTCAGTCAAACTTAAGTTAACGTTTTAACTTCGGCATAAAATACAACAAGTTAGACATTTTTTGAAGGATTTTGTTCTAGTTGTCGGTGAAGTTATTACTTCATTGTTTAAAGCAACTATTCAGGATAGCCTAGGTAAAAAAAAACATGAGTTTGAAGTAATTTCTAGCAATGCTAGGCGATAAAAGACCGAAAACTGGAGATTTTTAAAAAATACACAAAAGTGGTGATATCTCGAAAACCAGCGGACTTTTACTGAGGCCATGTTGATGCTATCTGATAGACCTAATGCCAATCTATCTCCAGTGTCACTTTCGCGTGGTATTTTTGGGACACCCTGTATAAGAAGATTTGTATTACAAGGTCACATTATAATGAATTGTTGCAGAATATTAAAGTTGATTTCAGTATTGTTTTTCAGTATGTGACATTTATCTAATTAAATGATGTTGGTTCACTATTTTCCCAAATAGCAAACGTGCTGCGAAAACAAATTTTGATTTTCTAACGATTTTCTTAGTAAGATTTCGAATTACAATGAAGACATATTGTTTAAATGAGATTCCATCAAGCAGAGGTATTGTTGACAAAATGGTTTTCTCACGTAGGATCGAACGTAAACAGAAATTTTGTATTTGACAGTTATTAGGATATACATAATGATTCAAAACTCGAGGCCAAAAATTACTGGACGTACACCAGGGGTGGCCAACCGATCGATCGCGATCGACTGGTCGATCGTAGCTATAGGCCCAGTCCATCGCGGCGGGGCAGACAGCATCGAATTCCATTTAAAATTTCTACAATTATAGAACTATATATCTATACTGGTAGATCGCGCAGAGTTTTGTCAGTGAATAGTAGATCTTGGGTCTCATCAAGTTGGCCACCCCTGACGTACAGAGACGTACTCTTGTTAAACGTGAAAGAAATTCTTCGCTGATGAGGCATCGTTTTCGAGTTATTGGACTTCAAAGTTTCTGTATGCGAACAATTTAAGCCTAGCGATAAATGAGTGAGTTGACTGTCACCTGGTGACAGCATGTTGGTTTAGTTTTTTGCGCGTATGTTCTGGGGAACATCGCGTTATCAGTTTGCCCAAATGTCTGTAATTTTAGAATTTTTCGCTGAGAATGGTCTCAAACGATTAGGTTCGACTCCCTGATCAAGAATTCCAGGTCAAATTTGATTCTGTCCGGCCTGTCGGCCGTTGCCACGATAACTTGAGTACGGAAAGAGATTGCCACTTGAAAATTTCATGCAGGGTAGGTGGCGCATTATAATACGACGGACAAGTTCGTTATTGGGCATAATCGGCCCAATGGTTTCCGAGTACTAATTTTGTCTACAACCAAGACTAATCCGATCGAATTGAAACTTGGTGAGTAGTTGTAGAATATAAACATAAGACCGTTTGTAAAATTTTATGAGAATCGTATTAATAAACATTTTTTTTTAAATTATTAAAAAATATTATTTACGTCACAATAACCTAAGAACGGAAAGAGATAGCGACTTCAAATTTTCAGGTTAGGTTGAGAATCTGAATGCGCCATTTGAGATTTCTTATAGACATAATCGGCAAAACGGTTTTTGGAGTTATACCCATCTTAAATTTGGTTGTTATTTCCTCAATAACTCCAAAAGTACAAAACCGATCCAATTCAAACATGGTCATTAGTTGTAGAATGGCAGCGCGAAAATTCTTGCAAAATTTTGTGAGGATCGTATCGCTAGAAAATTAAAAAAAAAATCATATAAAATTATTGAAAAAAATTCTATATATCAGAAACTATTTGCGATTAAGAGTGTCCCCAAATCGAATTTACCATGGTAAATTCGATTAAGAGTGTCCAATACAGGAGAACAGACAATATAATTTACCATGGTAAATTCGATTAAGAGTGTCCAATACAGGAGAATGGACAAGAGAACATACGCGCAAAAGCTTCTGACTTCACGTCAGTGTTTGAAACAATTTTTTGTTAAACATGCAGTTTTCTAACGAAGAAAATGCAGATAATATTTTTGTGTAAGTTTTTTGTGATGGCAAGGCATTGAAAGCATATCAGGAGTACAACAGGAGATTTCCTAATACACTGATCAACAATTGCTAGGGATCACTTATGAACTTCTCTTCATTTGTATTTTTTTCAAGTTATCTCGTGAATATCTGTACATTATATGTTCTCTAAGGAAAAATTAAGATGTTTTGAGTTGATTATATCAAATTTTTCCTCACTTCATCGGCTCTTGTTCACAAAATCGATTATTATCTGTAGGCTGTTACATGTGGAGTGAAAAGCAATGTGGTATTTGTTATTAAATCTGTTTTTTTTCTCTCGTTCAAACACATAAGGTGACAATAATTGAAGAAATGAGAACAATATTAGCTTATCAGTCATGCCGAGAAGACGTTTGGCTCCTGTGCAACTGGACCAAATCATACGGTGGATACAGGAAGGTTTGTCCCAGCGAGAAGTGTCCCGGCGGTTGAATGTTTCGCAAAGTGTCGTGAGTCGGGCTTGGAATAGGTTCATCCAAAACGACTCAGTAGCTTATGTTCATGGGGGAGGTCGGCAGCGCAGTACAACAGCTGCCCAAGATCGTCTTTTGGTCCTCAATGCTAGGAGAAATCCCACTTACCCGGCGTCGCGGCTCAATAGATCACTGAGAGTTGCAACAGGAGTTCTAATTTCGAACCAGACTGTAAGACGACGACTACATGTTCGTGGTTTGAGAGCACGTAGGAGGGTACAACATCCCCGTTTGAAAAGGGAACACCGGGTTCATCGACGGCAATGGGCTGAGGAGCACCGCAATTGGACAGTTGAAGATTGGAGCCGATGTTTATTTACGGATGAGTCTAGATTTCGTTTGGTCAACTCCGATGGACGTATTCTTGCTTGGAGGGAAAGAGGTCGAAGGTATGCAGAACAGTTTATGGTACCCACAACAGCTTTTGGCGGAGGTTCTATATGTGTATGGGGAGGCATTTGTTTGAACCAACGCACAGAGTTGGTTGTTCTGCAGAACACCACAATGACCAGCCAGAGATATCACGATATGATTATTGAACCCATAATTGTTCCGTTTGCGGCTGCCTTGGGCGAGAATTTCATTTTAATTGACGATAATGCCCGTCCACACCGTAGTCGTCTGGTTAATGAAGCGCTAGAAACTCATGCTACTGATAGGATGGACTGGCCAGCTCGCTCTCCAGACATGAATTGCATCGAACATGTCTGGTCTGAGATGTCTAGACAATTGTCAACCTTAGAACAACCGATCAATAACCTGGAGGACCTTTCTAACGCTTTACGGGATATTTGGACGAATTTGCCCCAAAATTTTATAAATCGTTTGATTGAAAGTATGCCTCGTAGGGTTGAATGCTTGAGACGAGCTCGTGGGGGGCCAACTAGGTACTAGCTTAACCGAAACTTCAACCTTCTTGTGGTGTCATCATAAAATTTTTATGTTATTCAAACACAGAATTTTGAGTGTTCCTAATAAAGTCTTTTTTTCTCTCCAACTTTCCATTTTTCCATTCTTTTCTCAAGTGAACCATATTATCAACTGAAAATACTCTGATATCTGACTAAATTTATAATCTTGGAGCGAATAATTCAGAAATAAATTTAGAAAAAGTAAGTGATCCCTATCAATTGTTGAGCAGTGTAGATGACGTTGGTACTGGTGCCGGTGGTGGTACCGGAAATAATTATTATGATGCTATGAGGGAAGAAGAAGTGATAGATTGTCTGCTCGAAATTAGTACTTGACGCATTGCTGCATGTCTTAATGTGTCCCATAGTTTTGCTTGGAGAACCTTAAAAACCGAATATTTACATCCATTACATAATCAAAAAGTACATTAGCCAGAGGATCACATGCTGAGACTCGCCTTTTTTCAATGGCTTCTTCAGCAGCGTTTTCAACAAATATTATCTATTATATTATGTTGTATCTCTATTTTTAGAAAATGAACTCGCTAATTTGATAAAAGATTTTCCTGTGTATTTGGAATACAATCGTATGTGATGTCACCACGACGGAGAACCTCCGCATGTTGGACGAAATGTTGTCGCCTGGTTAACCAAACTTTTAATAGGAGATGGATTGGTCGGCGTGGTCAGGTTCTATGAAATTGAACCCTTTGGATTATTTTGTATCATTTAAAACAACTAGTTTATGCAGTGGAAATTAATAATCAAGAAACATTAATGGAACGAATTATGAATGCAGTCGAACTCACTCAAAATAGACAAAATATGCAATTAGTATACGATTCCGTTATTTTGAGTTACCAAGCCTGTATCGGTGCTACCCTGAAAATTTCGCTGTAAAGTCACTATCTCTTTCCGTTCTCAAGTTATCGTGGCGACGGCCGGACGGACAGAATCAAATATGACCTCGAATTCTTCATCAGGGAGTCGAACTCATTCCTTGGAGGCCATTTTTTGGCAAAAAATTCGAAAATTACAGACACTTGGGCAAAATGATAACGCGATGTTCTCCAGAACATACGCGCAAAAACTGTTTTTTTAAATTCAACAGCTTGTATCTTTTTACCTGAGCCGTATTTGGAAAAATATCAAAGGAAAAAAGTGTTTAAATGGTATAAGAGGAATCTGTGGTTGATATTTATTGTCAACTTAAAGCCTCAACCTGTATATGAAGAAAATCCTCAATGGATATATGTATCGTGCTTATTTTTTTCATCATTATATTCTCCTTGGATTTTGGGAGAGAACTTCAAGAGAAGTAGGTTAAAATAGACGTAGGAGCAAACGTTAAACTGTATATATTGTAACACTTAATCCAAGAGAATGTTAGCGTTAATTATTTCCTTCTAAATATGGAACTTTAAAAGTGTCATTCATTGAATGTTCAACGGCCCATAAGAAATTTTAATTTCTCGATTTAACGAATCTCTACCATACATTTCAGTAGTGTGCTGTATAACAAATCAGTGAAGTATAATAATAATATAGATATAATATCGATCATTGAATGAGGTCTATAGCTTTTGACATCATGTCAGAGTTTTCAAATATTTTCTCTCCATTGATTCAGCAGCAAATGTGGTTACAAAGTTTCGAAAAGATACAAGGTGATTGGGAAGTAATGAAAGAATGCATCAAAATTAAATTTTCTTCTGTGAAAAAAGCGATTTCATATCATATTGATACTTCGGTCAAGAGTTCTTGTAAAGTTGATTATTTTGGTTGCGTTCCACATCGATCCACAACATCGATCTACTTTTAAATATTGCTTCTAAACAAATTTGATATGGAACATCATACCTTGAATTTAACCGCTTTCGAGAAATCTTATTTTGAAAATAACCTGTTACTATTCCCAAATTCATTAAAGAGTCCGTAGTGACAGATATTTATTATGAAAATTACACAAGGTGGAGAATATTGATATTATTAAATGTTAATTATAATATTTTTAGAGAGAATAAAAAGTATAATTCAGTTCAGGGTTGATAAAAACGCATGAAACGAAAAAAATTATTTTTGAATGAATGCATATTTCAAACTTTTTGAAAACAATAGTTATGCCAGAAGCGAAAGAGAGTAAACAAGTTTTAATTATCACAAATATTTTCTTCGCAAATTTATTTAATATGTTCCTCAAAGTGTTTACTATTTACCTGGAATATCGACTCATCTTATGCTTTAAAGCCCTATGTTGTGTCGAATTCATTGGATATTTCAACCACATCCAACATGACATTCAAAGAAGAATTTTCTTCATTTTTTCCTCATTTTGTGGCTTATTGGATATTATGAATAGCAGACTATAAACTAGAAGAATTATTTATTAAATCTTGTACACTTCGCTTAGAATCAAATTCAAAACTGAAAAGGGAGGGAAGAATCATTTTCCATTGAGGTTACTCTGAGAGCGGTTTTTGACAGATCTCTGTCGGAGTCGGTAAACTCTCTTCGAGTGCTCCGAGCGTGTCAATGGAAATCGCTATTAGACAAAATAACGATGCGGCGTTGTTATGGAGCTAAAAACTTTCCAAGGTAACTTGATGGACTATGAACTTAATGAACTAAAATATTTTTGTATAATTTATAAGAGAGTTATTATCAAAATTTGATACCACATCACGAATTTTTTGACTGATCCTGCATGCTTAATTGTCCTTTATTTTAATAGATTTTAATAAACTCTAAAACATTTCTTCCCTACCATTTTTCGCGAACTATCTTACTTTAGGAGATAATTGACCGTTTCAATACATATGGGCACGCATTCTGCTCGAATTAAAGAATTCGTTATTAGAAGAAGACACACATTTTACATTCAAAATGAAATTAATGATTCAGTTATAACTGGAACTAAGTTCTACGATATTAGATGATTGATTACTTCCTCTTGCTTCTCATACTTAGCCGCAGACCACGCAAACAGAAAATATGTACAATTTACAACACCTACAAGGAGTAAAAACCACTGCATGGAAACAAGCCATCATTTCATGGTTCATTACACCCGAAAAAACAACTAAAAGACCGAAACATTACGGAATTACTTTCAGCGCGTCGCATCCGATGAGGAAGACCAGAAGACCAGGTTCGAAGTTAACGATACAATTTCGGAACGAAAGGTAGATATCTCCAGGTAGCCGAAAATTGAACATTGTTGAAAACTTCATTTTCGACAACCTGACTCTTGAGGATGAAAGTCTACCTGCTATCGTACCATCTGTTGTTTCATGCGGAGGCTGAACACTGAAATTCACACATGACTCTTCTTGGAATCAATAGGAATGACGAAGAACAAACAATCTAACGGTGGTTTCCATCTGTTTAAACCGAAATTTCCGGAAAATATCCGAATAATGATGTGATGCTAAATTTCGAATAATCATTCCAATCAGTTTTAACATCGAAATACTCGATCTTACTCAGTTAATCTAAAATATTTATTATATAATATTTTTGGCGCTCTAGTTCCTCGGAACTGAGTGCTTATCAATTTGCCCAAATGTCTGTAATTTTGGAATATTTCGATGAAAATGGTCTTAAACGATTTGGTTCGACTCACTGATCAAGAATCCGTGGTCGGAATTCATTCTGTCCGGCCGGTCCGGCCGGCCGTAAGCACGATAACTCTCGAACGGAATGAGCTAGAGAGTTGAAATTTTCAGAGTAGGTTTGGGGGATGAATATCTCGGCTAAGTTCGTTATTGGGCAAAATCGGACAGATGGTTTCGGAGTAACAAAAAAAAAATTTTTTTTTACGAAACAAATTCCAAATCAAATTTTTTTTAATAAGCAGTTTTATCATAAGAATCCATTCATATCATTTTCAACTCTAACAAGCTAATACTTTCGGAGATATGATTTTTCAAAATTTCAATAATAAATCGTATTTCAACGTTGTCACAGAATGATATTATTCTATGTATGAATATGAATTGTCATAATGTCAAATGATGTTCCTGAGACATTATCTAATCAGTCGAAGAATTGTGAGCGAAGTGAGAAAAATCTCAGTTGTTTGCTCTCAAATTAGTTTTTCTCAGAAAATTCTTACATTTCGGAACTGAACATGAAGTAAGAGATCTGAGAGTAGTGAGACTGCTTTTCATCCATAGACAAAGATATAACTCTCGAACGGAATGAGGTAGGTAGTTGAAATTTTCAGAGTAGTTTAGGGAGATGAATATCTCGGTTAAGTTCGTTTTGGGCAAAATTGGCCAGATTTAATTTGATTTCTTCCATGGTGCTTTTCTCATTCTCATGATTGCTCATTTAATCTTGATAAATAAACTATTATTTGAATTGAATTTCCTTTAGGATGCAGTTCTATTATATGAATACATTGATATAATTCCCAACTCTGAGAAACCACTACTTTCGGAGATATAATTTGTCTGTTTGAACTAGTTATATAATAGAATTTGAAATCTACATTGGGGAAATCAAGTCTTTGAGTTATTTATTTCCAAAGACATTGTGCGCACAGTCTGACAGACATATTTCAACTTGTCCTAGGACTAATAGCCTTGGAAAATGGTAAAAAGTGAAAAAAATAATAATAGTAGGATTAAACCGACTGGAAAAGGAAGAGAATATAACAAAAATTAAAGGAAAAATAATTTACGTTGATCTGAGGTCGGTAAGTGCAAGGGGGTGAGGTTTTAAGGGTAAAAAACCTTTATCTCGATTTCCGGCAAAACTACAACTCCTGAGGAAAATAACTAAATGGCAAAGTAGGTAATAAAATGATCTACACTTTTCTCAGATAACCTCAAAATTTATGTGAAAAATTCAAATAAACAAGTTTTTAGTTTTTTATTTGCATCCTTCACAGAAAATTTTAATTTTTGCGCGTATTTAACAAAATTTGGTGAAAATTTACCTTTTTATTTCCCAAACACACTATAATTCTTTTGATTCGAAATATTAATTTTTTCATCTTATTTTGACTCGAAAATCGAAAAAGCACCCTAATTTTCAATCGATAATTCTCACTTCAAAATATCTGCTTTTTTGAAGACGTCGGTGGGCCTTTTGTCCGCTGATATCTCTACTTCTGATGATGGTGCAAAAAAGAATATACATTAAATGGTAAATTTTCTCGGAAATTGCTACGAAATAACAGATAGTAAGGCCAAGACCCCCCTAGCCCCTTCACCACTTCTCAGTATATGAGTTATCACTCAGGTATATAAGTTATCTTAAAATAAATAAATAGACATCCAAGCATATAATTTAGAGAAGATTCTACAACTTTTTCAAAATATGGTAGGTGTAATATTAACTTCATTAACTTAGCATTTTCTAAGAAAATTTATCATAGTAACGTATATTTTTTTACAGCTTCAGAAAGAAGAGATTTCGACGAACAAAAAGCCGACCGACTTTTTTGAAAAATCGGATATTTTGACGTGAGAATTTGCAATTGAAAAATAGGTTGTTTTTTCGATATTAAGTCAAAATAAGGTGAATAAATAAATATTTCAAATAAAAAAAATTACAGTGTGTTCGGGACTCAAAAAGGTAAGTTTTCGTAACAAAAAGAAAAATTTATGCAAAAGATACAAATAAAAAACAAAAAATTTGGTTATTTGAATTTTTCACATAAATTTTGAGGTTATGTGAAGGAAGTCTAAATACAAAAGTTTTAGATCTTTCTATTACCTATAACTCTGCCATTCAACTTTTTTCCATGCCGGAAATCGAGATAAACCTTTTTTACCTTCAAAAACTCACCCCCTTCCACTTCTCGACCTCAAATGGACCGTAAAATATTTTTCCTTTAATTTTTTTAAGTTTCCTTCCTTTTACAATAGGTTTTATCCTACTATTATTTTTTTTGTTTATCGACCCTGGTCAATGAAGTATTACTCAGTTTACACTTAAAGGACTCTACGCATCGACCAAATCCGCTTGCAGCACATAGTTATAAATAACTTGAACTTTGTGGATTAACTGTGGAGAATGGTGCCAATTGGACGGTCTTCTATCCATTAAATTCTATACCTTACA
This sequence comes from Halyzia sedecimguttata, assembly GCA_937662695.2. Classification (NCBI taxonomy): domain Eukaryota; kingdom Metazoa; phylum Arthropoda; class Insecta; order Coleoptera; family Coccinellidae; genus Halyzia; species Halyzia sedecimguttata. The sequence goes on from OW569414.2 coordinate 102,293,575, forward strand.
CTACTAACTACACTCTTGTCCACTACAAATGTTGTCGTCTGACATATTTTTCTGAAACGATGTTTCCATCTTTTGAGACGAAGCGGAACATAATAGGAGAATAAAAGCCTTATTTCCATCTAGATTGTGTTGTCATTCGACTGCGTTACAGTGTTGGGTTCTGCCTATTCATTGTTCATTTTGTTATTTCTGCGATGATTTTTTTTTTGGTTTAGTAAAAAAATTTCACTCTTTTGAAATTGCTCCAGCATTAGAAACACAAGATATTTGTCAGAAGCAATTTATGGAACAATGTTGCCCAATAATCGGCAATAGGATATTATTATTACCCCTACCCTATATGCCCTTGGATAATCCAAATTATATGATGGAAATATTTCAGAATATCTTCAGTGAAAACGAAACCGGAATATTGGCTAAGTTTCAATTGATATAATATAATTATTTTCAGAGGAGATTTGGGGAATGAATATCTCGGATAAGTTCGTTATTTAATTTTAATTAAGTTTCGTTTATGATGCAGTTCTATTATGAGAATCCATTGATATCATTCCCAACTCTGAGAAACCAATAATTTCGGAGATGAATTGTCAAAGTTTGAGCAAGAGCGCCAAAGCTCCTGTCCACAGGACTTTCCCACTTTTTTTTTCTGGAAGGCCGCGAACGTACGGACCATATTCAATTGGATCGGTTTGTTTTTCTTGCTGGTTATTTTGTTGTTGTACTTGAATAATTGGTATTTCATTTATGCATTGTCTCGATTAATCTCAAGAGTAGAACAAATTAGATTAGCTCTATCGTAAAGTATACCACATTTTATTACACAAAGGTGATGAATTGAATAGAAATTTAAATATCTATCTGTATGTGTTTGTTTCATGAAGACATTTGTTTCAAAATGGTTCGGATACTTGATTATGGAATTGTCTAGAACAGAAAGCTGATTATTCTTCTCTATTTCCAAAGTGAATTTCATTGTTATTTCTTTTGAATGTTGCTTAATTGCAAATATATCATCAACATTATCGCAACCAAGCTTTTGGTTTCATACGAATATGTATCCACGAATTTCTCTTCGAAATTTTTCATGAATATATTAGTCATGACTGGTGCAGAATAAATTTCGAAAGAATTAACCATTTTTCTATTATTAATATTTTACAGAGTGTGGGACAGAAAACAACGAGAAAAACCACTGAATGAAAACTGTTTGAATATGGGTAAACCATTGCGCAAAATTACCATCAAAATAATTCCATGCGCCCCAATATTTGTACACAATTTCGCATGTGAAGTCGAACGGTGGAAATGGCGCAGATTTTCCTACTTCGAAAATCCGCAAAATGCTAACATTCGCGTATTCAGGCAAAAACGCCCTACGAGCACGGCCGGTCCGTATTTACACCTCACCAAACACGTACACATGTATTTTTTACAAGTTGTTTCAATGAATTCCAATCGGAAAATGCCGGAAAGTTTCGCCGTCCGATAGACTAAAACAACCCCCAATATTTGCCAGTTGTCCCTGGGGCGCTGTTGTCCCATTTCAAATTCCAACCCTTTCCTGTTTGTTTATCGGCCAAAAGGGTGGATGTTGCGTTCAATATCTGATTGTTGTAAAACGTCGGCTGTTGTTTGCTGAGTGACTGGGGGTCGGAGAGTATGCAGATCGACTTAGATGGGTGGAAAACATGTCAATACTGATTGTTTTCCCTGGAAATATGACATGATTTTTGATGACGGAAGAAAACTTCGTATTGGACTGACTTCACGCGAAAGCGAGTATGCACCGTTGAAAATATAATAGTATAGGCAATTCTGCTACAGGACTATAGTAACTTCACTCCCAACCTTGATCTCTGTAATTCAAGGTTTATTCCCACCAGAGTTGTGCAAATAGTTCATAAAATATATTTCATGACATAATGCGAATGCTTTTTATATTTTTTATTTCAAATACAAAATATAAAAAAAATTGGTTCAAGCACTGACGTGAAGTCAGAAGCTTTTGCGCGTATGTTCTATTGTCCATACTTCTGTATTGGACACCCTTAATCGAATTTACCATGGTAAATTATGTTGTCCATTCTCCAGAAGGATGGACAATAGAACACACGCGCAAAAGCTTCTGACTTCACGTCACTGCTTGAACCATTTTTTTTTTCGTGATTATTTTTAAATTTTCTAGGGGTACGGTTCTTAAAAATTTTTTTTTCGTCATTTTTTTTCAAATTTTCTAGGGGTACGGTTCTTACAAAATTTTAAACACGTCTTTATGTTGATTTTCTACTACTAGTTACCTAGCACCAATTCGATAGAATATTTATTTTTTGAGTTATCAAATAATATTCCAGGTGGGTATAACTCGGAAACCGTTAGACCGATTATGCCCAAAAACGAACTCAACTCTCCCTTTCGGATACGCAACCTACCCTGAAAATTGCAAGTCCCTATCTCCTTTCGTTCGAAAGTTATCGAGGCAAAGGTAACCCATCTACTGAACTCACACAAGAATGCTCGAATCTCCAACAATATTTAACCGATCGTATTAAAACTTGAAACTTGGCAGTAGAGTTAGGTTATGAAGGCTCTTGCAAAATTTCTGCAATTTCAAACGAATAGTTACTTATATATAGATTTTTTTTTCAATGATTTATTAAAAATTTTCTACAAATGCTATCCTCACCAAATTTTGCAAACATTTTTGCGTTGGCATTCTACAACTAATAACCATGTTTGAATTCAATCGGTTCAGTATTTTTCGAGTTAATGAGGAACAAAAAACCAACAAATTTCAGAAAATTTCAGATGGCTATAACTCTAAAACCGTTTGGCCGATTATACTCATAAATAAACTGAACTGTCGCGTTCTGGTACACATTCTAACCTGAAAACTTGAAGTCGCTATCTCTTTACGTTCTCAAGTTATCGTGACAACAAAAATATTTTTTAAAAATTTTTTTAAAATTTTCTAGCCATACGATTCGGACAAAATTTCACGAACGTGCTTAGGTTCATATTCTACAACTACTCACCAAGTTTCAATTCGATCGGATTCATATTGGTTGAAAACAAAATGATTACTCGGAAACCACTGGGCCGATTATGCCCATTAACGAACTTGTCCGTCGTATTGGAATGCGCCACCCACCCTGAAAATTTCAAGTCGCTAGCTCTTTTCGTTCTCAAGTTATCGTGGCAACGGACGGCCGGCCGGACAGAATCAAATTTGACCTCGAATTCTTCATTGGGGAGTCAAACTCAATCGTTTGAGACCATTTTCGTCAAAAAATTCGAAAGTTACAGACATTTGGGCAAAATGATAACGCGATGTTCCCCAGAACATACGCGAAAAAATTGTTTTTCATTCTGAATTTAAAATATTAAATGCAAAATACGTATTTCCAAAATAAAAAACTTTTATAGTTTTTAACTATATGTTATTAGTGAGCTTTAAGTTAATAATGAAAGTAAAGGAGGGTATTCAATAAAATTAGAAAATTGATCCCAAAGAAAATGTTAACTTGTTTATTTTCTTTCTCGTTAGTTTCGCTACAATACGAGACATTAATTTATTGCTACAATAATTCAAAAGTAAAGGTTACTTCCTTGACTTTGACGAATAAAATCCACAAACTGAGGTCAAAATGGCTTGTTGCGCGTATGTTCTGGGGAACATCGCGTTATCATTTTGCCGAAATTCCTGTAATTTTCGAATTTTTTGCCGAAAATAGTCTCAAACGATTGGGTTCGACTACCCGATGAAGAATTCGAGGTCAAATTTGAGTTGGTAGTACATCCAAAATGACGGAAAAGTTCGTTAATGGGCATAATCGGCCCAATGGTTTCCGAGTAATAATTCTGTTTTCATCCAATACAAATCCGATCGAATTGAAACTTGGTGAATAGATGTAGAATAAAAACCTGAGCAGGTTTTTCAAATTTTGTGAGAATTGTATCACAAGAAAATTAAAAAAAAATTATTAAAAAATATTTTTTATGTCACGATAACCTGAGAACCGAAGGAGATAGCGACTTGAAATTTTCAGGTTAGGTTGTGCATCTAAAAGCGACATTTGAGTTTGTTCACAGGCATAATCGGCCAAACGGTTTTGGAGTTATACCCATCTGAAATTTGGTTGCTATTTCAAAAATAACTCGAAAAATACAAAAAACACTTTTATAGTTTTTAACTTTATTTTATAAGTATATGTTTTGAATAAGTAATGAAAGCAAAAGAAAGGTATCGATAAGATAAGAAAATGTATCCTAACGAAACCTTGTTTTTTTCTTTGTTATTAGTTTGGTTACAATAAGAGATATTGATTTATTGCTACAATAATTCAAAAGTAAAGGTTACTACCTTTACTTACATTTCTTTAGAGGCTCATTTTTAGGTTTTTTATATTGGTTGATGACTAAAGAACTAAATATAAATAAATTACGAATTTAGATAGAACACAAATACAGCAACGACGCATTACTCCGAAATATTAAGTTTCGTTATTGAAAGAAACGAGCATGAACTAACAACTACAAAACTACATACGACAACGTCACGCAGGTCGTACGTCAAACTTGTCAGTTCAGTTCGCTGTTGCCGTAGTGAGAAAAAATAAGCAAAACCTTGATGACAAATATTTATTCATTTTCCACCAATTTCGAAGGACAAGACAATTGTTGGAGGTGAAGGGAATTAGAATAAAATATTATGTAAAAGAACCACATTAATTTTTGCTAAATCTCTTAAAATTTTTCGCATCAATTTAGGAACACACTGTGTAGTAATTATTCGAAAACTCATTTTATCATTATAAGCCAGAATGTCTCTCTAACTCTTGATTCATTGAGATATAAAAAACGATTGCATGGAATGTTCATTCAAAATTAGTAGTTTCGACATAATGCAAAAAAGTGTATAATAATATCAATATAAAAATATGGATAATTCACAATGTGCACAATTACAAAAATACTATTATCCCTTCATTAACCGTATTGTTATTTTCAGCAAAGGTCAGGTATTATCGTGTCTGTAATATATTATAACAGCAATCATTTTATCTGACACTCAATTGTTAACCAGTGCTTTTAATCGCCATTCACATTATTTTTTCTCGAAACACTAATTAAGCGAGTCGAAGACATGCATTATACTCCATTCCTTGCAACGCCATATCCATCGGATAACATGACAGGTACACAATATTATTTTACCCCATTTGGAAAGAGGCAATCTCTTCAACGATCATTCGAGATGTAATTTCGACCGTTATTAGTTTTTAATAATGTTAGCAAACGAACGAACAAACTCCTCGAGCAGTTTTCAATGAGTTCTGAAAGATTGAATTGCATGCATTTGAAATTGTAGATTTCACGTTTTTTTCCTGAACAGCCCGAAGCGGATTAAAATAATATTATGGTAGATTACAAATTGAATTAGTGTAGGAAATAATTGCATATCATTGTTGGAATATGCTATTATGAAAGCGTAATGATTTTGAATTGTTCGAAATATTTCAGGGAGAGGGAATGCATTGGCCTAGAAAGCTTATTAATAAACAATGGTGTATTGCCTGAATTGATAATGTTCTTTCACTTTAATAGTTCAGTATGACGGACATATTGAGTCCAACGAATAAACTCAGTGAAATTCAAGTATAACAACCAAAAGGAAAAATTTAATCAACTTGACTTTTTGACACTATTGTAGTCTTACATCAAGTATTGAACAAAATCAAATTTGCAAGAAATTGTATTAACATGTGCACCTTAATCAAAATAATAATATGTTTGGTGACACCGTAGCTGAGTAGAGTTCTGTACATGCATCGACAAAATGAGATGGTAAATGTTAGGACTGGGAATCATGAATATTCATTGAATATTTATTCAAATATTTTGGTTTTGCATTATTCATGTATTCATGAATATTCATTTATATTCCTGAATATTCATTACTATTCATGTATTTATGAATATTCATTTCTATTCTTGAATATTCATTACTATTCATAAATATTCATGAATATGCATTAGGGGTGAGGAGTAGTTAGTTGAATAATCAATCGTTCATGAAGTTACGAATAGATGTTTGAGTGATCATTCAACTGACCATTCAGGGATAATTGAAACGAGTTTTTGTGAATGACTATATTTTACCACCACCAATTTTTTTTTCAAAAACGGAGGCGCAATTACTAAAAATATCTGTATTATGGAGCTCCCATAAGTCGGTTTCTTTACTTCAAACAAGTGAGATATAAAAATTTGTTCTAGCAAATAATCATGAAAATTTTACATTATCATATACCACACAGATGTTTTAGTCAAGCTGTTGCCAAAACATCAAATTGAAAAAATGTTCCTTGTGGGTGTAACACTGTAATCACTGAGTATATTACGAACCTTTAATTTCAATTTGGTTATTTTGGTTAATATGCTAAATGATTAATATACCAACCATGACATCATCAAATTATTCAGGAGTATAGTAATTACATGAAATAAAATCATAAAAAATTAATTATAACATAATATGATGAATCGATTAGGTGCTGAAAAAAAATCAATATCATATTTCCTCCTATAACAGTATTGAAAATTATAGTCGTGTGAAAAATGAGTGAAATTGAAGCACAACATTATTTTTTAATAAATATCACATTCAGTCAGCCATGTTCGTTCTCATTTTAAATTGGGTAACATAAATCATTTCTGTGTGAGAGCAGAGAGTCAGTGAACCCTTTTGAGGTTCTTCCAAGGTTAAATGACTAAGAACTGGGAAGGGGCCAGGGTCGGCCTAGCAAAATATTTGAATTATTCAAAAAATTTTTTATCCAATCGATTCTCATGTTCTTCTGCATAACTTGTTTGGTTCTGTCAGATACGAAATCCTAGCGCTTCTGCAGAGAGGCAGTGAGTATCACATACAATTAATTATTACTTTAATGATTTTCTCTGCCAAGCCCTAAAATATATCTAAAATTTAAAAAAATTTAATTCTTGGTGGTGGTGATAATAAAAATTTGCGGAAATTGAAAATTGTTTCATTTTAGAATTAAATATTATTTTCCTTACGTACAAATACAAAAAAAAACTCTAATTTCCTTCAATTACTCGTGCAATACTTATGGCAACAGTATGAACGATATGAAAATAATACACAATAAATCGATCGAGAATAAAATAATAAAAATAAATGTATCATATGAATTCTTTGACACCAATTTTGGGAAAACGTTTACTTTAGATGCGATAGGCAAACGTTTTTAGGCAAAAATTTGCTTCCATGGCATATAACATTTTCGTTTAGGTATTATATCTAAATCCCAATATAAATTATTGAAATCGGGCAGATTTTCTCCTGAAGGTATTTCACCAAAAGGTTGAAAATTCGGGAAAAGGATATGAAAATTCAATGTTTTTCGAGAATTAATCAATGTGCTGATAACAAATCCGGAATATTTATCAATTTCGTTATGTTGTATCAAATGTTCAAACCGCAAGGTTTTAAAATCTAGACAAAGTAAATTTTTAAAGATGCATTTTGATGTGACGAGACAAAGTCACTTAGTTTCCAAAAATTTCATGTCAGTTTCCCTTGAAATCATAGTTTGGCAAAATCAACGTGCTAAAAATAACATTATCTTTAACATTAAGTGATAACAACGAAGAATTCTGTTCCTTGTCTATAAATCACATCCAAACTACATTGGCAACGATATTAGTTTTTTACAAATCCGTTTATGTTTGCAGAAAATCGTTAGCTCACACATTGTGATGTAATAACAATAAGTAATTGATCTCACGATCATTCACGTAACCATTCTCTCGAATGCTAATATCAATGCAATTTTGCGCAATACTTTAGGGTTCTACACAACAGTACAGAATTGAGATTTTTGAGATCCGGTATATGAACCGCATACCCTCATCTGACATTATATACATTGACACATCGCAATTACGTTGCTAAATTACGTACCGATGCTGTTAAATAATAAAAATTTTAATTACATTTTTTCGATCAACATCCTCGATTTGTCGAATATCAAAATCGAGTATTAGCTTAGGGAATATGCCCCAAGGAATTGAAAAAATATAGGTTGCCTACTTTCCCCTCATCGTAACTATGGAGTTGCCAGGCACAAACAGGTGGGTAAGCGTTATTAATATACCCCATATACATCAATTATTCAATGGAATATTTTATCAAATGAAAGGTTATTTTATTTCCAATCCGATTTCATTTTATGTAGGTATTGTACATACTCTGTAATAAATATTATAATATTTATGCGGTGGACCGCTTACTCTAATTTCCAATCGTAAGTGCTATAGTGCATATTTTTCAATTCAAATATTCACTCTATTTTATGTGCTAGTGAGAAAAAGTAATTTTTTCCACGAAATTTGGTGAAAACTTACCTTTGTATGTCTCACATTGGATTTCACGAAGCTTTGACAGCTCTTAATTGCCAAATTAGTGTGATTCTATGTCGATTTCCAGTTCATTTTTGAAGCAACCACCGAATTAAATCCACAATTAAGCTAATCGAAGCTTCGTGAAACCCACCACATGACACACTGTAATTTTTTTTTATGTAAAATAGATATTTTTTCACCATTTTTGTTCGTTGAAATCTCTACTTTCTGATGGTGTAAAAAAATATGCATTACTATGGTAAATTTTCTCAGAAAATGCTACGAAAAAACAGGAAGGAAGATTCTCTATGAGATAACTTTTGATGGGCTAAAATTTTTCGCAGGTCACTCAGGTATACATGTTACCATAAAATAGCAATATAATTTAGATATATATAATTCAGAGAAAATTCTACAACTTTCTCAAAATATTGTAGATGTCTTATTGAATATTAACTTAGCATTTTCTGAGAAGATTTACCATAGTAATGTATTTTTTTTACACCATCAAAAAGTAGAGATTTCAACAAAAAGCCCACCGACTTTTTTAGATAAGCAGATATTTTTACGTAAGAATTGTCGATTGAAAATTAGGCTGCTTTTTTATATTGAGTCAAACTGAGGTGAACAAATCGCGGAAAAAATGAATATTTTAAATCAATAAAATTTCAGTGTGCTTGGGACATAAAAAGGTAGGTTTTCACTAAATTTCGTGAATTCATGGCTGAAAAATCTACGGGAGTGGTTTGGATGCAACAACAAAGACCTATTTGGAGCCGCCGTCTCCAAAATAAAAATCGCTTTGATGATTGCCAACCCCCGAAGCGGAAACGGCACCTGAAGAAGAAGAAATGTTAAAAATAAAAAATCATTAAAGGATACTGTGGGAGGTATATACATTATTGAATGATCTCTTTCCGGGTTTTCTCTCCCAAACTCTGAAAAATCTCTATTAAATGAAGATTTATTATTTTGTGAATTGCTTCTGCGTAGGAACCACCAGATATTTGTCAGAAGCAATAAATCGAACAATGTTACCTAACAAACAATAACGAAACAACATCAACGATGAAACAACTATTTCGTTGATATCAACAATAAATAATTCTGGAGATTTTCGCGTGTGTGTCTGACGAAGCAGTCTGATTTAGACTCCGAAACGTTACGAAATAGTTGTTTCATCTGATGTTAGGCAACATTGTTCGATTTATTGCTTCTGGCAAATATCTTATGTTTCTTACGCAGAAGCAATTCACAAAATAATAAATTTTTATTTAATAGATATTTTTCAGAGTTTGGGAGAGAAAACCCAGAAATAAGCCATTTAATAAAGATAAAAGCCAAAAACTTGGTTATTTGATTTTTCACAGAAATTTTGAGGTTATGTGAAAAAAATTTAAATACAAAAGTTGTAGATCTTTTTATTACCCTCAACTTTGCAATTGAACTTCTTTCCGTAAGACTCGTAAGACTTTTTATTCTAAAAGACTCACCCCCTTCTATTTCCCGACCTCAGATCATTAATTATCTTTCCTTTCAGTTTTGTTACATTGTCTTCCTTTTCCAATGGGTTTCATCCTACTATATATTTTTTTTATTATCGAACCTGGTATAATAGTGAGAATTCAATAGTTAAATTCAACTCTAATGTAACATGTTCTGCGTAATATCTCAATTATCATGTTTTATTAGAATACAACATGTTTATGTCGTTATTGAACAATCAATAGTTTTTATTCGGTTTGGAGTAAAATTTATGTCGCATCAATTGGTTGATACAATGAAAAAATAATTGGAAAAACACTGATGTGGACAGTCAACTTTGACGCACTTATTTAAATTCATAGCTAGAGCGTTCAAACATCCATGTACTGAACTCGCTCAAGGTCACTTGGCTTCCAAGAAAAAAATTATGTTTTTCCAATATTGCGAACAACATAGTTCCGAGCGACTGTACATCTAGAGCTTGATTGTAGAATGGGCTTTTCAAGGCAATATTTCAGCGATACCTGACGGATAGTTTTTGAGATACAGAATGTTTACAGAAATTTTAATAATCATTTAGAATTTTCTTATTTGTCATTGGGAAAATACAATTTCAGATGGCTATAACTCCGAAACCGCTCGGCGGATTTTGCCCACTAACGAACTTAACCGAGATAATATGTATGCCACAAAGCTATCTTGCAAATTTCAACTCTCTGACCCAGTTTTCGTGCCCAGGACCCATCGGACGGACACAATTAAGTTTGACCTCGGATTTTTGATCAATAAGTCAAAACTAAACGTTTAAGACCATTTTCGGTCAAAATTTCGAATAGTACTGACATTTAGGCTATCACACAAAATGACCAAATCACCAAATCACCAAAAATAGATTTCTACTTTCTCAAATGAAAGAATCCAATAATTATTGAAACGAATCAGTTTGGTTGATTCATCAATATCGGTACATAATAATTTCGTCAGACCTCGATGCGTCCCTGGCCTCCAGAATAAACAATATAACACTGAAACTGGTTTAAAAATCATTTCGTATTATAATAACAATCAAGGAACAAGAATATCTTTATACAAATGCCAATGCCATACATCTTTCACATTCCATTTCGGTGTTACCAACAGTATAAAGGTCTTTTAGCATTTGTTTAACTGATTTGTGTAGTTGTGATTTCAATCGAAATTGTTATAGGTCGAGTTGAAAAAATAACTGTTAATGACAGTTTATTGCATGGTTAACTTCCATATGAGGACACTGAAACTAGGTTATGGGACATCATCCAAAGATGAAAGTAGTAGTCATTATTTCGTGGCAGATAGGTAATTGAATTCCAGTTCGGAAAAAATATTGATATTGAATAATCTTTTCGGTGGTATATTATGAACCTGTTGATGTGTTTTTATGCAACGGTTCAACAACTGTTATTGGATGTATCAAGTAAAGGTGAAATATAGTAGGAATATTTAGCACTGAATATTTTTATTGGAATTTGATATTCCTTCAGTTTATTCAACATCTGCTATTATTGCCTTAATTAACACTCGACGAAGTAAGTTTTCAACAGTTCTTGATTTTTGACGTGGTGTGATGGGTACACTTTAGTGATTACAACGATGAGTAGAATATCAAGTTTTATTAACTGAAGAACTGTATCGAAGAACTTTACAATGATGGTTTTCTTAAACTTAGACTTACTTCTAGTTAGATTTATTAATGGAATGTAGTAAACTGTCGTAGACTGACTTAGACTCTAGTAGACTGTCTTCTTGATGATGAGATGAAGCTATTTATATGAATTCATTATCAAAGATGGTCAGTAAAGCTCCATTATCTTGAAGGGATAATGGGTGTTATCTATTAGATTTAACAATACACAATATTGATATATCGTTATTCAAGTTACATTTATCCTGTTTGATATGGTGATTGCAATAGACAATTACATGGAATTCTTATTAATCTTCTATTAGTTATTTACAACTAATATTTGGAATGGTGATTCAATGAAGATGGGAAAGTTTGGTAAGATATCAATAATACAGTGGCGTAACCTGGTGGTTACTGGGTAGGTACATTACACCTTCCCCCTTAAATTAATTAAAAATTGAGTTTATGACCTATGCGAAATTTTTAATTATGTAATGAATGAAGATTCACATGATTTTGAGGTTGATGCTACAATATGTCTTAACTAAAAAATATATAATATACACTAATTAAAATTTATGTTGTCCTTTCAAATTTCACTTAATTTGTGTCTTTAATTTTCGCAATTCGCGCACTTCGACGTAAACTTAGATGTTCATCGGGAATTTCTCCTACTTCTTCCAGTTGGGTACTGGTATGTTCTTCGCGAGTTTTACAGAAGTTGAACGTAAAGCAGTTGCTAATACAACTATTATCATGTGAATGCCTTAATCTAAATTGATTTTTACATCTATTTCTTAAATATTTAAAAACTCTATAAGCGATATATAACAGAGCAACTTTAAGGAGTGTGCATAAAATGTATACAAAATAATTATTTTTGGAAAGTCGTGAAAAGAAATTAGATTCTTGTAATTTGTCAGCCATTTGACTTATGTCATCTAACTTATGGCTTGCCATTTTTAATGACTCCGTGTCGAGATTTACAGGATGATATGGGAAAAAATGTATTGTCTGATTATTTATTTTTTCTGGCTGCTCACTACAGCAGTCGATAAGAAGGTCAAATGGTGGTAATATCGAATGAAATGAGCTTTCTTTAACAGAAATTTCACCATTTAGAGTGACCGAAGATGAGAAAAGGTCGCAATTAGACCTCAAGGTGAGGATTCCTGTTGAATTGAGTATGATTGTATTAGGGGATTCGTTTATGCAATTAATCGTGACGTCCGTAGGTTTAGGTAACACATAAATCCATGAATTTGGTTTTTGTAGTTTGTGCCAAATTTCAAAATTGCCCGGCATGTGCCGTGTTTCACAATACTCTGGGATTTTACTTATAGGAGTGAGTAATTGCGTTTCGCAGATTTTCCTGGAACTTAGTGAATAAACTGGTTCCGGATTTTCGCAAATGATGTCAGTTGGAGAAACTGATTTACAAATCTCCATAGATTTTAGCAGAGTGTAAGAGATTTTAGAATTTGAAATAGCTAGGTACCGTGCTGTAGGCAATATGAACACGTAGTGTCCAGAAGAACGATGGTAGACTGGAAGTGGTATCAAATTATATAACGAGAAGTCTGTATTTCCGACTATAGGAATCCTAATAACAAAGCAAATTCTGTGTTGCGAAAGGTGATGTTTAATTGTTATCAAGTCCAAGAGCTTATAAGCTTCCTCTGAAGTCAAGGGAATTGGATATGTAGTCGAACCTTTTAGATAGACCATAGTTTTACGGAGCTCTTGAATTAACTGCGAAGGGGTGATGACTAATGGATGAAGAGTATTCGATCTTGCAAATAATATAGTGTCAATGAGGTTGCTGAATTGGATGTGAAGTTCGGTCGTCATTAACGTTAAGGTGTTAAAGTGTTCATCTAATGCTAATTTGAATTTCAAGTCAAAATGTTTATTACCGTTGGTAATGCTCAAATTTGATAATATCTCGAAATTTTCCGCAAGTGATTTTTCGTTTCTATTCAAATCGTTAATAGTGTGGTTGAAATTAACGATAGTTGACTTGACGACTTGTACTTGTTGTTTTAGAAGTTCGGCAAATTGATGTTCGCTTTGACCGACATTATTTATAGCGTTATTATAATACTCAGCGTCTTCGTGGTCTAATGTTCCGAAAATGGTCTTAAGTCCGGACCCTATAAGATTGAACCAACCTCTTTTGACTAATGAATGACTCATCAAAGATTCGAAAGATTCTTTTTGTTTTTGCAGATTGGGTATCAATTTTCCCAAAATGTTAAGCGAAGTTTTACATGGAGCAAAGGATGTAGACTGGAATGGTTCACATAATTCCTTAGTTTTACTGAATGATTTTAAAATAACATCCAATTTTTCTTCGAAAGATTGTCTGTCGATGTATGCCACTATGTCCCAATGTGTTTCCACAATTTTCAAGTTCCTGATGTGTTCATAGTAAAGACCTGGGCTCGCGTTAATCGGTGAATTGGTAAATTGTGTTGATGTGATAGTGTACCAGCATGAGCACATTGTTAGTCTGAAACAAAGGCTGGTTTCAGTCTGTTTGCATGTACTTTTACGTTTTTATTTTTTATTTTGATTGTATAATTTACTGGAGGATCGTATTTCACTATTTTGTATGGACCTGTGTAATGATTTGTTAATTTTTTCGATAATCCGCGTTTGGTCTGTTCGTTTTCGAGGTATGCAAATTCTCCTATATTGAAATGTATGTCTTTAACCCTTTTGTCATAGATTTGTTTATTGTGTTCTTTGGATTTTATGAGGTTTTCTCTAGCGATTTCTTGTGATTTTTGCAGTTTTAAGGTCAGTTCGTCGATGTAATCGTCATATGTATATTTGAACTCTGGAGATTTTGTCACGCTTGAAGGTAGGTTTGGTTTAACACCAAAAATTAATTCGAAGGGAGAGAATTTGGTCGATGTGTGTATGGTTGTATTGTAACTGAACATGCTGAATTCCAACCAATCATCCCAGTCGGTTTGATTATCATTTATATAATGTTTTAAATAATCAGCTAGAGTAGCATGGCTTCTTTCTAAGGCACCATTCGATTGAGGGTGGTAAGCTGAACAATTAATATGTTTGATTTTCAATAATTTGGAAACATGGTTGAATAGTTCTGATGTGAATTCCTTTCCTTGATCTGTGACGATAGTTTTGGGTAAACCGAATAAACATATAAATTTTTCAACGAATACTTTGCTTATTGTGATTGCTTCGTGATTGGGGATAGCAAAAGCTCTGGAAAATTTTGTCAAATCATCTTGTAGTGTCAAAATAAATCTATTACCACTTTCTGTCATAGTTAACGGACCTACTATGTCTAGGAAGATTTTTTCGAATGCTGATGTGCTAGTGGTTGTTATTTCCATGGGTTTTTTGTGTTTTTTTCGAACTAGTTTATTTTGTTGACAGGAAACACAAGTTTTTATGAAATTTTGTATGTCCGATTTCATTTTGTTCCATTTATATCGTTCTCTTATCTTCTTGTAGGTTCTATGGAATCCACTGTGTCCCGCTATAGGACTTGAGTGACATTCCTTCAAGATTTCGTTAATTTGATCTGGAGTCGGTGTGATAAGAGAGTTATGATGCATTTTGATTTGGATATCGATCTTTTGGAAGATAAACCTGAACATTATGCGTATTTTATTCCATTTGACGTTATCGTATTTGTTACCGATTACTGATACACTTAATTTTTGAACGCTGTTCGCTTGGACTGAATTTGCTAGTTTGATAAGAAGTCTGTAAATATTTTCGTACGTAGTAGATTGCCAATGATTATCTTTGTAACAAACATAAAAGAATTTCTTGTCGTTTTCTTGGAATACTTTTATGTCTTCTGATTCAAAATTGTTTCTGAGGAGTTCTGAACGATGATTTTGTTTTTCTAAGAACGATTCGATTGTTGGGTCCAATGATTCTAAGTCCTTTGGAAGAAATATTGCGATATGATTTTTGGAACAAGATATATCTTCTCCGGTTTCTTCGAAATTGTTATTAATTATAATTTGACTCTTTGTAATTTCTAGGAATTCAGAATAATTTGGAAAAGAGTTTGATTTGATGGTTCGGATAATCGGATTGAGTTGAATGTCTGAGTCATTTGGAATGGATATTCTGCTTAGTGCGTCTGCGTTACTATTATATTTACCTGGTTTATATATAATATCATAGTCGTATTCTTCGAGGAGAAGTCTCCAACGAATCAATCTAGATCCAGGATCTTTTACGTTGAATAGCCATGTAAGAGGCTTATGGTCGCTTATAATAGTGAATTTTCGTCCATATAAGTAGGGGCGGAAATGTCTCACACTCCAAACTATTGCTAGGAGTTCACGTTCCGTTGTGGAATAATTAATTTCGGCTTTGTTTAATGTTCTACTAGCATAAGATATTGGTAAGTCATTAGGAGGTGTACCTTGCGAGAGAACTGAGCCTATCGCGAAATTACTCGCGTCAGTGGTGAGGAAAAATGGTTGAGAAAAATCTGGGTACTTCAAAAGTGGTTCTGAACACAAGGCGGATTTTAATTTTTCGAAGGCATCTTGTTGTAAGCTAGTCCATGAGAAAATGGAGTTCTTCTTCAAAAGTTTAGTTAAGGGATTTGCCAATGAGCTGAAGTTTTTTATGAATCTACGGTAGTAACCTGCTAAGCCTAAAAATGTTTTTATATCTTTAGGGGATTGAGGAGTTGGGTAATTAGAAACCGCTTTAACTTTATCGGGATTTGGCTTAACTCCTTCTTCTGTTATCAAATGACCTAAGTACATTACGTCGTGTCTGAGGAATTCGCATTTGTCCGGTTGTATTTGAAGCTTGAAGTCTGCTAGTCTTTGGAAAACTTCTGCGAGTCTTTTATTGTGATTTTCTAAGGTATCTGCGAATATGATTATGTCATCGAGATAAACAAAACATTTTATATTTTGGATACCCGTTAATGCGGCGTTCATGACTCTTTGGAAGGTAGATGGAGCATTTCTCAAACCGAATGCCATCCGTTTGAACTGGTAGTGACCGGATGGTGTAGAAAATGCAGTTTTCTCTATATCTTTTGGATCCATGGGTATCTGATGGAAACCCGACGCTAGATCTATGATGCTAAAATACTTAGAATGTCCTAACTGATCCAGGATTTCGGAGATATTGGGAATCGGGAAAGAGTCACCTATCGTTATCTCGTTTAGTTTACGGTAGTCTATAACAACACGCCATTTCTTTTGACCGGATGCATCTGCTTTTTTCGGAACAACCCATACAGGAGCATTCCACGGTGAATTTGAATGTTCGATTATATCTTCGTCCAACATTTTATTTATTTGGCGGTCTACCTCGGCCTTATGAACTTCTGGGAACCGGTATGTTTTAGCGTTTACCGGTACAGAGGATTTTGTGTGAATTTGATGCATAGTAGCATTTGTGGCAGTTAGCTTGTCACCTTCTAGAAAGAATATTTGATTAAATTCATAGCATAGATTTAACAGTGAGGACTTTTCTTCTTCGTTTAAATGTTCTGTGCGTATTTGAGATTCGAGTTTTCCAAGTCTATCTGCGGAGGAATTTGAATAATGAATGTGGTTTATATGATGAGTTGGATTAGAATCGACATCAGGAATATTTTCTAAAGTTATTTTTGGTTGCTCGATTTCTACTGTATTTTCTGAAGTGTTCATGATAGTGGTTAGTGCGTAACCGTTTTCGTCTACTTTTACGATGCTTGGACATAGAAAAATGTTTTCAGCTATTTGAGATTCAGAACAAATGCCTTCTTTACAATTTGAATTGATTATTTTGATTTTGACAACCGTTTCTGATCTAGAATTAAGTTTTATGGATTGATTCGATTCGATGATGACATAAGGTTCAGAATTTGAATAGGTTCCGTTTGGTTCCAACTCGTTAATCAGCTCTTTTTGCGCGTATGTTCTGGGGAACATCGCGTTATAGTTTTGCCCAAATGTCTGTAACTTTCGAATTTTTTGACGAAAATGGTCTCAAACGATTAAGTTCGACTCCCCAATGAAGAATTCGAGGTCAAATTTGATTCTGTCCGTCCGGCCGTACGGCCGTCCGGCCGTCCGTCCGTCCGGCCGTTGCCACGATAACTTGAGAACGAAAAGAGCTAGCGACTTGAAATTTTCAGGGTAGGTGGCGCATCTCAATACGACGGACAAGTTCGTTAATGGGCATAATCGGCCCAGTGGTTTCCGAGTAATAATTTTGTTTTCAACCATTATAAATCCGATCAATTTAAAACTTGGTGGGTAGTTGTAGAATATGAACCTAAGCACGTTTGTGAAATTTTGTGCGAATCGTACGGCTAGAAAATTTTAAAAAAATTATTAAAAAATATTTTTGTTGTCACGATAACTTGAGAACGGAATGAGATAGCGGCTTGAAATGTTCAGGTTAGGATGTGCACTAGAACGCGACATTTCAGTTTGATTATGAGCATAATCGGCCTAACGGTTTTAGAGTTATAGCCATCTGAAATTTTCTGAAATTTGGTGGTTTTTGTACCTCATTAACTCGAAAAATACTGAACCGATTGAATTCAAACATGGTCATTAGTTGTAGAATGCCAACGCAAAAATGTTTGCAAAATTTGGTGAGGATAGCATTTGTAGAAAATTTTTAATAAATCATTGAAAATAAAAAAAAAAAATTTTATATATCAGTAACTATTCGTTTGAAATTGCTGAAATTTTGCGAGAGCCTTCATAACCTAACTCTACTGCCAATTTTCAAGTTTTAATACGATCGGTTAAATATTGTTGGAGATTCGAGCATTCTTGTGTGAGTTCAGTAGATGGGTAACCGTTGCCTCGATAACTTTCGAACAAAAGGAGATAGAAACTTGCAATTTTCAGGGTAGGTTGCGTATCCGAAAGGGAGAGTTGGGTTCAATTTTGGGCATAATCGGTCTAAGGGTTTCCGAGTTATACCCACCTGGAATATTATTTCCTTGATAACTCAAAAAATAAATATTCGATCGAATTGAAGCTTGGTAACTAGTAGTGGAAAATCAGCATAAAGACGTGTTTAAAATTTTTTTATTAAATATTTAAAACTGTAATTAGTTCTTTGAAATACCATTGAATAGAGAAATTCTTGTAAGTTAACAAAATATCTTTATTTGAACAATGAAAAAATATCATTTTATTAAAAAATATCATTTTATTAAAATGATAGTTTGACTATCCAATTGCTTATTTTCTTTATAATATTTTTGCTGTAAGTCAGTATAGCTTAGAACTTTCAAAGTTTCAATGTTTCTTGAATTATAGACTTTACAGAATAAAATAGGTAGGTATACTTCTAATAGCTTAGAACTTTCAGAGTAAGTTCCAACAATATTAATTTAAATGATATTATAAATAAAAAAAAAAAATTGGTTCAAGCACTGACGTGAAGTCAGAAGCTTTTGCGCGTATGTTCTATTGTCCATTCTCCTGTATTGGACACTCTTCTTAATCGAATTTACCATGATGAATTCTATTGTCTATTCTCCTGTATTGGACACTCTTCTCAATCGAATTCACCATGATGAATTCTATTGTCCATTCTCCTGTATTGGAGACTCTTCTTAATCGAATTTGCCATGATGAATTCTATTGTCCAGAATGGACAATAGAATTCATCATGGCAAATTCGATTAAGAAGAGTCTCCAATACAGGAGAATAGACAATAAAAATCATCATGGTGAATTCGATTGAGAAGAGTGTCCAATACAGGAGAATAGACAATAGAATTCATCATGGTAAATTCGATTAAGAAGAGTGTCCAATACAGGAGAATGGACAATAGAACATACGCGCAAAAGCTTCTGACTTCACGTCAGTGCTTGAACCAATTTTTTTTTTTATCGTTTGTTTTAGGAAGATTTGAGTTATTTGGATTCGTCGACTTGCTTAAAAGATCGTTTTGATTTGTTGATTGACTTATGAGATTCTTCAGGCTTGGATTTGGTTTGTTTAGATTTAGAGAATGACTTTTTTGATTATTTGGACTCGGATTTGGTTCGTTTAGATTTAGAGAATGGCTTATTTGATTCTTTGGACTCGAATTTGATTCATTTAGATTTAGAGAATGGCTTATTTGATTCTTTGGACTCGGATTTGATTCGTTCAACTCAGTAGGAATTTCATAATGTGAAAGAGGTATAGAATGATTTCGGAATTGGAGTTCGTTTTTAGAGTAATCTAGGTTACATTGGAATCGTTTTACGAAATCATTGCCTATAAGTCCATCGAAAGGAATCGGAAAATTATCCGGTACAACATGGAAACAATGATTGATCGTACTTTCCCCTAGATCAAGATCTAAGAAAACATAGCAGATAGTTTGAATTGGATTTGAGTTTGAGTGATCTATACCTTTCAATGAGATCTTATTGTCTTCGTAGCACATTGTGTCGCCTTCTAATTTACTAAGTTTCACAAGAGATACATCCGCACCTGTATCTAGTAAGAATGAGTTAGGATTATCAATGAGGTGCGGGGATGAAATTTCTAGGTGTGTCGTTACCGCGAAGTTGACGGTTGCGATTCGGCCTGGACTCTTCGGGCTGATCTCGAACTGGCCATTGGACGAGTGCCCTGCGCGTTTAAAGGATTTTGTTCCGGTGATTGGAAATTGTTCCCAATATTTCTCGAGTTATTCTGATGATTTTGATTTTTCCGATTATTAAATTCACGTTTCCTGCATTCGGCGATTAGATGACCTGGTTTTTTGCAATAATTGCAGAATTTTGGATTCGAAAATGAGTTTTGAGATGGAGGGATCGACGTGCGATTTTGGTTTCTCGAAGTTTCGTTTTGCTGAGAAAAATGCCTGACGTTGTTTTGAAAGTTTTGAGTTCTTCTTTGGTTGTATCGGCAATTATTTGTACTATGATTCGACTTATTGCATATGGAACAATATTTATTAGAAGAATTATTGATTGACTGATATTTATGTATTTCTAGTTTGGATTTCATTTCTTGCTCTTCATTGAGTGCTATCGCTATGGCTGCTTCAAGGGAATCTGGTTTTTGAGATTTAACCAGTATGAGCAGATCCTTTTGAAGACCGGTGATGAACACGTTTAGAGCTTGTTCGCGAAGAAGTTCGATGCATGCTTCTCTTTTTTCTTTCGTGAAAGCTGGGTTTAACGAATTGGTCAATTTGAGATAGCAATTTTCAACTCTATTTGAATAAGATAGGACGGATTCATTAAAATTCTGTTTACAGGAATTTAATTCTAATTGCCACTGACAGCTAGTTCTTCGATCTGAATATGTTTCCAATAAAAATTTTCGGAGATCGAGCCAATTTATAAACTCCCTGTTCCTTACTATTGCTCTGGCATTATCTGTTAGACGAGTTTCTATCAATGTGAAAAGCAAGTGTTTCTGTTCCGGCCTTATTACTTGGTTGGCCTTGTCACAGTTATCGATGAACTCAAACAGTTTCGCTTTGTTACCATCAAATCTGATGATCATGTCTTTGACATGTTCAAAGGAAACGGCCATATTTGATGAATTTGGAACAGAATCACTTACTTCGTGTATATTTGGATATAAAGACATATGAGTTAGAAAGTTTCAAAAATAATACATATATCGATTGTAAAAGACCCTATTGACATAAAATTTTGCACTTACATTAACAAGATCGTTTTATACATATCCATAGGTTTCTTGATTTCAGCAGTCTTGATTTCAGCAATCTTGATTTCAGCAGTCTTGATTTCTAGTGGCTGGATTGCTGTTGATTTGATTCTTCGAAATTTTGAATATATGATTTGATTTATGATTCTTCGAGTTAATTGCTGGATTCTTGAGGTTGTTGGATTTGTTCTTGAAGGCTGAATTCTACTTCGTTCTAAAGAAACGTACCTTATACCATCCCACTTCTGACACCAATTTTGTGATGGGTACACTTTAGTGATTACAACGATGAGTAGAATATCAAGTTTTATTAACTGAAGAACTGTATCGAAGAACTTTACAATGATGGTTTTCTTAAACTTAGACTTACTTCTAGTTAGATTTATTAATGGAATGTAGTAAACTATCGTAGACTGACTTAGACTCTAGTAGACTGTCTTCTTGATGATGAGATGAAGCTATTTATATGAATTCATTATCAAAGATGGTCAGTAAAGCTCCATTATCTTGAAGGGATAATGGGTGTTATCTATTAGATTTAACAATACACAATATTGATATATCGTTATTCAAGTTACATTTATCCTGTTTGATATGGTGATTGCAATAGACAATTACATGGAATTCTTATTAATCTTCTATTAGTTATTTACAACTAATATTTGGAATGGTGATTCAATGAAGATGGGAAAGTTTGGTAAGATATCAATAATACAGTGGCGTAACCTGGTGGTTACTGGGTAGGTACATTACAGTGGCTCTAAATTATTTCACATATTTTGTGCTCTCCATAGATCATATCTTTTTTTTTCCTTTATTGTGCCAGGCAAGTAGGGCTTCACGCGAGAGCGAGATTTTTCTCGTCTCGTCTCGTAAAAGCGAGACGAGACGAGACGAGACGTTAACAAAAATATTATAGGCGATACCTATACCACATACAGCGCAACACGAGAGTCTCGTTTTTGATCTCGTTAAATTTTTTGTATGAAGTTTTATATACGACTCGATTTTTTTCAACACCCACAGAAAACAATTGAATATGAAGAGTTTCCATTATAATATAATTTGTCTATATCGATCGGTCTATATCGATCGGTCTAGAAATACACGATTATTTAGAAGAGTACTCATTCGTTATGACTTTGCGATAATTGAGATTATTTTTCAAGAAAAAATAGCATTCATAATCATAAAAACGGATGCCATTATGAATTCAATACTTAACGGACAACTTTTATTGCCCCTAAATCCCAATGCTTTCAAAATTTCGTCTCTATGTAAACATCTGGAGAAATTTATTCTCTTGTGCTCCTTGTAGTGAAGATGTGAACAATTATTGTATACATCTGTGGAACTACGTATAATAAAACTGGTAAAGTAATGAAGCTATTCAATGTTTCAATAAGTGTTATGAGGAATACGCCAAGAACACTCTCAATGATCTACCCACTGGGGTCTTTGAAAACTATACCAAATTCTTCAATTTTATTAAAAAATGTATCGACATCGATAGCCTATTTAAAACATCCACAAAACTTTCGAAATATTGGAAGGCTGAGTTTGAAGAATATTTGCTGTTAGAAAGAGCAAATAGGAATCAAAATATTTTACAGTGGTTATGTTTGAATTCGAGTTATTCAAAAGTTTCAATTATCAGTGTTTAAAATAAAAAATAATATGTACAATGTACATGTACAAATATTTTTGTATAAGAGCGTAATAAATATAGCTTCACAAAATTATTCATTATTGTTTACCATTTCGCTTATATATTTTAATATTTATTATCATTATTCAGAATTAAGCGAGACGAAACGAGAAAACTGATAACGAGACGAGAACAAAACCTAATATTTTGGGAATTGGCGAGAGCGAGACGAGATTTTTTATACTCTCGTCTCGTGTGACTGTGAAGCCCTAATCCGAACACTCTTTCAAATTATATTTAGGACATACACCAACCACCCAACACCACATCCATGCTCTGAGCGGGATTCGTTGCTATTGGAAAGTGGAAAGACGGGTATTTCACTATTGGACAAATAATTCTTAATCGCTAGTTTATTAATAGGTGCTAAAGGGAAGAATTGTGGCATAGAGCTCAATAGCAAAATTGCTTTACTTAAGTAACATATAACAAGGCATGCTTTGGGTAGAATCAACACATATAAATTATATTTTTTTCTGGAGCTAAGCAGCTCTAGGAGAATTCAGTACCTGGATGGGTGACCACCATAGCTATAAATTTGAACAGCGCGCCAAAGCCCCTGTCCAGAGACTTTTCCCACTTTTTGATTATATAATAATTAGTGACCGACCGAAAGTTCGGTTTCGGTTTCGGTTTCGGCCAGTTTCGGCCAAGAAATCTAGTTTCGGCCTTAGTTTCGGTTTCGGCCCAAAATGGCCGAAACTTTCGGCCGGGCCGAAACTTGACTGTTCGTGAATTATCCTGGTCATTTGGCCAGGAGTTAAAAGTAGGTATACATAATTGTCGTACAAGTTATTGTAATCTATCTTTGTTAAGACTGAGAATTCACTTTAATGATTATTAATTGGATTACATAGGGTGATTCCAAATAAGACGTGAAACTTGTAGGAGGAGTTAGTATGTCTCATTAGCTGTTGTTTCATACATATTTATTAATAACCGAAAATCAACAGTTTTTGGAGTTCGGGTGATTTTTAAAAGATTTCTGAACTTAGTTCATATTTCGTCAATTTTTTCTACGTTGACCAAATTTGATGATAATTTTGGTTATTTTCATCAGAAAAGGATATGATATGTACGAAAAAATTGAAACTATGCTGAATGGGAGGTTGAAAAAGGATGTATGATCATGATTAAGTATGATTTGAAATGTGCTATATGAATAAATGAAAAATCAATTTCTAATATCAAATTGTCTGCAACTTTCGAATTTCACAATTTTGTATGCCAAAATTATTTTAAAAACTTGCCAAATTCCTTCTTAATTCTATAAAAGATTTCGTTAAATTGCATAACTAGTTTCGTTTCAGCAGATTTTTTACAAGCAACCTTTTGAATGTCCGGCACATAAAATAGTGAATGTGTATCAAAAGACAGGCGGAAAATAACAACTGAAGATATCAGAAAGACGGCATGTGCTTGCCTATATGGAATGGTGGAACATAATTTATGAATACATTTTCTAATGAAATTTCGAGCTCAATGGCAACAAAAAAATATTGAATTCGTTATTTTTCTCTATTTGCTTCTTACATCCCCTTTCAAATCATACTAATTCTTTTTCATCAGAACCAGAACTCAAAAATCTCAGAAACTGTTGATTTTTCGTCATCAATAAAAATGGCTCAAACTCTTATGACAGAACTGCATCATAAAGGAAGTTCAATTCAAATGATAGTTTATTTATCAAGATTAAATGAGCAATCATGAGAAACAGAACTGCACCACGGAAGAAATCAAATTAAATCTGGCCAATTTTGCCCAATAACGAACTTAACCGAGATATTCATCTCCCTAACCTACTCTGAAAATTTCAACTACCTACCTCATTCCGTTCGAGAGTTATATCTATGTCTATGGATGAAAAGCAGTCTCACTACTCTCAGATCTCTTACTTCATGTTCCGTTCCGAAATATAAGACTTTTCTGAGAAAAACTAATTTCGGAGCAAACAACTGAGATTATTCTCACTTCGCTCACAATTCTTCGATTGATTAGATAATGTCATGTCTCAGGAAAATAATTTGACATTATGACAATTCATACAAAGAATAATTATATCATTGTGTGACAACGTTGAAATACGATTTATTATTAAAAGTTTGAAAAATCATATCTCCGAAAGTATTAGCTTGTTAGAGTTAAAAATGATATCATTGTATTCTTATGGTAAAACTGCTTAATGAAAAAAAATTTATTTTGAATTACTTCTGTAAAAAAAAAATTTTTTTTTGTTACTCCGAAACCATCTGTCTGATTTTGCCCAATAACGAACTTAGCCGAGATATTTATCTCCCAAACCTACTCTGAAAATTTCAACTGTCTAGCTCATTCCGTTCGAGAGTTATCGTGCCTACGGCCGGCCGGACCGGCCGGACAGAATGATTTTCGACCACGGATTCTTGATCAGTGAGTCGAACCAAATCGTTTAAGACCATTTTCATCGAAAAATTCGAAAATTACAGACATTTGGGCAAATTGATAAGCACTCAGTTCCGAGGAACTAGAGCGCCAAAAAGAGTGGGGTTTCAACGAATAACTGCTTTACAACCTAGTTCGACTTTCGCTCAGTAAAATCTTCGAATTGTTTTTTTTAATTCGGTACTGTTTGATGTCACTTGAAAATAATCTTAGGAATCGAATTGAAAATGTTGTCTCTATCAGAAGTGTAGCATCGATTTACTGTACGACCAAAAATACCACAACTGCTGATCGTACGGAAAAGCTTATAAACAATCTCAATTATCAAGAAAATGGAGCACGATGATGCATAATGAATGGATTTGTAATTATAAATAAATTCGAAACAGTTCTAACTGTACTAAGCTCCTGCAGCTGCAAGTTATAATAGACTGGGGTCAGCATGAGAGAGAATATTATGATTTAAAGAAATACTCTTTATGAGCCTGTACGTAATCCGATTATTTGTCAATGTGTTAACGGATAACATAAGATGATTTACGTTGATATTATAGGAAAACATAAATTGTTCGTTAAGTTACCTACTGCTTAAATTACATGGTTGAGTAGCTCCAGTCCTATGAACAATTGAAATCATTAAAAGTGTCATAATATTTTAATAAGATAATTCTTTCATGAATGCAAAATTTTACATAATCTGACAGATCAATTATTAAGACCGGCTGATTTTAGACTGATTGGAGCCAGTAGCATAGCATTGAGCTCTACACGACACAACTTCTCCAACTCATCCGTATCGTTAGTCCGGGAGACATGGGTTTTTGGCGCTCTTGTTCCTGGGAACAGAGAAATTACTTGAGACGAAAGTTTTTTCATATATTATTGGATAATTAATTAATTTCAATTCCGATGGAATACATTTGAGGGGTCTAGAATCAAAGGCGACAATCTGCATTTTTGAGGTTTCTGGATAATTTTGAAAAACTGTTTTTTTGTTCCTGAAAAGGCTTAGGATTGTTTGATTCATGTTGACTCATAATATGATATAATACCTCATGGTTTCTTTATAAATAATATTCAAATTTGGAGATTGCCGCTTTTGCAACTAAATTTTGGAGATTGTCATATTTGATTCTGAATATGTGTGCAATTAACTGTTGAGAATAAGAGTGGGTTGTTTATATTATTTATTGAGGTGAACAGAACGATTATACAAGTTAGCAGTTGTACTATTTTAAATCATAACTACAGGTAACTCTTCAACAAACTCACAGTTTGCTTCATCGTCATTATTTTCGATATTAAATTCAAGCGGATTTTGCCAGATTTGGTTCTGTATCTTTACTCAAATTGCTTAAGCGTCTTTTAAACTATATATCTGTCTATATATCTAACTCATTTTCGCAAAAAATGGAGATTGCCGGTTTTGATTCTAGACCCCTCATTTGTCAGAATTAAAAATTCTGTGATCTTTGACAATTCTGTCATTACTCAAGCATGTCACTAAAAAGGTAAGAGATGTATTGATATTTTATAAAAGCTGAGAAAACGGTCCAAACTATATCGATAGTAAATTCGATTAAGAGTGTCCAATAGAGGTGAATAGACAAAGGAGGTGAATAGACAGAAGAACATGAGCGCAAAAGCTCATGAGTTCACGTCAGTACTTGAACCAATTTTTTAACTGAATGTTAAGATTATTTTAATAATAATCTGAAACAACATTCATCATACAAAAAAAATGGTTTAATCAAGATGATATTTTTATCAGAATTTTTTCCCTAGGTTGTGTACTTTGTAACAGGAAATACTCGAATAATCATGCGAAATTTGTCTGCGAAATTTGTGTGTATATAAATATTTCAACAGTTTGACAGATACAGCAAGTAGTATATTGTTTTATGAGGAGAAAAAGTGTCATTTATTGAACCGATACTGAATATTTGATCTTTTAATATTGATGTTGAATCTTTTATATTTTAAACATTACTGGAGCTCTCTTTATTTAAAAAAATAGAATGGAATATAAAAGATTATATTGACTAGTATATATAACTAAATAGATAAACTCTGAAAAGAAACTGGAGTTATTCACTCTAGGGTGATAACTTTGTACGTACCATCAATATCTAATTATATTTACTAGGCATTTTATTTCTAATTCTCAATTATTTTCATGATCTTGATGGGGGAGTACAAGTATGCTGAAAATCATACTTATTGAAGATTATTTTCACCCGAAGAGTACGTAAGAGAACAGATATTTATAATGTAACCTTAACGTCTAGCCTGGAGACAGTATTAATAACTCTAGAAGTAAAGTTCTCTA
The DNA here is from genome assembly GCA_937662695.2 of Halyzia sedecimguttata. Classification (NCBI taxonomy): domain Eukaryota; kingdom Metazoa; phylum Arthropoda; class Insecta; order Coleoptera; family Coccinellidae; genus Halyzia; species Halyzia sedecimguttata. The sequence continues at coordinate 102,321,262 of OW569414.2, forward strand.
CTGTCTATTTCACATACTCACCATAATATTAATCTAACTTGGTTATTTCCTAGGGGAATTTAATGCATTCCGTTACTTCAAGATAATAAAATACTTATATGCATTCGATGCCATGTTGAACAGAGCTTTAGATATTCCATCGAAAATAGGATCTATGAATGACTGCGTCAGTCAGGAATATGTTTAATTTTGGATTGTCCGCTATTTTAGCAGCTGCTACATCGAGAGCTGTCATTTTTTGACCGATGACAATGCAAAACTTGTAATAATTTTGCTGAAACATTTCGTGATGCTAACACAAGAACCCAACTCTGCCCACCATCAACAACGTCCTGTCTTTCCCGAATGGATGTCGGAAATGCATGAAAATGGACCTCAATTTAACCGAAAAATAATAATTAGCGGGATAATAAGCAGAATTATGGCATTTGGGGTTCGGAAAACCCAAACATGATTTATTCAAATGCCTCTCTATGCATAAAGTGTAACTGTTTGCTGCGGTTTTTGGGTCAAATTTTTTTAAATGAAGCTGAAGCGTCTCAGTAAATTAATTGCGCAATTGAACGATGATTAATGAATTTTCATGGCCAGCATTGGAAGATATGGATGTGGACAATGTTTATTTCCAATGTAGGGATCTACTTCATCCCTAAACTGATAGATATCTGCTCGCTTTGAGGTTAAAACCACAGAACACGTTTATACGCTATATACTTCATGGTTGAAACCGAGACAAAACCGTATGTGTGCGAACAACTCGGTTGATTAGCGTTCCCTGCACACGAATTCAGACCTGATTGAGCTGTAGGGTTTCTATTCGGTACCGAATCTAAATCAGTTTCACCGGCAGCGACCGAATAGAATCCGAAAAGGAACAATACCGAATTGAACCGTGTGCATGTGAAACAAACCTGCCTTGAAGACCATTTTCGGCTCATAATTAGAAAATTACAAATATTTGGACGAAATGACAAGCCTTTAAAAGAATGATTGAAAGAGAAGCCCTCTGGCGAAATTATTAATCTGAATACTAATTCATCGTGAAGGTATAGATTATTCTCTTCCCATTAACTATCAACTCGGAAATAAAGCAGAAACGGAACTGAAATACCTCACGATATAGCCATTTTTTGGTCGAAAGTCATCATCATGAATATATTTTAATAATTTGAATTGGCAATTTGCATGTTTCTTATGAAACACCCATCACGCGATCCTGCTATAAATAGAATTATGTTATTGTTAATACTTCCTCCATAAATAAAGTTCGAATTGAGTTTAGCCATTAAGAGTTCTTTTGCGATTCCCCCGAATTCTTCGGAAATAATAATTAAGATTGGCTATTGATTCCGATTTCAGTCACGATTATCATTTTGAATAACGAAAATAGAAATGACAACGCTATGATTCGATTAAACATTACCGAGTATAATCTTCGTATCTTCTTCTTTTATAGCTAAAATATAGTTTAATCCTGTTACACCAAACTATACTGCTCTCAGAGCTGCGCTTCACGACATACTTATGGTGCTATTCTGCTTTTTACCTGTAAGCTATGAATCTGTAGGTAACGATTGCTCTGTAAGAGGCCGCCGTATGAAATCGCAAATAAAGCAATTCTGGATTTGTTCCTGTAACTATCTCAGTTACGGTGCTACATTTGAACTACTTTGATACATTTCTTGGAAAACATAACCTAAAACCGTAGAAATATTTTGAATTTGAAGGTATTTGCGTAGAGTATCACTTATCCTCCCAAATTATTTTATTAGGATTCTGTTTGATTGCAGCTTTACTATTGTTAAGAGATGAAGGAAGGAAATGAAATATGCAATATGAAATGAGATATATTGATTTATAACATGATTTTAGGTATAAATAGTCCGTATTACTTGAAAGAAATGCCTATATTGAAATCTAAAATTCATATGCCAATTATTATCTCGATTATTATATCATACACCATATTATATATTATAGAAAGAGGGATAATAGCTTTCCCGCTACTGCAATATGGCATTAGCATTTCTTGTTTGTAGGAGGTTCTAAAGCTTTCACTAAAACCAAAGTGGAATGTTTTTTTATTCAATCTGAAGATGATGATAAATTGATCATCCGGAATTTCAAATGAATCCATACCATTATACAGGTACTAGCTAGCTCAGTGGTGAAGCATAGCACTTGGAACCGGAAGGTCCTTAGTTAAATCCCGGGCTAGGAAAGAAGTTACTAGTCAGATGTAGCGGCCACCTTTTACTGTTGTGTCAAAAATGAACAGTGCTGCGTATAAGTTGACGAAAGAACACAGTAACAGTCAACACATAATACAACTGACTCCTAACTCGCACAAGCACTTAGGAGCTTCAGAGGGGTCACCTTGAAAGAACTAGGAAGTCTACCAAATATAAAAAAATATCTGCTAAATTGATTCAATTAAATCGTTAAGATCGTTTCGAATCGTTCTTTCCTAATCGATTCGAATCGTTTGAAACCGTTTCGGATCATTCCTTCCAAATCGTTCGGAGTGTTTTTGAATCGTCCACTTTGGACAGTTTTAGAACTTTTCAAAACGTTTTAAATCGTTCCAAACCTTTTCGAATCGTTTCAATACGTTTCAATCATTTCAAACTCCTTCGTTTAAACCGTTTCGTTCCTTAGTCCTGAATCGTTTCGAACCGTATCAAATTTTTTGAAACCGTTTCAAATCGTTTTGGAACGGTGCCCAGGAATCGTTTCTAACCGTTTCGAATCGCTCATTCTGAATCGTTTCAAACCGGTTCGAATCGTTCATTCTGGATCGTTTCGAAATCTCGGCCCCTTAGGCGTTATTTACACCTGCTTATTCATATCACTGGCACTGAAGTGAGGATATGTTCAAGGGAAATAGCTGTTCCTAATCTTGATACGGTTCTCCTCAGAAACATCAATACAATTATTATCCCGGCCTTTGTTAAGATTCGCAGGAAACACACATAAAAGTTGTCTTTTCAATTGGCAAAGTTATATTCGAAGATTCGAAGTCTCGACAATTAGGAAACTTTAACAACTCAATTAAGAAGTGTCTAAACTTCCAACTAACACAAATACTCAAACGATAATGAAAATCCATATCCCCGGGGAAATGCGGGAGGAACAGTGGATAGGAGGCTGCTGGGAGGGACCGCCATGAGAAAATACAGGTGAAAACACTCCTCTCTTTTCATTCAGAGACAGTGTAAAGACGTACCTACATTAGAAATTCGTTTCATCCCAAAGAGCTTCCGGAATTCTCTCACCTCTGTGAGTTTATCTCATCTATCTACCGGGAAATATTGTTAGCATTTAATACTTTCATCTATGAAAAATTGCTTTCAATTCAGAAGTTTTCGGTTATAATTGTACAAGTGCATACAAATTACTGATAATTTTGCAAGAAAGCGTGTTATCAATTGCATAAGTTTATTTTCATATTTCGGCGAAAGAGCCCGAGTCCTCGGGCTCTTTCGCCAAAATATGAAAATAACCGAATGCAATATTTATAAGATAACATGCTTGAATGTAAAATTATCTGGTCATTTTTATGCACGAGTGCAATTCATTGGAATATTTCACGAATAAAGAAATATTCTCTGAGAAATATCATATTACTGACGAAGACTATGAATAAAATCTTGCTCTTGAACAAATTCAACTGTATTGAGCATTCACCGAAACGCGACATTTGTTGACACTTTAAAGTTTATTTTGTTTCTGTTTGTATTGTTTCTGTTGTCAAGGCAACGGGATATTTCGGATGCAATTTTCGCTCTGCATTACAATTACCGCTGTAATTTTTCGATAATTGCATTCTTGTCATGAGAAGTTCTATGTATAAGGGAAATAGTCCGTGAGGTTCTCAGATGAATTTGATTATGATTAGGTACCTATTGAAATAGACCAGTTGATGTTTCAGTTATAAAAGATGGTCCACTCTTTGGCACTCTTGTTCCTCCGAACAGACTGCTTATTAATTTGCCCAAATGTCTGTAATTTTCGATTTTTTGGATGAAAATGGTCTTGAACGATTTGGTTCGACAAAATCAATTCCGTCCGACCAGTCCGGCCGGCCGTTAACACGGTAAGTCTCGAAGGGAATGAGCTAGACAGTTGTAATTTTCAGAGTAGGTTTGGGAAATAAATATCTCGGTTAAGTTCGTTACTGGGCAAACTCGATCTGATAGTTTCGGAGTAACGACAAAGGATTTTTTTTTTACATTACAAGTTTAAAATTCAATTTTCTTTAAGATGCAGTTTAATCATATATGTCATCATGACATAAGTCGTAATTTGTCCGGCGCATTTTTTCATTTTTTTATACAATATAAAGTAAAATATATATCTATGGGAGATGATAGCCCTTCTTAAGAGCCCTGTAGCGGGCTTCGAACATCTGAAGTTATGAATAATAATCGCAGGACTTGGACCGGTCAGACCTGGTTTTGAAAGAGACCCTCCTGGCCTTACAAGCAACATTTTCATTTTTGAATTCAAATATTGAAGGGATTTTAGGAGTGAATATCTTCGAAAACTAGCGGAGGCGATTCTTCTCCACGAGATCCCATTCGCCTACAGAGAAGTGTTTTTGTGAGAGGAGACTTTTGAAAGGCTATGTATTATTTTTAATTTGTTTTCGTTTCCTCCTCTAGTCTTTTCATTTTTCAGATTGAGTTTCGGGTACCTTGGCGAAACCCATCCGTTTTTTGACGAGGGAATCCACATTGAAGAAATATATCCCCATCAATATTTTTAAATTTCAGCAAATTTTGTAAACAATAGTTACAAATCACCACACTCACGGGGAGAAAGGGTTTTTTGCTGAGGTTTTTCCCTAAGCTCTTGTATCATACGTCGAATTGTATGGTACCCCGTTACACCAACCTCTGCTAACACATATACAGCTCTCAGTCAAAAGAATATATGTATATATATATATCATAAGAATCCATTGATATCATTTTCAGCTCTTACAAGCTAATATTTTAGGAAATATGATTTTTCTCAATATGAATATAACGATTTTTTTTGTTACTCTGAAACCATCAGGCTGATTTCGCCCAATAACGAACTTAATAGAAATATATATCTCCCAAACCTACTCTAAAAATCAAATATCTAGCTCATTCCTTTCGAGAGTTATCGTGTTAACGGCAGGCCGGATCGGCCAGTCAGAATCGATTTTGTCCACGGACTCTTAATCAGTGAGTCGCACCAAATCGTTTAAGACCAGTCTCATCCAAAAATTCGAAAATTAGGGACATTTGGGTGAATTGATAAGCACTTTGTTCCGACGAACAAGAGCACCAAAAACCCCCATGTAACCCAATTCCCACTATTCTCGATTCACTTATCCTCACCTGCTCGGATGAGATTTACTTCTTCGAAATGTAATGTATTCCTACACGTATGATGGAATGTCCTGCCCGAACAATTATATCTATATTCAGAAAGGATATATTGTGCAAATTCGAATAAATCAGTATAATCACAATACATCTATTATTTTAATGGATTCCCAACCGACACTCTTAAATACAGGAAAAATGTTTGTACCTATTTGCTTGAAAAGTTTGTCGGGGATAAAAATGGGTTCAAGCCCTGTGGACAGGAGCTTTCTGGCGCTCTAGTTCAAACAGACAAATTATATCTCCGAAAGTATTGGTTTCTCAGAGTTGGGAATTGTATCAATGTATTCATATGATATAGCCGCATCATAAAGGAAATTCAATTCAAATAATAGTTTATTTATCAAGATTAAATGAGCAATCATGAGAATGAGAACTGCACCATGGAAGAAATCAAATTAAATCTGGCCAATTTTGCCCAATAACGAACTTAACCGAGATATTCATCTCCCTAATCTACTCTGAAAATTTCAACTACCTACCTCATTCCGTTCGAGAGTTATATCTATGTCTATGGATGAAAAGCAGTCTCACTACTCTCAGATCTCTTACTAACTTCATGTTCCGTTCCGAAATGTAAGACTTTTCTGAGAAAAACTAATTTCGGAGCAAGCAACTGAGATTTTTCTCACTTCGCTCACAATTCTTCGATTGATTAGATAATGTCATGTCACAGGAACATGAGTTGACATTAGGACAATTCATACATAGAATTATATCATTCTGTGACAACGTTGAAATACGATTTATTATGAAATTTTGAAAAATCATATCTCCGAAAGTATTAGCTTGTTAGAGTTAAAAATGATATGAATGGATTCTTATGATAAAACTGCTTATTAAAAAAAAAATAATTTGGAATTTGTTTTGTAAAAAAAAAAATTTTTTTTGTTACTCCGAAACCATCTGTCCGATTTTGCCCAATAACGAACTTAGCCGAGATATTTATCCTTCAAACCTACTCTGAAAATTTCAACTCTCTAGCTCATTCCGTTCGAGAGTTATCGTGCCTACGGCCGGCCGGCCGGACAGAATGAATTTCGACCACGGATTCTTGATCAGTGAGTCGAACCAAATCGTTTAAGACCATTTTCATCGAAAAATTCGAAAATTACAGACATTTGGGCAAATTGATAAGCACTCAGTTCCGAGGAACTAGAGCGCCAAAAAAAATAACTTTGACAATCAGTTGCCAAATGCCACTACTAAATTCAACCCATATTGAAAACTAGAATACTTTCTCAAAATTTCGAATTGAAAACTTTTTCCATCGAACTAAGGAACACTGCGCTTTAGAATTACAGTATATATTTATACAAAATACCATAATTACAACGCAGGTTCATCCTATCACTTCCATGGAATTCCGATAGAAGAAATCTTCTATTTACAAATCAATACTTACTGCAACGCAATTCTATTCACCAGTAGATATCTACAGAAGGTAAAGCTGTATTCCAAAGAAATTGCAGTGCAATTACAAGATCTCTAGTCCCATTCTTATGGAATAGGTCGTTTTATAGTACACGTCGATGGTGCTCAGACGGTTTAAGAGCGATAAGAAAGGGTTCTCACACTTTTCAATAAGCTACATTAACACATTATACCCTAATAGGGGACCATAAAACATAAAACATAGTGAGTTATCAGGTTTTTATGGCTGGAGTTATTAAAGTTATTTAATAACAACGCATGTAAAATTAGTTTTTCAAGAGTGTCTACGATTAAAACAAAACCATGAGGTTTATTCTCCACTCTTTGGCCTAAGTCTTGCTCAAGTCTAATGTCTGGCGCGCAGAGCTGGTCTAAGGAATTATTGAATATGACCTTGGAATTTTTTTTCAGGTACACTTTGAGATGGAATCATGAAACTTCACGATCGAGTGGAGCAAAGGTTGTTTTATATCAGATTCAGTCAATGAAACTGATGTTTATCGGTTTCTTAACAATAACATTTTTTTGAGGAATTTTAATTAAAATTGCAAAGGGATCAAAATTCAATTTTTAAGAGTCAATCAGTTAATGGAACCTTAAAAATTTATTGAATGACCATCAAATTAGGCCCCTTTCAAAAATTATACATTTATGACAACGAACAATGTGATCATCAAAATATTGTTGATAAATTTTCAGGAATCCACTTCAGTACTCGTCAGTTTCATCTTTTGTTTGATTGATAAGCCAGCTTCCCAGCATTCTCCTATATGAGGCACCATTATGAATGTCCCTTATAAATTATGATACAAGTATGCATATCTTGGGACCTGTATAACTGAATGATCTGTGTTCCACTATTTTTTCCGTCTTCTGAACAATGTACCCAGCTCGACTTCTGTGCCTTGCATTGTAATCATGGCAGTTGTGCCAATTTAGCGACAAAAAGAATTTTAATAATCTCTCTAGGAGGACTTTTTGAATTCGATAAATTCTTGTTACTTTCACGACAGCAGGTTGAAAAGTCCCGACTTTTAACCCCTACTCTCGAGATTACACAACCCTTGAAAATGTTGAGTGTAGAAAAAATTATTAAAAAAAAATGAAACTAATATACAATATAGAAGAATGTTAAACTACATATATCTATCGTATCAGAAGTTGGATTTGTCAAATAATGATAAATAATTTGAAGGTGAAATGATCAAAATTTTCGTAATCCACTTGATCGGAAGAAAAATGTCTCAGGTATAAGTGGAATTTCAGAATTTAATTTTTGATGAATTACGAACATATAAGATATTTCCCATGATATAGAGCTCCGGCCCTGCTTCCATTCTCCCAACTTGAAATATTGCTCGAACATCTGCAACCAGACAAACCAGTTTTCGAGAAGTTCCAAGGCACATTATAAGAAAGTAAATTATAAATAAGCTCATTTCAAAAACCCCTTATACAAACTTTACGAGATTCATTATTTACTACTAAAGGAATAATATATTTTAAATAATGGTTGACTTGACGTGCAGTTTTTTCATTTTTGGTTCGTTACTTTCGAATTTTTTCAGGTCGCCTTTGAATTTTTGCGGCAAATCTAATTAGGGAGGACCGTAAATTCATCACTTTGAATTTAATGTTTTTCACACTTATTTCTGTAGGATTTTTCAAAGGTGTAGTTGGAGACAAGGAGTATTTCTTATTACATACATACAGTGTGGGAAAGACAAATGGAATAAATTCATTATCTTGGTTACTATTCCTATTTATGGAAGATACCGAAACACGTCAAATTTAAATTTTAAATTGTCATTCTTCTTCGTAAAAATGTGAACCCTACCTTCAACCCTCTTTGAAAGACAATTACAACCCCCAATTTTTCAAATACGAAGTATGAGCTTGTGTGATACATCGTTTGAAAGGTCTCGTCATTCTCTATTCTGAAATGTTAACACTTTCATGTTTATTGCAAAAATCAAATTAGAAAAAATAAAATCAAGTGATTAGCGGAATTTGGTACAATATCAAAAACTAAAATGTAATACAAAATGTAGCAATAAAATTATGAATGTAAATGAAGTAGATGTTCAAAGTGTTCACTTGCGAAGGCCTTGGCAATATCCCAACCTCAAATAAAAATTTCTTCCAACATTATTCCCGGAGTGATCGACCAAAGCGCAAGCGTTATTCGATCTTTTAGATCATTAAAATCAAGGGTTTTAGTTTTGTACCCAATACTCTTCACATATCCCCAAAAAATTAAATCTAATGGGTTAAGATGAGGGAATCGCGCTGGCCATTCGATCGTTCCTCGCCTTCCTAACCACCGATTTGGAAATATTGCGTCGAGGTACTGCCGGACATTACGTTGGTAATGTGGTCGTGCTGCATCCTGTAGGAACCATATCGTATTCCGTGGAACTTGAGGATTTCCTTGAACAGGATATAAATTAGCCAAAGGTGGAGCGACATCATTTTGAAGTATCTAGTGCTAAATAATTATCGCCATTCAAATTTCCCTCAATCAAAGAGACCTATGATATGGTTTCGAACATTTCCTGCCCAAATATTAAACTTTTGAGGGGATTGCGCGTGTTCCTCTCTCATCCAGTGAGGATTTTCGGTAGATCAGTAGCGGCAATTTTGACGATTGGCATGGCCGTTGAGAGAAGAAGTACACTAATCAGAAAACAAAACGTCTACATATTGGATAATATTGTTATCCAACATGTCCATCATTTATTCACAATAATAAGTTATCCTAGCAAAATCGCATTCCAAGAGCTCCTGAAGGGTAGGTATAATTTTATAGGGATGCATTTTATTTTATTTTAATATGTTTAGAATCGATTTATGGCTGACAATCAGTAACCAAGATAATTAATTTATTCCATTTGGGTTTTCCACACTGTATAATGAAAAGTTGGACCAACTGCCTAATTTTTTTATATTTTTCATCTACCTATAGGAAAAAAAATCATCACACATCCACCACCTCCTTTTTATGTCCATCCGACTGTAAAGCATTGCGGTATAAATTTTATTATTATATCTAGATATTCCAAGTATCCTGAATACTGAAATTTTCAGAGGAACAACATTCTACGTACATGAAATGGAAAATTCAAATACAGAAACGCAAATTCTACACAAAGATATATTGTTTATAATATATGTTATTTTACTGATTTTCCTTATTTGTATTTATATCTTCCGATTCTTTTTTCATGGTTAGCGAACCACTTATTGCAGTAGAACTTGTTATATTTGATCTAACTATTTTTATTTCATTATTCATTAAATAATCCTTCATCTTCAACCCTCAGAGTAAATCGGTCGAATGAAAAAGTCTCAGAATATTACTATCAAACTGCTGATCGTCGACACTACAAAGCACATTTAGACTTGCAAATTAATCCGTCAAAACAAATATTTTCTTGAATTTTCCAAATTTAAAGTTAATTTATACTGCTGGGATTGTTGGAATAACAATATCGGATATTACCCTGTTTCCAATCACCTACCAGCATGCCAGGAGTTCAGAAAACAAATCAAAGTGTGAATAACCCTGAATATTCTATCAATAAATTATTTATTACTCTCGAAAACAGTTAATTTTAATTGAAGCAAATTCTGGCATCATGAATCCGTAATAGAATTGTTAATTAACAGATACTTCTATCTGAAATACACATTGAATTTCAATTAATTCAATGAAAATACCTGGTGAACTGTTTATTTAATTGCACAATTCTGAAATCCATTAGATTGTCTGATATGGAGTGAGTTAAGAATTTAAGATCTCAAATAAGGAAAAGTTAATTAATTAGTGACAGATAATGAAGATCAGAATCCAGAAAAAAAAGTTTCACAGTTTTGAATTCATTTCTATCACCATAAACCTAGTTTCCAGAAACTGGTTGGCTAGATATGTAATTAATCAAATGATGTCATTATTTATTTTTTTTCATTGGAATTAATAAAAATTGGTTCAAGCACTGACGTGAAGTCAGACGCTTTTGCGCGTATGTTCTATTGTCCATTCTTCTGTATTGGACACCCTTAATCGAAATTACCATGGTAAATTATGTTGTCCATTCTCCTGTATTGGACACTCTTAATTCGAATTTACCATGGTAAATTCGAATTAAGTGTCCAATACAGGAGAATGGACAACATAATTTACCATGGTAATTTCGATTAAGGGTGTCCAATACAGAAGAATGGACAATAGAACATACGCGCAAAAGCTTCTGACTTCACGTCAGTGCTTGAACCAATTTTTTTTTCGTGATTTTTTTGAAATTTTCTAGGGGTACGGTTCTTAAAATTTTTTTTCTCGTCGTTTTTTTCAAATTTTCTAGGGGTACGGTTCTCACAAAATTTTAAACACGTCTTTATGTTGATTTTCTACTACTAGTTACCAAACTTCAATTCGATCGAATATTTATTTTTTGAGTTATCAAGGAAACAATATTCCAGATGGGTATAACTCGGAAACCGTTAGACCGATTATGCCCAAAATTGAACTCAACTCTTCCTTTCGGATACGCAACCTTCCCTGAAAATTGCAAGTCCCTATCTCCTTTCGTTCGAAAGTTATCGAGGCAACGGTCACCCATCTACTGAACTCACACAAGAATGCTCGAACCTCCAACAATATTTAACCGATCGTATTAAAACTTGAAAATTGTCAGTATAGTTAGGTTATGAAGGCTCTTGCAAAATTTCAGCAATTTCGAACGATTAGTTACTGATATATAGAACTTTTTTTTTTTATTTTCAAAGATTTATTTAAAATTTTCTACAAATGCTATCCTCACCAAATTTTGCAAACGTTTCCGCATTGGCATTCTACAACTAATAACCATGTTTGAATTCAATCGGTTCAGTATTTTTCGAGTTAATGAGGAACAAAAACCACAAAATTTCATAAAATTTCAGATGGCTATAACTCTAAAACCGTTTGGCCGATTAGGCTCATAATCAAACTGAAATGTCGCGTTGTGGTGTACATCCTAACCTGAAAACTTGAGGCCGCTATCTCTCTCAGTTCTCAAGTTATCGTGACAACAATAATATTTTTTAATAATTTTTTAATAATTTTGTAGCCATACGATTCGCACAAAATTTCACAAACGTGCTTAGGTTCATATTCTACAACTACTCACCAAGTTTCAATTCGATCGGATTCATATTGGTTGAAAACAAAATTATTACTCGGAAACCACTGAGCCGATTATGCCCATTAACGAACTTGTCCGTCGTATTGGGATGCGCCACCCACCCTGAAAATTTCAAGTCGCTAGCTCTTTTCGTTCTCAAGTTATCGTGGCAACGGCCGGACGGCCGGACGGCCGGACGGACAGAATCAAATTTGACATCGAATTCTTCATTGGGGAGTCGAACTTAATCGTTTGAGACCATTTTCGTCAAAAAATTCGAAAGTTACAGACATTTGGGCAAAACTATAACGCGATGTTCCCCAGAACATACGCGCAAAAATTGAGACAAGTATTATGTTTTCCGCATCACAAAGCTAAAATAAAATAGTACCTGCACTCTCACCAGGATTTGACTAAATTATACAGAAAAATTGATTTACACCATCGAACTCTTGTTGTATGATATCACTTAAATCAGTAGAACAAAAAGAACGATAATGAATAGATACTTCATATCCGTATCCATATTACTTGTACAAAATTATTAAAAATTGGTTCAAGCACTAACGTGAAGTCAGAAGCTTTTGCGCGTATGTTCTATTGTCCATTCTTCTGTATTGGACACCCTTAATCGAATTTACCATGGTAAATTATGGTGTCCATTCTCCATTGACAACATAATTTACCACGGTAAATTCGATTAAGGGTGTCCAATACAGAAGAATGGACAATAGAACATAAGCGCAAAAGCTTCTGACTTCACGTCAGTGCTTGAAACAATTTTTTTTTTCGTGATTTTTTTAAAATTTTCTAGGGGTACGGTTCTTAAAATTTTTTTTTCGTCATTTTTTTCAAATTTTCTAGGGGTGCGGTTCTTACAAAATTTTTCACACGTCTTTATGTGGATTTTCTACTACTAGTTACCAAGCTTCAATTCGATCGAATATTTATTTTTTGAGTTATCAAGGAAATAATATTCCAGGTGGGTATAACTCGGAAACCGTTAGACCGACTATGCCCGAAAACGAACTCAACTCTCCCTTTCGGATACGCAACCTACCCTGAAAATTGCAAGTCCCTATCTGCTTTCGTTCGAAAGTTATCGAGGCAACGGTCACCCATCTACTGAACTCACACAAGCATGCTCGAATCTCCAACAATATTTAATCGATCGTATTAAAACTTGAAACTTAGCAGTAGAGTTAGGTTATGAAGACTCTTGCCAAAGGTCAGCAATTTCAAATGAATAGTTACTGATATATAGAATTTTTTTTTTATTTTCAATGATTTATTAAAAATTTTCTACAAATGCTATCCGCACCAAATTTTGCGAACATTTTCGTGTTGGCATTCTACAACTAATTACCATGTTTGAATTCAATCGGTTCAGTATTTTTCGAGTTAATGAGGAACAAAAAACCACCAAATTCCAGAAAATTTCAGATGGCTATAACTATAACCGTTTGGCCGATTATGCTCATAAACAAACTGAAATGTCTCGTTCTGGTGTACATCCTAACCTGAAAACTTCAAGCCGCTATCTCTTTCAGTTCTCAAGTTATCATGACAACAAAAATATTTTTTAATAATTTTTTTAAAATTTTCTAGCCATACGATTCGCATAAAATTGCACAAACGTGCTTAGGTTCATATTCTTCAACTACTCACCAAGTTTCAATTCGATCGGATTCATATTGGTTGAAAACAAAATCATTACTCGGAAACCACTGGGCCGAATATGCCCATTAACGAACTTGTCCGTCGTATTGGGATGCGCCACCCACCCTGAAAATTTCAAGTCGCTAGCTCTTTTCGTTCTCAAGTTATCGTGGCAATGGCCGGACGGCCGGCCGGACAGAATCAAATTTGACCTCGAATTCTTCATTGGGGAGTCCAACTAAATCGTTTGAGACCATTTTCGTCAAAAAATTCGAAAGTTACAGACATTTGGGCAAAACTATAACGCGATGTTCCCCAGAACATACGCGCAAAAAGCACTGATGTGAAGTCAGGAGATTTTCCTCGCATATTCACGCCTCACGCACCCTCACGAAATACTGCATGAGCCTTCCAGCGGTCTTTTTTCAAAAGAGTACTAGATTTCAATACGCATATGTATTTTTGAAAATATTGGGAAAATAAAATTCGGCTTGAATGTTTTGTACAGAATTTCGGCGGAACCTGACAAATAGTTCCTGAAATATGAATTTTTTTTAAAAACTTATTATTTTATTTTTTGATTAAATATTTTTATTTTTTCTTCTAGAGATAAGATCCTCTATAAATTCCTCAGAAATGAGCGCGTCGGCATTCTAGTATTACCAAGTTGAAATTGGATACAATTTCTATTTTTTGAGATATTGGGGAAATAATAACAAAATTTCAGATAGGTATAATTCCGAAACAGTTTGATTAATTATGCCCAATAAATAACTCAACTGTCGTATTCAGATGCGCAGTATTCCCTGAAAATTTAAAGTTGTTATCTCTTTTCGTTCGAAAGTTATCGTGGCAACGGTCAACCAGCTGAACTGAACTCGCCTAGGGCTACTCGGCTTCCAATATTCTTTGAATATCTCCAACAATATAGATCCAATCCTGTACAAATTAAGAAATTTCCTGAAAATTTTTTTAAATGATTGTATCAAATTTTTCCAGTGATACGATCCTGATGAAATTTCGTAAATATTTGCGCTCCAGCAATATTAACAATAACAATGTTTTGGGCGCTTGTTCTAGGGAACAGCGAGCTAAAATTTTGCCAAATTGTTTATAATTTTCGAATTTTGTGCCAAACGATGTCTCAAACGATGGTTCGAACCACTGATGAAGAATTCGAGGTGAAATTCGATTCTGTCCGGCCGGCCGTCCGTTGCCAGGATAACTCTCGTAAGGAATGAGATAGCGCCTTGCAATTTGCAAGTTAGGTTGCGGCTCCAAATGTACTGGTTACGTTCGTTTATGGGCATAACCAGCCAATCGATTTCGGAATTAAAACAATCTGTAGTTTTGTTGTTATTTCCTTAATAACTAAAAATATACATATCCGACTTAATTGAAAATTGGTAATTAGTGTACAACGCCAACCCACAAAATTTTGAATATCCGATTTCTAGAAAAAAAAATTTAAAACATACAAATTTTTCTTCTACAATTTTATATTTCAGAAATCTGTTCCTGACTTCACGTCAGTTCTTTTCAAGAATTTTTATAATTGTACGATATTCTACGTTGATAGAAACAAGATATACAGAAAGGATCTATTACGAATATCTGTAGCAATTTTCAACATATTACACAATTCGTTCCAACATGATACATCGAAATTAAAAACACAAAAAGCGTAACAAATCTCTACGAGCGGTAATAGGCGGTGAGCTAATAAAACCAAGATATGCGGTACATCTGTCGTTCTTTATTCATTTCCCGTTCAAATGAATAAGCCGGATTCCTATGTACTCCATAAAGCTAAATGGAATATGCAACATCTATGATTCGTAACGTATTTATGAGTCGTATCGACAATGAGAAAAGAAACGAACCAAGAACAGAACCATGTTGATTAAAGGGCTTCTTTGAAATACTACTGATTTACGACTTGTTATGGAATATGTTATTTCCAGTTTGTTCTCTCCTCTTTCATTGCAGTTCTGATCTAATTTGAACTGTCTTTATGCGCATGTTCAGGTTCGGAACTCATTCCGAATCTGTGCTGTGTAAGTTCACCACTTTATTTATTTTAATATTGGAATTAAGTTGATGCCTATGCATTGTTTTACGTTTTAACGATAAAAAGACGGCTTGAAGGTTAATTTTTCAATACGATCGTTCAAAATGCTCGGCAAAATGTTACTACTTTTTGCACTATCTATAAGTGTACCAGAACTTTTTGTGCGCATGTTCCAGGAAACAGCATGCTCATCATTTTGCTCAAATGTCTGTAATTTTCGATTTTTTTTCGAAAATGTTCCGAAGAATTAGGGTCGACTCACTGATGAAAAATTCGTGATCAAATTTATTCTGTCCGGCCGGCCGCCCGTTGCTACGAAAACTTTCGAACGGAGAGAAATAGTGACTTGCAATTTTCAGGGTAGGTTACGCATCCGTATGCGACGGTTAAGTACATTATAATGAGCATAATCGGCCAAATTTTGTTGTTATTTCCTCAATAACTCATAAAATATAGATCCGAGTGAATTGAAACTTGGTAATTAGTTGTAGAATGCTGACGCGCAAATATTTGCAAAATTTCTTGAGCATCGTATCACTAAAAACAATAAAAATATTTCTTAAAATACAAATTATTTTTTTTTTCGAAAATGATATATTTCAGAAACTATTAGTCAAATACCGCACAAACCTTGAAGCCGAATTTTATTTTCCCAATATATTCAAAAATGTCCTCAGTTATGGCGTTACCGCTTTTTTCGAAAAGTAACAACCATGATAATAGGTTTCGTATTTTGTCTTTGGTAGCTATGAAAAATCATGAATATTCGACAATTGGCGAGTCAATAACAATTCAAATGAATTTACAATGGAACTCTTCATGAAAATAGCTCCAGATTAGTACGATTATAAAACTATTTTAACTGTGGGTCAAAACAAAAAAAAACGAAACATAATAAACTAATAAAAAATAATTTCCATTACAAATATCGTCTCGTTTATTGATTGTCAGTTGGTAAGTGGTCAAATTTTCCATGACGAATGGACAATTTCCACAAAATTCCATATGGATAGTCTTATCGTTCTACTTATACCTCATAATCAACATTTAGCTCACAATTTTTTTGCACCGAAAAATTATAGAAATTGTTCAACAAAATTTTCCATGCAACATTTTTCAGAGCACCCAAAAGAATACATTACAAATACACCGTCGGTAAATAAACTGAATGACGTATAGGACTCGTTCTCTATACGGTACACTGTTAATACCAACTTACAGGAAATAAATTAGAGCAAGAGCCCACGACAGCCAGACCTTCGTTATTTTATAAAAGCTTAAAGTTTGTCTGTGCATGCCCCCTATACAGGTAAGAACGGCCAGCGACTATAGAGTTTGGGTTGTGGTTACTTTGGCAGGTAACAGGTAGTAAAGGTGTAAAAAATAGTACCTTACTTTCGTTAAAGTATAAAGCCCAATTTTTTCATATATTCTTCGGGATAACGTTAGAAATCTCATCATCCATTGCCGGACACTTGTGACGGTTGCTACCCCCTGCCAGACAACCCTAAACTTTAATAAATTATACGTAATTATACTTTCGTCATAATATAAAAGCTGAACTTTATATATGTTACTTGGGGACCTATGAGAAAATGTTACCTCAATAGCCGGACAGTTTTAATGGTTTTTACATCTTGCCAGACATATTGAAAGCCCGCTGTAGGTGCGAGCGGGAGTGCTTAGCCGTTTGCGATCGTTATAACGAAATAGATATAGGTAATATAACGCCACTGCTGCTCCATTTCACTTCGCAAGAATAATCTTCAGTTCAAGTTGACTGCTAATGTAGACAAAAAAATCGCGATGAAAACATCGCGATGTTTTCAATACATCACTAACCGAAAGATGATGAGCAGTAAAAGATCGCAATCGACTAAGCGCCCTATCTCATGCACACCCGCTTGAAGTTTCAATGTGTCTGGCAAGATGTAAAAACCATTAAAACTGTCCGGCTATTGAGGTAACATTTTCTCATAGGTCCCCAAGTAACATATATAAAATTCAGCTTTTATATTATGACGAAAGTATAATTACGTATAATTTATTAAAGTTTAGGGTTGTCTGGCAGGGGGTAGCAACCGTCACAAGTGTCCGGCAATGGATGATGATATTTCTAACGTTATCCCGAAGAAAACATGAAAAAATTGAGCTTTATACTTTAACGAAAGTAAGGTACTATTTTTTACACCTTTACTACCTGTTACCTGCCAAAGTAACCACAACCCAAACTCTATAGTCGCTGACCGTTCCTATCTGTATAGGGGACATGCACAGACAAACTTTCAACTTTTATAAAATAACGAAGGTCTGGCCGTCGTGGGCTCTTAGGCTAAATGGGTTGTTATCAAAATTATAATTTTCGAATTTTGCACAGTTTAATACATTCCTGTTTCCTTGTTCGTTCTTTATTCTGTAGTAAACCTCCAAGATTTCACTCACTACGACTTTGAATTAATGTTGAGCTCTTAATTAACTTCCTTACTTGGTGCTGGAGAAACTAAATAATTCATTGAAATATTTCCAACCAGTCAGTTTAACAAATTGGATAGGTCTTGAGTTGGCTTTTTCCGAAAAAACTGTTAACATATTCCGATTGTTAATTTTGTTTTTTTCCTCAATTGATGGGTGGGTTAATTATTTTATGGCGTTTCACAATGTAAGCATAGGACTTTATTATTCATTATTCGATTTGCTCGTTATGAGTAGGTACCTCATAAAATATTTATGACTTCGTATTAAGTATACATTAAGTGATTGTGTTTGTTACTTATGTAGTTTTTTTTCCAGAGAAAATGACGATTCTTTATTGGAAAATAACCGTTGAATAGTGGTCGTTGGAATTAAATAGGTTTATAATATGATTTCTTCTCAAAATACTCCGATTCTCCATCACTCAGTAAGGAAATAAATAAATAGTATCATTTTTGACATCGAATGACAAAAACAAATTGTTCGAACAAAATTTTCAGGTTTTGTTCAGCAGTATGTAGAATTGAGAAATCCACTTCCACGATTATATTATTTCCGTGTGAAAATGTATAGAAGCAATCTACACGTTATCCACTCAGTGTTTTGAATTCCGCAAATTACTAATCGTGTAATTTTGCGGTGAAAAAGAACGAATCCTGCATGACGAGCAGAAATTGTTACATTTTTCACGTGGACTAGTTTTTGAGAAATATTTTTTGGCGCTCTAGTTCCTCGGAACTGAGTGCTTATCAATTTGCCCAAATGTCTGTAATTTTCGAATATTTCGATGAAAATGGTCTTAAACGATTTGGTTCGACTCACTGATCAAGAATCCGTGGTCGAAATTCATTCTGTCCGGCCGTAGGCACGATAACTCTCGAACGGAATGAGCTAGAGAGTTGAAATTTTCAGAGTAGGTTTGAGGGATGAATATCTCGGCTAAGTTCGTTACTGGGCAAAATCGGACAGAAGGTTTCGGAGTAATAAAAAAAAAATTTTTTTTTACAAAACAAATTCCAAATTAATTTTTTTTTAATAAGCAGTTTTATCATAAGAATCCATTCATATCATTTTTAACTCTAACAAGCTAATACTTTCGGAGATATGATTTTTCAAAATTTCAATGTAAATCGTATTTCACAGATTGATATAATTATTCTATGTATATTCTTTGTATGAATTTTCATAAAGTCAACTTGACAGAAGGGAATATTGTAACTTCAAGAATATTGGGGTTGAAATACTCGTATTTTAGCGATGCAACGGGGACCTCACCCGATAATGTTTGAAAATATTACGTAAATATTGAAAGCATAATTCTGTAGTTCGAGAGAGGAGAAAATTTGATGAACGTAGATCAGGAAATTTTTGATCGATTACAAGGTAATTTATTATTACTTATCTAATAAACTATTATTTGAATTGAATTTCCTTTATGATGCAGTGATATCATATGAATACATTGATATAATTCCCAACTCTGAGAAACCAATACCAGATATAATTTGTCTGTTTGAACTAGAGCGCCAGAAAGCTCCTGTCCACAGGGCTTGAACCCATTTTTTTAAAATTGGTTCCCCTCAGGGTGTAAAGCATGGGCGATTATCTGAAGGTAGAGTATTTGTTCAAGTTGCATGAATTAGTAACCAATAAATTGGGGAAAAGAACAATCTGTATCTATGTATTTTTGGCGCTCTTGTTCTTCGGAAACGTTTTGGTTCTACTCACTGATCAAGAATCCGTGGTCTAAATCGATCTTGTCCGGCCGTCCGTTACACGATAACACTCGAACTAAATGAGCTAGACAGTTGAAATTTTCAGAGTAGATTTGGTAGATAAATATCTCGGTTAAGTTCGTTATTGGGCAAAATCGGCTGTGGTTTCAGAGCAACGAAAAAAAAATTTGTTTTCACATTACAACTTTCAAATTAATTTTTTTTAAGATGCTGTTTCATCGTGAAAATCCATTGATATTATTCTCAACTCTAACAAACTAATACTTTCGGAGATATGATTGTTCAAAATTTCAATAATTAATTGTAATTTTATGATTTCGTAGAATGCTCTAATTCTAATTTGCTGATGTAAGTAAATCCAACATATGAGGTGAGTCATAGACCTACACGTTTTGAATTTATTTTTTTTATGATGCATTTCTATAATAAGAATACATTGATGTAATTCCCATCTCTGAGAAACCAATACTTTCGGAGATAAAATTCGTCAAAGTTCGAATAATTACTCGAACCCAAATCACCTGAATAATTACCGGCTAGTTTGAATTTAATTTCGTTTATGATGCAATTCTATCATGAGAATCCAGTGATATCATTCCCAACTCTGAGAAACAATACTTTCGGGGATTTGATTTGTTAAAGTTTGAACAATCCTGTGGGCTTTCCCACATTTTTTATTCCGTATATTCAGATTTTTTTCAGCTCTATTTGCGTGTTTAATCTTTTAAACATAATATGAGAATTATTCAGATGAAGGAATGATTACATATTGAGAAGTAATTAATAAATATTAGCGTTAATATTTCGAGTTGAATGATTTAATATAAAAAAATGTATTTGTAATTTTAAGGATAAAAAAAAAGTGTGCAAGTTTTGAACAAAACAATAACGAACTCAACCGAGATCTTTATCTCCCAAACTTCCTCTGAAAATGTTAACTGTATAGCTCATTCCCTTCGAGAGTTATCATGGTTATGGCCAGCCGGACGGCCGGACGGATCAGCCGGACAGAATCTATTTTGACCACGTATAGGTACTTGATCAGAGGGTCGAACCAAAACGTTTAAGACCTTTTTCAGCCAAAAATTCCAAAATTACAGACATTTGGGCAAATTGATACGCACTCTGCTCCGAGGAACAAGAGCGCCAAAAATGGTGACAAAAGTAGTATCTACATATACAGGCTGTTTCAAAAAAAGAATTCTGTTGTTAGGATAGGTAAAACACAAAAATTTCGCACTAAACTAAGTGGGGTTTGCTTAGTGAAAATTTTCGGAATCCACATTATAGACTGTGAAAAAAAATTATCTAGGTACAATTTTTTTCAATAGGGTATGTTGAAACTACTGGCAACATTCTAACCATATTTTGTAAGTACATATAAATATGTTTAGGAAGCTGATTATCAATTTGAATTTTATCTTACTCTCATAGTGGGCGCTATGGTTCGTGCCGAGTAGTTTTAAACATAACTTTTTTTAAGATAAGGTTTTCTAATCCAAATTTCAAGTGAACAAATATCATTTCATTTTAGAACAAAAATGTGCTCATAGTGAAACTCGATACTGTGCACCGTTTTTGGAATATTTTTATTTGAAATCTACGAAGTAATAACTGAACGAGTAACTGAAGCAGCTATAGAATAATGATAAAGTTATTAGTTATACAAAATGTCCGTTTTACGATTTAGAAAATATTTACTCAACTACTTATGATGCTGTCTATGGAAAAGAAAAAATTCAGATAAGAATAGGGTTTGTCGCAAACCTCGAAATGGTTCTTTGTAACAGCCTGTATCTTGACTAATTGACTATGAACGCAGTTACCCATTTTTCAATTTTCTACCTATCTAAGCAACGAGGCCGTTTTTAAACACCTGTAGATACAACTGAAAAGAATCGGTATATTTTGAATGTGCAAAAATAAAAAATTGCAGCGATTTTCCATTGCGCATAATATAAATTCTACATATCACAAAACGCTCTACAGAACGTGAGCTGAAAATTCAGATGTGTTATGAAATTTTTTTCGCTGCAGAGGAAACGAAATATAGAACTCTTGATAGGGCTCCAGTATTGTGGTGTTCGCAGCCCATGTTTTCTCATATAATGAAGGACACTGTATCACACCTAGGTATAAAACTGTGTCGATATTGAAGCGGTAAAACCTGTTAAAAACGAGTCGAAAATTAAAATCCGAAACCACAATTCAACAATGAAATTCCTCCATATCAAATCCAACAATGAAGCAACGATGAAATCCCGGATAGAATTGACAGCCTGAAATTGAACCGAAGGCGACTCTCAAAGATTTTCGACGATTGTATGTCACAAATTCTCTATTTCTCTCAGCCCGAAATGCAAGCACAGAAATTCGAAGTAAATTTCCGGCTTCTGCTTCTGGCGCATCATTTCGAAGTCCATTCGTCTTGTTAATGAATTCCGAATCCATTTTTAGAATGCAAATCAGGCCGGGAGGTGGAGATCCATATTTAGAAGTATATTTAACACCGTTGAGAGATATTTCGATATTTTTTGTGGAACCTACTTTCTTGTCCTTCTCTGAATTGATTCTAAGTCGTTTAAATATTTGTGTTGGTCGGCGAAAAGGTTTCCGATGACATAATTGCGTCGCTTTGAGAATTGTTGAGTTGGTGCACATAAAAATTCCGATTGATATAAGTACCATAAACTTTATAAGGATATAGTATCTGAACAATCCAATTCAAATCGTGGCAGATTGAGTAATTATCTAACTGGTTCAACTTTTATAGAAAAGAATTGACAACTCCATGAAGTATTTTTACTGCGATATCGGGTACCTTACTCTCACAGTTTACCGTTGCCTCGGGCAAATTTTTCCTGGTACTAAAATCGATAAGTAGTATGTCGACATTCTACTTTCTTATTTCGTCATCGCTTAAAAATAATGCACCGTTTCTATGAGAATTTTTACCTTTTCCCAGTGTTGAAACGCTTTTACCTTGCACGCTTCATGATGTAACTCCATAGAATCTCTTCAGCATGTATATGCATGATCTTCCAGGAATCTGAGAACGTCTGGAGGCTGATTGAATATCGGTTAAACTTTTGACTGAAAATGCCGTCAATAACCGCTATGGACTTCTTTGGTTTAATTTCTCCATTATATTACCTTAATAGCGTACAGTAAAAACAATGTTTTGAACTACCTGAAATTTTTACAATTTACATTCCGGAGTAGGTACGTAGAATTCAACATTCGGATATAAAATCTGTTAGCAGTACGTAAGCAACTTTTTCCCGCACGGTGATTATCCACATAGTTGCCAATTATAGCTTTTTTCCGACTTGATTCAGAAATATTGAAATCTTTAACTAAAACAAAGTTACAAACTTCACCATCTCTATACAGTGCTTCCCAACAACTCCGCACCAAGAGGGATGATAAAAAATGTTATAAGACTTGGCCAACTGAGACTTCCGGTTTGTGCGGAAATCACCATTTTCAAACCAAAATGTCCATTATCTCAGAAAGTTAGAACTTTTTTTGTGAAGCGTAAACTTGTTTGAAACTGCAATTCAGATCCATGTGCCAAACTCTTTCAAAAAGTGAATAACTACCTAACGGTTTTTTTTTTGTTGACTAGACGACATTGGTGTCAGTATGAAAATGATTGTAACTAGTAAATTTTGTTTAAACTTGGTTTTTCGACATTTGTTCGAATGTTTCCTCAAAAGTAGTTTCATTCTGGTGCAAAGTTGCTCCAATTCATATTTTCGCTATTAAAATATTTCGACTTCAAATTCAATTCACATCCTAGAATCCCAAGAATGCAAATTGCCAATTTATAGCTAGATTTTTGGTTGAAATAGAATTTTGTCATGAATATCCATCCTTAGTTCAATTTCAACGTCAATTATTTTCTATGATCACAGATTTGTGAAAATTCGAAAAAATGTCGAAGAACTAAGTAGGTACAAATAAAGTTTTCTATGCCTATCATGCTGACACTAATATTGTCTAGTCACCAAAAAATATACCGGGAATTATTGAATTTTTATAAGAGTTATAAGCAAAAAAGTAATAATATTTTTCACGGTCTTCCGACCTGAATTTTTTCACATTGATCTAAATCGTAATTTCAAACAAGTTTACTCATTAGAGCGTTTCATACAAAAAGTTCGATTCTTCCCGATAGTCAACATTTTTGTTTAAAAATGGTAATTTCCGCTCCAACCGGAAGTGGTAGTTAGCTGAGTTTTATGTAATATTTTTTCATTTTTGATGCACCAACATTTTGTTAAAAATAAAATTCGGAAATAGTAATATAAAAGAAAAGTTCCTCTTGGTGCGGAGTTGCTGGAACTGTATTCATGAGGGCATAAAAGAAATAAGTTCGAATATTGAGTTTAATTGGTTCAATTCAAGAGATAAAAATAAAATAATAATTTTTCCCGAGGACCCACTAACGTGTCAAATAATATACCTGCGGGTCAGTGGTTCTCAGTATAAAAAAGTGGTTCTGAAACCGTCCTAATATAAGCGGATGTAGAGAAGGGATCAACTCCAGGAATGTATTTTCGAGTTTGGCCTTCCATACAACCATATTCGCACCTGCTTGAGGATGATCAGGTTCAAAAGTCATTGAAATTATTTGGGAAAATTTCAGGGGATGGAAATCAATTTCATTCTTCCTCAACACAATTTTAATGACGTTTGTCTCATTACCACAACATATGTTGTTAATTATGCAGAAATAGCGAATCCAAATTGATACAATTTTAAATTCATTCCCACGTTTTTCGCTCAGTTTATTACTAGGATTGTCCATTTAGGTCTACTGTAAAGTACCTACACATTCTTCACGGAATTATGTATAGGATTCAACAACAAAGAAGACTGATATTGGAATTTATTGTTATTTCCCAGGACCGCTTTGAAGATTCCAACCTATAAGCCTCTTAAAGACTGAAGTAAAACATTTGAGAGTCTTGAGAGCGCAAGGTAGACCACGATTTTGACACCAATTCCATGTGATGCTCCCGTTTTAAGCCTTGGAGATAAACCTGTTTTAATCTTCTGTATTTCGTGAGAATTGTCCGCTTATATTTAGCTGTCAGTTTGTACTTATGACTTTCAATTCAGATTATTGTATGAAGATATGTTAGATACTTATACCAACATTTTTTACTGAAGTGGATTAATTGGTAGGAGCTTTGGAAACATGCTTTTGTAACAGATTTACATAGAGTCAACTGCGATTTACGTAAATTTTGCTAGGAGTTTCCCATGGTTCAGTTCTTGGCCCGCTATTCTACAAAAGGGGTATCTACCTTGTACAAATACTGATCAAACATTCTGCAAACGTCTACATCGTTTCCGACGCAATACGTGGCCTCCATATTCTCACAATTGCCGATGAGGGTGTTGATTGAAGCCACGATGGGCCTTAAATGTTCCAGCGTTGTGACCTGCTATAAGTCCACGTGCGAAAGGAAAACAAATTGGGATCGCCCGGCGGATTCGACCACCGACAATCCTCTCCAAAGATACTCCGCACCACAGATTAATATGTCACAAACAACACAGAGCAGTCACTCGATGGTGTCCAGAGTACCTGAACATAGAGCATTAATCACTGTGATCATTGTCGTATCCTTATTATTTGACAGTTCTCGATGAAAATTGGATGTCAATCGGGGGTCGAGAAGCGGAATTCACGGCGCGTCTCAGCGGTTACGTATTTACGTCGGCGGATAACGATAGAATGATTCGAAGCGAGTTCTATGCGCCCCTCCCCGAGCCTCCTCTCCCACTTTTTCAGCTGCGCGAACTGTTTCTGTTCGGTGCTCGGCCCGCGTCGATTCAAATCTCAAAAATCCATGAAAAGGGAATAAATAATACCTACTCCTCTCCTTATCCTTCCTCTTTTACTTGTATTCATGCTATTTCGGATCTAATCACAGAATGTTCACCAATTTTCGCGTGGATTATTCAATCCTGGTTGAAGTCCTTTTTTTCTGTCGGAGGATGGTTGAAGATGTCGGCCCAATAATGTCTTGAGGGTGTAACGAATCCTACTTACTTTCTTGGATTTATACGGGGTTTGGTTGAAGTATGGAACCACGTAAATATCTTTAAAACGATAAGGATGATATTCATGAAACTTTGCAGGGTAGTACAATCTGATACCATATTTTTGTTACAACTGTACATCCGGTGTAACCGGAAATACCCTCAACTTTTTTAATTTAAATGGGGCACCCTGTATACGAAAAGTTTCCAACTGTGCATTGAAGTATTAGACAACTGAAAATGACGAAATTTTTCCGACTGCTTTGAAATTTTTCCAACTGTTTGAATTTTTTCCGACTGCTTTGAAATTTTTCCAACTGCTTCGAACTTTTGCTGACAGCTTTAAAATTTTTCCGACTGCTTTGATAATTTGCCAACTCCGGTCAACATTAGGTCCTTTAGGCCCGTTCCTGAACATCAAAACTCCTTTTCCGAAATTCAAACTGATCTATTTTTATTATTAAAAGAAAGGAGCAAACTGCTTACTTACATATTTACGTTGCTAAATTCAATAGAAATAAAAGCTTTTTAAAATGCCGCTCGACAGTGAGAAACAGCTCAAATTGGTACCACTAGATGGTTTGTTTTATCACTACGCGCTTTGGGATAACACAAAAGAAAATAAATAATATTTCTTGCCGGCTACACACATTGTGCCGAAAAATATTGAATATTTAATTCACGGCAACAGGAATGCGTACAAGGGTACATGGTGTTGTTCCATGTTATCCCGTCCCTATTATCTGCGTGCTTTGCATTTATCCGGCCAGGTGGACCAATTCCTTCACATTTTATGAAATTTTTTTCTCCATTGAAATTTTTCAAACTTTGTTGAAAATTTGCCAACTCCGTTCAACATTGGAGGGGGGTCATTCCCCATCCCCACCCTTAGGCCCGTGCCTGTAGGTTCATTTATTTTCCATAGACCAACGGTTCCCAAACCTTTTTGTGACCATTACCCATAAATCGGGTTAGATATTAGCAATAACCCCACCCCCCACCGAATGTACCAAAATTACTAATAAACCGTATCCAACAGTTATATTTCGTCGTTAGTCGCACCACGGTTTTTTCGGCCGCGTTATGCCCCTATTACACTAGGCATTTTCGTGCCTATTTATCAGCTTGACTGAATGGGATCGGGACTATTTTCTAGACTTTTTCAGGTTTAAATAAATAGAACTGGTTCTATTTTTCCCTTAGTCAATGTTCGCGGCCCAACATCATTCGAACAAATTAAAATTAGTCTTGCCTTAACCCCCAAAAAATCCCGCTTTAACCCTTGGGGTTTAATTACCCCCAGGTTGGGAATCGCTGCTCTAGAACATTGAGAATTATAATTCGAACAAAATCACTTCCAATAGGTATTCAAAATGTTCACTTCCTGACAATACAATGCAAGCCCATTAATTTATTTACTTTACACTAATGTGAATAAAAACGTGAACACGTGTTTTTAGAAGTTCTTTGTGTAATCCATATAATTTAGTAAGAAATAAAGGAGTACTATCTAGAAGGTTGCCAACCTAATTGACAGAAATAAATTATTCGATATAGAATAGTTCATTTGAGTGAATAAGATCGTGTAGAAGTAATAATTGTGATCATTTTAGAATTCATGAGGAATAAATATTTTTAATGATTTGCATCCTGAAAGTAATCCCATATCACGTTCAACAGTTACTAAAACCTCACTGGGATGGTCAAAAGTTTGCCAAAGACTTGAAGACCGTGGATCGCAACGAACGAAGGTATTAGACAAAAAATTACAATTGATTTAGAGGACTGATGGACATTGTAATGACGACTAGTATTTTGCAGCTAATGTAGTATTTTAAGATGACGCAACATTCACAGAGTGCTGTCATAATTTGTTTTCAGATGAATTCCCCAAATTTTTTTTTTCCTGCTTTATTACCTACACGGCAAAACTTACCTAAATGACAGTGTTACCGTAGGTACATTTTTTTTTATTTTCTCAACATTTTTCTTTAGGTAACTCTAATAATGCAGCTAATAAAAAAATTGGGGGTGGTCATTCAAAAGAAAATATGATGCCACTCCGTAAAAGCGAATGACTTCCTTTAAAATTTTTATGCCATAAGGTGGTTAATTGAAAACTAAAATTGACCTGTTCGAGCGTTTTGCTTGAAAACATTCAATATCGCAGTGATGCATTTTGTTCCTTACTTCATCCGCACACTTTATAAAATGTTCAAATGCTGGAAACGGAAGTGTTATTTTATTATTTATAACAGTAGAACTGGAAAGCTGAGAAATACAATACTTTGAAAAATTGGATGGAGGATTGGAAAAATTATATTTATTGTCACGAAGTTCTTCTGATTTCTTCAGGAAATATCTTCAGCACCAATGATTTATAATACAATGAACAAGTGCATCAGTCTAACACGACTTGAATGCTTTCATAACTTTTTCTAAGAAATTATTAAACTCTTTACGAAATGTTCATCAACGGATCTCCAATTCTCTCAAATTAAACAAATTCAATCCGATTCACCCCGATTATCGCGGTGGGAATAAAAATTTAAAAACCTGGGAAATAATTTCAAGAATCCACACATCTCGCCTAATGGCCAATGACCATCAATAAGAATTACCCGGGAGTAGACGTTATGCAAATTTTTCCGTGTTCGCTAATAAGAAGATGAAATTGAGAAATTTTATATTCGACGAAAACTCCTCCCGAGCTTGTTTTTATGCAGAATCCAATTAGTTAAATGGCATATCAAATTCATTATTCACCGGAATATTGATTCGCGGCCCCGCCGTGAGCTACAGGATTGCATTCAATTCAATCTTTTATCAGGGAGGACGACGTGTATTATAATTCCTTCAATTTAGTTGAGTGTTTACTGTTATTCGATTCGACTGAGAGATTGCAAGTAATCTTGACAATCCACTTTTATATCTCTGATGATTTTGCAGAAACTTCCGCTCTTGTACTGCAGATCTTGGGAATGAAAGATGGATTCAGGTTGTAATGAGGTACTACAGGTCATTTGAAAAATACTCGGAACTGTATTTGAATTATTCGAATATTCTAAATTCGAATTTTATATTAGTAAGAAATTTCGAATATTCCACTAATAGATTATAATTTATCGTATCTTCGAAGAATGGAATATTCGATTATACGGATAAAATACCAAACGACTATTCAAATACGTATAATTTTAAAATTCCCAACGTTACTTTGAAGTAGGGCTCGTAATTGTATTGAATAATTGGAATAATCGGCTATTGAATTATAGGCAAGCGATTATTGAAAAATTTTAAATATTGGATTATTCGGCTAAAATACTAAACGACTATTCAACAAATACCTGTTTTTTAAAAATTATGAACGTGTCTTCGAGTAGAACTTGGAATTGTATTAAATAATTCGAACATTTGACTAATAAATTATAGGTAATCGTTAAATGGAAAATTGGAATATCAGATTATTCGGGTAAAATACAAAACGACTATTCAAAAAATATGTATATTTTAAAAATTCCGAGATTTATTTCGAAGTAGGCCTCGTTATTATATTTATAATCAGGTATGTGTGATTCCTAGAAAAGGAATGATTGCTGGAAAAAAAAATTGATATTGGTTCAAGCACTGACGTGAAGTCAGAAGCTTTTGTGCGTATGTTCTATTGTCCATTCTTCTGTATTGGACAACCTTAATCGAATTTACCATGGTAAATTATGTTGTCCATTCTCCTGTATTGGACACTTAATTCGAATTTACCATGGTAAATTCGAATTAAGAGTATGTAATATGTTGTCCATTTTCCTGTATTGGACACTTAATTCGAATTTACCATGGTAAATTCGAATTAAGAGTGTCCAATACAGGAGAATGGACAACATAATTTACCATGGTAAATTCGATTAAGGGTGTCCAATACAGAAGAATGGACAATAGAACATACACGCAAAAGCTTCTGACTTCACGTCAGTGCTTGAACCAATTTTTTTTTCGTGATTTTTTTGAAGTTTTCTAGGGGTGCGCTTCTTAAAATTTTTTTTTTCGTCATTTTTTTCAAATTTTCTAGGGGTACGGTTCTTACAAAATTTTAAACACGTCTTTATGGTGAATTTCTACTACTAGTTACCAAGCTTCAATTCGATCGAAGATTTATTTTTTGAGTTATCAAGGAAATAATATTCCAGGTGGGTATAACTCGGAAACCGTTTGACCGATTATGCCCAAAAACGAACTCAACTCTCCATTTCGGATACGCAACCTACCCTGAAAATTGCAAGTCCCTGTCTCCTTTCGTTCGAAAGTTATCGAGACAACGGTCACCCATCTACTGAACTCACACAAGAATGCTCGAATCTCCAAGAATATTTAACCGATCATGTTAAAACTTGAAACTTGGCAGTAGAGTTAGGTTATGAAGGCTCTTGCAAAATTTCAGCAATTTCAAACGAATAGTTACTGATATATAGAATTTTTTTTTCAATTTTCAATGATTTTTTTAAAAGTTTTTACAAATACTATCCTCACGAAATTTTGCAAGAATTTTTGCGTTGGCATTCTACAACTAATTACTATGTTTGAATTCAATCGGTTAAGTTTTTTTCGAGTTACTGAGGAACAAAAAACAACCAAATTTCAGATGGCTATAACTCTAAAACAATTTGGCCGATTATGCTCATAAACAAACTGAAATGTCGCGTTCTGGTGCACATCCTAACCTGAAAACTTGAAGTCGCTATCTCTTTCCGTTCTCAAGTTATCGTGACAACAAAAATATTTTTCAATAATTTTTTTTAAATTTTCTAGCCATACGATTCGCACAAAATTTCACGAATTACGAATCACGTGCTTAGCTTCATATTCTACAACAACTCACCAAGTTTCAATTCGATCGGATTTATATTGGTTGAATACAAAATTATTACTCGGAAACCACTGGGCCGATTATGCCCATTAACGCACTTGTCCGTCGTATTGGGATGCGCCAACCACCCTGAAAATTTCAAGTCGCTAGCTCTTTTCGTTCTCAAGTTATCGTGGCAGCGGCCGGACGGCAGGACGGCTGGCCGGACAGAATCAAATTTGACCTCGAATTCTTCATTGGGGAGTCGAACTAAATCGTATGAGACCATTTTCGTCAAAAAATTCGAAAGTTACAGACATTTGGGCAAAACTATAACGCGATGTTCCCCAGAACATACGCGCAACAAGAGAGAAGTTCATCTATAAAATCATCAGAGGGTTCGCAAATATGCTCCTGATAATACATAATTATTAATTTCCCAATCTCAGAGTAACCTGAAATTGATATATTAATATAAAATAATAAATCATCAAATCACTCACCATAAACTTGCGATTCCACAATTGAATTAAGTTATGTTATCTGTGATCTACCATATCCCCTACTCTATTCTATGGTCTTCCTTCTTAGAGAAGAATGATCAAGAGCACTATCTTCAATCGAATTATTACATATAACCAGTAGTATTTCATGTCTATGCATATATCATAGATGCATAGAATAACATTCAATGCATCTGCATATAACAAACGAATTAATTTTTTATTAAAACTAGACGTCATACCCTTTGCGATTTGGAGCGTATGATTTGGAACGAACGATTCACGGGATCGGAGTGGAAGTATACCGTCATACCGAGTGGTTCGTGCGTCGCTTACGTCATGGAGGTAAGTTTGTGTAGTTCTAATTTATATTTATATTGATTTGGGCCATTATTTTTTGCATAAATGGCCCATTACTTCTATGTTCAATTATATGTAAGTACCTGAAGAGTCTAGGGAAAAAATTGGCTCAGTTATAGACAAATTATCAGAAAAAAAGAATGAAGATTCTCACTTACATCAACCTCAATTACCGCTTTTCCTCTACCTTTCAGATACATACGAGTACTTTATAGGTTGTAAGGTACTTATAAAGAATCTGTAAAATTAACTTAAATTAAATTCTTCTACAATTTGAATGAATTTCTATTTCTAGGCCTTCAATTTAATATTCATTGGGGAAATGGAGAAGCATCCCGATCTCTATAATTATAAACACTAAGGACATTCGAAGAGGGATGCTAATGAAAAGGCTTGTAACCATGTGGATAATTGTTCGGGAGTTTGGTAGTTATACCCCCAAGAACTTGAAATAACTCATACCAAATTCCAAAAATTTAAGACCTGTGGTTGGTCATTAATTTTGTATGTTTCATTGGATTATGTCATGGTTTTTGGTTTATCTAGAAGGAATTGTACGTGTTTGTTTTGGAAAAGTGCTACCTAAGTGATATTTACATTCGAAAAGGAGTGGGACCAATAACCTTTACTTGTTTTATTCTATAATGGAATATTTAATACATATGCAATTATTAAAATTATGTTAATAAAGAAATTATTGTTTACGTAGCTTGGTTTCATTTGGAAGTATATATCCTTTCGTATAATTTTAAATTTCTAACAGAATATCAAACACTCCGAGAATTGAAAATTGACGGAATCACAGAGCATAATTGTAATTCTATCCTAAAATGGCATATAATTCAACAAGCGGACACCCTTTGGAACCATAATGGAATGTACCCACTTGTTTTTACTTTCTTCAATTTATGGTATAACTATCGGTACTGTTGTGCATAGTTTACAAGGAAGGTAGCACTTCTTATGTTATATTCTGTTGCCGTAACTAACCAAGTAAGGAAGTAAGGTTATGTGGAATGTAAATATTACTCGCTTCGATGAATTTCCGACATGTATTAATTATATTTTGTGATCATAAGACTGAACGATAAAGCAACGCCATGAATGACAGATCGCTAAAATTGCCGATGCGATTCCGATCGCGTCAAACATATCCCGGTCGACCCGTGTGAATCGGCTCTAATTGTCATAACATTAGAAATTTGCAAATATACCTCATAACTATACTTAAGCAACGAATAAACTTTATTAACGATAATTAAATCAAAAATAATATAATTGAAATAATCAAATTGAAATTATTTAAGGTTGCACTGGAACAATGTAATATATCCCTTGGTTTATTGACAACGTTTTGTGCAGAATTGAGTGATTTTGAGATAAAATAACCCTAGACTCCTCAATTATTTTTCTCATCAAAAGCTGCATTCAGGTTCAGTGACGAAGAACTTAGCATAATATTTTTTCATTTTTTTCGTTAGGTAATGTATCGTTCCAATGCAAAGTGAAGAAACAATTAGATATAAATTATTAACCGTTGCTCAACATTTTCTGAATTATTTAATAATTTACCTTTCGAATAACGCTATAGGAATGAATCGTGTTTATATATTTCCAACCATAATATTATATCTGTGATATTCATTATGTTACCTGTTTCTCTGATTTCTCCAAGTTCAATGATTTTGAACCAGTTGATATAATTCTTATTCGCCATTCATACAATTTCTGGTGACATAATATACAGAGTATTTCAAAATGTATGCGACAGATTTTAAGTCGTGGTTCCTTAAAAAAATTAATGGAGGTCTTTCATATAATTTTTTTTAGACCCAGTTTCTTTTTTTTAGATCAAGTTTCTGCGCTTAAATATTGTTTTTAATGATATCGCTTATGCTAATTTAGTATAATTTTTTGACAATTTTTTAAAGCTGAAATTTCATTACAGGATTTTATATACTTACCTTAATTGTTCAATAATTTATTTTCATTAAGATTGCAATGTAAGAATTATTACCTCATAATTATTATCAAGACTCCATGCTTTAAAAAAAGAAGAAGAAGAAGAAAGATGTATAATACTCGTATATTATAATATGTAATAGGGAACTGGACAGACGTTGTTCTGCTCAATCATTTCAATATTTAAATGAATTTATTAAGATAGTCTGAAGAAGTTGCGTTGTCACGAAACGCGTCCTGCTCAAATGAATCAGTGTGAATAATGCATCATGTTTTATTTATTTCAGTATGGACCTTCATCTCGCAAAAGATATATTCGGCTAAATAAGGTTTGACGGGAAAATGTTGGTTCAAGGAAATAATAGAAGAATGTTCTAAGTAATCATTAAAGGATACTGTGGGAGGTATATTCATTATCAAATGATTTCTTTCTGGGTTTTCTCTCCCTAACTCTGAAAAGTATCTATTAAATAAGAAATGTATTATTTTGTGATTTGCTTCTGCGTAAAAAACACAGATTTGTCAGAAGCAATCAATCGAACAATGTTGCCTAACAAACAATAACGAAACAATATCAACGATGAAACAATTATATCGTAACGTTTCGGAGTCTATATCAGACTACTTCGTGAGACACTTAACGAAAATCTTCAGAATTATTTTTTGTTGATTGATATTCTGAAATACTTGAATTGCAGAAAAGCAATCAGAATAATAAATTTTTTATTTAATAGATATTTTTCAGAGTTTGGGAGAGAAAACCCAGAAAGAAACCATTTAATAAGAATGTTCTAACCATGTTTATTCTTGTATATAAGTACTATGATTTCATTCCAATTCATCCGTAGTAATAAACCGAATTCATTTTTGGACGCTCAAACCAGTATACTATAATTTTTTCCAAATGTCAGCATTTTTTCGAATATTGAGCCGAAAATGGTCTCACGTGAAACTAACTACTTAATAATTCATCAGCAATTTAAAAAATGATGATATTTTTCGGAGCATACCTACTATTTAGCCATATGATTTCGGAGATATTCCTGTTTGAAATTTAATTTTGCCAATAATTCTAGAACAACAATAACCCAGAAAAAGTAATCCAAATTTTTCTGAAATTTTGTTTGATATGGCATCGATAGAATCTCTTATCTAGATTACTAATTATGATATATAATAGATAAATAATTATGCTCATTATTTTGTCGTGATTCGGGGTCCGGACGTGAATAAAATTTCTTTCGTAAATCCTTCGAAATCGATAATACATATCTAAATTTCATCTTCAGTTTTCGCTTTTTACCGTCCCAAAGTTTCGGTCGCGTGCAGCGACAGCCCTCAAAACAACCCTAGAATTTTTAAAAATATTCCCGAACGTGTATTTTTCTTATTGAAAGTAGGAATATATAAATTTTTTACAAAATACGCTACTATAGCCTAAGCAGCTATTTCAACAATTCTCTTTCACCGTAATCCCAAAATACCTTCTTTTCCACCATTTTCCTTCGAGACGTCCCCTCAATTACACAAAATTTTCCTAAGTAAAATCTAAACGTCATTTGCCAAATACTGAACTAGCCCACGCAACTCGGTTTACAGTATTTACTCCTACAATATAGATCAAAATGTGGTAATTTAGAACTTAGAATTAAGATTTCAAGGCTTTCGCAAAATTTAAGCAATATCGGGCGGATATTTTCTGAGATACATAAGATTTTTGCACGCATGTTTAATGTTTTTTTTATTATTTTCTAGTGATATGATCGTCACGAAATTTCGCACTTGTATTTGTGTCGGTGTTCTACAAATAATTACTTAGTTTCAATTTGATCGGTTGTGTATTCTTCGAAAACAAAATTATTACTCGGAAACCGTTAGGCCCAGTATGCCCATTGACGAATGTGTCCGTTGCATTTGGATCCTCAACCTACCCTGAATATTTCGAGTCGCTATCCCTTCGAAAGTAATCGTGGCAAGCGCATTTGGGCAAAATGATAGTACGCCATTCCCAAGAAGACTTTTGGAAAGTAAAATCAAGATGGACGAAAAATTAGAAAACTAAATGGAAGGAAATATAGCTCATGGTTTCAACGATATGGACTTGATTTATAACAGCGAAGACGACACACATTGTTAATGTTCGAATGTTTATTTTTATAGAAAATAGGTGTTGGAAATTACGACATTCAATTTTTGGGTATGCCCATTTGGAATTTGAATTTCTTCTAATGTTGGAACTCTAATCTCTGCATAAGCTAGTGCAATCTGTTGATCTTTTATAGAAAAAAAAAATATTATCCTGATGCTCCGTCAGTGCATACGTCAAGATACGATATTCACGAAGTTCCGCCAAAATTAGCGGCATTCTACAAGTAATTACCGAGTTTGAAATGGACCGGCCTCGTATTTTTCTGAAATAATGAGGAAATAACAACAAAATTTCAGATAGGTATAACTCCAAAACTGTTCGACTGATTATGCCTATTAACAAACCCAGATGTCGCATTCGGATGCGCAACCTACCCTTAAAATATCAAGTCGCTATCTCTTTCCTTCGTCAAGGTATCAAGTGAAAAATAATATTTTTCAATAATTCTTTTAAAATTTTTTGGTGATATGATCCTCACAAAATTTCACATGTCTTTATGTCACTATTCTACAACTATTTATCAAGTTTTAATTTGTTCGGACCTGTATTGGTTGAAAACAAAATTTGTATTCGGAAACCGTTGGGCCGATTATGCCTATGAACTAGCTTGTCCGTCGCATTTGATCCCTCGAATTCTTCATCAGTGAGTCGAACCTAATCATTTGAGACCTTTTTCGGCAAAAAATTCGAACATTACAGACATTTGGGTAAAATTCTAGCATGCCGTTCCCCATCAGAACATGCACGCAAAAATCTGTTTCAGTGTGAGCACTATTCATATGCTTATAATAGGATCTTATAACTTGTACAAATCGTTGCAAGGGTAGAATCAAGAAAATTTCCTGTATCCCTTACACCTTCTTAACTTTCCCTCCCTAAACGGACGGAAAAGGTTCAAAGAACCCCATAAATATACTCGTGCTCCCTTGTTTACAGCGCCGCTAATCACAAGTTTCCACAAAGGTGAATTCCCGTAGAAAACACGAGGACATATCGTTCCGAATGTACGTCAGTATGTCCAAGATGGTCGCAAAAACAGCAGGGGTTCAAGTGACTGCTCACTTGTAGATCGTCCCCTTAAGTAACTCCTATTAATTTTCCGAGGCGGCTGTTATCTTTTTTATACGGTCACGTCCCTTTACAACTTCCGATTAGGGTTTTCCGAACCTGTCGATTGATCTCGTTCCGAGTTTTTTGCTCCTTTTTCCCCCAGGTAAACCGATGGAGATACGAAAAATGATTCGATCGAATGTTTGATTCAAGGTAGTTCGGTGGGAGATTTCGATTTATTTATTTATTTTAATTAACGTGTCTCTGCATCTCAGGCCGTTGACACGAGTAACATTTAACAATCAATTATATTATATACTAACTGACGAAGAAAATGCAACACCCAGAAGGAGTTGTTTAAATTAAAAATTTTTTTTTTGTAAAATATAGATAGTATAGCAAGCAGTAAACGATTAAAATTTGGAGAAAAAAATCGTGAAGGTTTTTCATGTAAACATTTTTTGTTACTCACATATTCTAGTCGTCTTTTTCAATTTTTTTAAATTTTACAACAAACCAGCTGTTCGAGGAGATCAAAAGTCGACGTTTAGTTGTTGTTAAAATGCCTAAAGCACGTGTGGGCGGAATTTATTGTCAGCTCAGTGAATTTGAAACAGGTCTAATTATTGGTCTACGGGAGGCAGGGTTGTCATTTCGAGAAATCGCTAACCATATGAACAGAAATTCAACAACTGTTATGAGATGTTGTCAAGCGTGGTTTGATAATGCTTAAAATCGAAGAAGAGTAGACACCGGATGTCGAAGGGACACAAATGAAGTTCAAGATCGACGTCTAAGACTTATGGCTACTAGAGACCGATTTGCGACAACTCGATTTTTGGGTGATGAGTGGTTAGGAGAACAAGGCCATCCTCTAACTGTCCGAACGGTTTACCGCCGGATAAGGTTTTTTGGACTGCAGCATTATCGACCCCATCTTGTGTTACCTCTAACGGTTGAGCATCGCCGGCAACGATTACAGTGGTGCAAAGAACGTCAAAATTGGAATGTGGAATGGCATCAGGTCGTCTTTTCTGATGAATCTCAATTTTCCTTGGGTGCACATGATGGTCGAAGAAGGGTTAGACGACGTCGGGGAGAAAGATGTGAACCTCAGTTTGATACTGATCGTCATGTACACCGGACAGTAGGCGTTATGGTATGAAGTGCTATTGCACATGCAAGTAGGTCACCTTTAGTCTTTATTCGAGGTAACATGACAGCGCTGCGTTACCTCCAAGAAATAGTGGAGCCATATGTTCTCCCTTACCTTAACCGGCTCGAGAATCCAATATTTCAGCAAGATAATGCTCGACTTCATGTTGCCAGAGTTAGTTTAAACTTTTTTGAAGCCACCCATGTGAATATTTTGCTATGACCACCCAGATCCTCTCATCTTTCGCCCATAGAGCATGTTTGGGACATCATGGGTAGAAAGGCTTGGAAATTTACCCCAGCCCTCACGAACTTTGGTGGATCTGATACATGAAGTACAGGTAGCTTGGGATAGTATCCCTCAAGAAGAAATAGTGCATCATATTGCATCAACGCCAAGACGTGTTGGGGAGTGAATAGATAATCGCGGTGGACATGCATTAGTAAAAGTTGGCTCGAATACAGGATCAGTACAAAGGGTTAAAATGGATGAAATTTGTACAAGCTACTTTGTCATAAAAGGCTGATAAAGTGTCTTTCTCTCTGACAATTGGGAGTTGTAGTGACTTGTTCGTGTGAGTTTAGATTATCCCTGATGTTCTCCTTCAAACCATACTTGTGTCATGCTTCTCTGTATCGAGGGCACTGTAAGATAATGTGCTGCACTGTCAAACGTGTACTGCAGTGCTCACAACTTGGAGGATTCTCGGATGACATCAGGTATCCGTGGGTTAGTCTCGTGTGGCCAATTCTGAGTCTTCTTATCACGATCTTGTCTGGTCTTTTGATGTGATTTATTACTGGTGGGTTGTCTACTTTATGTTTGATTTAATATAATTTTGGTCAGCATGTCTCCCATAGAGTTTGCCATTCTTGGACGGATTGCTTCTTCAGGATAGTCTTGAGGTCTGTATGGGGGAGAATGTCTGATATGATAAGACAGAGTTTCGTGCCAAGTACGCAGCTTGATCGGCTAGTTGGTTTCCAGGTATGCCCACATGAGATGGGGTCCATATTATGGTGGTGGAGATGTTTTTGTGGGCCTTTAAATCATAGCATCTTTCTTCAATACTTTGAGCCAAGGCATTCTGTGTATATTTGTCAGTAATTGTTTGGATGACGCAAAGGGAGCCAGTGGTGATTGCAATTTCTTGGCCTGGGAGAATTTCAGTAAAAAGGGATTTGCATAGAGCGAACAATTCACCAGTATAGATGCTACATATCTCCGAAATTATTGGTTTCTCAGATTAGGGAATGATATCAATGGATTATTATGATAGAACTACATAATGAAAGAAATTGAAATCCCTTTGCATCTTATTTCTATATGACGGTCTTATTTTGGCTACAAGTATTTCAAAACAATCAGGAGTCATTCTGAAAAATTGAGCAAATGAAAAAGCCAGTCTTATTTTTGAAACAAATCTAATGTAATCAGTCCAGAGAGAAGTCAAAACAGAACACTTATGTAGGAAATCTAAAATAGTGTTACTAAGGAATTATTACCTGTACATTAGTTGGAAATCCCGTTCTAAATCTCCCATTATTAAAGAATGAAATTATGCTCGACTTCCTTGCATCGTTCACTCACTAACCAAAAACTATGCCTATGAACTTAGCGAATCCAAATTTCAAATTGTCTACATGCTTACATCAACCAAACTCCCCAGAAATGCACTTTCAGTTTCGTTTATCATTATTGACGTTTATCTTCCAAACTGGACCAAACGCCAGCTACCGCAAACAGTTCGAACACAGACATAAGAATTCGCATTCTGTGAAAACAGAAGTACGAAGTACTATTGAAAGTTTGAAAAATCATATCTCCGAAAGTATTAGCTTTTTAGAGTGGAGAATAATATTAATGTATTCTTATGATGAAACTGTATTTAGAAAAAAATTAATTCGAAATTTGTAAGGTAAGGAAAAAATTTTTTTTTACTCCGAAACCATCCGGCCGATTTTACCCAATAACCAATTTAACGAAGATATTTATGTCCCAAACCAACTCTGAAAATATAAATTGTCTAGCTCATTCTGTTCGAGAGTTATCGTGTTAACGGCAGCGGATTCTTGATCAGTGAGTCAAACCAAAAATTCGAAAATTATAGACATTTGGCAAAATGATAAGCACTCCGTTCCGAGCAACAAGAGCGTCAAAAATGACGTTTGAATCAAAAAGATTTTTTTGTTCATGCTAACCAATTCATCTTTTGCATAGTAACACTTCTCCTGCCGCCTACCGGAAAAGTATTGCATAGCAAAATTTCTTTTCCTTGGCAGAGAAATAGAACTTTTCGATACTCCTCTCAATCGAACATGACGTTATTATTGTACATTTGCAAATAAAAATGTTTAATAATTTTTTTAAAATTTTGTGGCAATACGATCCTCACGAAATTTCGCAGGAATCTTGATGAAGGCATTCTAAAAGTAGTTGCCAAGTTTCAATTTGATCGGATCTGTATTTTTTTAAAACAACATTTCAAATCCGAAACCGTTTGGTCGATTATGATCATTAACGAAATTAACCGTCGTATTATTATATTACCCTAAAAATTTCAAGTCGCTTTCTCCTTCCGTTTGAAAGTTATCGTGACAACGGCCGGCTGGAGAAAATCGAAACTGACCTCGAATTCTTCATCAGTGAGTCGAAAATAATCGTTTGATACCATTCTCAACCAAAAATTCGAATGTTATAGACATTTGGATAAATTAAGAGCTAATCTTTTCAAGTGAACAACTGCGTCCAAAATTACAGTCGAGAATGTATCTGTCGAGAAAACTGGAAAGATATCCTCCTCCAAAGCCATCCCGTCAACACAGACCGTCCTACAAACGGAACCCACTTCAGCAGATCCCCCCAAGCAACAGGTGAAATTATAAACAGCAGAAAATTCGCCAGCCGACGACGGTATCTGAGCCCAAAAGCCCAGGGGGGTTTTCTCCAGCCGCCAGACTCCACACGGCCTCCGTCCCGTGTTCCTGGCTACCATGACACCTCCTAAATCCGGACGCACTCCACTTCAACGCCTCTCGACCGTCTCCAGCGGCGGCGACGGGACATCTCGATTCGCTTCACGCCCGCCGCAATTAATACCAGATAAGGCCGCCCGCCGTTTGCCGCCCCCGGGAGAAAACCGCCCGTCCGGGGGGTTTATTTTGCCGTAGTCACGGAGCAACAGCACGCGACCCGAATCGTCTCATTTAGCCACCTTTCAGGATCAATTCGGATCTGAATCGGGACGGGATTTGGGCTCAACGGTTAATCAGTTCGGTTTCATCGCGAATTTTCAACGTGCGGGGTTTCTATACGATCTTGTAGTCCGGGTTTCTGGGGAGGATTGACATGATTCCATAGCAAAATCTTGTGTATTAAATAATGTGCTTAGAAGCATTATTTAACGTGCAAGCCGCCAATAATATAATAATCGTAAAAACGAAACAAGCAAACCTACATACAGGTGTCCCAGAAGTCGACGTCCAAGCCGGGAAGTGGTGATAGACCAACTCATAATACTTATAAGAACATGATGGAAAACACACTGTGTCCAGGAGCTTTGGCACCCTGTTCATAGTCAGAGCAGTCACCCATACAGGTACTTAACTCACCCACAGCTGCTTAGCTCCAGGAATAAAATAATATTTCCAAGAATATAATTCATGTGTTAACACAAACGTCTAAAGAAAAGAATGGTCCTTTGTTTGGCCGAGAATGGTATCCAACGATTAGTTTAGACTCATAACATGTCATTCACTGTTGGGTCGAAAATAAAAAGTGGTATGTCCGTGGTGGCGCAAGGACCCACTCAACACATACATTTACTTTTGGGTCGAAAATGAACAGTGCTTTTTCTGTGGCGGCTTAATGTATAGCAGGGCTTCACACGAGACGAGAGTAGGCGAGAATATGAAAAATTTCGTCTCGGTCTCGCCAATTCAAAAAAAAATAGTCTCGTTTGATTCTCGGTCTCGTCTTGTTATCAGTTGTCTCGTCTCGTCTCGCTTAATTCTAAATAACGATAATAAATATCATAATATATAAACGAAATGGTAGAAAACAATAAATAATTGTATAAATCTATATTTATTACGCTCTTATACAAACATATCTGTATACATGTACC
The DNA here is from genome assembly GCA_937662695.2 of Halyzia sedecimguttata. Taxonomy (NCBI): domain Eukaryota; kingdom Metazoa; phylum Arthropoda; class Insecta; order Coleoptera; family Coccinellidae; genus Halyzia; species Halyzia sedecimguttata. Next base: position 102,363,419 of record OW569414.2, read on the forward strand.
TATTTTTTTATTGTAAACACTGTTAATTTCATCTTTTAAATTACTCGATGACCAAGAATTCAAACATGATCACGCTTGCATCGCATCATCTCTCCATGATGAACGTGTTTTTTCCATGATCATACCTGCTGTGGAAAATAATCCTTTAACAGGTAGGGATGTATTCATTAATAAATCATCGGCCATCTTGGAAAGTGTGAGAACTATTTCATGCACTTTCCACCACTCTAAAATACAATTTTGATTCCTATTTGCTCTTTTTAACAGCAAATGTTCTTCTAACTCTGCTTTCCAATTTTTTGAAGGCTTTGTGGATGTTTTAAAGGAGCTATCAATGTCAATACATTTTTTAATAGAATAGGACAAATTGGTATCGTTTTCAGTAAATACCTTTCTAGTGGGTAGATCATTGAGGGCGTATTCCTCATAACATTTTTCGAAGCATTGAATAGCTTCATTTTTATTTCTTTACCAGTTTTATTACATGTGATTCCACATATGTATACAATAATTGTTCACATCCTCCCTACAAGAAGCACAATAAAAAATTGGTTCAAGCACTCACGTGATGTCAGGAGCGTTTGCGCGTATGTTCTATTGTCCATTCTCCTGTATTAGACACCCTTAATCGAATTTACCATGGTAAATTATGTTGTCCATTCACCTGTATTTCCTGTATTTACCATGGTAAATTCGAATTAAGTGTCCGATACAGGAGAATGGACAATATAATTTACCATGGTAAATTCGATTAAGGGTGTCCAATACAGGAGAATGGACAATAGAACATACGCACAAAAGCTCCTGACATCACGTCAGTGCTTGAACCAATTTTTTTTTTCGTAATTTTTTTGAAATTTTCTAGGGTTACTGTTCTTACAAAATTTTTTTTTCGTAATTTATTTCGAATTTTCTAGGGGTAAGGTTTTTAAAATATTTCAAACACGTCTTTATGATGATTTTCTACTAATAGTTACCAAGCTTCAATTCGATCGAATCTTTATTTTTTGAGTTATCGAGGAAATAATATTCCAGGTGGGTATAACTCGGAAACCGTTAAACCGATTATGCCCAAAAACGAACATAACTCTCCCATTTGGATACGCAACCTACTCGGAAAATTGCAAGTCCCTATCTCCTTTTGTTCGAAAGTTATCGAGGCAACGGTCACCCATCTACTGAACTCACACAAGGCTGCTCGAATCTCCAACAATCTTTAACCGATCGTGTTAAAACTTGAAACTTGGCAGAAGAGTTGGGTTCTTAAGGCTCTTGCAAAATCAAAATCAGAATTGTTACTGATATATAGAATTTTCTTTTAAATTTTCAATGATTTGTCAAAGATTTCCATTAATACTATCCTGACCAAATTTTGCAAGAATTTTCGCGTTGGCATTCTACAACTAATAACCATGTTTCAATTCAATCGGTTTAGTATTTTTCGAGTTAATGAGGAGAAAAAAACAACCAAATTTCAGATGGCTATAACTCTAAAACCGTTAGGCTGATTATGCTTATAAACAAACTCAAATGTCGTGTTCAGATGCACATCCTAACCTGAAAACTTCAAGTCGCTATCTCTTTCCGTTCTCAAGTTATCGTGACAACAAAAATATTTTTTAATAATTTTTTAATAATTTTCTAGGCATACGATTCGTACAAAATTTCACAAACTTGCTAAGGTTTATATTCTACAACTACTCACCAAGTTTCAATTCGATCGGATTTATATTGGTTGAAAACAAAATTAGTACTCGGAAGCCGTTGGGCCGATTATGCCCATTAACGAACTTGTCCGTCGTATTGGGATGCGCCACCTACTCAGAAAATTTCAAGTCGCTAGCTCTTTCCGTTCTCAAGTTATCGTGGCAACGGCCGGACGGCCGGCCGGACAGAATCGAATTTGACCTCGAATTCTTCATTGGGGAGTCCAACCAAATCGTTTGAGACCATTTTCGTCAAAAAATTCGAAAGTTACAGACATTTGGGCAAAATGATAACGCCTTGTTCCCCATAACATACGCGCAAAAATTGGTTCAAGCACTGATGGGAAGTCAGAAGCTTTTTGCACGTATGTTCTATTGTTCATTCTTCTGTATTGGTCACCCTTAATCGAATTTACCATGATAAATTTTGTTGTCCATTCTCCTGTATTGGACACTTAATTCGAATTTACCATGGTAAATTCGAATTAAGTAATCGAGGGGAAGATAGATATCAAAGGAGGACCCGGAAGAAGAAGACATTCATGGCTCCACAAACTTCGGCATTGACATCCATCCAATTATTCAGGAATTGGCGTACAAAATTAAAATCGCTGTGATGATTAGCCATCGTTCGCAATGGATAGGCCACAAGAAGAAGAAGAAGATGCTAAAGTTGGGTACACAATTCAAGCATTTTAATATAAATGCTGATAATATTGGAGATTTCACGGAACGGAACAATATTCTGTTACAACACAGTAAATTATCTTGACAGAATTGACAGCTGAACGAAGAGAAAAATATTTTTCAGATGAGGTTTCGGTTATGTGACCTTTGACTGTCATTTTTTAGTCAATTACAATACTCAAATATTTGACCTACTTGAATGAGGTCAAGTCAGGAAATACCACTTGGAAGAAAAGATTATTGAAAGGTTCATTGTTCCCTCATCGAAATATTTGAGCCAACAATGGTCTCAAACGATTACATTGTTCTAAGTGATGAAAAATTCGTGATCAAATCCAATTATGTCCGTTCGGCCTGTCTTCTCTGATCACATTGGAAATGTTTCCGTGGGTGGGCCAAAGTCATGAACATGTTTTGGAAATATATAATTTCCTACATTAGCGAAAATATGGTTTATTGTCAATAAAGATTCGTATAAATTCCCTCTTCGTGATCTTCTGTAATTTAGAATCATTCAATTTAAATTAGTCGTGAAACGTGAACAAGCGCGCCAAATAGTACTTACTCCAATATCCTTCTGTTAGATACATTGGAACCGGTTTCTGCTCCATATAGTAAGCTACTTTCAATAAGGGGTTTCGTGTATATTATATTTCTTCTTTTTCCCTAGTTGATTATTCCATAATAAACTGTTCAGAAATCCAATTGTTCTTCTGGCTTGCGTTACTCTAAATAATCATTAAAGGATACTTTGGGAGGTATATTCATTACTAAATAGGACCTTTTCGGGTTTTTCTCCCAAACTCTGTAAAATATCTATAATGGTTTATTTGTTTATTTAAATTAAAGAGTCTCGGCTACTAGGCCATTGAAACAGGGTACAATGTTTGATTTTCCTATGTATTACAGATGTAGTTGTACTAAATTGATCACAAGATATGTAGATTTATACAGAGAAATTGAAATGTACATGCATTGATTATATGTACTTGTATAATTGACATTCTTTGAGTTGCTGAGCTGAGGATATCCTTCAGATGTTCTTTGAGTCCTAATCGATGGCGGATTTCATCGTAGTGTGAACAGCGAGATAGAAGGTGTTCCACAGTTAATCGAGTATCTCGGCAGTAATCACATATAGGTTGTTCTTCTGATGACATCAAGTAACCGTGTGTCAACCTAGTGTGGGCTATTCTTAGTCTTCTCCTTACTATTTTATCTTTCCTATCGAGACTGATATTTACCAGGGAATTGATTTTAGACTGGATTGCTTGTAGCTTGTTGTTACTGCTATTCCATTGGGATTGCCAGTGTTGAAGAGTTCTCAATTGTATTGTTGCCCTTAAGTCTGAGTGAAGCTGAAAGTTTGTGATGGGAAAGTCAGAGGATCGTGCCAGTTTTGCGGATTGATCTGCAGCTTCATTTCCTTCTATACCCACATGAGATGGTATCCAAATGATCTATTATCTATAATAGTATATTGTATATTTAGTGGGAAAAGCATAATATCCCCAAACGACTGTGATAATTATCGGACGAGGAGCGTAGCGACGAGTCTGGTAGCACAGGAGTTTGGAAATATGCTTTTCCCAGGAATTATACATACTATTTTTTCGTTGATCGTTGATTTATATTTAAAAAATTAATTAAAAAATATTTCATTCAAGATCTAATCAAGTAAGTTTAAATAGGTTTCTCTATGTTCATATTGAAATATAGAAGTGGTAACCATGGAAATTACTTTGTTATGTCAAAAGTAAAATAATTTTCAGGCTGGTTTTGTTTGATGAAACATGAACACTGATAGTGATTATTTGTTACCTTGCACGCCTCCTGAACTAGAAGCCGCGAACGCGGCTTCACTTAATTTACTTCCGGCGAAATCTAGAGAGAAGTATGAACTTGCGTACCAATGCTTCATGGATTTTTGCAGAAAAAAACAACAGTGTATCCTTTTCTGAGAATGTACTGATGGAGTATGTTGCTGAATTGGCCAAAACAATGAAACGTTCGACGTTGTGAACACATTATTCCATGCTTCGATCAACTTTGTCTGTTAAAAAAAATTGGTTCAAGCACTGACGTGAAGTCCGGAGCTTTTGCGCTTATGTTCTATTGTCCATTCTCCTGCATTGGACACCCTTTATCGTATTTACCATGGTAAATTATGTTGTCCATTCTTCTGTATTGGACACTTAATTCGGATTTACCATGGTAAATTCGAAGACTATATAATAAAGACATCATTTTGAGTCTTGAAAATGGCTTTCATATTAAACTTATAACCGATTCTCCTATATTTTTCCGAAAGGCCACATTCAATAGATTGGGTTGCCATTCTTTTTGGCTACTCTGCTGTACTCGACTTATTGTTAATTGATTAGGAGCTCTTCTATCTTAAATCATAATAGATGTATTTATTAATTGCCTCGGATATCCATTATCTTATTCTACATCGAATTTACTTGCCATCATTTCCTGTTCTGTCAAAGATCGTAGCAATGTACCTAATATATATTCATCACATGGTTACACTACCTCGATTCGTTCCAGCTATATGCTTGATAATTCGGATCGTCTGGAGAGGTGTACTCTTTGCTCTTCATTAATTTCTAAAACTCTTAGTTTATATTCCTCCTGTAGTTTTCTAGCCGTGCATTCGTATCTATCGTTATGATCACCGGCGAACTGTAACGGTATAGACAAACATCTCTCAGGACTACACCGATAGCTCTGCATTTATGTTTCAATTGATTTAACGCCTTTGCAACATATATTTTAAGTAGAGTTGGTGAAATACATCAGCACTGGCGTAAATCTTTATTAACTAGAAACGGTTGACAGAGTTTATTACCAACATTTACTCGTGGTGTTGTTTCGTCATATAGATTTTTAAGGGCTTTGATTAATGTATAGTTGATATTGGTTTCCTGCATCGGTTTCCACATTTTTCTGATACATTGTCGTAGACGTTATGGTGATCAATAAACGTGAGGTGAGTTTCCTGATTTGTACTGAATTATACAGTTATTTAAGACAGGAAATATTGCCTGTGCAAGTTCTTTCTGCTCTGAATAACTTCTGCTCTTCTTCTTCCTCTTCCTGATCTCCATATTAATTTCTCAAGGTCACGAAGATTTCTACCATAAGTTCAACCTGATGGTCACTGTTCTGCTCCTTCAGTTGGCATAGTCCAATTTCATTCCTTCTTTATGAATTGAGGAAAATTTGCTTGCCTCTCTCTGGTCGTTAGATATTGGTGCACCATTAAGAAACCGATTTTCACAACAATTAAGACTTTCTCTGTGCCACATTTTATCAATTCTGCTGAAATTCCTCCTGGTCCTGACGACCAAAAATTTTTTGCCAAAAATGGTCTCACACGATTAGGTTCCACTTATTAATGAGGAATTCGAGTCTGTCATGCCGGCCGGCCGTTACCACATCAATTAACGAACGGAAAGAGATAGAACCTTAAAATTTTCAGGGTTGGATGCGTATTCGATTTCCGTGGCTGAGTTCGTTAGTGGGCATATTCGGCCAAATGGTTTCGGAGTAATTCCGCAAAAGGAATTACCCGTTAAACCTTTCCACTTATATTACTCCGCATGATCCATATTTCTATAGTTCTTTATTATATTCGAAGATAATGGTCTGTGATAATATCTTGTCTAAGATTGAAGATTATGTTATGATTATGTTGAGATTAGAAATTGGCAACGTCTCGGCGAATTGTTTTGACATTGACGATATTTCAGAAGTGCCAACCGGCCTTTGTTTTAGTTACAAAAACGTGATAAACCTAAATCATGGCCGACAGGGAGACTTTATAAAAGTGAATGGAGTATATGCTACTTCTCTTTAACTAGAGTTTAGACATCGCCATTCCACGGATTTGCGATATCAGATTATTTAAATACTATAGTATCGCAGTAAATGAATGGCGTGAGGACTGAATACTTAGTTCGTAAGATATAGTTCTGGGATTTCCACATACTACACAATACCCCTAGCTCAAGAGGAATAAAACAAACTCTATCAAATTGTTCCCGCTTGAAGCCAACCTCCCAGGTGTCAACAGTTCTTCCGTCAACTCCAAATCAGATGCTGTCGTAATAATCACGTATTTCCACAATGTGAATTTACTTCGGAAAAATAATTAATTTGAGAAGATATTATGTGAATTCAATAATTTCACAGTGCTGGCGGAGAAAATGTTTCCTCTGTTGTTACTGGAAATATTTCACGTATATAAACTGGTTGGAAGTTTCAATTATGCTATTTTGTTGTATGAAAATCAAGAATCAAGTGTTGAAATTTCAATGAAAAATAATGGATAGAGCAGTCTGTTACTGTGTGGTAGTTCATTTAAAAAAAAATGGGTTCAAGCCCTGTGGACAGGAGCTTTCTGGCGTTCTAGTTCAAACAGACAAATTATATCTGGTATTGGTTTCTCAGAGTTGGGAATTATATCAATGTATTCATATGATAGCACTGCATCATAAAGGAAATTCAATTCAAATAATAGTTTATTAGATAAGTAATAATAAATTACCTTGTAATCGATCAAAAATTTCCTGATCTACGTTCACCAAACTACAGAATTATGCTTTCAATATTTACGTAATATTTTCAAACATTTTCGGGTGAGGTCCCCGTTGCATCGCTAAAATACGAGTATTTCAACCCCAATATTTTTGAAGTTACAATATTCCCTTCTGTCAAGTTGACATTATGAGAATTCATACATAGAATAATAATTATATCAGTCTGTGAAATACGATTTACATTGAAATTTTAAGAAATCATATCTCCGAAAGTATTAGCTTGTTAGAGTTGAAAATGATATGAATGGTTTCTTATGATGAAACTGCTTATTAAAAAAAATTTGAATCGGAATTTGTTTCGTAAAAAAAAATTTTTTTTTTGTTACTCCGAAACCATCTGTCCGATTTTGCCCAATAACGAACTTAGCCGAGATATTCATCCCCCAAACCTCCTCTGAAAATTTCAACTCTCTAGCTCATTCCGTTCGAGAGTTATCGTGCTTACGGCCGGCCGGACAGAATGAATTCCGACCACGGATTCTTGATCAGTGAGTCGAACCAAATCTTTTAAGACCATTTTCATCGAAATATTCCAAAATTACAGACATTTGGGCGAATTGATAAGCACTCAGTTCCGAGGAACTAGAGCGCCAAAAAGAATAAAAGAACCTGAATCACCCGGCAGGAAGACTTCTAAACGAACAGACGTACCTATGGAATTCCCCACTTCTCAAAATTCCCAAGAAATAAACTTACAGAAGACATTTAAATACCTTGTTGCACACCTTGAAATACACCAGTTTCAAAATGTAGTAGTACTACGAAAACCGAGTCATTCTCATACCTTAGTAAAATATAATGATAGGAAACTAAGTAATTTCAATCGAGAGTTCAACAAGTCAGAATGAAGTTCTCCTATTGCAGGTTTCGGTTCTGTATAGCACTTCCTGATACCAATTGTCTTTGCTTCTTCAAAACTACTTTCGGCATTTTCAATTTCAAAGTGAAGAGTTCTTTATTATATTCGAAGATAATGGTCTGTGATAATATCATGTCCAAGATTGAAGATTATGTTATGATTATGTTGAGAGTAGAAATTGGCAACGTCTCGGCGAATTGTTTTGACATTGACGATATTTCAGAAGTGCCAACCTGCCTTTGTTTTAGTAACAAAAACGTGATAGACCTAAATCATGGCCAACAGGGAGACTTTATAAGAGTGAATGCTTGAGTATATGCTTCCTACTTCTCTTTAACGAGAGCTTAGACATCGTCATTACAAGGATTTGCGATATCAGATTATTTAAATACTAGTATCGCACTAAATAAATGGTGTGAGGACTGAATACTTAGTTCGGAAGATAGAGTCCTGGGATTTCCACATACTACTCAATACCCCTAGCTCAAAAGGAATAAAACAAACTCGATCAAATCGTTCCCGCTTGAAGCAAACAGCCAACCTCCCAGGTGTCAACAGTCCTTTCGTCAACTCCAAATCAGCTGCTGGCGTCGCGTCGTGTCGGCCTAGGCCGAAACGGAACCGGGGGTCCTGTGGGGATCACGGTCGGCGTCCCGGAAATGGGCAGACGTCGGTCAGGTCGGTAAGCCACGCGGTCGCCGCCTCCCCAACGTGTTGATACACTTGTTCTTCACGTCTCCGAACTTGCTACTCCGATCGGCCGCCAGCCACTCGACCGTGATCCCCGCCGTCTGTTTGGGCCTTTCGAGGATTTCTCCCCTTACTGCTCCTGTAATCTGGTAAACGGCCCATCGACGGACGCCGCGGGGGTCGAGGTCTCCGGTTGTCTTTGCGGAAGAGATGGGCCATTCATGTTTCGGGTCTAAGTAAGGTGCTCGTGGTGGAATGGCGCAGATTTGAATTGTTGGTCTCTCGAAGTCCTCTGAATGAATGAGATAAAGCAAATCTGCCGAAGATAAAAAAATCACTGTAAATCCGGATTTCACGTTAATATATTTGAGGAGGTGATTCTAAAGGTCAAAATATACTAACTGACAAAGAAACTGCAACACACAGACGGAGCTCTTTAAATTTTAATTTTTTTTTGGTAAAACAGAGATATAGTATAACAAGAAGTGAAGGATTAAAATTTGGAGAAAAAAATCGTGAACGTTTTTTCATGTAAACATCTTTTGTTACCTACATACATATTGTAGACGTTTTTTGCAATTTCTTTAAATTTTACAAGAAACCAGCTGTTCGAGGAGATCCAAAGTCGATGTTTAGTCGTTGTTAAAATGAGCACGTGTACGCGGAATTTATCGCCAGCTAAGTAAATTTGAAAGAGGTCGAATTATTGATCTATGAGAGGCGGGGTTGTCATTTCGAGAAATCCAACTACTGTTATGAGATGTTGTCAAGCGTGGTTTGATAATGCCCAAAATCGAAGAAGAGTAGGCACAAATGAAGTTCAAGATCGACGTCTAAGACTTATGGCTATTATATTATGTTGTATTATACAGGGTGAGTCTTTGACCACTGCATAAATTTTAACCAAAGATTCCTCTCATCAAATGAAACACTTTTTTCATTTAACATTTTTCCAAATTCAGCTCAGTTGAAAAGATACAGGCTGTTGAAATTTTGAAAAAAAATCAGTTTTTATTTTGTAGCTTTGACATCCTTTTTTCGAATAAAATGAATGTTGGCGTAAAGTTTCCTATAAATATGATACATATTTTCCAAATATTAGTTATTTTCTACTTCTACTGGTTTTCTAGTTATGGACTCGTGGATTCATAAAACTAAACGAAATTAGCATAAAGAAAGCATATAAAGTTTTTCTTGAGTCATTTCAAGAATATTCCATCGTTTTAAAACATTATATTATTCTTCATCATTTCTCCTTAAACGCACCATTTTCGAGATATTCTTCATTGAATGTTTTAAAATGGAAAACTCCAGAAATTTCACTACTTTTATGGATCCGTCGCTGAGCGTTGGAATCCCGAATCAATCTGTACACCACGTTACCATGCCTCATTGTCGTCCGCCAACAATGTCATAGATAATTTATATGCGGGAGTGTATTAGCACATTGTGAAATCTTTAAACGCTTGTAACTTTTTACATGAGCCGAATCTGGAAAAATGGTAAATGAAAAGTGTATCATTTGATGAGAGGAATATTTGGTTAAAATTAATGCAGTGGTCAAAGACTCACCCTGTATATTAGATATTAGAGACTGATTTGCGACAACTCGATCTTTGGCTGATGGTTGGTTAGGAGAAAAGGGCCATCCTGTAACTGTCTGAACGGTTAACCGCCAGATAAGGTGTTTTGGTCTACAGCATTATCTACCCCATCTTGTGTTACCTCTGACGGTTGAGCATCGCCGGCAACGATTACAGTGATGCAGAGTACGTCAACATTCGAATCAGGAATGGCATCGGGTCGTCTTTTCTGATGAATCTCGATTCTCCTTGGGTGCACATGATGGCCGAAGAAGGGTAAGACGACGTCGGGGAGAAAGACGTGAACCTCAGTTTGATATTGAGCGTCATGCACACCGGACAGTAGGCGTTATGGTATGGGGTACTATTGCACATACAAGTAAGACGTTTAGTTTATATTCGATGTAACATGACAGCGCTGCGTTACCTTCAAGAAATAGTGGAGCCGTATGTTCTCCCTTACCTTAACTGGCTCGAGAATCCAATATTTCAGCAATATAATGCTCGACCTCATGTTGCCAGAGCTAGTTTAAACTTTATTGAAGCGACCCAACCGAATATTTTGGCATGGCCGCCCAGATCCTCTGATCTTTCGCCCATAGAGCATGTTTGGGACATCATGGGTAGAAGGCTTGGAAATTTATCCCTGTCCCCACGGACTTTGGCAGCTCTGATACATGAACTACAGGAAGCTTGGGATAGTATCCTTCAAGAAGAAATAGACCGTCTTATTGCACCAATGCCAAGACGTGTTGGGGAGTCTATAGATATTCGCGGGGGACAAACACATTATTAACAAATTTATTGAAAAAAAATTGTAAACCGTTCGTTTTTTTTCTTCAAATTTCAATCATTTACTCTTTGCTATCCTATCTATGCTTTACCAAAAAAAAAAAAAAATTAAACAGCTCCTTCTGGTAGTTTTTTTGTCTGACAGTATATGAATAAATAGTTATTTTTTTATCTTCCTACAACCATATTATAGAATAACAAAAAACGAATTCAAGCATTTAATCTAAGATAATTAACTTTTATAAGAGAAGAGTTTCTCGTACCTTCCTTTAGATTTTTCTGGCAATAAATCCAAGCATCAATGAATACATTTATATTCTTATCCCGTTTTAATATTAAAAAAATAATTCAATAAGGACAAATAACTTGACAGGTATTCGTTTTGACAAATTAATCAACTTAGTAACCAGTTGCTTAGAACATGACATAAAAATAGATCAGATCCATCTGAAAATTCCATCATTTTAAAATGAACAACTGCATTAATAATTTAACTAACATTGCATTATTCATAATCGTGAACTAATTATTTAAGTGAGCAGAGAAATTGATCTAATTTTAAAGGTATTGTAATCTACAAATTTTACAAATATTTTCTAGTCCGAAAAGTATGCGAGAAAGTAACTTTCCCGCACACTGTGTGGGAAAGTAATACTTTCGTAGACGAGAACAGTGCGGGAAAGTAGTTACTCAGGCACGGCTGTGGGAAAAATTCATATCAACTTAGGTCCTAAAATGCATCCTAGGAGCGATAGAGCCCCTTCAACATGACCTCCAAAAACCCGTAATTTAATGATTACCTATGTCAAAATTTGGTAGATTCAAATGAAATTTGGCACAAAGAGGTTTTTGGATAAACAAAATCGTCTAGTAATAAAAAAAGGCTAATTTTCACCAGTGGCGTAACTCCAGGAAAAAAAATATTTTCCAATATTTCCAAGAATATAAATCTGACTGTGAACTCAAACGATTAGTTCCGACTCAAATACATAACATTCACTGTTGGGTCAAAAATAAGCAGTGCTATGTCAGTGGTGGCGCAAGGACCCACTCAAATACATACATTCACGGTTGGGTCAAAAATGAAACGTGCTGAGTTTGTGGTAGCGTAAGGACCCATTCGAATACATACATTCACTTTTGGGTCAAAATAAACAGTGCTTTTTTTGCGACGGCGTAATGTATAGCAGTGGATTTATTCTCAATATTTTATTTCGAGAATTATTCCAATGATACAAATCAGTCGAATCGTACGGAATCCCACAGAAGATCTGAATAATGAATGTGAACTTTTACCTACCTCTGATATCTTGTTTTCAAATTTCTAACTCCAGAAAAATATTATCATATTACACATTATTCAATCAAGTTTAAATCGAGAACTTGGCTGTAAAATAATGTGATTTCTTTTACAGCCCAGCACAAAATAATGAAGTGAATTCCGTAACTTGAACTTATGTTATTATTGACCTTCAATCCCTTTTTTTTTTTTTAATTTTAGAAAGATATTATCATGTTGCATATTATTCGATCAAGTTTAAATCGAAAACTTGGCTTTAAAATAAGTTACATATCATAGACAAGATATACCAATTCTCACTAGGTATTGAGCGAATGTTATTACTGACGGATTGACTTGTCAAATTTGACTTCGGCCGATCTAATTCATCAACTCCTCTCCATCATTTCAAGAATGAAAGACTGTTGACAACTCCGCTAGTCGAGTAAAAAAACCAGAGGACTAGTACATCTCCATCATTGAAATATTTCGATATTTCGGAAATATCTTCACCAATATTCATCCGATAGAGTTCAAAAATAAAACTTTACTGTAAAATCAGGTTGGTTTGTGTCGGACTGGCGCGTAGAGAGTTCGGTACAGTATACCCATAATATGTATAACATAACGGATAATGGAGGCTTATTAATAGGGTCGTTGACATCTTTAGGTACGAAACCCCAAAAAGCAACGATAATAAAAATACATGGTTAAAAATTATATCTTGTAAGATCATTGTAAAAGTGGTGTAAACTCCATACCTTTTAAATACATATTTTTCTGCTTAACGACATCACATTTAGTCATATCTCTCATTAAAATAGACTGCAATAGTTGCAGTATTATCCTGATAATAATCCTGTTTATCTCGAAGTACATAGCACCTAAGTATATGTTTATAGCGTCTATTACCTTAACAATTGTCGGCAATAACGTTATAACTGTTCATTAGAGAACATTAGAGTTCATTAGAGAACAGACGGGTTCGATGTGAAATATGCTTCCTATATAAAATATTACACCATGTATATGTATCTCTTGAAATTGTTGGAAGCCCTGAATTGAAGGGACGACATCAAACACCCTATTCTTAACACACACAATTCTCTATTTTCTAGAATTTTGAATGCCCATGATCGGTGTTCATATTTTTGCTTTCAGCTTTTGGCCAGCTCAAGGCTAAGGCAAGGTTATTATTATTGAACACTTAATTTTATTTATTTTTCCTCATATAGCTGTGGAGGGTTTGATTTTTTGTTTTTTGGCGCTCTAGTTCCTTGGAACTGAGTGCTTATCAATTTGCCCAAATGTCTGTAATTTTCGAATATTTCGATGAAAATGGTCTTAAACGATTTGGTTCGACTCACTGATCAAGAATCCGTGGTCGAAATTCATTCTGTCCGGCCGGCCGGTCCGGCCGGTCCGGCCGGCCGTCCGGCCGTAGGCACGATAACTCTCGAACGGAATGGGCTAGAGAGTTGAAATTTTCAGAGTAGGTTTGGGGGATGAATATCTCGGCTAAGTTCGTTACTGGGTAAAATCGGACAGAAGGTTTCGGAGTAATAAAAAAAAATTTTTTTTTTACACAACAAATTCAAAATTAATTTTTTTTAATAAGCAGTTTTATCATAAGAATCCATTCATATCATTTTTAACTCTAACAAGCTAATACTTTCGGAGATATGATTTTTCAAAATTTCAATGTAAATCGTATTTCACAGGTTGATATAATTATTCTATGTATATTCTATGTATGAATTGTCAACTTGACAGAAGGGAATATTGTAACTTCAAGAATATTGGGGTTGAAATACTCGTATTTTAGCGATGCAACGGGGACCTCACCCGAAAATGTTTGAAAATATTACGTAAATTGAAAGAATAATTCCAAAGTTCGAGAGAGGAGAAAATTTTGTGAACGTAGATCAGGAAATTTTTGATCGATTACAAGGTAATTTATTATTTTATACATGTTTTATGGAATACCTACTATTTGTAGGTACTTTAAACCTGTTTAGGGCAATTGTCATACGAAACTTGTTTTTTTGGCGCTCTAGTTCCTCGGAACAGATTGCTTATCAATTTGCCCAAGTGTCTGTAATTTTGGAATTTTTGGCTGAAAATGGTCTCAAATGATTTGGTTCGACTCACTGATCAAGAATCCGAGTGCGAAATCGATTCTGTCCGGCCGGCCGACCGGCCGTAGGCACGATAACTCTCGAACGAAAGGAGTTAGCGGATTGAAAATTTCAAGGTGGTTTTGGAGCGTAAATATCTCGGACAAGTTCGTTAATGGGCGTTAACCATCAAGGGGTTTCGGAGTTATGGCCGATTTTAGTAAAAATATTTTTTATGAATATTTCCGAAACCGATCACTCGATCTATCTGAAATTTAGCACCAGACTGTAGAAGACAGTAGAATCATGACCTTTGTACGCATGTGCAGTTTTGTATTGACCAGATTACCGCAAAGTGTAAAAAAAAAAATTTGAAAATGTGGTGCAGTTCTCATTCTCATGATTGCTCATTTAATCTTCATAAATAAACTATTATTTGAATTGAATTTCCATTTTGATGCAGTTCTATCATATTAATACATTGATATAATTCCCAACTCTGAGAAACCAATACCTACCAGATATAATTTGTCTGTTTGAACTAGAGCGCCAGAAAGCTCCTGTCCACAGGGCTTGAACCCATTTTTTTTTTTTTTGTGCGCTGTTCAGGTGAACAGAGTGCCTATCATTTCGTCCAAATCTCTGTAATTTTCCGAACATTGAAACTACATAAAATTAAAGCCATAAGACTGGTGCAATATACTATATCTTATCTTCATAAATCAACAAAAAATACAACAGACTGAAATACCGTTTCAGGTAAGTTATATATTTGTTATCAATCTATTGGCAGCATTTTCTTTATTGTTTCATATCTCTAACTCATTTCGTTGATTTTATATGGCTAATCGAGTAAAAAACAGGAACTTTGAGGGGTTACTTTGAACATCGCGCTTTCGTCTACTTTTTTTCATTAGGGGCAAGCCAACATGCCGCGAACTTATATTCGCAAGTTGGGAGCTCGGATGTACCGAAATTATTCACCAGAAATCCTTGCCAAGGCAGTAGAAAAGTGTTTAGCTGGAAAATCAACTATCAGGGCTGCTTCTACCCAGTGAGTTTTTTTTTCTGTTTACGTAGGTACCTACTAGAGCACAATCAAATCCATTGTTGTTCCTAGTTACGAATATTTTCTTGTTTTAGATTCAACATTCCCACTGGAACGATTTGCATGTACATGAAGGCGGCGAAGACCAACGCAGCAGCTGCTACCCTCTCAATTGTTGCGTCCTGTAGCCAGGACGTCCAACCGTATTTTTGGCTGAAGAGGAAAAACTTCTGTGCGCGCACATAATGGCTGTTGGTATCTATGGCTTCCCATGCTCCTTGAGAGATGTAAATATTTTCAATAAAGTTATCATTTTTGTGTTTATTTGTGCATTCTTGAGTAAACGCGAAATAAAAACTGAATTTACAATTTTAGGAGCATTTCGATGAAAAAATAAACATTGCCAGGGGTTCACGAGCAAAACCGTGAAGGAAAACCTAATTATCAGGCGACATTATTCTTTTAAAAACTCATACTTGCATATTCAAGGGCGCCCAAAACGGGCGTTTTCTACGGTAAACGCACTCTTGTTCAAAGTAACCCCTTCTTAAGGAGTAAATTCTGAACAAAAAAAATATGCCCCCACCAACTTCTATTGAAGATAATCAAGTCGTATAAACGGGAAATTGAAGCTGAGTGATAAGCCATCGATTGGTTAAAACATTTTTCAAATATCTGCAGAAATGTTTGCGCTGCAGTGAAATTGATGCAAAACTTGTTCAAAGTAACCACCGGCTACGGTAATCCAAAACCACAAGAACGATTCTACCCAAAAACGAACTTATCCGAGATATTCATTCCTCAAATCTACTCTGAAAATTATATTATATCAATTGAAACTTAGCCGATAATCCAGTTTTGTTTTTACTGCAGACATTCTGAACCCAATTTGATTAACTTACCAAGTATATATTTCCATCATCATTTGGATTATCCAAGGGCATTATATTATCACCCATAAATCAGTGGTGGTATTTTATATCATGAGTAACGAATTTTGAAGAGAACCCGAAATAAATATGACATGTGTCTTATCGTTAAATAAGATGACATGTATGAATCATAGATACATACAGACGTTAATTTTCAATTACAGCATTCTGTGAAATCAAAGAATTACGATTTAATATTCAAAGTCATCATATCTCCGAAAGTATTTGCTTGTTAGGGTTGAAAATGATATCAATGGATTCTTATGTTGATATTGCTTCTTAAAAAAATTGAATTTGAAACTTGCAATGTAAAAAAAAATTGTTTTTCGTTATTCCCATATTATCTGGCCCATTTTGCCCAATAACTAACTTAACCGAGATATTTATCTCTCAAACCTACCCTGAACATTTCAGCTATCTAGCGAATTCCTTTTGACAGTACTCGTGTTAACAGCCAGCTGACTTTGACCACGGATTAGGGGGCGTCCATAAATTACGTGAGATGTTTAAGGGGGGGAGGGGCTCGAGTCAAATCTCATCTTATCTTACGTTGGGGAGAGGGGGGGTCTCGGAAAATATCACGCAATTTTTTTTCTGATTGAAAAAAAAAATACTATTTTGGTCCATTTAATCCAGATTATACATGCTTAAGATTTAATCTTAAGCGTATATATCGCAATACGATTAAGATCATTCACTAATTCGTTGGAAAGAAAATAATTTCATTCATACTTTGACGTTATACATCTACTGACTGTCAAACCAAAGCGTTTACGTAAGAAACCCACATTTTGAAAAATCTCACGTGAGATTGGGGGATGGGGGAGGGGGTTGAATAAAATCTCACGACATCTCACCAGGGGGGTAGGGGGAGTCAGAAAATTTAAAAAAAATTGGTTCAAGCCCTGTGGACAGGAGCTATTGGGCGCATGTTCATCTTCCTTGTGGCCCGTACTGACCAGTAAAGAAAAAAAGCAGTATCATGTTGAATACCTTCATATTATTGATTATTATATAATAATCGATGAAAATACTGAGAGAGACCCAGGAAATTTGACACATTTTGTCTTATATCTCCAGAAATTGAAATCGTATAGAGCTAAAATTTTGCACAATGTTGCAAAATACTACAATTGACATTAGTACAAGTTTTTGTTGCAATCTGATGAATAGTTCACGAAAAAAAAATTTTTTTTTCGAAAAAATTAAAAAAAATATTTTTTTAAAAATTACCAACATTTCGATCATAACAGAATTTCGCCAAAAGTTGCGCGTTTATATCCTCGAACTGACTACCAAGTTTCGATTCAACATCTTCTTTAGTTCCTGAAATATCAGGGAAATAACCTCAAAATTTTAAATGTCTATAACTCCTAAACCGTCCGGCCGATTTTGCCCGTTAACGAACTTAACCGTCGCATTTTGATCAGAAACCTACCCTGAAAGTTTGAAGTCGATAGGACCTTCGGTGCTCCTGTTATCGTGCCTACGGCCGGACGGCACCCAAAAATCTGACACCGGATTCGTGATCAGGGAGTCCGAATTAGTCTATTAGCCAATTTTCAGCTCGAAATTCGAAAATTACAGACATTTGGACGAAATGATAGGACGATGTTCCCCTAGAACATGCGCCCAAAAACTCTGTATAATGGCAACACAAATCGTTAAGCATCGTCGATCCAAGTAGAACAAGAATGCTCGAATCTCCAACAATATTTAACCGATCGTATTAAAACTTGAAAATTGGCAGTAGAGTTAGGTTATGAAGGCTCTCGCAAAATTTCAGCAATTTCAAACGAATAGTTACTGATATATAAAATTTTTTTTTTTTATTTTCAATGATTTATTAAAAATTTTCTACAAATGCTATCCTCACCAAATTTTGCAAACATTTTTGCGTTGGCATTCTACAACTAATGACCATGTTTGAATTCAATCGGTTCAGTATTTTTCGAGTTAATGAGGTACAAAAACCACCAAATTTCAGAAAATTTCAGATGGCTATAACTCTAAAACCGTTAGGCCGATTATGCTCATAATCAAACTGAAATGTCGCGTTCTAGTGCACATCCTAACCTGAACATTTCAAGCCGCTATCTCATTCCGTTCTCAAGTTATCGTGACAACAAAAATATTTTTTAATAATTTTTTTAAAATTTTCTAGCCGTACGATTCGCACAAAATTTCACAAACGTGCTTAGGTTCATATTCTACAACTACCCACCAAGTTTTAAATTGATCGGATTTATAATGGTTGAAAACAAAATTATTACTCGGAAACCACTGGGCCGATTATGCCCATTAACGAACTTGTCCGTCGTATTGAGATGCGCCACCTACCCTGAAAATTTCAAGTCGCTAGCTCTTTTCGTTCTCAAGTTATCGTGGCAACGGCCGGACGGACGGACGGCCGGACGGCCGTACGGCCGGACGGACAGAATCAAATTTGACCTCGAATTCTTCATTGGGGAGTCGAACTTAATCGTTTGAGACCATTTTCGTCAAAAAATTCGAAAGTTACAGACATTTGGGCAAAACTATAACGCGATGTTCCCCAGAACATACGCGCAAAAACACCTCACGTAATTTATGGAAGCCCCCTTATTGATCAGTGAGTCGAACCAAATCGTTCAAGAACATATTCAACCAAAAATTTTAAATCTTTACATTTTTTATCCGATGTTTGAATTCTAGGTTCTTCAAAACGTTAACTGCAAAGTTCTTATATCCGATCCACTATTTCAATGGTTTATTATAGGGGAAATTCTGGAAATTATATCCCAACATTGATTTAACTCTATGACAAACATTTTTCATGACTTTTCATTCATAATTTTCACCCCTCGGACTGTAAATACCTACTTCTTCTCACCAGCGAGGAATGTAGGTTAATCCATATTGAAGTTAATAATAGTCATCAAAATGTAAAAATGAATCAGAATATTTTTATTTCGCTATAGGCGTTGGGAAAATAATTTATATGATTTATACAACGCATTCATCAAACATTAATTTCCTCTTTCCAATGCACCTCCCCATTTTTATAGTTTTGAATCATTAAATTGATGAATAGTTTTTACAGACTTCAGAAATTCCCCTTTCAGTAATTAATCAATTTCAATTGATTTATTCATCATCTGACCTCTAATGTTCTTTGAAATAGACGCTGACACACTTGAGAAATTCAAGACAACGTTCAGGTTATTGTGTATTGAAGGTCAACGTGATTTTGAGCGACTCTTTCGAGGATTTGATGAGGGAACTGAACAGAGAACCTATTGATGTATTTGTGATACTTATGAGAATTATTCTGTTTGTTCGGCATACTTATGTCAAAGTGAATAAAAGGAATGGATTGAAGTAACCTCGAAACATATTATATTTTAATGAAAGGAGAAAGTGAGATAGAGGATATACCGGAAAATATTGCGGTGAACACATTAGTATGTAAATGTTCGTCTGATAAATTACCATGTTCCAACACTACACTTTGTAACTATTGCTCACTACAATTTTTGTCGTCTGGCATATGTTTCGGAATAGTATATTCTAAAACAAGTTGCAGAATGGGCTGATATTCAAACACGAATGCGAAATTCGAAAACGAGCGACGAAGCAGCGAGTTTTCGGACGCATGAGTGTTGGAATTGCCTTCTGCAACGAGTATTAGACGATATTTTCTCTATTTCAGGCAAGTTTTGTAGAATACTGATGAAATTTTATGAAAAATTAGGATTATACATCCTAGTGACTTTTGTATTGCATCTTGGCAGTTGGTGTGACTGTTACGAAAGTTGACAGATCACGGAATTTGAATTGTACGTAAAGCATGGAGATCAGATTTAACAGTTTCCTAATATCATGAATGATTCAAAATAGCAAAAAGGAAATCTCTAGTACCTTATTTTTTGATGAAAATAAAACCTTTCTCTCAACAATTATTTCACCTTATCCAGATTATCTTACATTGACAATAATTGTCGTGTGTTGAAATTTGATAGGATCGAATGTCAGTGCTGACTACCACGAAACGAAAGATATAACTAGAAACAATGCGGGAATGAGTACATTCCACCACTGTTTTTAGTGCTGGAATGAACTCATTACGATACTGAAATAGAGAAACAATTTTCCCGTCTTCTGAGACGAAGTGTTACTAAAGCATGCTTTTCAATTGAGTACTACTCTCAAGTATACTCCATTCACTTTTATAAAGTCTCCCGGTTGGCGATGATTTAGGCCTATCACGTTTTTGTAACCAAAACTGAGGCAGGTTGGCACTCCAGAAATTTCGTTAATGTCAAAACAATTCTCCGGAACGTTGCCACCCTCAACATACTCTTCCATCTTAGACAATATATTATCACAGACCATCATCTTCGAATAATAGAGAACTCTCCACTTTGAAATTGAAAATGCCGAAAATAGTTTTGAAGAAGCAGAGACAAAGTATCAGGAAGTGCTATACAGAACTGATATCTGCAATAGGAAAACTTCATTCTGTCTCAGGACTCCGAATGAAATTACTTAGTCTCCTATCACTATATTTTATTAAGGTTTAACAGTGATCCGGGTTTCGTACTACTACTTCATTTTGAAACTGGTCTCTTTCTAGTTGTGCAACAAGGTATTTAACTGTCATCTGTAGGATAATTTCTTTAGAAATTCGAAAAGTGGGGAACGTCTGTTCGTTTAGAAGTTTTCCTGCTGGGTCACTCAGGTACTTTTATTCTTTTTTCAAATAAATTATCACAAATTAACGGACTACTCTATTCATTAGTTTTCATTAAAATTTCAACACTTTTTATTCTTGATTTCCGTACAAGAAAATAGCATAACTGAATTTTCCAACCCTTTATATACGTGAAATATTTCCAGTAACAACCGAGGAAACATTTTCTTCTATAGTCGACAGGTCTTTGGAAATGTTGAATTCACATATTTTCTCATATTCACTATTTTTGCGCGTATGTTCTAGGGAACATCGCTTTATCATTTTGTCCAAATGTCCGTAACTTTCGAATTTTTTGACGAAAATGGTCTCAAACGACTGGGTTCGACTCCCCGATGAAGAATTCGGGGTCAAATTTGATTCTGTCCGGCCGGCCGTCCGGCCGTTGCCACGATAACTTGAGTACGGAAAGAGCTAGGGACTTGAAATTTGCAGGAAAGGAGGCGCATCCCAATACGACAGACAAGTTTGTTAATGGGCATAATCGACGAAACATGGTGAATAGTTGTAGAATATAGAATTAAGCACGCTTGTGAAATTCTGTGAAAATCGTATAGCTAGAAAATTGAAAAAAAATCATTAAAAAATATTTTTTATGTCACGATAACCTGAGAACGGAAAGAGATAGCGAGTAGAAATATTCAGGTTAGGTTGTGCATCTGAATGACACATTTGAGTTTGTTTATAAGCATAATCGGCCAAACGCTTTTGGAGTTATGCCCATCTGAAATTTGGTTGTTATTTCCTCAATAACTTGAAATTCAAACATGGTTATGAGTTGTAGAATGTCAACGGGAAAATTCTTGCAAAATTTCTTGAGGATCGTATCACTAGAAAATTTTTAAAAATCATTGAAAAAAATTCTATATATCAGAAACTATTCATCCGACATGGCTGAAATTTTGTGAGAGCCTTCAGAACCTAACTCTACTACCAAGTTCCAAGTTTGAACACGATCGGATCTATACCTATTGTTGGACATCCGAGCAGCCTTGTGGGAGTTCAGTACTTGGATGGGCGACCGTTGCCTCGATAACTCTCGAACGATAGGACATAGGGATTTTCAATTTTCAGGGTAGATTGCGCATCCGAATGGGAGAATTAAGTTCCATGTTGGCCATAATCGGCCCAACGGTTTCAGAGTTATATCCATCTGGAATATAATTTCCTCGATAACTCAAAAAATATAGACTCGATCTAATTGAAGCTGGCTAAGCAGTTGTAGAATATTGACATGAAGACGTGTGTGAAATTTTGTGAGGACCATACCACTAGAAAAGTTTTAAAAGATTACGAAAAAATATTATGTATCTCACGATACCTTGAGAACGGAAAGAGATCGCGACTTGCACGTTTTCAGGGTAGATTGCGCATCTGAATGCGACATATAAGTTCGTTAATTAGCATAATCGACGAAATGGTTTTGGAGTTATATCAATCTGAAATTTGGTTATTAATTCTTCAACAATACTATGCCGATTCAATTCAAACATGGTAATTAGTGCTAGGATGCCGCCACATTAACATAGAATTTAAAAAAATCATTGAAAACAAATTAATGATATATCATCAAAGCAGTTTTGCGACATCGCTGAAATTTTGCGAGAACCTTCAAAACCATGAATGTCATGATGACATATTAAATTATAACATAAATTTTCGGGCCGATTCATAATAGAAAGTGAAGCATGTATCTATGGGAGATGATAGCCCTACATTAGGGTCCTGTACCGGTCTTCGAACATCTGAAGTTCTGAATAATCATCGTTTGGATTGGCCAGACCTGGTTTTGAAAGAGACCCTCCTAAGGCCAGGAGGGTCGACATTTTCCATTTTGAAATCAAATATTGAAGGGATTTCTAAGAACAAGAGTGACTATCTTTGAAAACTAGCGAAGGCGATTCATCTTCAAGAGATCCATGTGGCTACAGAGGAGTATATTTGTGAGAGGGGACTTTTGAAAGGTTATGTAATATTTTTAATTTGTTCGTTTTTCTTCTCTCCTCTTTTAATTTTTGCGCGTATGTTCGAATTGAAGCTGGTAACTAGTTGTAGAATATCGACATAAAGACGTGCGTACCATTTTGTGAGAACCGTACTCCCAGAATATTAAAAAAAAATACGAAAAAAAAATGGTTCAAGCAATGACGTGAAGTTCTGGACAATATAATTTACCATGGTAAGTTCGATTAAGAGTGTCCAATACAGGAGAGTGGAAAATAGAACATACGCGCAAAAGCAGCTGACTTCACGTCAGTGCTTGAACCAATTTTTATTAATGGCATAGTTTTCAATTTTCATCTGTTGAAACATGGCATCCGTTATTATGAAAGCTGTAAAAATAGTGGGCTATTCGAAAGGAATTCTTGGTAAAATCCATGCACGAGGTACACTGAATGCTTGTATAATTCTCAAAAAATAAACTCCCACAATTTGCATTACAATCAACAGTTCTTTAAACTTATCAGTTTTGACTTCATTATGCCTGTTAAATAGAGAAGATAACACAGATATATTCACGATACAGTAGTTGAGTGTCGTTAAAACTACGAAAAAATATTTTATCTGTCCGGTGTTGCATTGTAGTGACTTCGATATGGCTACTACTTAATATCCCTTTTGTCGAGTAACAGCGCAATAAAACGTTGTCCATAACTGTTAAACGTAGGGAATTAACCATAAATTTATAGTTAGTTACCTATTTATTTATTGATAGTTCCAGAAAGAATTAACAGGATCGTTAAGTCCCTTTTTTATTATGAGCTCAGGAAAAGGCATAAATTTAATTAAATCAGTCTTTTACGCAGCCATATAATCTTTTATGTGGCAATAATTTTTTCGCAAATTGTTTCCTCGAGCAGTTCCTTATTAGGTGAAATATTACTTATGAATAAATTTCTCGGGTAGATTTTTCTTCTAGAATATCGTCCATTTGCTCCCCGAGGGTTGTTGCATTCTACGTATATTTATTGAATTACATTAGAATGATGCCCGATTAAATTAATATGCTAAATTGTTAGGTAATTGATAATAATTTGTTTCACATATTTTAGTATATTTTCTAGGGATCAATTAGATTAATCAACAATGAGTGAATTCAATTAGGACAATCGAACGGAATACTAAAAAATATTAGCTAATTGTAGTGTGATTAACTGAGTGGTTAGAGCTAATCTTCTCAAGGGTCGGAGATCCCAAGTTCAATCCCCAGGCTAGGAATATTTTAAGTCATGAGCAGTCCTGTGACTATGGTGGCTTCAAGTAACATAGCCTACATAGAACACAAATGATTTTCCTAATTAGCTCAAGCTCTTGAGAGCTTATGACTCGCCTCGGGGAAAACCTAGGATGATCAGTATAATAATTACAATATCAATATTATAAAAGGAATTTTATTACGCACTCTTGAAAAAAATTCATAATTTCTTTATAGAGGTAATTTGATCATGCAGAAAACCTACAGACTATGGAATTTCGGCGAGAATTCATACCTAGATTATGTATCGCTCCAATAATTATTTTAATTCATTCTTTCCGACTATCTCATTTTCCGAATCATTTAACGGACAAGTCAAATAAGACAAATAATAATTACAGAAAATATAGATTCAATGGAACAAATATGTACAGGTTGGTCCACGAGTAACTGTACATAGTTTCATGGCGAATAGATGCTACCTAGGGGAGCAAGAAAACAACAATTAAATCTGGTCTAAGGCTCTTCGTATCTGATATACAGGTTGATTTATCTATTCGAGCAAAACTTGTAGTTAGCTATTGCTCATGAACCGTTCAATGAAGTATTTTCATATTTTGCAGTTATTGTCATCTTAGGCCAACAAACTCTGCATATGAACCATACCAAGAAAGTATAAACCAGGGCTCGAATATTTTGATTTTTGCTTTACAGCCTAATAAAACACCCTGTACGTGAAATATAAATTAGTCGTTAATATCATCTGATTCTTACGAAGGCGTAGAAGGACCACTTTTAAAAGAGAAATATTTTTCTGTATAATTCCGTCTTAAAGCTAATTCCGAGTTCAAAGTCGGAATTACAGAGACTATAATTCCTACTTTGAACTCGGAATTAGATATAATTCCGAGTTTAAACTCGGAATTATAGCTAATTCCGAGTTCAAAGTTGGAATTAGGTATAATTCCGAGTTTAAAGTCGGAATTAGGTATAATTCCGAGTTTGAAGTAGAAATTAATCTTAATTCCGAGTTTAAAGTCAGAATTAGGTGTAATTCTGACTTCAAACTCGGAATTACAGCTAATTCCGAGTTCAATGTCGGAATTAGATGTAATTCCGATTTTAAAGTCGGAATTATAAAGGAAAATATTTTTCTTTCAAATGTGGCCCTTCTACGCCTTCGTAGATTTTACATAGATTTGTCCTTTATATTTTGAGTGCCATATCTGCCCTGAATATTGTGATGAAAACTTCCTGAACACGTTTTTCAGATTTTTTAAAATTCCAGCTTTTTCACTCTACCATCAATTGAATATCCACTCAATGGTAAATCAAATGATGGTATTTGGTGGTAACAAAATAAAATTTATTTTCAAAAAATATTCTTACTACTAAAAAATCAAAAAAATGCAAAAAAAAATTAAAAAAACATTTCAAACATTTGAGAATTCTCATGGAGAAAAATTGGGTTAGATTTTGTTTTCGAGGATCCCGCCTCCTTCCTCAATTAATTTTCTTGCTCTGACTCGTAATGGATTGACAGCTTTTCTGATCATATTGGGATCGTTCCTTATCTCATTAAAACTCTATTCTATTCTTTCAATCAGATGATCTCTACTGTGTATTTCCTCCGAATAAACTTTCTGCTTCAAGCAGCCCCAAAGAAAATAATCCATACATGTTAAGTCAGGTGACCGTGGCGGCCAAATATGTGGTCCTCCTCTGCCAAACCAGTTGAACGGGTACGCATTATTCAAATGCTAAGTAATGACATACTTCTGGTAGACAACAGTCTCGCAATTTCATCTCGTAAGGTTTGAACCTTTCTCAAATGGTACGGATGCATTTCTTCTTTATGTAGGAAACGAATAATTTTTGTTTTTGGTATTGTCAACATACTACTGATACGTCTAGTACTGATACTGGCGATATTCTCAAATGTCTGGTGTTTGGTGACTGCTCTGTCAGGATACCTCACCTGATATTCTCTCACCACCGCACGTCTATTCGAATTGCAAACACCATGAACAAGTATCATATCATAAGACTTAAGGTTCGAAAAACGAGGCATATTTCAGGAGAAAAATTATATTACACTTTTTGAAGCATTAAAGCATTGAAGCATTGTAGATTGCTCATTTAATCTTGAAAAATAAACAAAGTTTGAACAAGAACGCCAAAGCTTCTGTCCACAGGGCTTTCCCACTTTTTGAAGTTATACGTTGATGAAAACATTTTAGCGGATCCAAAAAGCGTACAAAAAATCCGAACTTCTCAATTCTTTCAATGCATATCATCAGCGGATACAGTCTAGGATGGTTTCAGATACGTGGGGGGACAGAGCCGTACTCGAAAATTCGTTGAACCGCATGCGACTTCTGGGGTGGATAGGAACCATATCATGCATTATTTAAATATGCAATATTTGTTGAAATGATTTATTTTGATGAGTTTGATTCTCTGTTAAAAAACAGACTCATCTTAGGAAACACCCTGTATACTTAAGATTAAAATATTCATCAGTATAGATTTCTTGATGAAATCAAGGAATATAGTATCTGAAGGTGATTGAACTGGTCAAGGTAGATTTAGACTTATTGAAGGTTGCAGTTTCAGAAGGACTATTATGTGTAATAAATGGGTTAAGTGATATCATCCTTTTAAATTTTCAAAAGTCATTTTTCTTTATAACAAACGTTTATCTTGAGAAATAATCGATCAATCAAAATAGAGAAATTTTAAGAATGGTAGCACATATAAGATTCATTTTGTTGCGAAAAATGAATTATGTTCGAAGAACTGGTGGAAATGAAAGGCCTTTCTGAAAAAATTAGAAGAATCGGTTCTAAGTTCAATATAAGAACCATCTTCAAAACACAAAATGATCTTAGGTCTTTATTAACGAAAACAAAACCCATAAATGAAAAACAAAAATCATAAAACTGTGTATATAATATTCCTTGTATTTGTGGTAAATCATACACAGGAGAAACATCAAGAACACTAGAAGTAAGAAAGTCGGAGCATAAGAATAACTTGAGAAAAAGAGACATACAGAAATCAAAAATAGCAGAACATGTATGTACAATCCAAGGAGATCACATGATGGATTGGAGTAATACAAAGATTCTAATGACAGAACCTGATTATATTAAAAGGAAACTTAAGGAGTCAACTTGTATTTTATTGAACAGAGAATGCAATTTTGCAAATTGCTCAATTGGTATTGACCATATTTGGCTAAAATTATTAAAAAAGTAGTTGGAACTTGGAAATTTCTATGCGAAGTAAAACTATGTAAGCTATGATTTTTAAATACTGTCAATGTGACAATTCTTGAATTTCACAAAATAACTATCAACAAAATTCATTAAGCGTCTGACGAAGGAGTCTGATATAGACTCCGAAACGTTACGATATAGTTGTTTCTTCGTTGATGTTGTTTCGTTGTTGTTTGTTAGGCAACATTGTTCAATTGATTGCTTCTGACAAATATCCTGTGTTTCTTACGCAGAAGCAAATCACAAAATAATTAATTTTTATTTTATAGATATTTTTCAGAGTTTGGGAGAGAAAACCCAGTAAAAACCGTTCAATATATACTGCACACCTCTTATATAGTAACATGAGATATTTCCATCTAATTGTTCCCGAAACATATTTGAAATGTTCATTCATATCGTCAGGTACCTACATTTGATTAATGAAATTTATTTTGAACAGTCCATGATTATAAATGACTTACACTGATACGAATTTAAAAAACCACTATACAAAGTCAAGATTTTAAACACAAATATAAGTGAAAATCATAAAAGTGATATAGTAGTTTTGTGCTAGGTACTTTGATGAATTGTATGTTGATAAACTCACCCATCAATACTTCAGCCAGTTTTGTAGAAGGCAAACATTTTTTCCTTCTTGGCTCCCAACCTAACTATAATAATCAAAGTATAGTTCGATACTATTTGATTCAGGCACTTCTTCAAGAAGTCATATAAGAAACTCCCTCCCATCTTGTGAACTTCCTTAACCTAAAATATTCATGATTCAATTTAGTAAATAAGTGGCTACTTACATTTTACTTACTGCACAACAGAAAATTTGTTTGTCATTCAATAGTGTTTCAAACTCCGAATCCACAACAGCAACGTAAAAATTGGTTCAAGCACTGACGTGAAGTCAGAAGCTTTTGCGCGTATGTTCTATTGTCCATACTTCTGTATTGGACACCCTTAATCGAATTTACCATGGTAAATTATGTTGTCCATTCTCCTGTATTGGACACTCTCAATTCGAATTTACCATGGTAAATTCGAATTAAGTGTCCAATACAGGAGAATGGACAACATAATTTACCATGGTAAATTCGATTAAGGGTGTCCAATACAGAAGTATGGACAATAGAACATACGCGCAAAAGCTTCTGACTTCACGTCAGTGCTTGAACCATTTTTTTTTTCGTGACTTTTTAAAAATTTTCTAGGGGTACGGTTCTTGAAATTTTTTTTTTCGTCATTTTTTTCAAATTTTCTAGGGATACGATTCTTACAAAATTTTAAACACGTCTTTATGTTGATTTTCTACTACTAGTTACCAAGCACCAATTCGATCGAATATTTTATTTTTTGAGTTATCAAGGAAATAATATTCCAGGTGGGTATAACTCGGAAACCGTTAGACCGATTATGCCCAAAAACTAACTCAACACTCTCTTTCGGATACGCAACCTACCCTGAAAATTGCAAGTCCCTATCTCCTTTCGTTCGAAAGTTATCGAGGCAACGGTCACCCATCTACTGAACTCGCACAAGAATGCTCGAATCTCCAACAATATTTAACCGATCGTATTAAAACTTGAAACTTGGCAGTAGAGTTAGGTTATGAAGGCTCTTGCAAAATTTCAGCAATTTCAAACGAATAGTTACTGATATATAGAATTTTTTTTTTTATTTTCAATGATTTATTAAAAATTTTCTACAAATGCTATCCTCACCAAATTTTGCAAACATTTCCGCGTTGGCATTCTACAACTAATAACCATGTTTGAATTCAATCGGTTCAGTACTTTTTGAGTTAATGAGGAACAAAAACCACGAAATTTCAGAAAATTTCAGATGGCTATAACTCTGAAACCGTTTGGCCGATTATGCTCATAAACAAACTGAAATGTCGCGTTCTGGTGTTCATCCTAACCTGAAAATTTCAAGCCGCTATCTCATTCCGTTCTCCAGTTATCGTGACAACAAAAATATTTTTTAATAATTTTTTAAAAATTTTCTAGCCATACGATTCGCACAAAATTCCACAAGCGTGCTTAAGATCATATTCTACAACTACCCACCAAGTTTCAATTCGATCGGATTTATATTGGTTGAAAACAAAATTATTACTCGGAAACCACTGGGCCGATTATGCCCATTAACGAACTTGTCCGTCGTATTGAGATGCGCCACCTACCCTGAAAATTTCAAGTTGCTAGCTCTTCTCGTTCTCAAGTTATCGTGGCAATGGCCGGACGGCCGTACGGCCGGACGGCCGGACGGCCGGACGGACAGAATCAAATTTGACCTCGAATTCTTCATTGGGGAGTCAAACTTAATCGTTTGAGACCATTTTCGTCAAAAAATTCGAAAGTTACAGACATTTGGGCAAAACTATAACGCGATGTTCCCCAGAACATACGCGCAAAAATTGGTTCAAGCACTGACGTGAAGTCAGAAGCTTTTGTGCGTATGTTCAACATACGCGCAAAAGCTCCTGACTTCACGTCAGTGCTTGAACCAATTTTTTTTTTCGTAATTTTTTTGAAATTTTCTAGGGGTACGGATCTTACAAAAATTTTTTTTCGTCAATTTTTCCGAATTTTCTAGGGGTACGGTTCTTAAAAAATTTTAAACACTTCTTTATGTTGATTTTCTACTAATAGTTGCCAAGCTTCAATTCGATCGAATCTTTATTTTTTGGGTTATCGAGGAAATAATATTCCAGGTGGGTATAACTCGGAAACCATTCAACCGATTATGCCCAAAAACGAACTCAATTCTCCCATTCGGATACGCAACCTACCCTGAAAATTGCAAGTCCATATCTCCTTTTGTTCGAAAGTTATCGAGGCAACGGTCACCCATCTACTGAACTCCACAAGGCTGCTCGAATCTCCAACAATATTTAACCGATCCTGTTAAAACTTAAAACTTGGCAGTAGATTTGGTTCTAAAGGCTCTTGCAAAATTTCAGCAATTTCAGACGAATAGTTACTGACATATAAATTTTTTTTTTTAATTTTCAATGATTATGGGAGATCCGCCATTGTGAGAAAAGGATATCAATTTACTGTCGCCAATGGATATATATGGACATCCATATATAGGATACTCAATGTGAAATATCCATTTACTATCTGTTGATGGATATGTTATGGACATCCATTCTATGTACGAGGATATCCCGACCTGACATGGACTTGAAACGGATATCCATAGGATATTGTGTGCTATCGGGGTCTTAGATACATTTTAATACAGAAAAAATAAACTAAAACAGGTAACAAGCACAACAATGGTGATATAAGAATTCAATAGAAGTCAAGGTGAAATTAATCATAAAGTGGCGGAGAAATAATTTTTCCTAATTTTCTGCAAAGAACTGGTACTGTGACGAAATAACTATATCATATACTTAGATTCATTACAGTGTGCAAGCATTTTATAAATGGGGGAGTTCAGTGTACTTCTAATATGCCTAGTTGGTAGGTAAATATAAAGTACCTAATCGTCTGAAACTCTTCACGGGATCGTGATATTGCAATTATTAGGGGGTGACATTGAGGCATTCTATCTGATTGCTGATCAATTTATTGATGAATAGAACGTCACCAATAGTTCTCCACTCTTTGAGGTTGAACATTTTTATTGGGATCTTCCCTGTCTAACACGTAAACATTTGAAGGCCAGATAACGCAATAATTTTCGCAGAATTATTTCTAGGTGGTCAATATGAGTTAGGAAATATGGATTCCACACAACTGAAGCATAATTCAACCTAATAAAAACATAGACAAAGTTCAATGAGAGCAAAGTTTGATAATTTGAAAAGTGTCGATCCTGCCTCATCACGAAACCCAGCATCACATTGCATGAGTTCACGAAACAATCTACATGTTCAGAGAATTTCAGTTCAGAATCAAATGTAACTCCCAAGTCCTTAACGCGCTTGTATCGTCTCAATTCCACGTTTCGCAGTTTGTAAAATTGGTATGGCAGTAGTTGACTCGTCTATCTAGATCTTATTGAAGACTTATAAAGTCATTTTCACACTCAATTCTGTTATATATTTTCAGATCATCGGCAAAAAGTAATCTTTCACATATTTTGAAGCATTTTATTGTATCGTTTATATAAATTATAAAAAGTAATAATCCCAAGTGGGAACCTTGAGGTACTCCAGAAGTTGAACTTGGACTGAAACAGATTGCGATTGTACGAATTGAATTCGAACCAACGTAATAGTGTACCACATACCCTAATCCTGTTTAATTTGGTAACCAGATTTGGAATACGAGTCTTATCAAAAGATTTACTCAAATCTGTGAATACCACGTCCACTTAAACTCCATTATCTAAATAATCCTGCAAATATTCAACGAAGGTAACAAAATTCGTTTCCGTTGAGCGACTTTTAAAGAAACCTTACAGGAATTATCTGAGCCTTGACTATACGGAATAGGTGAGGATAAAGTAGGGATTAATTTTTTTTCTAAAACACAGAGCTAACTAATGGGTCTAACGTAATTAATTTGATATTTGCTTCCTGATTTATGAACAGCAATCATAAGGTATCTTTAAAACGATCTGAGAAAACGGCACTTTTTAACGATTTTTTAAATATAATTTTCAAGGGAACAGAAAGAGAAGTACCTACTGCCGGATTAAATGGAAAAAACTTGGGATTGAATCAGGACCTGCAATCCTTTTACAGTTCAACTCATTGAGAGCAAAAAACAATTTGTGAAGGTGTTCTGAAGGAACTAACACTGCCACAGAAAGTGTTTTACGTAGTTTTCATGGTACCATCTGGAAAACACAATATATATATAGTTATAGTTCTTTTTCATTTTCTTTCTATCATATCTTGAAGGCAAATAAGTTTAGTATTATTGTAATAAGATTTGGGAATATTCGAGGAATCACAGTTTATTTTTTTCTCTTTTGATATTTGCAATAAACATGAAAATAATAACATTTCTGAATAGAGTTTGACGGGACCTTTCAAACGATGTATCACAAGCACATACTTCCTATTTAGAAAATTGAGGGTTGTACCTGTCTTTCGAAGGGGGTTGAAGGTAGAGTTCGCATTTTTTTCGATGAAGAATGACAATTTTAAATTTGAATTCGACGTGTTTCGATTTTCCATAAACATGTACAGTAACCAAGATAATGGATTTATTCCATTTGGCTTTTCCACATTGTATAATTATTTTTGAGTTAATACGGATTTCCATCGATTGAAAGCCACCAGCATTCAGCAAATCAGATAATATAATCCGAAACATCTGCCAGAGATACAACAGTATCAAATTCTGATCCTACCAATAACGACCAGGTATAACAAAATCGCCGGCCTTACGGTCCGGCTATCGAAACATCGCCTCGATCAACTACCCCAGCCCTACCAACACGTACCTCCAACATAATACCGCGGAAGATCATCGTCCTCCAATCCTCCGAAATAATCGTGCGGATTTCAGTTTCAGCATGATGGCCGCGTGTATTTGCGAACGGGCCGTTTTGATCGTCGTGTCTCCTTCTCCAGCCCTCCTCGAGCATCCCCCTCGCGCCCCCACTCGCGGACGTACTCGCGGAAATACAACACCAATGAAAACTGTCTTTCCCCCCGCGCCACCCTTTCAGTTTTCTCTCTTCTTCGCGGATTGCGCGCGCAACCAGTCGAGCTATTACAGTAAGAAAACAGACATATAAAACTGAGAGAGGGTTAGGGGCAGGGAGGGGGACGTAAAAATCAATATCCCCGGGGCTGCTAAATCACGCTTATCAAGAGCACCTTCCCCCCGGCGCGCGCGTTCCCCCTTTCCCCCAAGTCTTCTCAGACCACCGACACCCCAGCCCTCTCACCACCCCCCTCGTGGTCCCCCATCCAGTACAAAACATTCAATTTGAACCGTCAAGTTAAAGCGAAATGGATTTTGCAGAGGAGAATGAGATTTGGATTTTAAATTTCATTTCGATAGACTTCCTTCGTGCGTGGTCCTTATAATTTCGCGTTTTGACAGTTATTCATCCTGATCTTGCGTACCATCATCATACAACTTGTCTAGTTGACTTAAAATTTTAGGGTTGCGTAACCCATCAAATTAAATACCCTGGTCGACAGTATGATTTGTTTTATAACTATCGGAAATATTTTAATACTCTCGTATATCTCGTGAATCACTGACGTAAAGCATCGTAGGAATTAAAATATTATCGAAAAAAAAAACAAGCCCAACTGTGAGAATATTAACTGGAAAGCCTTACTATAGAAATGATTAACTGAAAAGAGGGAAACAATTTAATGTTAAAAATAGTTTTGGGCGTGCAAAATGGAATACAGAAAAAAGTATTATTCAGTTCAATAAATATATACATAATACAAATACATATATGTATAAACAATAATTAATACTATAATATAAATATAATATGATATAATATATACGCTCCCGCACTCAATGGATTATGAGGGGTCTCCCTGGCGAAGACGTAGGAGAATCAGTATAATAATAATAATGATAATCTTCTATTAAGGGCTGGTCAGAGAGCTTTGGAGGAGCTCAGTATAACTGGAATATCCATCTATCTTGAGCTAGCAGGAAGACCTATTACGCCAACAGACCAAAGAAAAGTTGGCAGAGAGATGAGACAGGCACAACTGAAGACACTACTCGAGGATCACAAGCACTCCATATTTTTCAGGAGTTTGAAAGATCAGGGCCTGTAGAAAGAACTAACCTTCGCCTTTTTGAAAACCGCTGGGCTCAAGTTGGAAACGAAGGAATTTGTTATGACTTGACAGGATGGAGTGATGAATAAGAGGTAGGATAAAAAGAACTTCATGGAAGTGAACACATTAACAATTTGCAGAGTATGCCACAGTGAGTAGGAAACCCTTATGCACATCATGTCTGCTTGCAGAGTCCCTGTTCCATCAGGATATACAGGAAAACAATGCAGCACTCCAAATTCTCTACTTCCATCTGAGAGAAGTTCATGGTATAGACAACGAACAAATGCTGCCATATGTACCTCTGGAAATTGAAGCAATTGATGGCAATGATAGAGCTCGCATCTACTGGAACTAATGGAACTATGCTATGCCAACAGTTCGGCAGATCCACGCCATAAAGCCAGATATAGTCCTACTGGACAAAAAGCTCAGGGGATTGTTTTTCATCGAATTTCCCTCTCCCGCTTAAAATAATGTAGTGATGAAAAAAAAAAGAACAGAAGAGGGAAACATACAAGGATTTAGTGTTCGAACTAGGGAACCTATATCCAAAGCATAAAGTTAGAATGGTCGTTCTAATCATAGGATGTCTAGGCGGAATGCGAGCGAACTACGTGAAAGAACTGAAGATTATTCCGGCCTGTATATCCTCGGCCGAAGTTTTGGCGTAAAGAATCCAGAAAACCTAGTTGCTCGGATCACTTCGATTCATCATGTCCCACCAACTTGAAGGCCGCTTGCAGCTCATCTCTTTTGTTAAGGCCGCTGTAAGGGCAGGACGAAGAACTACTCCAAGGAATGTGCGACATGTATCTATAGATACATGTCCAGAAGAGCGTTAAATATGTTGACGCTGACCGAAATGATCACTTCACTTGGTAGTAAATTCTACAGGTGAAAAATTCTGTTTGGCAGAAAATACTGTCGATAACTGGATCTGAACATCCCTTTTTTCTCAGTTCGAGTTCGTAACTCCTGAGAAGATTGTGATCCGCTAAGGTGAATATGTGGTAAGTAGGAGTTCAAGCTCCTTGGAGAGGGTCTTCGTAATTGCGCCGTGTACGACCAAGAGGAATCCTAGACGCTCTTTGCTAAACGCCCTTCAACAGATGTTTCTCTAGAATTGGGCGCACAATCGTACACAGTTTGTATAGTGTTGATAGATCGAGTTTTTGAAAGGTTTTGCTCAGAAAGTACAAACTGAAATTCGCCTTTTTTACATGTTTTTCACTAGCACTCTTGCGTTGATTGACTTTAGTAATACTTATATTGTTCAAGTGGTAATTGGATATTGGATTGATAGATATGGAGAACCACACAGTTTACCATATTAAAGGGTAGAAGCAATAGTCCTGCATCCCAGTGAATATACGCTCCAAATCATTTTGTATACCTGATGCACTCTGGAGGGTATCATTGAAATTTTTTGTATCATCTGCGAAAAAGGAGCAGGAGGACGCCACAAGATATGGGATGTCTGAGACGTACACCAAGAATAAAAGCAGGCAGAACCCTGAGGCAAACTACTCAAATCACTGTCAACATGGTACCTACATCTAGCCACATTTGAAAAAAGAATATACGTAGAGATCTATAGTTTTGAGTAGCCGCAACGAGTAGCTTGGTTGATTGAACGCCAGGTGTCACTTCTGTCTACTTTGAACTCTGAGGTGAGTGCTGAATTTTATTAAACCGGTTCATTCGCGGTGTATTTTCATCGGCGTTGAATTATGCTCATGCTCCAATTATGATCCCAAATAAGGATGAAACCGTGGTATGTTCAACTTCGATTAAATCACACTCTGTGGATTGCTTTGAGCTATGGTCTCTACTAGTCCGTTCATCTCTAATCTATTAGTGGTAACTTTACATTAAAGTGATAATCCCTTTGTACTTGTATTAATTCTGACTATATGCCCACCCTCACTATGCACTCGAGCTCAGTTAAGAAGGACGAGATCCACTTCAAATAAAGTATCCCGCACACACTAACATGTTGGAGTTCATGCAGAAGGGAACGCAGTACTGAAATCTAAAAAAAAAACGACATATCCACCCCGATCAACCAGCGCAGTCCATACCGATAGGTGGCACAAGAAATTAGTGGCAATTGATCTCCCTGGCGTGAATCCATGTTGCTGGTTAGGTATAATATCGTTCGAGGAGAAAAAAAAGGGTTCAAGCCCTGTGGACAGGAGCTTTCTGGCGCTCTAGTTCAAACAGACAAATTATATCTCCAAAAGTATTGGTTTCTCAGAGTTGAGAATTATATCAATGTATTCTTATTAACTTACCATTACCATTCCCATCATCATATGGATTGACCATCGGCATGAAAATATCAACCAACAAAAAGTATGATATTAAATTAGAATTCTCATATTTATAGGATTGCTGGAATGAATGACAATGAGACAACGTCATGTCTCACGAAACTAATTTGACATTATAACAATTCATAGAATACCCACAGAATAATTCTATCATTGTGTGAAAACGTAGAAATACGATTTACATTGAAATTTTGAAAAATCATATCTCCGAAAGTATTAGCTCGTTAGAGTTAAAAATAATATGAATGGATTCTTATGGTAAAACTGCTTATCGAATAAATTTAATTTGGAATTTGTTTAAAAAAAAAAAATTTTTTTTTTGTTACTCCAAAACCTTCTGTCCGATTTTGCCCAATAACGAACTTAGCCGAGATATGTATCCCCCAAACCTACTCTGAATATTTCAACTGTCTAGCTCATTCCGTTCGAGAGTTATCGTGCCTACGGCCGGCCGGACGGCCGGACAGAATGAATTTCGACCACGGATTCTTGATCAGTGAGTCGAACCAAATCGTTTAAGACCATTTTCATCGAAAAATTCAAAAATTACAGACATTTGGGCAAATTGATAAGCACTCAGTTCCGAGGAACTAGAGCGCCAAAAAGGCGCTTTTCATCTGCAATAATGGATTCCATGAATTTTGCAGTAATTAGAACAAGACTGATTGGTATGTAGTTCCCTGCGACATACCTTATTTCCTTTCTTGAGTATGGTTTTGACAGATGCGAAATTCCAAATTCTTTGGAAAATAAACTTATATGATAATAATAATTAGTATAGAAATTTGAGGATGAGTCAGCAAGAATTACGGCTACCTCTGCAGCCTCATTTGTGTTATTACCATTGTCAGTTCTTAGTTGTGGAGTCGCTACTTTGCCTGTAAGAATTGATCTAACGTATTTGTAGAACTGCTTGGTATTTCCATAGTTAGCCAAGGTTGGTAAAAATTAAATGATCGATTGAAATTATGTAAGCTCTTAAATGAATTAAGTACAAAGAAAATAGCAGTTGGGTGCGTTAATGAAACAATGAACTAATTTTAAATAATTTATTTAATTAATAATTTCTACCTGCTTTGTGTAACCATCCCAAGGGTGAATGTCAATTTGCACCACAGCTACTTTTTTTACTGCTACTGGCACTCCGTAGATCATTTAATTTTTACCAATCCTGCACCATTAAATCTCGCAAATCATTTCACTTTCCGTAGATGTAGAGTTTCGTCGAAAATTTCCTACTAGATAAAATAAAAAAATTACTCTTAAAGGTTTCATTTATTCAAGCAAACTACATACCATTAGAAAGGTTATACACTAGGGATGTTTTGCTAGAATTGGAACTCCTCAATCAATTCTGTTTTTTTTATGCAAGTTGAAGTTAAAATTTAAGTATTCGCTACATCTTTCTGTGAGTTTGAGAACTCATAACTATTTTGTAGCTAACATCCGAATAAAGTAATAATTTATAAGAATCTGCCAATGTTTAAGATTAAAAAAATTATATTGCCTGTTTTACCCATTTTTAATAATAATTACACTTTAAAGTTAAGAAAGTGCTGAAACTGAAGGGTTTTCCAATAAGAGGTGTTATTTTGATATTCAAAGAAAAATGCTATTTTTCAATATAAATGATCGCATGTTTATTTCATTATAAAGAAGAAGCTATGCCGTCAATAGTGGAAAATAACATCAGGCAAATGACCACCACGACCACGCATTGAGGACCATATCCTTTTAATGAAATTTTCCATAACTAAATCGCAAAGTGGCTGTCCTATGTCTTCGGTAGCCTCACGAAATACATCTTTGAGGTCTTGAATCGACGCTGGGCTATTGGCGTAGACCTTCTCTTTCACGTGACCCCAAAGGAAGAAGTCGCAAGGTGTTAAATCACAAGATCTCGGTGGCCAATTGTGATCACCTCTTCTAGAGATAACACGGTCCGGAAACTTTTCCCGCAAAAGAACAATGGTTTTGTTGCTTGTGTGGCACGTAGTGCCGTCTTGTTGAAAGTAAACGTTGTCCAGATCGATACCATCCAATTCCGGCCATAAAAAATCATTAATCATCACTCGATAGCGCAATCCATTCATCGTAACTGTTGCTCCAGCCTCATTTTCGAAGAAGGAAGGTCCAATAACTCCGCCGGACCATAAACCGCACCAAACAGTTACACGTTGAGGATAAAGAGGCTTTTCAACAATAACTCTTGGGTTTTCCGAGCCCCAGATGCGACAAGCCACCGAGGTGGAAATTGGCCTCATCACTCGAGATGATTTTTCGATGGAATTCCGGATCATTGTCATGCATTTCAACGACCCAATCAACAAAGACACGACGTTGTTGATGATCGGCCGGCTTGAGTTCTTGTGTTAACTGAACTTTATAAGCCTCAAGACCCAAATCTTTATGCAAAATACGGTGTAATGACGTTTGTGGAATGCCTAATTCCAAAGAACGACGAGGAATGGACAAACCTGGCTTTTCTTCAACACTTTCGGCTACAGCAGCCATATTCTCGGCTGTTCTTGAGCGACCTGCACGGGTTTTATTCTTCACATAACTAACTTGTCCCAACAGCTCGAATTTTTCCACCAATTTCTTTATTGCGGTCCGACAAGGTGCTTCACGACGAACCAAAAATCTTCGAGTTCTACGAACCTGCCAAATTTTCACCATTTTTATAGTGAATTTTAATAATTTCAATGCGTTCCTGAAGCGTGTATCGTTCCATTTTTATTAATGGCGTAGTTTCTAATTGTCAAATGTCAAAAAATGACAGCTTCAAAAGTGATATCTACCGAAATGGCGGGCTATTCAAAATAACACCTCTTATTGGAAAACCCTTTAGAAGAAAGCAATAAAAAATGTTTTAAAAATGTCCAGGGGGCCAGGGCCAAATAAATTAGGGCTGAGTATGTAGCAGATGACCATACCGATCCACCATTTTCGTATGTTCAACGTTCTGCCAAACACCCTGAATGTTTCTTCAAGTGTGGAGTCATGATAAGTTAGAGTATCGATTGGGTTTTGAGTAATGATTTTAGTCCCTCGATGACAACAAGCCAGTATATTTTGAAGAGGAAATATTGTACTTATGTGCAAAATTTGCTTCTTCCTGCAGCTATTCAGGTAACATAACCAAAACAGTTACAGCACTGATGTTGCATAACAAAATTCATCGAAATCACTCAATCGAGCATATACACGTACGTTCGAAGGGAATCGACAGACCGAGAGTTATCTCAGATACATGCGAAGTTTCATTGGATAAACTATTTTACAGTTTCGTATCGAATGCGAAATTCATATCCCCAATCTATGGCGCCCCGAATCGATATCTCAGACGTTCACAGAAACCTTCGGGCCTCACTGAAAATATTTAGTTTACCCGTTGAGATATCGCTAATTTATGCGCATTTCAATTCCATCTAGCATTTCGCAGATGTTATTACGCAATAAAATCAGTTCTAATTGTATTTATAGTGCTATCAGGAATGATAACGGCGGTAATTGCTTTACGTGCGGAGGAATTTCATAAAAATGAGCGTATTCCACCCTTGGCGATGCTAATCGGGACGAATAAATTCGTTCTGTTAGGGGTTGCTTTTCCTTGGGAGAAGAGAAGCCTTCCGCAAACTACTCGGGACGCGATCTAATTATACACTCGAGTTGTCGTTTACGTTCGGTGTAGATTTTGGTTTTTTCCCGGTTCATTGATGCTACAATGTGTCTCACGCTGTAGACAGGGTCGAAAAATTTTAATTATATTTGAATGATTCGGTCTTCACTTGATGGAAATTAATTTTCAATAAATAACTATTCAAATTTTATAATTTCACAAATCTCTTCATTCAAGAATGACAATAATTGTTCCGCCACACTCTGTCTTCTTCAGGTTCTAGATTTGAACTGATTCAATATGAGGAGAACTCACGTAAGATCTTAAAAGTCCGTATTGAAGAAACCAAGAAATCATGAGGTAATAAAATATAAAAAAAAATTGGTTCAAGCCCTGTGGACAGGAGCTTTCTGGTGCTCTAGTTCAAACAGACAAATTATATCTCCGAAAGTATTGGTTTCTCAGAGTTGGGAATTATATCAATGTATTCTTATGATAGAACTGCATCATGAAGGAAATTCAATTCAAATAATAGTTTATTTATCAATATTAAATGAGCAATCTGAGAATGAGAACTGCACCATGGAAGAAATCAAATTAAAATACCTTAAATGAATTTGACTCCTTCTTATAGAACAGGATGAAAACTACGGGTATGAACACAGATCATATAATAAAGCTTAGATATAATAATTATAGCATTCTGTGAAAACATAGAAGTACGTACGATTCATTATTGAAATTTAGAAAAATCATATTTCCGAAAGTATTAGCTTGTTGGAGTTGAAAATGATATCGATGGATTTTAATGATGAAACTGCATCTAGAGCGCCAAAAAGTCCCGTCTTCTCTCGTTCCGAAACCGAAAACTCGACAGCGTAGACACACCGGCTATCGGGCTCCTCGTACGATCTTGTCGATCTCTGGAATTAGAATAAAACGTCGGTACTTACCTGGGATATATATTCTTAATTTTCACTTTTCGACATAAAATCGCCACATGGGGGTTTATTTGACGGTTTTTTACCCTTGTCTCTCTAAGTCGATTTTGACGTTTCTCGAACCAACTATTAGCAAGGAATTAGACAATGTCATATCTCAGGAAAATAAGTTGACATGACAATTCATACATAGATTAATTATATAATTCTGTGAAAACGTAAAAATACGATTTTTTATTGAAATTTTGAAAAATCATATCTCCGAAAGTATTAGCTTGTTAGAGTTAAAAATTATATCATTGGATTCTTATGATAAAACTGCTTATTGAAAAAAATTTAATTTGGAATTTGTTCTGTAAAAAAATTTTGTTTTTTGTACTCCGAATCCATCTGTCCGATTTTGCCCAATAACGAACTTATCCGAGATATTTATCTGCCAAACCTATTCTGAAGATTTCAACTCTCTAGCTCATTCCGTTCGAGAGTTATCGTGCCTACGGCCGGCCGGACAGAATTAATTTCGACCACGGATTCTTGATCAGTGAGCCGAACCAAATCGTTTAAGACCATTTTCATCGAAAAATTCGAAAATTACAGACATTTGGGCAAATTGATAAGCACTCAGTTCCGAGGAACTAGAGTGCCAAAAAATGGTTCAAGCACTGACGTGAAGTCAGGAGGTTTTGCGCGCATGTTATTTTGTCCATTGTGCTGTATTTGACATTCTTAATAGAATTTACCATGGTAAATATAACGGACAATGAAACATGCGCCCAAAAGCTCCTGAATTCACGTCAGTGAAGTGCTACCTACCCTGAAAATTGTCCCTATCTCTTTTTGTTCGAAAGTTATCGAGGCAACGGTCACCCATCATGCTACTGAACTCACACAAGGCTGCTCAGTATCTCCAACAATATAGATTCGATCGTGTTCAAACTTGGAACTTGGCAGTAGAGTTAGGTTCTGAAGGCTCTCGCAAAATTTCATCGCTGTCGAACGAATAGTTTATGCTATATAGAATTTTTTTTTTCAAAGATTTTTTTAAAAATTTTCAATCCTTGGATTGGATTGTTTCTGTTATTTTCGAGTTATTGAGGAAATAAGAACCAAATTTCAGATGGGTATAACTCCGGAACCGTTGAACCGATTATGCCTATAAACAAGCTCGAATGTCGCATTCAGATGCATAACTTAACCTTAACATTAAAAGCCGCTATGTCTTTCCGTTCTCAGGTTATGGTGACATAAATAATATTTTTCAATCATTTCGTTTCAATTTTCTAGTGATACGATTCTCACAAAATTTCACAAACGTACTTAGTTTTGTATTCTCCAACTACTCACCAAGTTTTAATTCGATTATTTATCTGAACAGAATGCCTAACAATTTGTCCCAATATCTGTATTTTTAGAATTTCTGGCCGAAAATGATCTCAAACGGTATGACAGGGCCGGTGGTTAGCACGATTACTCTCGAGCGCAATAAGTTAAAGAGTTGAAATTTTCAGGGTAGGTTTGGAGTCCAAATGCGCCAGCTGAGTTCATTAATGGGCTAAATCGACCCAATAGTTTCCGTGTACTAATTTTGTTTCCAATCAATACAGATTCGATCGAATTGAAACTTGGTAACTAATTGTAGAATACTGACATAATTACGTATGTGAAATCGTTTGAGGATCGTATCACCAGAAAAGAAGAGAAAATTCTTAAAAAATATTATCTATCTCGCGATAACTTGAGAACGGAAAGAGATAGCGACTTCCAATTTTTATGATAGGTTGCGCATCTGACTGCAACATTTTAGTTTGTTGAAATTTTGTTGTTATTTCCTCAATAACTCAAAAAATAGATATCCGGTCCATTCAAACATTAGCTGTGAAATGCCAACGCGCTGATTTTCACGGAATTTCGTTCGAAATTATATTTTGGTAATATTTCAAATACAACCCTGAATTTTAATGTGGATATTAACATTAACTTATGAATTCTTTCCATAAATAACAGATTGAATCAGATCTATTCTACTAAACTCATTTCAATTCTCTTTTCTTGGAATATTTTACCTGATTTATAGTAGAAAACTAGAATGTCACCTCATTTCACAATTTTTTTCTGAATAATCCAAAAGTGTGCCAAATTATTTGAATGCATAAAATCAACCCCTCGTTAAACGGTAAAGATTTTGGGGCAGATGTCAAAGTTTTTGAGATTCAACGTTATTTCAACCATTGCACATAATTTGGAATTTTTCCAAATACGACCCAGGATTTTGAATCGACTGTTTAAAATAACTCTCATGGATCACTTGCAGAGTTGATAGTTTCATTGAAATCGGATTATTCATTCCAAAATTATAACTAAAAATATAATTGACCATTTCAGGAAAATCAGCCTGAGAGAAGAATAGAGATATGATTGAGGATATTCAATGAGGTGAACTGTGCCAATTGCCAATATTAAATGTAATGGTAGAAATTGAAAAAAAAATAAGAGTAGGATGAAACATATTAGAAAAGGAAGAGAACATAACAAAAATTAAACGAAAAATAATTTACGTATGATCTGAGGTCGGAAAGTGGAAGGGAGTGGGTTTTCAAGGGTAAAAACGGTTTATCTCGATTTACGAAAAAACTACAAGTTCTATGGAAAAACGTTAAATGGAAAAATTGTAGCTGATAACAAGATCTACAACTTTTGTATCTGAACTTTGTTCACATAACCTCATAATTTATGTAAATTCAAATAACCAAGATTTTGGTTTTTTATTTCTATCTTTTACAAAAAAAATTTATTTTACCGAAATTTGGTGAAAACCTTTTTATGTCTCAAATAAACTGTAATACCTTGCTTTGAAATATTCAATTAAACCTTATTTTGACCTAATAACGAAAAAGTTGCCTAATATTCAATCGAAGATTCTCACGTCAAAATATTTGCTTTTTTAAAAAAGTCGATGGGCTTTTTGTTTGTTGAAATATCTACATTGTCATGGTGTAAAAAAAATATATATTACTATGGTAAATTTTCTCAGAAGATTCAACGATATAACTGGTAATAAGGCCCAGACCCTCCTAGCCCCTTCCGCTACGTAGGTCACTCAAGTATATAAGTTATCTTAAATAGCGGTAAATAGGTATCTACGCATATAAATTAGAGAAGACTCTACAGCAATCTCCAAATATTGTAGATGTCTTATTAAATATTTACTTCATTAACTTAGCATTTGGGAAATTTTCAA
Organism: Halyzia sedecimguttata; assembly: GCA_937662695.2. Lineage (NCBI taxonomy): Eukaryota > Metazoa > Arthropoda > Insecta > Coleoptera > Coccinellidae > Halyzia > Halyzia sedecimguttata. The sequence continues at coordinate 102,407,789 of OW569414.2, forward strand.
ATAGTTATGTATATTTTTTTTACACCATCAGAAATAAGAGATTTCAACGAACAAAAAACGCACCAACTATTTTATAAAAGCAGATATTTTGACGGAACTTTCGATCTAAAATTAGACTGCTTTTTCGATATTATGTCAAAAAGGTAAAAAATGTAATATTTTAAATAAAAAAAATTACATTGCGTTTGGAACATAAAAAGGCAAGTTTTCACCAAATTTCGTGAAAAAAAATTGTTTTTTACCCTTAAAAACTCACCCGCTTCCACTTCTCGACCTCAGATCACCCATAAATTATTTGTTTTTATTTTTCCTCTATTCTCTTCATTTTCCAATAGGTTTCATCCTACTATTATTTTTTTTCTCAAAAATTATCGACCCTAGTCTACAGTCCTTTCCCTACTTTTAGAAATACAAAATAGTTCTGTCCTTATTTAAAAGCCCGAACCTATACTTCACCAGTACATATACACGCGTTCAATAAATTACAGTCCATTGTATACCTATATGCTACGATACCAGATGCCAATCGAACTCTAAAACATGGACCCCCGACAAAAAGCTGGCCATTATTCAAATTTCCCACTGTTCTACAACATAATAGCCTCATAGTCGTTAGAAAAGTGGGAAAATTGAAATATAAATACGGCGTCCCTGGTGAAAAGAAATAGGCGTTCTATTTTCTCCCATAATACACACTTTGTATTCAGAAAGAGTCTGCATAAGATGGAAAAATATTATTTCTTTACATCACTCCTTTTTCCATAATAAGATGCCTTCCAGTTCACGACAGTTCCTTTCGTCCGTCTCTCTTCCTTCCACGCGAGCGCGGATGGGGGTGTTGCTGGTGTTTCCACACATACACTTCGCGGGCGATCAATAAGCAATTGAAGTTTAGGGATGCTGTAATTTGGCAATAAATAAGTAGATGTCAATTTTCTGGGGCAAATTCAACCGACGTATATATTATTGGGGCCAGGATCGATAGTACGTTATATCGAATGGAAATTTTCCATTTATTCACGTGTGTTGCATAATGAGATTTCCTCCCTGGTTCTCGCGAATTCGGAATTTATTTTTCCATATTGCAGTTACTGTTCTGTCCGAATAAATATTGATGAATTGGGGTTGATGGAATTTTTCGTATTAATTTTCTGAACAATAGTTGAATCGTAGAACGATAACCTGTTAAAATCGAATATTTGCCTGTATCTCTACCAGATACAATATTCTACAACTCGATCATCCTCCCAGCTATGATAGGAATAAATAAGGGGTCTTCTGGAAATGGCTCGAAGGCCCTATCATGACGTATTCATGGATCTAAAACTAGATGCGCAGTTAATCAATATTGTACTGAGAAATAACATAACTATGTAATTTTAATATTAATTTCAGTTTGTCAGGAGCTTTTGGGTGCATCTTCATCCGACCATTCACGCCTCACACTCCCTCACGAAGTACTGCATGAACCTCCAAGTCGTCTTTTTAGCGCTCTTGTTCCTCTGATCTAGTCTCCGAAACGTTACGAAATACTTGATTTATCGTTGATGTTGTTTCGTTATTGCTTGTGAGGCAACATTATTCTATACATTGCTACTGATAAATATCTTGTGTTTATATCGGAGAAGCGATTCATAAAATAATTTTTTTTTAATTTTATATATATTTTCAGGGGTTGGGAGAGAAAACCTATAAAGGAAACCATTTAATTAAAAATACTTGCATTCATCAAATCGTTGAAGTTTTCTTCAGAATTCTTCAATTTGAACATATTTCTTCGAGAATGTGACTTCGAGTCCTCCGCATGAGAGATTTTTAGGATAGCCATTATAACTATTTCTCATTCATTGTTTGTAACTTGCGAGACTAGTTCCAGAATCCTATTTGTTCACCAAGATTTGCGTTATAATTTATGCCTTTTATCTCATTTTCAAACTGGTTTGTCTGTTTTGACAGCCTTGTCATGTCAGAGTGTCAGACAACATCAATAGAGAGAGACATAAAATTTTCATAGAGATATGTAGTATATGATATTCTAATATCTCTATGGAAATATTTGAATGACATTACAGAACTCTAATAATAATGATCTATGCAAACACGTCTTCATTCCTTATATTCTTTGGAATCACGTCAAAAATCAAAAACTGTTAACAACTTACACTTTGTCGAGTTTAATACAGTTGACTATTAAATCTCGATCGTTGAAATATATCGATATTTCAGCATAATATAGATCTGATCAAATTCAAATCTGGAAAATCAGTGTTAAAATAGGGATTTGACGGGTCTCGCAGAATTCCAACGACATCTGACGAATAGTTGCTGAGACACAGAATTTTTTTAAATATATTTTTTTAAATTTTCCACTCAAGTGATCCACACAAAATTTTGCAAAATTCCTCGTGACGTTATCTTTCTAAACTAACTACCACGCTTTAATTCGATCAGATCAGTATATTTCGAGTTATTGTTAAAAAAAAAATCAGGTTGCTATAACTCTGAAACCACTCGATAGATTTAAAAAAAAATCAGCCATCACTATAATTATTCTTCCAGAACTATACCTACCTAGCCATAGGTTAACAGAGTTTGACAATTATGTGTGTATTATATCACAGACTATGACGGTATGTCAGGAAGCTGCAAAATATTTCCTTATCAGAATAGATATTATGAAAGGCAGATATTTCTAGATGATTCAGATACAAGTTTGATTGAATTACCTAATGTAAAGTTACCTACTTGTTTTCCCTTCGATATATGTCTCTCAAATTTTTGCGCCTGATGAATTTTTGTTTTGTGATTCGTGAAATGAGCTTTTAGCTACTTATTCATAATCATAGTTTTCATTGAAATCAGTCGATTATTTTGAGAGTTATCCGGATTATATTGTTTTTATAAGAAAAATCTATATATTTTGTTTTTCAGATGGTTCTACTCCGTGCCAACAAAACCTTATTTTTTTTTCATATACAGAGTGATTACTGGCCTTAAAAAATATTCTAATACGGTCGTGACTTTTTTTTCATTTTCGCTTTCGGAATCTTCTGAGTGTCCCAACGACAAGAAGGTTGCAAAGTATTATCAAAATCAATTCAACAGTTTCGAACTTATAGGGGTTTGAAAATTGTCAGGAAACACCCTCTATCTCAGAAACTTGTTGACAAAAGAGATGTTTGAGTGCCCATGTCATCTCTACCCTGTGTATCTCGAAATGATGTTATTGCGAAAAGGCTATAACAGTAGTTGATGTTTCAAAATATGTTAGTTTTCTATTCTGCCTTATCGCATATCATCCTCGTTAATAACTACGAAATTATTTCAACTGCGAGAGCACGAAATTACAAATTGAATGACTGACTGACAGAAATTCGATCAGCGAGAAATTTCCCCAGATATCCACCAATAGAATTTCATTATGATGAAGGACGCCATTCGGGAATACAATTCAATTCATTTGAAAATCAAAAAAACATCATCTCATGCATGACCCACTTCCTTCTATCAGATATTTTCCTCTTATAATGAATACTTCCAGAATGAGGGAAAATATCGAACCAATCGGGGTCCTTTCGCAAATCGAATTCAGCAGTCTTGGAAATTGCGCCATTCTGCGATAAAGTATTTCAGAAGGAAAGTAAATTAAACATCAATAAAAGAACGGACGGAGAGAGAAGCCATACGAATGAAACGAGACGAAAGCAGAGTATATATCATCACAGAGAATAATGAAATTTTTCGACAAGAAAATAAGATATACTGTTTAATATCCAGAGGTATGTTGGAGATTGAAAAATACATACGATTTTGAGGCACAGGGAAAAAGAACGACTGAAAACTCTTACGTGAAACTTCATCGGGAAATAATGCAATGTAAATACGGCAGTTTTCTTTCCTCCAGACTGGATTCCAGTTCTTTGCGCTCCGATGATTCACTGGATTATGATTTTATCCTTGTTGGAACTTTTGGGGGTATTTAGAGTTGAAAGGGAGGAAGTTTTCTAATGTTCTTGGGAATTTTGTTATGAATAGAAACGAAAGTTTCGAGAATGGCATTGGACAGAATTTCGAAGGCACTTTTGTTATATTCACTACGTTCCGGAAATTTGCATCAATAACTGAAACTTTGATACGAAGTTATCTTTCATATTGATATTGAAACCCAGCTTTATCGATTGGCTACTTTGATATTTGGTCTGACGTCGAACAAAGGTAAATTGGAAAATTACTGAGGTCAGCAGCTTTTGCGTACTTGTTCCAATTTATAGCCAGAGCGGTCATCTATCCAGGTGATGAACTCGCCCAAGGTAGCTTGGCTTCCAGGAAAAAAGAATTAATTTGCACAATACTTCGAACAATGTAGATCCGATCGAGTATAAATCTAGAACTTGGCTGGACCATTCTTATTCGAAATTACCATGGTAAATTCGAATAAGATTGTCCAATACAGGAGAATGGATAATATAATTTAACATGGTGAATTCGATTAAGAGTGTCCAATATAGGAGAATGGACAATAGAACATATGCGCAAAGCTCCCGAGTTCACGTCAGCGCTTGAACCAATTTTTTTTTTCATAATTTCTTAAAAATAGGGCTAGGTACAGTACTTACAAAAATTTACACACGTCTTTATGTCTAGACTAGATGTAGAATATCTAGTTACCAAGCTTCAATTCGATCGAGTCTATATTTTCTGAGGTATAGAGGAAATAATATTCCAGGTGGGTATAACTCCTTTAACGAACTTAACCCTCCCATTCGAATGCGCAACCTACCCTGAAAATTGCCATTATCTCCTTTCATTCAAAAGTTCTCAATGAAATGGTCACCCATCCAGCTACTGAACTCGCAAAAGGCTGCTCGGATCTCCAATAATATAGATCCGATCGTGTTCAAACTTGAAACTTGGCAGGAGAGTTAGGTTTTGAAAGCTGTCGCAAAATTTCAGCGATGTCGGACGAACAGTTTCTGATATATATATATATATTTTTTTTTTCAATGATTCTTTAAAAATTTTTTAGTGATATGATCCTCACGAAATTTTGCAAGAATTTTCGCGTTGGCATTCTACAACTGATAACCATGTTTGAATTGGATCGATTTTGTATTTTTCGAGTTATTGAGGAAATAATAACCAAATTTCACATGGGTATAACTCCAAAACCGTTTGGCCGATTATGCCTATAAACAAACTTTGGCCGATTATGCCTATAAACAAACTAAAATGTTGCATTCAGATTCACAACCTAACCTGAAAATTTCAAGTCACTATCTCTTTCCGTTCTCAGGTTATCGTAACATAAGTATTATTTTTTGATATATTTTTTTGAATTTTCTAGTGATGCGATTCTCGCAAAATTTCACAAACGTCCTTAAGTTTGTCTTCTGTAACTATTCACCAATATTCAATTCTATCGGACTTGTATTGGTTGAAAACAAAATTATTACTCGGAAACCATTCGGCCGATTATGCCCATTAACGAACTTGTTCGTCGTATGGGGATGCGCCACCTACCCTGACAATTCCCAGTCGGTATCTCTTTCAGTTCTTAAGTTATCGTGGCATCAGATGGCCGGACAGAATGAAATTTGACCTTGAATTCTTTATCAGGGATTCGAACCCAATCGTTTGAGACCATTTTCGGCAAAAAAAAATCGAAAATTGCGGACATTTGGGCAAAATGATAACGTGTTGCTCCTCAGAACATACGTGCAAAAATACACAATTTCGTATCTGAATATGGAACTCAATTAGAGAATGGCGAAAAACAAAATATTTTGTTGAAATTAATGGTTTCTTAACTCTTCCTATTCGTCCAATTTACCAAACTCCATCATCGCAAAAAGGTACAGCTTTGGCAACGCATTGCTATGAATAATAGTAATATTTTTGCGCGTATGTTCTGGGGAACATCGCGTTATAGTTTTGCCCAAATGTCTGTAACTTTCGCATTTTTGACGAAAATGGTCTCAAACGATTTAGTTCGACTCCCCAATGAAGAATTCGAGGTCAAATTTGATTCTGTCCGGCCGTTGCCACGATAACTTGAGAACGAAAAGAGCTAGCGACCTGAAATTTTCAGGGTAGGCGGCGCATCCCAATACGACGGACGAGTTCGTTAATGGGAATAATCAGCCCAGTGGTTTCCGAGTAATAATTTTGTTTTCAACCAAAATGAATCCGATCGAATTGAAACTTGGTGAGTAGTTGTAGAATATGAACCTAAGCACGTTTGTGAAATTTTGTGCGAATCGTATGACTAGAAAATTTTAAAAAAATTATTAAAAAATATTTTCGTTGTCACGATAACTTGAGAACGGAAAGAGATAGCGGCTTGAAGTTTTCAGGTTAGGATGTGCACCAGAACGCGACATTTCAGTTTGTTTATGAGAATAATCGGCCAAACGGTTTTAGAGTTATAGCCATCTGAAATTTGGTTGTTTTTTGTTCCTCATTAACTCGAAAAATACTAAAGTGATTGACTTCAAACATGGTAATTAGTTATAGAATGCCAACGCAAAAATTCTTGCAAAATTTCGTGAGGATAGTATTTGTAAAAAAATTTTAAAAAATCATTGAAAATTGAAAAAAAAATTCTATATATCAGTAACTATTTGTTTGAAATTGCGGAAATTTTGCAAGAGCCTTCATAACCTAACTCTACTACCAAGTTTCAAGTTTTAACACGATCGGTTAAATATTGTTGGAGATTCGAGCATTCTTGTGTGAGTTCAGTAGATGCGTGACCATTGCCTCGATAACTTTCGAACGAAAGGAGATAGGGACTTGCAATTTTCAGGGTAGGTTGCGTATCCGAAAGGGAGAGTTGAGTTCGTTTTTGGGCATAATCGGTTAAATGGTTTCCGAGTTATACTCACCTAGAATATTATTTCCTTGATAACTCAAAAAATAATTATTCGATCGAATTGAAGCTTGGTAACTAGTAGTAGAAAATCATCATAAATACGTGTTTAAAATTTTGTAAGAACCGTACCCCTAGAAAATTTGAAAAAAATGACGAAAAAAAAAAATTTAAGAACCGTACCCCTAGAAAATTTCAAAAAAATCACGACAAAAAAAATCGAATTTACCATGGTAAATTCGAATTAAGAGTGTCCAATACAGGAGAATGGAGAACATAATTTACCATGGTAAATTCGATTAAGGGTGTCCAATACAGAAGAATGGACAATAGAACATACGCGCAAAAGCTTCTGACTTCACGTCAGTGCTTGAACCTATTTTTTTAGTAAAAGAGCATCTTATCCCTTGCTAAGAAGTTCAATGTTCATGTTCTGTAATCACGTTCAAAATACGTTATCATTTTCTATCCGATTCCTGAGTTTCTCAATCGAATAAAACAAGAAAAATAAGAGTATTCTGACAAATGTAGTTTATTGACTAAAGTAACCAAGGTTGAGACTATCCATTTATCAATACCTCCTAGACTATTGACATCATTTCTATGAGTAATATAATTTGTTCCGAATGTAACTTTCTCAGTGGAACTTGTTTTCGGTAATAAATCACCTGCCATTGCATTGAAATTGTCATGTGATACATTCATTTTCACGATTGAAAGGGTTGGATTATTTCGAATATAGATTGGTTCGTCATGTCAAATATTATTTCCATTTGCATTATTACGTTGTTAGCTGCCTCTCTCTGGAATTCAAACGATACAGAGGTTTGAATGAAATAACATCGAATATACTGAATAATTTGTGCTTTGGAGACAATTTATTTCCCGATATTAAACAGTTATTATTTTGTGTGTAGCTTCGATATGAAATCGGTTTATTATTCTCTTCTATAATAATATTTCGAAATAATACAGCTACTAAATTACTTCGGTATTTCGATTATACTCATTATTTCACTATAAGTTCTTCCTATTGAAAAATAGGTTGTTAATCAATCAACTCCTTTGTCTTCATCAGTGTTATGTAGTTTCGACCAACACCTTCTATAATGAAGGCTAGTCATCAAAACCAATATGGCCGCCAACGTGGATGGAGATAAGGCAGTAAATTCAAAAGTTGAATTATAGGATTTTTCTCATATTCAAACAAATTACTAAATTATACATGCCATGCAATAATGCGTTGATTTTAAGTAATAACACACCTATATTTTCCCTGGGTCCTCTATTGGATGATTTTGAATCTTAACAAAAATAGCAGTATCTTCATGATACTCAAGTGATGCCCTAGGACCAAGTTCCATAAGTGCTACCACTGTTGTTTGATCAAAAATTTGTAGCACTAGTTTCACAATTTGCTTTTCAATTGATGTTGGATATAAGGATATGGTAGGTCTACCAATTAGTTCTTATATTTTTCAGAAGATGAACTGAGTGGATAGAATAAAAAGGGTCTTTCATTATCAGAAGAAGGTTTATATGAAATACAACAATAATGTAATTTTTTGCATCTCAGTCGCCATAGACTCCTATTCTCCCAATCTCTGTCTAGCCTACCTCACCTGTCCATCGCTTCCTGAACTCCTTTCCTCCACGTTCTTCTCGGTCTTCGTCTTCTTCCAGTGCCCGAAACATTGTTGCGTTTTTCCTTCAATTGTGTCTCTAATATTTGCATCAAAACTCACTCTAGCTCTTATCTCCTCATTCCTGACTCGATCCTGTAGCGTTAGTCTAGAGCTGCGTCTCCAATATCTCATCTCTATCACTTTCATTATATTGTTAAGTTGCGTTGTCATTTCCCATATCTCGGTTCTATATTAGGTACTCCATATTCTTAAGGATTTTTAGATTTTTCTTTTAGTATCATTTCTTATTTTTGATTTCCGTAGATTCCTTTCATCAAATAATTCAATTTAACATTTTTCTAGATTAGGTAAAAAGTAACAAGCTTTTAAAAAATCTCCTGATGCGTATAAATGATCTATAACATTGATTATTATCATCAAGGTGCTATAACGAAGCTTATATCAATAATTAGTGCAATTTTGTGACGGAATTTGGGTTTATTTTTATTTTATTGTTCTTTATTGTAGATTAGAAAATCCAAAAAACCAAATTGATTTTTGCGCGTATGTTCTGAGGAACATCGCGTTATAGTTTTGCCCAAATGTCTGTAACTTTCGAATTTTTTGACAAAATTTGTCTCAAACGATTTAGTTCGACTCCCCAATGAAGAATTCGAGGTAAAATTTGATTCTGTCCGTCCGGCCGTCCGTTGCCACGATAATTTGAGAACGAAAAATGCTAGCGACTTGAAATTTTCAGGGTGGGTGGCGCATCGCAATACGACGGACAAGTTCGTTAATGGGCATAATCGGCCCAGTGGTTTCCGAGTAATAATTTTGTTTTCAACTAATATAAATCCGATCGAATTGAAACTTGGTGAGTAGTTGTAGAATATGAACCTAAGCACGTTTATGAAATTTTGGGTGAATCGTATGGCTAGAAAATTAAAAAAAAATCATTTAAAAATATATTTGTTGTCACGATAACCTGAGAACGGAAAGAGATGGCGGCTTGAAAATTTCAGGTTAGGTTGTGCATCTGAATGCGACATTTGAGTTTGTTTGTGAGCATAATCGGCCAAACGGTTTTAGAGTTATAGCCATCTGAAATCTTCTGAAATTTGGTGGTTTTTTGTTCCTCATTAAATCGAAAAATACTAAACCGATTGAATTCAAACATGCTTATTTGTTGTAGAATGCCAACGCAAAAACGTTTGCAAAATTTGGTGACGATAGCATTTGTAGAAAATTTTTAATAAATCATTGAAAATAAAAAAAAAATATTCCATATATCAGTAACTATTCGTTTGAAATTGCTGAAATTTTGCAACAGCGTTCATAACCTAACTTTACTGCCAAGTTTCAAGTTTTAACACGATCGGTTGAATATTGTTGGAGATTCGAGCATTCTTGTGTGAGTTCAGTAGATGGGTGACCGTTGCCTCGATAACTTTCGAACGAAAGGAGATAGGGACTTGCAATTTTCAGGGTAGGTTGCGTATCCGAAAGGGAGAGTTGAGTTAGTTTTTGGGCATAATCGGTTTTACGGTTTCCGAGTTATATCCACCTGGAATATTATTTCTTTGATAACTCAAAAAATAAATATTCGATTGAATTGAAGCTTGGTAACTAGTTGTAGAAAATCAACATAAAGACGTGTTTAAAATTTTGTAAGAACCGTACCCCTAGTTAATATGAAAAAAATGACGAAAAAAAAAATTTTAAGAACCGCACACCTAGAAAATTCAAAAAAAATCACGAAAAAAAAATTGGTTCAAACACTATGGTAAATTCGAATTAAATGTCCAATACAGGAGAATGGACAACATAATTTACCATGGTAAATTCGATAAAGGGTGTCCAATGCAGGGGAATGGACAATAGAACATACGCGCAAAAGCTTCTGACTTCACGTCAGTGCTTGAACCAATTTTTTTTTTAAATGTGTTCATTAGATTATAATGAAATATGACACCACCAACAGACACCATATTCAAGTCATATGATGTGATTATTTTAAATGGAATCAATTTTTGAACCTATGCTTCATGAAATTGAAGCAAGAGGAAATAGACCATACCCAATGGGAGTCTCTACCACATGTTCACTGACATTATAAAAATTATTCCACCAAAAAAAAAATACAGCACTTGTGTATGAGTTAATGATTTAGTCAATGATGAATTATTCTGAATTGAAATTAATATAGTATGAGATTCATATCCAAACAATGAATTTGAATGAAATTGAGTGCAAGATAGAATCAATGATAAATTCTATATGGAAACTACTATATTACATCATTGAAACCCAAACACTTACTATAATTGAAAAACTCATTTTATATTCAAATCTATAACGATAGTATCCCGTTGGCAACCAGATATAATTCTATTATTTATTAAAGTTTTCCTCTACTCGTGAAATACGGAAAAGAGTATATCATTGAATGAATGGATATCTCTATGATCACATGTTAGTGTTTTCTCTGTGTACTCTATAAGCAATTGGATCAGATTTACAATAACTTACGAACAAACATAGAAAGCCCACTATAACAGAAATTTTGCTTGAATTTAATGACGATATTATGGTTATTTATCAAGCAAACCACAATTACTAGAACTATTATTCAAGTTGGTGAATAATTAGTTATAGGAGATGTCTAAAAAGGCGAAAAAGTGACGAAACATCCAGAATTCATTGAATTGTCGCCAATTGAGGCAAAAAGGAGAGGGAACGAAACTTGTAAAATTCGGGAAAAGTAATTTAATCTCTGCTACTTTTCTTCCAACCAACACTACCTGGAGGGTGCTCCTGCACCTGCCACGAGCTGAGCTTCGGGTAATAGTCGGACTGCGGGGAGGGCACTGCCAGTACGAATATCACTTGTGCCGCACTGGCAAATGTACAGAGCTGGCCAGCATAAGAATTTTAAAATGGGTGAGCCAGTTCTAAATCCTCACGACGTAATAGCCAAGGTTCCTAAGGACGCCATTAGGTATGTAAACACTATTGATAATGTCCTAAGGATTGAATAAGTAGGGTAATAGAACAAAAGATCGTATCGGTATTTTAATACTGATAATAATAATACCTAGAGGATATTGTTGATAAGTTTTTGGCGCTCGTTTCAGTGAAACTGCATGACTGGAAAATTAAAAAAAATATCAAAAAACATTCTGTATCTCCGAAACTATTCGTCAGATATAATTTAAATTCTGCGAGAGCCTTCAAAACCTTATTTTGATTTAATGTTCTAGATTTGATTGCGATCAGATATACGGTGCGCGTCAAATTTATGGAACAAATAAATTTTCTCAGAAAAAAAATATTTGGCAACAAAATCCTGAAACAGGTCAATTTTGGTTTCACTTTTACCAAATTTGAATGCATTTTTGAAGGATTTTTGTTGCACCCTGTGCCGTCCCCATCAACCCTCTAAATTTTTTGAATAGGGAAAGATCATGTGGTACTTTTTTGTCAAGGTCTTTGTATATTCTTTACAGGTGTGGAGAAATTTTCAAGAAAAACTTTTTCTAGTTTGAAAAAAGATAGTTAGTTCAAAGAGGTTTTCAGTATGTGCACAGTGTCATGGCTCATTTACTTTGAGACGATGGTACCTGATGAAATTTGTCCCCGAATGAAAGTCGACCATTACAGTTTTGTTCATGAACAACTTTCAACCCCTACGAACCCTTTAGTGGAAAAAAATTGGGGGGGTGGCGTGAGAGGGTTGAAAGGGGTTGAAAGTTGTGCATGAACAAAACTGTAATGCTCGACTTTCATTCGGTGACAAATTTCATCAGTTACCATCATCTCAAAGTAATCCACTTTCCCTATTCTAAAAATTTAGAGGGTTGATGGGGGTGGCACAGGGTGCAACAAAAATCCTTCAAAAATGCATGAAAATTTGGTAAAAGTGGAACAAAAATTTATCTGGCTCAGGATTTTGTTGCCAAATATTTTTCTTCTTAGAAAATGAATTTGTTCCATAATTTTGACGCGCACTGTATATTGGTGAAGATATTGCAAAAATAGGGAAATATTCCAACGATCGTGATGTACTGGACCACTGGATTACACTCGACAAACTAAATTGTCAATAGTTTTTGATATTTGACCTGCCTGGAGTCAATTTAATGAATGATCATGTCATAGACAACATATCAAGTCTATATTTATTTCCGAAGTTTTCCAGATGTCGAAATTAGCCTTCAGTGACGAGAATTCTTGAGACACAGAAATTTCATCCTTTTAAAATGACAATCCTCCAAGAACTCACCAAAGGGGATCCATATAGAAAACTGGAGTTTGCGATCTACTAGACAGAAATGTTGTAAACATAGATAACTTCCTGTTTTTGCGCGTATGTTCTGGGGAACATCGCGTTATCATTTTGCCCAAATGTCTGTAACTTTCGAATTTTTTGACGAAAATGGTCTCAAACGATTAAGTTCGACTCCCTAATGAAGAATTCGTGGTCAAATTTGATTCTGTCCGGCCGGCCGTCCGGCCATCCGTTGCCGCGATAACTTGAGAACGAAAAGAGCTAGCGACTTGAAATTTTCAGGGTGGGTGGCGCATCCCAATACGACGGACAAGTTCGATAATGGGCATAATCGGCCCAGTGGTTTCCGAGTAATAATTTTGTTTTCAACCAATATGAATCCGATCGAATTGAAACTTGGTGAGTAGTTGTAGAATATGAACCTAAGCACGTTCGTGAAATTTTGGACGCATCGTATGGCTAGAAAATTATTAAAAAAAATTTTTGTTGTCACGATACCTTGAGAACGGAAACATATAGGGGCTTCAAGTTTTCAGGATAGAATGTGTACCAGAACGCGACATTTCAGTTTATTTATGAGCGTAATCGGCCAAATGCTTTTAGAGTTATAGCCATCTGAAATTTTCTGAAATTTGGTGGTTTTTTGTTCCTCATTAACTCGAAAAATACTGAACCGATTGAATTCAAACATGGTTATTAGTTGTAGAATGCCAACGCGAAAATGTTTGCAAAATTTGGTGAGGATAGCATTTGAAGAAAATTTTTAATAAATCATTGAAAATTGAAATTGCTGAAATTTTGCAAGAGCCTTCATAACCTAACTCTACTGCCAAGTTTCAAGTTTTAATACGATCGGTTAAATATTGTTGGAGATTCGAGCATTCTTGTGTGAGTTCAGTAGATGGGATACCGTTGCCTCGATAACTTTCGAACGAAAGGAGATAGGGACTTGCAATTTTCAGGGTAGGTTGCATATCCGAAAGGTAGAGTTGAGTTCGTTTTTGGGCATAATCGGTCCAACGGTTTCCGAGTTATACCCACCTGGAATATTATTTCCTTGATAACTCAAAAAATAAATATTCGATCGAAATGGTGCTTGGTAACTAGTAGTAGAAAATCAGCATGAAGACGTGTTTAAAAATTTGTAAGAACCCCTAGAAAATTTGAAAAAAATTACGAAAAAAAAAATTTTAAGAACCATAACCCTAGAAATTTAAAAAAAAATCACGAAAAAAAAAATAGGTTCAAGCACTGACGTGAAGTCAGAAGCTTTTGCGCGTATGTTCTATTGTCCATTCTTCTGTATTGGACACCCTTAATGGAATTTACCATGGTAAATTAAGTTGTCCATTCTCCTGTATTGGACACTTAATTCGAATTAACCATGGTAAATTCGAATTGAGAGTGTCCAATACAGAAGAATGGACAACATAATTTACCATGGTAAATTCGATTAAGGGTGTCCAATACAGAAGTATGAACAATAGAACATACGCGCAAAAGCTTCTGACTTCACGTCAGTGCTTGAACAAATTTTTGACGAATCAAAGGTTACGTTAAATGCGCAAAAAAAATCGTCAAAATTGTCACTATTGGGTATTCAACTACCCACTGTGGACGAGAGAAGACCACGCTCAATATAAAGGAAAAGTCAATGTGCGGGCAGGGATTGCTCGTGATCGAGTAATAGGACCAATTTCCTTCCAGGGAAATCTCAATGGAGCTGGATATTTAGAATTCTTGCAGGAAGTACTATTTCCGAGTTTGGCTATTCTGTTTCCTGATCCGGATGAAGCCGATGTCCTGAATCGAAACTCTGGTTTCAACAAGACGGTGCACCTCCCCATTTTGCAAGACCTGTCCGTGAGTATCTGGATGATGTATTTCCAGGCCGATGAATCATTAGAAGAGGACCTTCTGGATGGCCTGCAGATTTAACAACTATGCAATATTTCTTATGAGGGTACTTGAAAAGCAAAGTTCGTAAGACCAAACTGGAAAACATTGAGCACACAGGTGTGTAGGCTACTTTCTGCTGAAGTAATTGGAAATGTCCAAAACGAGTTTCAGTTCCGTTTAGGATATTGTCAGTTATTTAATGGACAACATTTTTGAGGATTTATTGAAGAAACATATTTGAGTTGATATCAGATAGATCAGTTGATCAGGTTTCTTCATCTTCGAACTAAATAAAAGTTTGTTATTTGGTACACATGTGTAACTTGATATACCCTTTAAGAATAGTCATAAAAAAATTATAATTTCCATTTACAAAAAATATCGAGAACGTCATATCTGAAGTTAGAGACTCGCACTGTACTTGCGACTTGTTAATATGACCAAAAACAAAGGCAAAATTCAATCGCAAAAGTTCTGTGGAGTGTTTATTTTTACTTTTCCGGTTGTTTGCAAAGAAAATGGTTAGCCCAGGTATTTCTTAGATACGGTATCACAGAAGAACCTCCTCGTCGGCCCATTCACAATAATACCTTTCTGATATCGACCCAGAAATCCTCCAAACATTCTTCCGTCCTGATATTATAACCGCCGTTCATATATGGACTCCAGACAAAGCGAAAACAACAAGAAAACCATTCCGTGGACTATTATAAGATAATAGAATATCAATGATTGCCAATAAAATATGAAGAATGATGGAAGTATGGGGATAACACAATATACCCTCGTACACTGCCCTGCCATTTTCGTGGCAATATATCAAAATTCAATCCTACAATTTTTCCGGTCCAAAAAACCGTTTGTACTGTTCTTCCGTTCTCATTCCGTCTACTTTTTTTCTGTAAATTCAAATTCATCGGATTCACGAAGCGTGACGATGATAAAGATATTTATGTTCATCGAAAGGATGTGTGTTTTGAATCGTTTTGATCGTCAAGTCGAATGTCCCCGCAATGAAGGGGTTAGCAGGAGAAAGAACGTTTAGTTTATTGAATTAAAGAATATTGTTGGAGTCTGTTAGTATGATAGGATGAAATTGGTTTTCAGCGTCGGACTGTCGGAGTATATATATGGGACCAAATATCTCAAACCCAAGACATCGTTATATACAAGCCAGGAACATGATAAAATGGCAACATGGTAGGTTCACTTTAGTTCGGTATTAAATATCATTGAATTTGTCGGTTTGTTTACTACAGTAAATAAACCAGTTGAACTTATAATATCATTCGTGAATTATTGCAATACAGTGATATCTATTCTGTGATCAAATAGAGTTTGTGAATTAAAGAGTGTGTAGTGAATTTTCCTCTGGATTATTTTCTACTAGGCATGAGTACATTTCAGAGTACAGTCTGGGATGAATAGAGGCGAAAACGTGTTCCTTCTTGTGACAGCCATAGACATAATATTATATTAGGTCTATGGTAACAGATATTGAGCCATTATTATTAATTTTCAAGTAATGGAAATTATGTTAGCTGTTCCGGTTTTAAAAAAAATGAAGAGTTGAAGAATTTATAGGTCAAGGCTATATTTTTCTTCTAACTCTTTATAGTGCAGTATGCGAGAAACATTTCTAGGACTACGATGTAATACCTAAAGCAACATACATTTACAGCCAGTCTAAACATATTTTTTATTTAAAAGCCCAAAAATTCACTCAAATACAACTAAATAACTTTCAAAACCAAGTCTAGAAGAATATTCTTAGTAATTTAAATGAACTAGAAACTTCATTTCACCAGATTTCAAAGAATATTTCGACGACCTCATTAAAAATTAGGTACTTTATCAACAAAAATTAATACATCTGGATGGAAGATGAAGAAGTTCAAATAAACTAATTATTTTTATATATTCTATTTCGAAAATTCATTATCTTCAGAGTCTTCAGTTCATACCAGTATCAATAAGAATTATATAAAAAAATGTACTAACAATATTGATGTCGAGGAAATGGAAAAGAAACGAAAAATTAGAAAGCTTAATATGATTTTATCGCAATTTTCGTTAGCCTAGTCTTAGGAATTTTATGTTGAGAATATATATTTATTTCGAGTATTTTATAGTTGTTTTATCGTTGACATTGTTTCGTTATTGTTTGTTAGGCTGCATTTTTCGATACATTACTCCTGACAAATATCTTGTGATTTTATTACAGAAGCAATTCACTAAATAATAATTTTTTTTTTCTAGATATAGTTTGGGAGAGAAAGCCCAGAAAAAAACCATTTAATAATATTTTATTTATCTGTGATTTTTATGGCAAGAACTGACCCTGCCTGCACCTTCTCGAGGTTTTTGCTGAACAATTGATTTTATAACCACTAACTACCTATTTTAACTTTATCTCAATACTATAACGCTGAATGAAAAATAGTTATTCAATGTATTGACCATGTAGGGTCTCATATCGTTTATACTTTCACGGATTCCGAAGAAAAGTATTTCTCCAATGAATTCACTAATGATTTAATTTCATGGTTCGTTCAAATGCGGCGTTGCCAGACTGTGTTCAAGGCTATCTCTATAGACGACTGTGCTCAAACATAAGCGTACAATATAGCTCAAATGTAACGATCTACAGAATTATGTAAACATAAATGAAAGGACACTTCGACATAGAAATACTAGATAAATTAGAATATAACCTAATTATTATTACATATCTGTGCCTGCCTCTGTCAAATTCCAGTAAATGCGAGATTTTCAGATTGTTTTCTAAGAGCCTTGTGTTTTGATATCATCGAAAAGCTTTGTGAAATCCGAATTCCTTTAATCGACTTGTTGAATTTGACAGAGAAATTGGTAAATTGTAGATTAATCGTATCATGAAACCTCCCGCGAATATATTATATCTATGTATGCTATCTATAGAGTTCGGTAATGTACTATGTAACGAATCATGGCGTCACATTTTAAGAAACATAACCTATTTGGTTTTCTAAACAAAGGAGCTCGCTTGTAAAACTTGCATATTTGTCCCTAGGGATAACTGGGGTATAGTATGCCATGTGGGGTCGATCCCTGAAAATAATACCTAAAGAAGGCAACTTTGCTTTGTCTTTGAGATTGCAATTTTTTTTAAAACGTCGACCACTCTTCAGCGATTTATAGCCTATTTTCTGTAAAGACTTCGGAACAAATGCTAAAATGCATTCAACAACTCAAGTGTAAAAAAAATTATGGTTTCTTAAGACATTGACAATCAGGTAATTCATTTTCACTGGTAAATCCAGTAAAGTCAGCTCAAATGAGTGGGACAAATTCCAGATTTCGAATGCCTAATATTAAACATCCAAGAAATGCTCTCATTGGTGCTTGCATCCGAAATTTCAGAGATATTCCCACTATATTCAAAAACGAAAAATGATAGTATTGTTGTAGCATATCAGGGCAGTTTTAAGATCGAAACCACAATTAATGTTGATATTGCCCCCGTTTTTACCCAGATCAAGCAACCTCCTATTTTCTTTCCATCTGATGTTTATATAGAATAACATTGCAATAATTCAGGACTTCTGCTACTTCCCTAAGTTCTCGTAACAATACTACGTATTTTAGTGGTCGTACGAACTATGTAGTCACTTCTTTCTTGCAATACATTTTCATATACGTAGAGGGAAGATTTTAGATTGTATAAATATTGCATTTGTATAATTACTTCGTGATTGTTATCAAAATATCCGTTACAAGAAAATACAGTTTATTGTTAGTTTAAAGTGCATTCGAATCATTCACCACTTCCTATCTTTGTATTTGTTATCTAATTGCAAGTAACAATTTACGCCGTAATAAACGAGATTACTGCTGGGTGCTTAAAGTTAACTATACCCTCTTCCCATCAGTTGTGCATTCACAACGATATTAATCAACGAGATTTGATAATCTTCTCCCATTGTTTCTCAAAGTAGAAACAATAAAAACTCATTCCTCCTGATAAAACAATCCGGGTACGAAAAATCTGGTCCTTTGAAACAATATTATTCTGATAAAAGATTCAGGTTACAACATTTTATCCTTCGAACCATATTATCCTGATAAAACAATCAGGATTCAACAGAGTGATAGAGTTTATAATTGTTGTTGTTGTGTATAATGTGGTTGGATATTATATGATATCATCGTAGTTTATATGATGAGAATTAGAATATTTAAGGAATGTGAGAAATGTTGATGATGATATTTTGTATAATCTTATAGTCGATATTGAATGAAAATCAGGTTGAAGTCCAGTGTTTTAAAATTCGGGATTAATGGAATATTTTTTTCACAAATGTTGCATTGAGATTATTAAAAACCCTCCCATAAGACTTGAGTGAGTAAATAAGTTTTCTCTAATAATTTCGTTGAATTTCAAAGATCAGATGATAAAGCTGTTAGATAATTATTAAACAAAAATTAATGTACAGCTTCAAGACTCACCCTTTAAATAATGTTTTTAATCATTATTTCACATTGTATACTATTCTCCTTTAGAAGTATAGTCGTTATGGAAACACAACTTTATTGATTTGTTATCAAGAGACAATAAAGGCAATAATATAATAAGGCAATAAAGGCAATAAAACACACAATATACTGCTAATGATGTTGGATATTTATAGAATCACTTCGAGAAATATTTTGAAAAAACCATTATATTAAAGTAAACAACTTGTCTTCAGTTGCACAGAGTAATAATATGTTGTTGACATATACAGGGTGTTTGGCAGAACGTTGTGCATATGAAAATTGTGGATGGATGGGGTCATCTGCTACTTCCTCAGCCCTAATTGAATTGGCCCTTTCCCCCTGGATATTTAAAAACATGTTTTTTTATTTCTTCTAGTTTCACCACTTTCTCAACTTTAAAGTCTAATTTTTATTAAAAATGGGTAAAACAGGAAATATTTTTATTTTTTTTTTTCAATTTAAATGATCGATTGAAAATATGTAAGTTTTTGAATTAATTGCAAAGAAAATAGCTGTACCAGTTAGGTGCGTTAATGAAACAATTAAGTAAATGATTTTAAATAATTTATTTCATTAATAATGTCTACCTGCTTTGTGTAACCATCCCAAGGGAGTAGTGAAATGTCAATTTGCACCACTGCTACTGACAAGACGGAGATCGTTTAATTTGTACTAACCTTGCAGTATTAAATTGCGCAAAACATTTCACTGTCGGTAAAGGTAGAGTTTCGTCAAAAAATTCTTACATGATAAAATTATGAAATAACTCTTAAAGGTTTTTTTTTATAAAA
The DNA here is from genome assembly GCA_937662695.2 of Halyzia sedecimguttata. Classification (NCBI taxonomy): domain Eukaryota; kingdom Metazoa; phylum Arthropoda; class Insecta; order Coleoptera; family Coccinellidae; genus Halyzia; species Halyzia sedecimguttata. Next base: position 102,427,781 of record OW569414.2, read on the forward strand.
GCCAATTACATACCGTTAGAAAGGTATTACACTAGGGATGTTTTGCTAGAATTGGAACTCCTCAATCAATTTTGTTTTTTTTTTAATGCAAGTGGAAGATAAGATTTAAGTATTTTCTACATCTTTCTGTAAGTTTGAGGACTCATAACTTTTTTCTAGCTAACATCTGAAAAAATCAATAATTTTATTAGAATCTGCCAACTGCTAAAAAATTAAAAAAGACAAAAATATTGCCTGTTTTACCCATTTGTAATAAAAATTAAACTTTGATGTTGAGAAAGCGGTGAAACTAGAAGAAAGAAAAAAAAATTTTAAAATATCCAGGGGGCCAGGGCCAAATATATTTGGGCTGAGTGAGTAGTAGATGACCCCACCTATCCACTATTTTCGTGTGTTCAACGCTCTGCCTAACACCCTGTATATTTCGGGTTTCTCCCATTATTAATGATTTTCATTCGACTAATTAAATAGAGAAGTAACGATGAGATGAAATGGTACTGATGAATATAGAAAGTTCAATCGGATTCAAGTTCAAAAAAGTTACCTACGGAATAGTGGGGTCGCGAGAATTTGCAAGTTGAAAGTTTGTAAAAGTTATCTCAGTGAAATTCGATAATTAAGCATCGCGGCAAGAAGATAATTTACAGAAATTAATTACCCAATAAATCTGACGTTATAATAAAACTTCAAATTCCCTCCGAACTTCAGTTTATTTCCTGGAATCCAATTAGTTTTTGAATCCTTTCGGATCGAATTCAATCTATATCAAAGTCTGACGCCTGGGGTCTCGCGTTTATTAAGTCCCTTTGGGAAGAAAATATTGGGTAAAAAGTGAATTTAGGGTTCCATGGCGTAACGATCTGTTTGCAAACCTGGTCGTTCAATGTGGTTTGAAAGAGGCGATTCAGTAAGTTCTGGTCATTCTTTCTTAACTTCGCCCAAAATTATACGGAGAACTACCCATTCAGACATTTTCGTGAAATTCATTATCAGTGTGTGATCCGGAATGCCGATAAAATCAAAAATAATTTAATTTTTTCTGTGACGGGAAAAAATTTGACATTTCATCTCTGTTGACAGGTAACAAAATATAACCTTTCGCGAAATTATTTTTTTCCCCAGGAAAAAAGTTAATACTTTTTTCCCGGGTTTATATATACATATAGATAATGGAAGATATTTGATTTTAGAATATTTTATTGAATAGAAGTTACATTTCCTTTATATCAAAAGTACAATTATTAAATGTGCATTGCGTGAATGACATGTTCCTTGAACTATTCGGTGCAACAGACGAATATTCTTGTGTTGAAATAATATTCTCTGACATGGACACAACTGCTGTTGATGTACCTGGTCGCAAATCGGGTGTTATTTCAGAACTGCCACACGTTCTGAACACTTTATTAGCAATTTCTGTTCTGTGTGCCACCGATTCATCAACATACCCTTCAGCGACCGTTGATGACTTTCAACCGCCATGTTTCTTTAGTGTCTTCAAGTCTCCCCCAGATTCAACTAAAAGTGTAGCAGACGATGATCTTCGAAATGAATGACCTGTATATGAGTTAGCATTTTCAAGTTGAAGAAAATTAGCTACTGTTTCAGGTACCTTATAAAACTGATTTTTATCCACAACCTGATTGATACATTTTCCATTGCGATATGCATAAAACAGGCGGCGATCTTTTGCTACTGCTGGACGAAGGGCTATGTACATTCGGTAATATTTAATATATTCTTCAGTAACTACAAATCTCCTGTTTACATCATTCTTTGTTTGCTCAGTTTCACAATTAATAACTTTCCCGAATCTTCAATATCATCTAATGTTACCTGGCTGATTTCACAAATTCGACAAGCTCCTGCAATCCCAAATACAACAACAACCTTGGCCATTAATTAAACTTCATCGGGTGCATTATTTAAAAAATCACTAATTTGTGTACTCGTAAAAATCGCATCTTTCTTGGGCGTGTAACCTTTCCCATTTTGTGTCAGAAATATAATTAGCTTGAAATATTTTGAAATGTCTACATTATTATTGGATCGTAACATACTTTTAATCATTGAATAATTCGACCACACTGTTGATGGCTTTTGTTGTTGTGCCAGTTCCGAAAAATAAGCCAATAACACTGTCTCCGAGAAAGAACTGCATGTCTTTTACATTTTCCATTCCATAAATCTTGAATACGCGGTTTCGAAAATTTTCCGCAATTTAGCTGGTAATAATTTTCGTGGCGCTACTTGCGCTGCTTCTATCAACTCCGGTGGAGTCAGAGAAAACTCAGAATCAAGCATTTTTAACTTTATAGTATTCAAAATAACTACTAAACAATTACTGAGTTCACAATTTTTGAATCAAATCACAAAATTAAATTGACAGATATTTGATTACACTGAAGTTTTCCTTAGCAACGTAGGTCTAATAGCTTACTAGTTTAAAAATTCAAATTTCATATCGATAACATTCTGACTTTAATATAATGTATATTGTAATAATATGTTCTTTCACTATTTAATCGTCGTTTTTCCTGTCACAGAAAAAAATATTAGATTTCAGCTCTCGGGCTTCTCGCCCTCGAGCTAAAATCTAATACTTTTTTCCCTTGTATGATAAATATCTATTTTTCGTCACTTTCGGTTATATCCGATGTAGCAGTAGCAATAACATCATTATTTCAAATGATATGCTCAATAAATTATACCATTTTTGGACTACCAATCAAATTTTATAGTGAATTTGATCATAAGACTTCACGGATATCGGGAGCTATCCAGAATTATTTGAGCTTTTAGACCAGAAATATTATTCTCTATTCGGAATGATCAGAAAGATGGTTATGGCTACTTGCCCTATAACGTTACAAATGTGAAATTTTCAGGAAATATTAGTGTAGCCATGTGTACATTTTTCACTCTGATTTTGACGAAAAAATTCTACAGAGTCTTCATCAAAATATGTCGAATATCGATTCTACTTTTCAACTGAGACTTTCTCATTTCAAATGGGAACTCATTTCTTTTATTAAATTATGATTCTATTCCGAATTCTTCATTTGGACAACCAATGGTAGAACTCGTTCTTCGTACCTCATCTTGAGGACCGAGTATGAAAACGGCCCTATATTATTTGTGTGTGATAGTTTCTCTCTACACACAAAGTGTATACAAACCTTCAAGCCACTATTTTACAATCGAGTACCGGATTTCAGCTAGATCGGCTTCGTGTTTTTGGTAATATTGTGAAAGTAAAATTCGAAAGACAGGTACAATCCCCAATTTTTCTAATAGGAAGTATGGGATTGTGATACACAACCCCCAGTTTTTCTAATAGGAAGTATGGATTTGTGGTACATCGTTTGAAAGGTCTCGTCATTCTCTATTCAGAAATGTTATCACCTCAAGTTTATTGCAAAAATTAAGTGAGAAAAAAATGAAATCAAGTGATTATCGGATTGGATAGGTAGACCAGTAGCGGCAATTTTGACGATTAGCATGGCCGTTGAGAGAAAAATTGCTGCGGTGAAGGAAAACAACAGATGGGTGGACCAAAAGGTCCAAGAGCAGCATACCTAGACAAAGACATACTCGCTCAACAATTACTAGTCCATCAGCTGAAAGAGCCAGAAAATGGCTCAAATTCTCTAGGGTAGACCTGAGAATCCATACAGCTGTATACACGGGCCACTGTGGCCTCAGGAAACACCTCAATACGCTGGGGTTGACTGAGGACTCTGAGTGCAGACTTTGCCTGGAGGACGACGAGTCTATCGAACACATCATGTGTGACTGCCCCGCTGGGGACAGGATCAGAGTGGAGGAACTAGGAGTCAACAAACTGACACTGAGGGAACTGGACAAGTTTTCACCCACCAGACTCATATTCCTCATCAAGAGACTTGAGCTTGTGGGTGAAGTATAGATTATATACTATAGGTGTACCACAATAGACCGATTGGTCGTAGTGGAGAGGTGGATTTCGTCTGCCCGGCGCAATTCATTGGGGGTTGTACGTGTATTTCGCAGGGGGTTGAAGGTAGGGTTCGCAATTTTACGAAGAAGAATGACAATTTCAAATTTGAATTTGATGTATTTCGTGATTTTCCATGAATATGTACCAATACAATGAATTTATTCCATTTGGCATTTCCACACTGTATATTGATTAATAATAATAATAATAATAATAATAGGTATTTATTTTCCAAATCATCATCACAAATGACAATAAAAAGAAAACAAGTCAAGTGTGGTACATAGTGACACGTCACAAACGTTCACATGCATTCTTAAATTCTAACATGGAATAGGGTTCACAATTTACAATGAGGCGATAAATAGATTTACGGAATAATTTATAATCTGTAATGGCTCTAAGATCTCTTGGAAGAAGGTTAAATAATTTTATCGCTGAGTACACAGGGTTTCGTTCAGTAATGGACAATTTATGACATGGAAAGAAATATTCAACCCTTCTCCTAGTGTTATTTAGGTTTTTAAAAACTATGAAGTAGTGCTTGTTCTTCCGAAAAAAGAGCAAGGTTTTAAATATAAAGAGACCCGGAAGGGTGAGTACATTTTGTGCTTTAAACTTGTTCCTACAGGATGCTCTATATTTCATTCGCAACATTATCCGTAATGCTGTTTTTTGGACAACAAATACGCGCTCTACTTGTGTGCTACTTCCCCAAAAAATAAGTCCATAGCTCAGTAAGGATTGGAAATTTGCATAATAAACTGTCCTTAGTGCATTTACATCAATCTGATCTCTTATAGTAATTTATTTAGAATATATATATATGTAATAAGGATCATAAAGACGATCATTATGGTACAAGTCGTGAATGTTATCGGGCGAGGCGTAGCCGAGTCCGATAACACGGCGTGTGCCATAATGATTGTTTATGATTCGTATTACATACAAAATTTTATCTGATGGCATTTATATCAATACATTTTCGAAAAATTAAAAACTGCATTTTCGACATGTCACAATGACAACTATTTTTAAAGGAGTAAGTATTGTGTAGTTTCAAATATTAGTAGGTGAGTGAGCTGTGCTTTGCCATTTCCTTGACAACGTCATCAGGTTGTAACGGCAATATTTATTTATCGCTGTCAAACTCAATAATTATTGTCAGGTAGAATTTAATATAATTTAAAAAATGAGTGATTCTGAAGCTGATAGTTTACCTTCTGATTTGGAAGAAATGTCGAGAAATATCGTGGACTCCCTTTTGCCAGAAAAATCACGGAGTGTATATGAAATGGTGTTTAATCGGTACGAAGAATGGTGTTCTGCTAAAAAAATCAAGAATATCACTCATGAAAAAGTATTGTTGGCTTACTTTGAATGCTTATCTAAGGAAAGAAAACCATCTTCTCTTTGGTCGTATTATTCGATGATAAGAAGTATTTTATCAACAAGAAAAAACGTCGATATTAGTAAGTACCTACAGCTGGTTGCATTACTAAAACGTAAATCAGAAGGTTGCAGTGCTAAAAAATCCAAAGTTTTTACTAAACAAGATGTTGCAAAGTTTTTAACGGAAGCATCAGATGATACATACTTATTTAATAAAGTTGCCATGATAATTGGACTAAGTGGAGCATGCAGAAGAGAGGAATTGACAAATATGCTTGTTGAAAATGTAATAGATGAAGGATCCGTTTTTAGAATTACATTACCGAATACAAAAACAAAGGTAATGCGAGAATTTTTTGTAACTTCGGGAAATATCCCAGGATTGAATATGGTAGAACTTGTCAGACAATATGTGAAAATACGACCTTGCAACACAAACCATCTACGTTTTTTTGTCACTTATAGAAATAAGAAATGCACAAAACAACCCGTTGGAATACATACCTTTGGTAAAATGCCAAAAGTTATTGCCACTTTCTTGAATTCACCTCGCTCTGAAGAATATACCGGACATTGTTTTCGGCGATAGTCTGCTTCGTTTTTGGATGATTCTGGAGCTGATCTGTGTACCGTGAAACGCCATGGCGGATGGAAAAGCACTACTGTCGCTGAAGGTTACATCGAAAATTCGAAAGAGCAAAAGAAAAAAATATCAGAAGCAATTTTTGGTGCCAACAACCAAACAGGATTACAAGTTTGCCAACAATCATCAACTACTGATGTAAAAACTGTAGAATCCACTGGAATTAATATTACAAATTGTAGTAATTGTTCTTTTACCATTTATAATAAATAGTTTTGTACATAGTTATGCATTTTGAATAACCTTTTTTGATCAAACCATTACATGTTTTCCTTATAGAATTTCATTATGGTACTTAGTACCATAATGAATTCATTATGGTACTTAGTCCCATAATGAGCTTCCTTATGTCATCAAAATTGAGTGACATAACGTTGTCATTATGACATGCCATCAGATAAAAACTTTTAAGGTATAAATTACAGAACACAGTTTAGGAATCAAGATATTACATTACAATGTCCAGTTACGGTTATGATCGATATTAACACCCAAAAGTTTAGTGTGTGAACTGACTTGAACTTCGCTACTTACGAGAGGAATGCTTTTAGGACATATAACATTAGATCGTGTGTTCATAAAAAAATTGGTTCAAGCACTGACGTGAAGTCAGAAGCTTTGGCGCGTATGTTCTATTGTCCATTCTTCTGTATTGGACACCCTTAATCGAATTTACCATGGTAAATTCGATTAAGGGTGTCCAATACAGAAGAATGGACAATAGAACATACGCGCCAAAGCTTCTGACTTCACGTCAGTGCTTGAACCAATTTTTTTTTCGTAATTTTTTTGAAATTTTCTAGGGGTACGGTTCTTAAAATTTTTTTTCTCGTCGTTTTTTTCAAATTTTCTAGGGGTACGGTTCTCACAAAATTTTAAACACGTCTTTATGTTGATTTTCTACTACTAATTACCAAACTTCAATTCGATCGAATATTTATTTTTTGAGTTATCAAGGAAACAATATTCCAGATGGGTATAACTCGGAAACCGTTAGACCGATTTTGCCCAAAATTGAACTCAACTCTCCCTTTCGCATACGCAACCTTCCCTGAAAATTGCAAGTCCCTATCTCCTTTCGTTCGAAAGTTATCGAGGCAACGTTCACCCATCTACTGAACTCACACAAGAATGCTCGAATCTCCAACATTATTTAACCGATCGTATTAAAACTTGAAAATTGTCAGTATAGTTAGGTTATGAAGGTTCTTGCAAAATTTCAGCAATTTCGAACGATTAGTTACTGATATATAGAACTTTTTTTTTTTATTTTCAAAGATTTATTTAAAATTTTCTACAAATGCTATCCTCACCAAATTTTGCAAACGTTTCCGCATTGGCATTCTACAACTAATAACCATGTTTGAATTCAATCGGTTTAGTATTTTCCGAGTAAATGAGGAACAAAAACCACAAAATTTCATAAAATTTCAGATGGCTATAACTCTGAAACCGTTTGGCCGATTAGGCTCATAATCAAACTGAAATGTCGCGTTGTGGTGTACATCCCAACCTGAAAACTTGAGGCCGCTATCTCTCTCAGTTCTCAAGTTATCGTGACAACAAAAATATTTTTTAATAATTTTTTAATAATTTTGTAGCCATACGATTCGCACAAAATTTCACAAACGTGCTTAGGTTCATATTCTACAACTACTCACCAAGTTTCAATTCGATCGGATTCATATTGGTTGAAAACAAAATTATTACTCGGAAACCACTGGGCCGATTATGCCCATTAACGAACTTGTCCGTCGTATTGGGATGCGCCACCCACCCTGAAAATTTCAAGTCGCTAGCTCTTTTCGTTCTCAAGTTATCGTGGCAACGGCCGGACGGCCGGACGGCCGGACGGCCGGACGGCCGGACGGACAGAATCAAATTTGACATCGAATTCTTCATTGCGGAGTCGAACTTAATCGTTCGAGACCATTTTCGTCAAAAAATTCGAAAGTTACAGACATTTGGGCAAAACTATAACGCGATGTTCCCCAGAACATACGCGCAAAAATACAATGTTGGTTTTCTCTACATTTAAACTTAAGAAATTGCTAATGCACCAGTTTTGAATCAGCGACATGGCTTTTTGGATGTTGCCTGACACAGACTCAACATTTTCACCCGACACCATCACATCTGCATCGTCTGCATATAAATAGGTGTCCAGTTCTTTTTGGAAGTCCACCGTCGAATCTTCGTCTTCGAGAAATACATCTGGTAGATCGTCTCTATATAGACCAGAAATAGGATTGGCCCTGAAATTGTACCCTGGAAGACGCCCTCTAGAACAGCAGCCTGGCACGATGTGAACCGGGTGTCTGCATAGTCAACCACTACAACTTTTCTTCTCTTACTTAAATAACGTTCCAGGAGTCTGAGATGTAGTCCCCTAATTCCACATCTCTCAAGTTTTATCAGTAACTTTTCATGGTTGACACAATCGAAGGCCTTGGAGAAATCAATAAAAAGTCCCGCTGGGATCTCACCTCGCTCAAGGATGGTGGCTGTTTTCCAGATCACTTCAAAGATGGCAGATTCGGTGCTTCGTCCTGGGGTGCAACCATTTTGCTTATTAGAAAGGACCTTGAATTTCTGGAAAAATTTCATTAAACGGTTAGCAAGGATTTTCTCGAAGATTTTGGCGAAAGCTGTAATAAGGCTGATTGGTCTGTAGTTAGAAAATTCATTCAAATTACCTCTCTTGTGACAGGGCTTCACGAGGGAGAGCTTGATGGAATCGGGAAAGATTCCATTTTTGAAAGAACAGTTAATAATGTAACTGAGAGGTTTCACAAAGTTCGAGATGTGGCGTTTAATGACAGTCATAGGGATGAGGTCGTGCCCAGAGCTGCTCTTGTTTTTCATGTACTTAACTGTTGACAGTAGCTCTGATTCTGTTACGTCGAATGAGTAGAATGACTTGGTAGTTCTCCCAAGTTAGTTTTGTTATTGTTGACTCCTGTATTCCCACAAGGTCTTGGTGGCAGACTTGTGAAAAATCTGTTGAAGGCATCAGCAACTTCCGTAAGACTACGATCTGTGCCGAAAGAGGGGAGTTTAATCTCAGGTGTTCTTTTCTTGTTTGTTATGTTCTTTACAATATTCCAAACTGCACTTGATTTATTGCTAGCTTTGTCTATGATTGACCTGTAATGGGATTGCTTGTTGTGGATAATTGCTCTGTCGTAGTAACACTTGGCTTCTCTGTAGTAATCCAAGAATTCTGGCCTATATCTGGGTAATTCCCACCAAATGTTCCCCTTTCGCATTTTAGTTTAAAAAAAAATAAATTAACAATAACCGAATTTATTTTTAGATATCCTAAACCAGAAATTAATTCTTATTAATCTTATGCCTAAGGTTACACACTTTCGTTGGTATTTTGTGAAATAATGAGATTTTCATGAAACCGGCATTCACGGATGTGAGACAAAATTCACGGAAATGAAATAATGTTAAATTTTAAATGAAAAAAAAAATTTCATATATCCTTAATATAGAAGAGACATTGTTCAAGCACTGACGTGAAGTCAGGAGCTTTTGCGCGTATGTTCTATTGTCCATTCTCCTGTATTGGACACTTTAATCGAATTTACCATGGTGAATTCTATTGTCTATTCTCCTGTATTGGACAGCCTTAATCGAATTCACCATGGTAAATTCGATTAAGAGTGTCTCATACAGGAGAACAGACAATAGAATTCACCATGGTAAATTCTATTAAGAGAGTGTCCAATACAGAAGAACGAACAATAGAATTCACCATGGTAAATTCGATTAAGAGTGTCCAATACAGGAGGATGGACAATAGAGCATACGCGCAAAAGCTCCTGACTTTACGTCAGTGCTTGAACCAATTTTTCTCTTTCGGACATATCCAGAATATTTTTAATTTTTTCTTCCTTTTTTCTTATATAATAGCCCTCGTTCTTTACGTTTTTCTTCTTCGTATAATTCAGGATCATTTTTTCGGGCTTCATGAAGTCTTCTCATAGCTTTTCGTTGTTTTTTCTTCTGTTCTTCATGAGATGCAGTAACTTTTTTCTTATTTTTTTTTTAATAATGTTAGAATTCATGTCCTGAAAGGAGGAACAGAATATTATTATCACATCCGTGAAGAGTACCTCACCTCCGTGAATTACTATATTCACGGAGGTGAGATTCACGGAGGTGAGAAATTTTACTTTTTTATAGAATATCTCATTTAAAGAAAAAGGCTTCAAAACAATATTTTAACTCATTAAATAACTTTCGTAATTAAGTATATTCAGATAACAAATAATTGAATAAAATAATCTCCTACCTTACAATTCATCTTCACGGAGGTGAGAATCCCAAATTTCCCATACACTTCTTTATCACTTGGGTAAGAATTTAACCAATAAGTTACACTTTGAAGTTCAAATCTCAAGTGGTCAGTATTACCTGCGCATCAACCGATATTCCAGGCGGTCCACGATGAAGATACCTTCATCTTGCGATTAAAGAGTCAAATTACAATGTCGCTTCACGGAGGTGATAGATAATGCAGGAACATCGACTAATATAAGTATAATTCGAACACCGATAATTTTTTTATTGAGATTTTATCATGTCAACATTATTTAGTTAATTGTGGATAATGAACTAGAAATACGCTGTGCCAGAATTCCATTAATTCTATAATTTTAAGTTTCGCACAATGCGATAACTAAGAGGAACAGTCACGGAGGTGAGGTTTTCAATTCTTCTGGAAAGAAAACTAGCGTTGAAAATTAAAATTTTTGAAATTTTGCAATTTTTTATTCTTTATAGTGATTGTTACATTTCATAAGGATATAATATAGAGAATTAAACGATTAAACCAGTTTTATGTAGGAGAAATCTGTCATGAACACCAAAGTGGAACATTTCGTGAGAACTACCCATCTAGACACTACAAAGAGGATATCGAAAAGTCTCCTCCATGATTCAATCTCAACAGTCGTCTGGAATTTTATTCTTTCACCTTGCTTCACCGTCCTGACTGGAAAAGAAACATTGTAGATCATGCCGAATATTTCTGAAAAAGCATCCCACATTACATCAACATGGGTATCGGGAATATCATAATTGATTATTGAATATAGAAGCGCGAATGCTCCTGCCGTCCGGTAGTAGCCCTTGAATTTTGTTCATAATTAAGCTTAGACATCGTCCTGTATGTTTCATTTAATTAATTTCACGGGTGAATCGCTGCACCAATATTCTTCCATTCAACAGACTGTCGAGTCAGTTGTGAGGGAAGAAGATCCAATATTAATATCAGTAAATTTATCATTTAAGGATTCGTTCCAATAAGAGAAGATCAATGATGGCAAAATACATTTCTGATTACTTGATATTTCCTTCCGTTGTCTGTTCCGGATTCATCACGAGAAAGGTGCCCTCTACTCTTCTCCGGATTGGTACAATAACGGCTAATGAACGCTATATAAAACGTCTAAAATAAGATCATTTTAGAAACAATAATTTTCGTCTCGCCCCTTTTGTTTCACTTTCATTCCATTTCGGTTATAAATTGAACGAAAGGAGGAATTCTCTCTTTATTGGAGTGAAACCATGAGAACTTGAGAGCAATAAATAAGGGGGACGTAATATCTTCAAATTTAATCAAGTTTCAACTCGTGTACAGAATAAAGATAAGCTTTCGTCGTTTTCAATTGAGAATGATGAAATATTTCGTCTAATATTTACCGCGATCAGGCTCGCTAGAGACCCAAAAGGAATATTAAGGGATTTCGAATTCATAATTCACCCGGTGTAACATATCCTTGAATTATGTGTATCTCTACAGGGTGGGTGAAATTCGATGTTTTGGCACGGCAGCTAGTGGGGCGGGGGTGGGGGGCAAAATTTAAACAGATGATTATTAGTTCCTATTCAAATGGCATAGTTTCAGGGGTGGCTCTAGGCTTTTCGGCACCCAGATGCGAGAAATATTTTAGCGCACAACCCCTCACCCACCAATTTTGTTAGGAAGTTAGTTTCATTGAAATATCGATCTTTTGAAAGTTAAAAAGTGAACCTGCGGACAGGGGCTTTGGCGCTCTTGTTCAAACTTTGATGAATCATTTCTCTGAAAGTATTGGTTTCTGAGCGATAGGAATGATATCAATGGATTCTTATGATAGAACTGCGTCATTTGAAAAAAATGGGTTCAAGCCCTGTGGACAGGAGCTTTCTGGCGCTCTAGTTCAAACAGACAAATTATATCTCCGGAAGTATTGGTTTCTCAATGTTGGGAATTATATCAATGTATTCATATGATAGAACTGCATGATAAAGGAAATTCAATTCAAATAATAGTTTATCTATCATACGTAAAAGCACAAGAGCTTTTTTTTATCGGATAAACTTTTATTTTTTACGAAAACTAGATTGCTTAGAAATTTAACGAGAACAAACGAACTGATAAAAACTCGACAGCGAAGCTGGAGAGTTTTTATGAGTTTCGTTTGTTCGAGTTTAAATTGCTTGAAAGCAATCTAGTTTGAGTTTACAAAATAGAAGTTTATCCGATCTTAAAAAAATGCTCGAGTGATTTTTAGCTAGATAAATTCACGAATTTAATTTTATGGTAGCCATATTGTTATGTTGCTAGGAAACGAGCCAGTACGGCTTGATTTCGAGCTGGAGAGTGTTTTATCGCTGTAAAAAACGATGCTGCTTTTTTATCGATGTCAAAGTGATATAAATGCGATGCTCAAATAGACATTTTATTGTAGGAGTGAATTTATCAAGATTAAATGAGCAATCATGAGAATGAGAACTGCACCATGGAAGAAATCAAATTAAATCTGGCCAATTTTGCCCAATAACGAACTTAACCGAGATATTCATCTCCCTAACCTACTCTGAAAATTTCAACTGCCTACCTCATTCCGTTCGAGAGTTATATCTATGTCTACTCTCAGATCTCTTACTTCATGTTCCGTTCCGAAATGTAAGACTTTTCTGAGAAAAACTAATTTCGGAGCAAACAACTGAGATTTTTCTCACTTCGCTCACAATTCTTCGATTGATTAGATAATGTCATGTTTCAGGAAAATAAGTTGAGATTATGACAATTCATACATAGAATAATTATATCATTCTGTGACAACGTTGAAATACGATTTATTATTGAAACTTTGAAAAATCATATCTCCGAAAGTATTAGCTTGTTAGAGTTAAAAATTATATCACTGGATTCTTATGGTAAAACTGCTTATTGGAAAAAAATTAATTTGGAATTTGCTTTGTAAAAAAAATTTTTTTTTGGTTACTCCGAACCCTTCTGTCCGATTTTGCCCAATAACGAACTTAATTATAATATCCTATAATCCTCATAATTCTACGATAGTTGAGGTTATTTCATTGGTCATTCTGCATTCAATCATACTCTGTTTTCTAGAACAGAAGGTATTTTATATCGTGAGTTACGAATTTTGACTAGAACCAGAAATAAATATATGACATGTCTCTTATCGGTAGATAAGATGACATGTATGAACACAGATCATGCAATTCAAGGATACAAATACGATTACAGTATTCTGTGAAATCATAAAAACGACTTAATATTGAAATTTTGAAAAATCATATTACCGAAATTATTAGCATGTTAGAGTTGAAAATGATAACAATGGATTCTTATGATGAAACTCTTAAAAAAAATTGAATTTGAAATATTCAATGTAAAAAATTTTTTTTTTCGTTACTCCGATTTTGCTCAATAACTTAGCCGAGATATCGAGTTAACGTTGGGCCGGTCGGACAGAATCGATTTTGACCACGGAGTCTTGATCATTGTGTCAAACCAAATCGTTTAAGACCATTTTCAACCAAAAATTCGAATATTACAAAGATTTGTGCAAATTGATAAGCACTCTGTTCCGAGAACAAAAGCGCCGAAAAAAAGATTTTTTCAAATTATATATATATTCTGAGAACTCAGGCTTTGTTATATAGGGGGATTCAAAACTCGAGGCAAAAAATTAAGGAACGTATACAGGCTGATATTCTTGATAAAAAATGTAACAACATTTTTGGATGTGTCTTTGTTTCCGAGATATCATACTTGAAGTCTGATATTTCTCCATATTTGTCTGAATTTGCAGAAGAACCATTGCTCAATTTGTTTTGCAAATTGGTTCAATGTGTTCTTATTTCTTCCAATTATTGAGTTTTTCCAGATAAAATCGTGTTGTTTTCACTTCAAAACATTCCTGTAATTTAGTGATAGCGGTGTGAAGTAAACAATAATAAAATTTGGGAAAAGCACCGACGTGAAGTCAGGAGCTTTTGCGCACAGTTCCATCGTTATGCATGAGATAATTTGAAATTTTTTTTTTGATAACATAATCCTTGATAATAATGATGATTAAAAAAAAACAGTTTATGAAAAAAAAATTGTATTGCTTAAAAACGCATTTGTTAAGTAACGTGTAAGAACGTGTTACAAAAATTGAAGAACCATTTTTTTAATCTTTATTTATCTCCGTCTTTGATAGTTAAAACCACGATAAATAAAGATTTAAAAAAAATGGTTGCTTAATTTTCGTAACAAGTGGTAAAAAAAGTGTTATTTAACAAAATGCCTTTTTAAGCAGTAAAATTTTTGCGAGCAGCCTTAGCATTTTCTCAAAAACTATCTACATGCCATTCTGGATCGAATGATACCTCAATCAAAATCTTCGGAGAATACGCAAAAATTTTGACCTAAAAAGCACCTGTTGACTAAAGTTTGAATCTAGAACTGGACTGTATAACAGGGTTTTGAAGAATCTTGCAAAATATCAGCGATATCTGATGAATAGTTTCAACGATTCAAAATTTGTATTAAATAATTATTTTTTATTCTTACGATGTTCAAGATTCCTTGAAAGCTCCTTCTTGTTGGTATTTTTCAACTATCTACCAAGTTTCAATTCGATCAGATCAGTACTCGAGGTAGAGGAAAAACAAAATTTCAGATGGCTATAACTCCGAAACCAGTTGGTGGATTTCGTTCATTATCGAACTTAACCGGCGCATTTGGATGCCAAACCTATTCTGCAACGACAGGCCGGAAATGATTAAGTTTGACCTCGGACTCTTCATCAGTGAGTCTAAATTAAACGTTTGATACCATTTTCGTTCAAAAATTCTGAAGTTTTCGATATTTGGACAAATTGATAGCCTCTTGGTTCAGGCGAACAAGCACGCGGAAAGTGGTGTTTTCTTCATCGGACCGGTATCTTATCAGCCGACCTTATACTCCACAAATATTTCCGTCCAACTCTGAACTATAGTTGGAAATAATTGGAAAATACAAATCTTACTTCAATTTTGATGAAGCTCCAAGTTTTTTCGGGGGAGTTCTTCATTTTCCGTATCAGAGAATCCAGTCAGCCGCGTAATCCAATTCGAAGTCATTTGAAATTAGTGTTCCACGATGGAAGCCCTAATTCCAGGAAGACTGCAATATCATCTGCCAGACATAGTTTTCCAATAAGAGGATTCGACAAGATTGCTTATTACTGCAGAATAGTTTCATCAGGATTTATATTCGGCGTTATTAATTGCTTTGAAATTGAAACTCGACTCGCCGAGCAAAATTCGATAATAGTCTCTCGTTGTCCATCTCCCTCTACGTTCTCTCCTCTCTTTTGCAATACAATGGGACCCAGCTAATTGCAATCAACTACAGCTTCGTTTGGTACGTTTGTACTATTCCCTGAAAGCTTACTATCGATCCACATATATGCATTCGTTGAGATTATTTCGTATGTGAAGTCCAGTTGGATAGTCGTTAGTCCGTCAGTCTTTCAGACGATGGTGATTGCTAGATTTCTGGGGGAACAGCATTTAGGTACAGAGTGTAACTCCAAACTGGTTAATCGAAATTTGTCCAGAAGATACATTACAAGTTTTAAGAAACCAAGTTTTGCAGTGGAAGGACAGAAACAGAAACAATTGTGAATAGATTGCCGACGTTTCGATCAATCATTTGATCTTCCTCAGGGCATTCTAAGTTTTATGAATACATCGGAAGATGGGCTGATTCGTCACTTTCAGTTTTGTCCAATTAGACATTCATCAATTCATTTTAATTTTCTTTAAAACAATTATGTGTTGAAACAATTTGCACTCTTAATAATATATTTCCGCATTCACATGTGAAACCAAAACATAAACTCAACTACATAACATCAAATTAAATACATGATATTTTCGAGAAAATCGGCTTCAACCATTAGAATACTTGATTTTTTCAGCGATTGTTTCATGGCAAAATGATTGAAAGATTATTTTAGTAGAACAATCATACAAAAGATTTCCGTCATTCTTACAGAACCAACAAAATCTGATCTTAAAATTCTTGGGGCCGATTTTCTTGAAAATTGTGAAGTTTAAAGCCTTCGACTTGGGGTATAATTCTTTAAGAATTTCAACCCCGTCAAAAAATTTCCAAAAGTGTCAGTGGCGTTCAAGTTCGGGGGGGGTTGTAATATCGATTGAATTCGTATCTACGCAACTGAAAATGTTTGAAACAAGTGAGAAATATTTCACCGAGAACTATGGCTGTTCTGACTTTTATCGGAATGTCTTCAGTCGCTTTGGAGTTATTCCAAAAACCAATTATTTTCCCCAAATTTAACACCCTGTATCAAATTAATGGGGCGTCTTAGGACATATGTTTATAGGAACTTTTAGGGCTGAGAAATAGCCTTCTATCTGATATTGAAGTCCTGCTGCAAACAACTGACTCATCCTGTATAGAGTGAGCGTCAAACGTATGGAATAATAGATTCATTTTATCCCCTTTTAAGAATAGCGAAAAAAGTTTGTGTCAAGTAAATTTAGTTTTTAAGGAACATCATTCCCTAATTCTAATTGTTCTACCTTTTCTTGTTACCAAGCAGTGATGTCATCGATAGTATTATGTGCAAGACTTAATTGTTTTTTCCATGGATAGATCATAAAATTATTAATTCAGTTATGCACATTAGTCAATAATTTTTGAGATAATAATTTTTTAAATTTGAAAAACAAGTGGAAATGTCAAAATTAAGTCTTAATCGAATAATCAAATTTCTATTTAAAATTTCAACACCGATACTAGTATTGATACTGAAACCCACAAAACATATTTCAGACCATCTGGATGTCCTGTGTGTTCAAGTACCCATTTGCCTACAGTGAATATTGCAAATCGTATCTGAATTTAAGTCGAATTAGGTTGTTAATTTTTATTAACTTTGTCAAAAA
This sequence comes from Halyzia sedecimguttata, assembly GCA_937662695.2. Taxonomy (NCBI): domain Eukaryota; kingdom Metazoa; phylum Arthropoda; class Insecta; order Coleoptera; family Coccinellidae; genus Halyzia; species Halyzia sedecimguttata. The sequence continues at coordinate 102,445,048 of OW569414.2, forward strand.
CTAAACTGAAACTGTTTAGACGTTTATCGGCATCACACAGAATAGAAATTCTGATTATTAGAGGTTGCTACATCATTGAGTTTGGATTGTTATCTGACCAATAGTTACAGTTTGTTCTGTTGACATTAAATAAAATGTTACTTCGTCACTAAATAAATTTCAAGCTGGAATCCCCTTATCGACATTGCAAAAGTTCATCATTTGTTCGCAAAACTGAGTTTTCCTGTCAAAATAATCTCCATTAAGTTCGTGCACTAAATTAATAATTGGATTTAAATTCAGATACTTCATGGCAGGCAAGTAGGTACTAGGAGAACACACAAGACCTCCAGATGGTCCAAAATATTTTTTGCGAGTCTTATTACCAATAGCAGTATAGTTTTTGTAATAAAAAGGTGTTTATTTTATGGAGACTCATTTTGAAAATTTACCCAGGTTCTGCGAATTCGAAAAATTAATATTTCGAGCATTATTGACTCAAATGGCGATATATGTGCATTACTAAATTCAGATATATATATATATTCTTTTGAACTTGAGCATTACAATTAATTTTTCATCTAACAATAAAGCATGTGTATGAAAAAAGTGTTAGCAGAGGTTAGTGTAACGGGGTACCATATAATTTGATATATGATACTAGAGCTTAGGGAAAAAACCTCAGCAAAAAACCCTATCTCCCCGTTAGTGTTGTGATTTATGAAAATTGAAATTGTTAACAAAATATGCTGAAATATTAAATATTGAAGGGCATCTTTTTCTTCATTATCGCTTCTTCCTTCAACAATCAGAGAAGTTTCTCCAAGGTATCCGAAACCCAATCTGGAAAAGGAAAAGGCAAAGGGAGAAAACGAACAAATTAAAAATGGAATATTCTATATTTTATTAAAAAGATTTAAAACTCGCTACCCATTCTAAAAAAGATTCAGAAACATTATGAATAGCCCTAAAACCATCTTTGAATCTATATATGCGACAATTATTAACTAAATGATCTATGGTTTCCTCTGCTTCCCCGCATTCACAACTAGGGCTCTCAACTGAGTTCCACCTGAAAAGCATGCTGTTGCAACGACCATGACTGGTTCTTAGACGATTCAGAATAGACCATATTCTCCTTGGAAGATCAAACCCCGGAACTCTATTTGAAGGATCAGAAATTAAATCTTTGTTGAATAAATTGCAAGAAATCCATTCAGACCGCCAAACTTCCTTGTCACTTTTATTCGAATTAAGAAAACAGTTGGACCATAAAGGGTTTCGTGACTTCAATCTGGGAATCTTATTGTCTGGAATGTAGGAGATAATCGGAAATGAATTCGGAAAAGAATGAAATTTATTCCAAGAATTTGAAACAGCAGTCTGCCTGCGAATGTGGGGCGGGACAATGTTTGAAAGAACTGGCAACCAATGAATAGGTGTAGATCTAATAGTTCCAGTGATGATTCGCATAGATGAATTCAACTGTGAATCAATTTTTTGAGTATGAGCACTATTAAACCAGACGGGGCAACAATATTCAGCGGCAGAAAAAACCAAGGCTAAGGCAGCCGTTCGAAGAGTAGCTGCATCAGCACCCCATGAAGTACCAGCTAATTTCTGCAGAATATTATTTCTCGTTTTCAACTTCAGACGCAAATCATCCAAATGAGCCTTGAAATTCAAAGATGAATCTAGTTTCACTCCTAGATATTTAGGATAAAAATTATGTCTCAAGAAAGAATCACCGAAAGACACACTCAATGTTCTATATTTTTGGTGATTGTTCAAATGAAAGCAAGAAACCTCAGTTTTATTCGGATTCGGACACAAACGCCACTGAAATAGGTACTTTTTCAGAATATCTAAATCTGCAGATAGATTTTTTTCTATACTTTGGAAATCAGAATGACGAAATGCAAGGGCAATGTCATCAGCGTAGATGAATTTCTCAGACGAAGTAGCAGGAATATCACACAGATATAAATTGAATAGAAGAGGTGCTAAAACTGAACCTTGTGGGAGACCATTATTCAAATTCTTGAATTTACTACTATTATTATCAATAAAAACACGAAACCTTCTATCCGAGAGCATATTTTCGAGTAAACGAACCATTTTTCCACACTTTAAATGAGTATAAAGTTTGGAAATCAAACCATCTTTCCATACCGTGTCATATGCTGCCGACAAATCCACAAATGCTGTTCCTGTTTTCATTTTACTATTGAAACCTGTTTCGATATAAGTAGTTAGACTAAGAACCTGATCACAACAATTTCTATTTTTCCTGAAGCCCCCCTGGCAATTCTGTAGAACGTCTTCTACAGACGATTCAATCCTAAAAAGAATCAATCTTTCTAAAATTTTATGATCTATCTATGGCTAGGAAAAAAATAGGAGATTTTTATTAAAAAATACCGGGAAAAATGAAATATTTTGATCTATCAAACCATTTGTGGCTATTCCTGAGAGGGAATAAAATATGTAAATCCATTATACTTCTGAAAAATTTTATATTTCTGGAACTATTTGTCAGATACCGCTGATACTCGGCACAAACTTTCAAGCCAAATTTTATTTTCCAAATATTTTCAGGAATATAGATCCAATCGTATTAAAATCGGTTATCGGTAGAAAAAAACGGTTTGAAGGTTGATGCAGTATTTCGTAAGGATGTGTGAGTTGTGGATGGACAGAACATGACTGCACAAGCTTCTTCAAGTTAGTGCTTCTTAAGAATTTTCCAATTAACTACCAAGTTTCAATTCGATCGGAACAGAATTTTTTGAGCTTTCAGCTAAAAATTGAAAATTTAGGTAACGAAATACCGAAAAAGTATTTAACCGATGGTCACGATCGCTGACAGTTTCAGGTGAATATTTATTTTTAGTATTCGTAGTGCAAAATCAGTTCACTCAAAAAATTGAAAACATAAAGTTCAGTAAAGAGTAAGGCCCCCACGAACATCAACCACAGCCTGAACAAGTCTTTGCATATACTTTCTATCAGATTGTTGAAGTAGCCTAGATCAATTTCTCTCCAGAGTTGCGGTAAAAGCCGTCTGTGTTCTTAAAGTGTATGTGGAGGTGGTTGATGATAATCTAAAGCCTCTGTAGCTGATCCCAAGTATGTTCAATGGGATCGAGGTCTGGCGACCGAGCGGGCTGGGCCAAATATGGAATACCATGGATTTCCAGAGATGCATCGACAATTCTGGCACGATGGGGTGGTGCTTTTTGGTCCAAAAATAAGATATTTGGCCCAAAAGCTGTATGAAACAAAGGAATAATATCGTCAATGACATACTCTATCTTAATCTACACATTCATGGTAGCATCAAGCATCAACTATTCTGAATGGATGAACTTCCTGAATCCATCTGCGATTTCTGGGCACCAGAGGTTGGGTCCATACCCGAATACGCCAACTATCTGAATATCGTCCATATCTCAACTCATCTGTGAACAAAACAGACCTCCATTGTCGTTCCAATTCACGTGCTTATTGGCCCATTCCAATCTGAGTTGCATATTCTTTAGTGGAATCCTTCTCAAAAGTCGTCGAAAATGTAACTGAACCTCTCGGAGTCTTAGATGAACCAAAACACCAGTAGTGTTCGAAAGGCGCTGTTGCATGATTCGACAAGAACTCAAAGGCTCTCTACGGGTGGACACAGTCAGAAACCAATCTTGTGCAGGAGTTATAAGCATGTGGTAGGGGTGGCAGGAGTGGTAGATCTTGGGCGTCCACTTCTCGGTCTTTCGGTCATGTTTCCAGATTCTCGATGTAGATGGACGAGCAGGCAAACTACGTTTTCACTAACTTGAAAGAAGTTTGAAATTTGGAACATCTATCTGATTACGTCCTGACTCGATTCTACCAATAGCCCTATTCTCTTCATCCGCACTAAGTTCATGTCTAGGCATTTTGCAAAACAAATTTTCAGATTTTGAATCAAAGTTGGTTGTAAGAACATAAAACAATATCTGATCCAAAATTCTTAGAAGCGCAAACAACAAAAACTTGCCTGAAACTGAAAAAGTTATCAAACGCGTGCAAAAAAACATTCGTCAAGAGAGTAAACCTTTAATTTCTCACAAATGAACACTTGGTGGACAAGAGTTGGCAACTTTTAAAACGGTCACAAAATTTCTGAACTTCCTTAACTTTTGTGGAGCAGTATATTTCCCAATGAAATTAATTTATATACAATGTGAGAATTACCTTATACTGCCAAATACGAATGGTGAGAATCTGAGATCAAATTATATTTTCCTCAACTGGAATATATTTCGCAACATTAACCACTTCGGTTTAATGTTCCTAGTTGAATTTTTGGTTTGTCGCAAGTTCGCGTTTCTTTAGGCCGTAATAAAACAGGTGAACACGACATTAAGTACCACATTTCAGGGTTAACGACTGTGAACTTGGAATGGGTTTGGAAGTAAGTCGGTAAATATACTCGTACCTCGTTCACAAAAATTAACGCGATCATTTGGAGGTTTTATCCAAGCTTCATATACATACAATATATTATGAGAAATTAGGTCTGGGAGTGATATATTTCTCTTTAAAACATAAAAAAAGTTTTCCTCAGAAGTCATAAATGTGATAAGTTCGTCAAAAATTCATTATTATTTCGTAAAAAAAATCGAAGACGTCGACTTATATTTCGATTTGCGTATCGTTCAGTATAAAAATCAACGCAAAAACTTTTACCCCTTTGTACGACGGGGCTTCTTTTGTTTTTGGGCGCATGTTCTAGGGGAACATCGTCCTATCATTTCGTCCAAATGTCTGTAATTTTCGAATTTCGAGCTGAAAATTGGCTAATAGACTAATTCGGACTCCCTGATCACGAATCCGGTGTCAGATTTTTGGGTGCCGTCCGGCTGGCCGGCCGGCCTTCCGGCCGTAGGCACGATAACAGGAGCACCGAAGGTCCTATCGACTTCAAACTTTCAGGGTAGGTTTCTGATCAAAATGCGACGGTTAAGTTCGTTAACGGGCAAAATCGGCCGGACGGTTTAGAAGTTATAGACATTTCAAATTCTGAGGTTATTTCCCTGATATTTCAGGAACTAAAGAAGATGTTGAATCGAAACTTGGTAGTCAGTTCGAGGATTTAATCGCGCAACTTTTGGCAAAATTCTGTTATGATCGAAATGTTGGTAACTTTTAAAAAAATATTTCTTTTAATTTTTTCGAAAAAAAAATTTTTTTTTCGTGAACTATTCATCAGATTGCAACAAAAACTTGTACTAACGTCAATTGTAGTATTTTGCAACATTATGCAAAATTTTGGCTCTATACGATTTCAATTTCTGGAGATATAAGACAAAATGTGTCAAATTTCCTGGGTCTCTCTCAGTATTTTCATCGATTATTCTATGAACTCTTTGAATTCCACCGAAAACAAATTCAAAGACATAAACATAAAGAATCAAGTCATAGTTTAGACGTCGAATGAAGGACGATGTTGATCGACTTGAAAAGGTACCTATTTCAAGAAATGCAATAATGAAATGCTTAATTTATGGATATAATATTATCTAAGTATTGTTGGGATCGGGCAGTTGGAAAATTTTTTAATAAAAAAATTTGTACCGACGTTAAATCAAGCATTCTACACGAGTGTGCAAAATTTCAGTTCGATACGATCTCAATTCCAGAAGATATTGCTTAAAATTCACATTCCAGCGTGTTTTGACGTTCTATGGTCACAGAAAATCGTCACAAAAATCTATTTACCTCATTTGACGGCTGTTTGTCAAATCAATTAATTCCAATAATTGATGTCAGATTTCCTACATACCAAGTTCGAACACATTTTATTATATGGAAAACACTTATTATGATCACGTTCTACAGGAATTGATACTAAATAGAAGCTAGATGAAGATTATTGTAATGGAAAATTTTTGTTCCAGAATAATATTAAGGTATTCAACATGATACTGCTTTTTTTCTTTACTGGTCAGTACGGGCCACAAGGAAGATGAACATGCGCCCAATAGCTCCTGTCCACAGGGCTTGTTTCCCATTGGAACCACTATTTTGGACGTCTTTGTATCCCTGAACAGAGTGCCAACCATTTGCCCAAATGTCTGTAATTTTCGAATGGTTTAGTTTCGACTCTCTGAAGAGAGAATCTATGCTCAAACTTAATTCTGTCAGTCCGATTACTCTCGAAGGAAATTAGTTAGACAGTTTAAATTTACAGGGTAGGTTTGGAAACCAAATGCGCCAGTTATGTTTCTAAACGGGCTAAATCTGCCATGTTGTTTCGTCATGTTACAGGGACTAATAGCGAATAACTCGACCTATGCATAATTTCATATGACTACAAAATTGAATAAATTCGATTAAGAGTGTCCAATACAGGAGAATGGACAACAGAACAAGCGTGCCAAAGCTTTCGACTCCACGTGAGTGCTTGAACCAATTTTTTATTTCGTAATTTTTTTAAAATTTTCTGGGGGTACGGTTCTTACAAAATTCTAAACACGTCTTTATGTCGATATTCTACAACTAGTTACCATGCTTCACTTCAATCGAGTCTATATTTTTTGGGTTATCGAGGAAATAATATTCCAGGTGGGTACTCCAAAACTGTTGGACCGATTATGCCCAAAATCGTTCCCGTTCGGATGCGCAACCCACCCCGAAATTGAAAGTCCCAATCTCCTTTCGTTCAAAATTTATCGAGCCAACGGTTAACCATCCAGCTACTGAACTCACACAAGCCTGCTCAGATCTCCAACAATATAGATCCGATCGTGTTCAAACTTGAAACTTGGATGTAGAGTTAGGCTCTGAAGGCTCTTGCAAAATTCCTGCTATGTCAGAGGAATAGTTTCTGATATATATAATTGTTTTCAATTATTTTTAAAAAATTTTCTAGTGATGCGATCCTCACGAAATTTCACAAACATTTTTGCGTTGTCATTCTATAACTAATTATAATAAATTTCAGACCAAAACCGTTTGGCCAGTTATGCCTATAACCAAATTCGTATGCCGCATCCGGCTGCGCAAACTACCCTGATAATTGCAAATCGCTATCGATGATAGAAAATACTTTTTCGATTTTTTTTTAAATTCACTAATGGTACAATCCTTCACACACGTCTTTACGGCGATATTTTACAACTAAATACCAAGTTTCAATTTGATCGGGTTTGTACTATTTGAGTTATCGAGAAAATACTATTCCATACTGTTATATCTCCGAAACCGTTGGGCCGATTATGCCCAACAACGAACTTTACTCTCCCATTCGGATGACCTACCTCTTTCCGTTCGAAAGTTATCGAGGCAACGGTCACCCATCCAGCTACTGAACTTATCCAAGGCAGCTCGGATCTTCAAAAATATACATCCAATCGTGTTCAAAGTTGGAACTACGCAGAAAAGTTAGGTTTTGACGGCCTTCGCAAATTTTCAGTGATGTCGGTCGAATAGTTTCTGACATATAAATTTTTTTTCGATTATTTTTTTTTAATTTTCTAGTGATACGATTCTCACGAAATTTTGAGCTGGCATTTAACAACTAGTAACCAGGGTTGAATTGGATCGTTTCTGTATTTTTCGAGTTATTGAGGAAATAAAAACCAAATTTCAGATGGGTATGACCCCAAAACCGTTTAGCCGATTATACCTACCTATCAACGAACACAAATGTCACATTCAGATGCACAACCTACCCTAAAAATTGCAAGTCAATATCTCTTTCCGTTCCCATGTTATCATGAAGTAAATATTATTTTAAATAATTTTTTGCGCATATGTTCTGGGGAACATCGCGTTATAGTTTTGCCCAAATGTCTGTAACTTTCGAATTTTTTGACAAAAATGGTCTCAAACGATTAAGTTCGACTCCCCAATGAAGAATTCGAGGTCAAATTTGATTCTTTCCGTCCGGCCGTCCAGCCGTCCGGCCGTTGCCACGATAACTTGAGAACGAAAAGAGCTAGCGACTTGAAACTTCCGAGTAGGTGGCGTATCCCAATACGACGGACGAGTTCGTTAATGGGCATAATCGGCCCAGTGGTTTCCGAGTAATAATTTTGTTTTCAACCAATATAAATCCGATCAAATTGAAACACGGTGGGTAGTTGTAGAATATAAACCTAAGCACGTTTGTGAAATCTTGTGCGAATCGTATGGCTACAAAATTTTAAAAAAATTATTAAAAAATATTCTTGTTGTCACGATAACTTGAGAACGGAATGAGATAGCGGCTTGAAATTTTCAGGTTAGGATGTGCACCAGAACGCGACATTTCATTTTGTCGATGAGCATAATCGGCCGAACGGTTTTAGAGTTATAGCCATCGGAAATTCTCTGAAATTTGGTGGTTTTTTGTTCCTCATTAACTCAAAAAATACTGAACCGATTGAATTCAAACATGGTTATTAGTTGTAGAATGCCATCGCGAAAATGTTTGCAAAATTTGGTGAGGATAGCATTTGTAGAAAATTTTTAATAAATCATTGAAAATAAAACAAAATTCTATATATCAGTAACTAATAGTTTGAAATTGCTGAAATTTTACCAGAGCCTTCATAACCTAACTCTAATGCCAAGTTTCAAGTTTCAATACGATCGGTTAAATATTGTTGGAGATTCGAGCATTCTTGTGTGAGTTCAGTAGATGGGTGGCCGTTGCCTCGATAACTTTCGAACGAAAGGAGATAGGGACTTGCAATTTTCAGGGTAGGTTGCGTATCCGAAAGGGAGAGTTGAGTTCGATTTTGGGCATAATCGGCCTAACGGTTTTCGAGTTATACCTACCTGGAATATTATTTCCTTGTCTCTGTAGTGTTCACGTCCATGTTCAACAAATAAACAAATTATCGCAGGAATTTGGACATATAATGTAGACAACTAACTATGACTTTGTATATTTTATTGATTGTATGATGAGGTAATAATGTTAAATGTTATATGTTTTGTCTATAGTTAATAAAAACAATTTTCTAGCCTTGAGAAAGGAACAAGCCGTTCCGAAACGTTGGCAAAGTCATAGTTAGTTGTCTACATTATATGTCCAAATTCCTGCGATAATTTGTTTATTTATTATTATTTCCTTGATAACTCAAAAAAAAAAATTGGTTCAAGCACTGACGTGAAGTCAGGAGCTTTTGCGCGTATGTTCTATTGTGCATTCTTCTGTATTGGACACCCTTAATCAAATTTACCATGGTAAATTATGTTGTACATTCTCCTGTATTGGACAACAGAACATACGCGCAAAAGCTCCTGACTTCACGTCAGTGCTGAACCATTTTTTTTAAATTTTCTACCGACACGATTCTCACAAAATTCCACAAAAGTCTCGGTATTCGACAACTTGCTACAAAGTTTTAATTCGATCGGATCTGTATTGGTTGATGACATAATTATTACTCGGAAACCATTGGGCCGATTATGCCCATTAACGAACATGTTTCGAGAAACAAGAGCGCCAAAAACAAGCCGAACCGAATGGAACGATATGCATGTGAAACAAGCCTTATGATGATCGATAGTCAATACCATCTAATCCAGCCTGTATATTCATAACTTCAGTCTCCCTGCAGAAAACAACTTGTAGAACTGAAATTATATTCCATTTCGCTCGGTATACGAATGACGGCAATACGGTTTCCTTGAAAATGACAAGCAAAACTGAGGAAATATTAGACCAATACGTCTCCTGTCCACCCTAACCTTTCTGCCAGTTTTGATTTATAGACAGCTAGAAGATTACAAAACAACGATATCCGATATTTGTGAGAAATGCCACAAACATAATAAATTGGCAGAAATTTAATTTAGTTGAGATGAATTATAAGCTTCCGTTTTATCAAGTCATCCATAATTTACAATCTAGTCGGAGGAATGGGAAGAGAAATTGGAAATGAGTTTTCCTCGATTGCATTGTTTTCCCGGAATTCGAATCCCGTTCTTATGTCAGAACGGAATTTTATCGCAGAATTGATCAAGAAATGTTCTTCATGAAATTTTATAGACCAGTGTGATCGAAATTGTGAACACGTTCGATTTGAATCGACTCCATCATATCAATTTGTTGCTAATTCGGAAACATTTCATATACAGGCTGAGTCTTTGACCACTGCATTAATTTTAACCAAAGATTCCTCTCATCAAATGAAACACTTTTTTCCTTTAACATTTTTCCAAATTCAGCTCAGGTAAAAAGATACAGGCTGTTGAAATTTTAAAAAAAAATCAGTTTTTATTTTGTACCTTTGACATCCTTTTTTCGAATAAAATGAATGTTGGCGTAAAGTTTTCTATAACTATGATACATATTTTCCAAATATTACTTATTTTCTACTTCAACTGGTTTTCTAGTTATGGACTCGTGGATTCATAAAACTAAAGGAAATTAGCATAAAGAAAGCATATAAAGTTTTTCTTGAGTCATTTCAAGAATATTCCATCGTTTTAGAACATTATATTGTTCTTCATCATTTCTCCTTAAACGCACCGTTTTCGAGATATTCTTCATTGAATGTTTTAAAATGGAAAACTCCAGAAATTTCACTACTTTTATGGATCCGTCCCTGAGCGTTGCAATCCCGAATCAAGCTGTAAACCACGTTACCATGCCTTATTCTCGTTGGCCAACAATGTCATAGATAATTTATATGCGGGAGTGTATTAACACATTTTGAAATCTTTAAACGCTTCTAACTTTTTACCTGAGCCGAATCTGGAAAAATGGTAAATGAAAAAAGTGTCTCATTTGATGAGAGGAATCTTTGGTTAATATTAATGCAGTGGTCAAAGACTCACCCTGTATAGTTGATTATCACTGGCCGAAAAAAAAATTTTTTTTTGCTTGTAACAAAACTGAATAGTATTAGGTAGTAGGTTGGAAGTATCCAAATACGAAATTGAGAAAAAAAAAGTTATAACACGTCAGATTTACTTGTTTTATTTATAGAACCACATTCAATGTTACAATACCTGATGTGTATTGACAAAAATGATTTAAGAATTTTTCAACCGTATACTGGGTGTTCCTAAATAAGTGCATCAACAGTCAACTGTAGATTTCTCATGAAAAAATAATTTTTTCATCTTCCATTTTTTCCTCCGGGTCTTCGTTTCAGAGATGTTTATTTTTTCATTTTTTTGCTAATATCTCAGGAACAATTTGAATTACAGAATTTAGTTTTTGTAAGCACATTGTCACTAATAATAGCTACTTCCTTGCACTTTACTCGGTTTTATTAGACGTGCCAGTGGCGGAGATATTGAATTTGCACAAAGGTTTTACCCCCCAACTCTTACACCACTGGTGGTCCAATAAAAATGCCTACCTTTAATTTGGCATCACTTAACTTGGTAAAGGATTCTTTTAAGTATTTGAAACCATCACGAACTTTATTCATAGGATTCACAAAGTTTCTTATCAGCACAAGTTTAATGTGAAGAGGTGGTAGAAGGATATTTTTGGGGTCTACAAGAGGTCTAAGCTTAACATTTTGACACCCCGGTTGAAATTCACTTCTTTCTGACAACATTTTTGTTATATAATGCTGATTTACGGCATTACTGTCCCATAGACAAAAAGCAATATTTTGTTAATCCTCCCTGAAGTTTCACTAAAATTTCAATTACTAAGAAGTCCCTCATATATGCCATTTATATTTACTGTATACGTCACTGAATGGGCAACTGGGTTTCGGATTACCGTTATGTAATAACACAGTTTTTAAACCGTATTTAGACGAATATATAAACAAACTTCATTCAGAGCGGGAATGCTCAATATCAAGTTCCTGCATTAAACCATCAATATCAGTACAGGCACATTTTACATTACAACTTTTGAATTCAATTTTTTTAAGATGCAGTTTCTTCATAAGAATCCATTGTTATTATTTTCAACTCTAACAAGCTAATACTTTCGGAGATGTGATGTTTCAAAGTTTCAATAATACATCTTAAGTTCTATGTATTCACAGAATGTGAACACAGAATATGTCTGTGTTCACTATTCAAAAATGTCATCTTTTCTATACTCCATTCACTTTTATAAAGTCTCCCGGTTGGCCATGATTTAGGTCTATCACGTTTTTGTTACTAAAACAAAGGCAGGTTGGCACTACTGAAATATCGTCAAGGTCAAAACAATTCGCCGAGACGTTGCCAGTATCTACTTTCAACATAATCATAACATAATCTTTAATCTTAGACAAGATATTATCACAGACCATTACCTTCGATAATTGGAATCTTCATTCCAAATTTCAGCTTTCTTGGACATCCGAAAAGTACCCTAGTTTTATTAGTTCAATATACGGACTTGCACCTCCCTTGGGGGTTTGAGGTTAGAAGTTACAGATTTCCCAATTTTTCTGTCGTTTGTGCGCTAACTCTAGTCTACATGCTGAATTTAAGCTTTCTATTACTTCGGAAAGTACCCTAGAAGTTTTGATGATCAGTCAGTGGCAAAATGTACATATTTCAGGTATCAATATAACATAAGTATAAAAGTTGGACAAATAAAAGTAGGTGTAATCTGTCAGATTATCCATGTTTTTGCGCGTATGTTCTGGGATCGCGTTATCATTTTGCCCAAATGTCTGTAACTTTCGAATTTTTTGACGAAAATGGTCTCAAACGATTAAGTTCGACTCCCCAATGAAGAATTCGATGTCAAATTTGATTCTGTCCGGCCGGCCGTCCGGCCGTTGCCACGATAACTTGAGAACGAAAAGAGCTAGCAACTTGAAATTTTCAGGGTGGGTGGCGCATCTCAATACGACGGACAAGTTCGTTAATGGGCATAATCGGCCCAGTGGTTTCCGAGTAATAATTTTGTTTTCAACCAATATGAACCCGATCGAATTGAAACTTGGTGAGTAGTTGTAGAATATAAACCTAAGCACGTTTGTGGAATTTTGTGCGAATCGTATGGCTAGAAAATTGATAAAAAATTATTGAAAAATATTTTTGTTGTCACGATAACTTGAGAACGGATAGATATAGCGGCTTCAAGTTTTCAGGTTAGGATGTGCACTAGAACGCGACATTTCAGTTTGATTATGAGCATAATCGGTCAAACGGTTTTAGAGTTATAGCCATCTGAAATTTTCTGAAATTTGGTTGTTTTTTGTACCTCATTGACTTGAAAAATACTGAACCGATTGAATTCAAACATGATTATTAGTTGTAGAATGCCAACGCGGAAATGTTTGCAAAATTTGGTGAGGATAGCATTTGTAGAGAATTTTTAATAAATCATTGAAAATAAAAAAAAAATTCTATATATCAGTAACTAATAGTTTGAAATTGCTGAAATTTTGCAAGAGCCTTCATAACCTAACTCTACTGCCAAGTTTCAAGTTTTAATACGATCGGTTAAATATTGTTGGAGATTCGAGCATTCTTGTGTGAGTTCAGTAGATGGGTGACCGTTGCCTCGATAACTTTCGAACGAAAGGAGATAGGGACTTGCAATTTTCAGGGTAGGTTTCGTATCCGAAAGGGAGAGTTGAGTTCGATTTTGGGCATAACGGCCTAATGGTTTCCGAGTTGTACCCACCTGGAATATTATTTCCTTGATAACTCAAAAAAAAAATTGGTTCAAGCACTGAATTAAGTGCTTCGATTAAGGGTGTCCAATACAGAAGAATGAACAATAGAACATACGCGCAAAAGCTTCTGACTTCACGTCAGTGCTTGAACCAATTTTTTTTATTATTTGAATTTGCTGTAATGTTGGATTTATTGTTTTGACGTCTCACATGTATTTTAAGTGTAAGTATGACATAGTGATGTCTGTGATTTTATGTTTCATTTCGATTTTGTATTGTAGTCTTTGGCTGAAGATGGAAACAAGTATTCCGAAACCGGTCCCAATGATCTAATACAGATTAAAACAAAGAACTGTTGATTATAGACCTTTTCACCCCTCTCATTAAAAGTAGGTGTATTTCATGAGTCAACTAACTACATCTCATCCTGTGAATGTTGGCCCTTTAGTTGGCCCCAGATTCAACATTGAACTTGCTCACTAGAATTCTCGACGTTGTCAGTACTTTCATAATTTTCATAAAGCAAGCAATACTTTCGAAATACATTTTCTGTAATAATGGACTCAATTCAATTACATATTTCAAGCTCTGTGATTGCGAATATTTATCTCTTCTGCTAGGGGTGTACTTTTGAGGACACGACAAAGGGTAAATTCGATCAGTAGATGTAATCAGATTTATGGGAGTTCATCCTGTTTCAAATTAACTTATTCAAAAATTACATTCTATTGAGGGTGCCTGTATCATAAAGGGTAGGACCCTCTGAATAATGTATAGACCGATAGAGTTTGATGTTATGACATTGATAATGGAATCAATTCGACATAGAAACTCCATTTAATGTTCTTAGGCACTTGTGAGGGAAATGAGTCTTTTCAATCTTGAAAAACGTGACCCTTTGTGGGTGGATTCAAAAAGATATGCTTATCCTAGAATGAAACATCCATCATGCGAAATCCAAATTGCAAAGCAGAACTATTTACGTAGAAAGTCCGCCATCAAATTAATTTTTATCTGAGATTAACTAGGTCTCAGACAACTACACCATAGTTATGTAAAAAAAATTACTACTAATTTCGACTTTGTCGTTTTTCTACAATATGCGGCCTTGACCAATCATGTCAGATATTCGAGTAGGAACTAATTTAGTGAATTAATTTGAAGCTCAACATTTGTTCTAAATTACATTTTCATAATAGGTAATTCCTAAAATACAAAGTGGATCTAGCAGATATCCGGTACCCGATTATAAAATGGTGGCTTGAAGGTTTGTGCAGAATTTCAGCGGAATCTGAGAGATAGTTTCTGAAATATAACATTTCAGAAGAAATATTTTATTTTTAATTTTACTTTATGTTTCTTGTTATCAAATTCTCATTAAATTTTGTACACATTTGCGTGTCGAAATTCTACAATAAATTACCAGGTTTCAATTCGGTCAATTTTGTATTTTTTGAGTTATTGCCATCGCACTCGGATGCGCAACCTACCCTGAACATTTGAAGTCACTATCTTTTTTTGATCGAGAGTTATCGTGGCAACAAAAACATTGATTTTGTCCTCAAATTATTTATCAGTGAGTCGAACTTAATCGTGTGAGACCATTTTCGACAAAATGGAAAATTACAGACATTTATACAAAATGATATCATGCTGTTTACTGGAACATGCGCGCAAAAACGTGACCCTTTCAGTGTGGATTCCAAAAAGACATTATTATGAAATACTGGGACGTCCATCAAATCTGTTGAGACTGGACTCTGAATTGTATTGAAAAATTCTCTTTGCGCGCATGTTCTGGGGAACAGCGTGCTATCATTTTGCCCAAATGTATTTAATGTTAAAATTTTTTGCCGAAAATGAATAATTGGAGGTCAAATTTGATTCTGTCCGGCCGGCCGTTTCCACGATAACTTTAGAACGGAAAGAGAGGAAAGAGATAGGGACTGACAACTTTCATGGTAGGTTGCTCATTCGAATGGGAAAGTTATGTTCGTTGTTAGGCATAATCGGCCCAACGGTTTCGGAGTTATATCCATCTGGAATATTATTTTCGAGATAACTTGAAAACGAAAATAGATAGCGACTTGAAATTTTCAGGGCGGGTGGCGCATCCAAATGCGACGAACAAGTTCGTTAATGGCCATAAACGGACCAACGGTTTCCGAGTACTATTAAATTAAATTAAACCAATACAGATCCGATTGAAATGAAACTTGGTAACTAATTGTAAAATGCCGAGACAAGGACGTATGTGAAGTTTTGCTTAAGATCGTTTTACCAAGAAATTTTAGAAAAATTATTAAAAAATATTATTTATCTCACAATAACTTCAGAACAGCAAGAGATTGCGACTTGCAATTTCTAGGGTAGATTTCCCACCCGAATTCGAAATTTTTGGGTGTTAATAGGCACAATCGACCAAACCATTTTGGAGTTATACGCATCTGAAATTTTATTATTATTTCCTCAATAACTCAAAAAATGGTAATTGCTTGTAGGATACCGACGCACAAATTTCACGAAATTTCGTGAGGACCATGGCAACCGAGTAAATTAAATAAAAATAATAATAAACAATTCTGTATTTCGGAGACTATCCGTCCGATATCGTTGAAGTTTTACGAGAACCTTTAAAACCTAACCTTCCAGCCAAGTTTCACATTTGAACACGATTGGATCTCGCTGGAGATCTGAGCAGCCTTGGGGGAATTCAGTAGCTGGACGGGTGACCGTTGCATCGGTAACTTTCGAACCGAAGGAGATAGCGACTTGCAATTTTCAGGGTAGGTTTCGCATCCGAACGGGACAGTTATTGTTGGACATAATCGACAAAACGGTCTCGCAGTTGTACCCATCTGGAATATCTCTCACGATAACTTGAGAACGGAAAGATATAGCGACCTGGGTTGCGTATCCAAATACGACATTTAATTTTTTAATAGGAATAATCGGCCAAACGGTTTTTGAGTTATACCCATCTGATATGTTGTTGTTATTTCTTCTATAACTCAAAATATACGAAACCAATGCAATTAAAACTCGGAAATTACTTGTAGAACGCTGGTGCTTTAATTTTCGCGGTATTTCGGAATATCATATCTCTAAAAAAATTGTATATTTTAGAAACTATGCTTCAGAATCAGCTGAAATTCCGCACATAACTTCGAGCCACCATTTTTTAATCGAGTACCGAAAATCAGCTGGATCGACGTGAATAGACAATGGAACATGCACGCAAGAGCACCTGACTTCACGTCAGTGTTTTTCTCAATTTTTTTTTCTTGTAGAGAATCCACCATCATTTTACACACATTTCCAGGAAACTTCTAAAAATTAAAACAACTAATTTCGACGTCGTCATTTCTCTATAATGCGCAGGGTTGCCAGATCCTGTTAGATATTCGGGTAGGTATTACTTTAGGGAGTTAATTTGAAGCATATTCTCAATCTCTTAAGCATTAATTTCACATCTGTTTAGTCAACACGCCTTGTAATATTTCCGGAATAAATAACTACTGTCAAACTAACGTTACGATGCAGGGGATAAAGAATAAGATTACTTCATTACCATGATTACATAGGATGCAATTTTCGCAGGGCTGTTTTCGATATGCGATTCAATTACCGCTTTAATTAATCGAAAACTGCACTGCTTTTAGGGAGATTTTCATACATGAGGAAATATTCTCCAGAATTAGTTAGAATTTTGTTGTATAAGCCTTATATGCACAGAATATCTTTCGAAGCATACTACTACTAAGATACTTTACCGGATAGGTTTGATGCCAAAACGCGCTGGTAAACTTATAGTTTTATTCATCATAACAGAAAATTGAGTTTACTAGATACATAATTCAATGATGGTATCTGAGTAGACCTTTTATTCGGTGCTATGAACCCGATTTACTATCACCATTATAATGGGTCACTAAAAATATCAATAGACGACGTTACATTGACAGATTCACTTATCGGGATAAAAAAAAGTGGGGAAACCCCGTGTACAGGAGGTTAGGTGCTCTTGCTCAAACTTTGACAAATCATATCTCTGAAAGTATTGGTTTCCTATATTCCAGTTTTGTTTTTACTGGAGATATTCTGAACACAATTCGATTGACTTACCAAAGTAGATATTTCCATCATCATATGGATTATCCAACGGCATTACATTTTCACCAAAAATGATAATATCTTATAGTCCTCATAATTCTACGATAGCTGATGAGGGTATTTCATTGGTCATTTTGCATTCAATCATTCTCTGTTTTCTAGAACAGGAGGAATTTTATATCAAGAATTTTTAATTGAACTAGAAATAGATATGACATGTATTTCATCTGTAGATGAGATGTATGAACACAGATCATTCATACATATATTCATAGATATAAATACGGACGTTAGTTTTCGATTACAGCATTCAGTGAAAACATAGATTTACGATTTGATATTAAAATTTTGAAAAATCATATTCCCGAAAGTATTTGCTTGTTACAGTTGAAAATTATATCGATGGATTCTTTTGATGAAATTGCATAAAAAAAATTAATTTGAAATTTGTAATGAAAAAAAAAATTTTTTTTTCGTTACCACTCGATTTTGTGATTTTGCCCAATAACGAACTCTACTGAGATATTTATTTCCCAAAGCTACTCTGAAAATTGTCTAGCTCATTCTGTTTGAGAGTCATTGTGGCAACGCCTGAACCGGCCGGACAGAATTTCGACCACGGATTCTTGATCAGTGAGTCGAACCAAATCGTTTAAGACCATTTTTGGCGCTCTAGTTCCTCGGAACTGAGTGCTTATCAATTTGCCCAAATGTCTGTAATTTTCGAATATTTCGATGAAAATGGTCTTAAACGATTTGGTTCGACTCACTGATCAAGAATCCGTGGTCGAAATTCATTCTGTCCGGCCGGCCGGTCCGGCCGGTCCGGCCGGCCGTCCGGCCGTAGGCACGATAACTCTCGAACGGAATGGGCCAGAGAGTTGAAATTTTCAGAGTAGGTTTGGGGGATGAATATCTCGGCTAAGTTAGTTACTGGGTAAAATCGGACAGAAGGTTTCGGAGTAATAAAAAAAAAATTTTTTTTTACATAACAAATTCAAAATTAATTTTTTTTTAATAAGCAGTTTTATCATAAGAATCCATTCATATCATTTTTAACTCTAACAAGCTAATACTTTCGGAGATATGATTTTTCAAAATTTCAATGTAAATCGTATTTCACAGGTTGATATAATTATTCTATGTATATTCTATGTATGAATTGCCAGTCAACTTGACAGAAGGGAATATTGTAACTTCAAGAATATTGGGGTTGAAATACTCGTATTTTAGCGATGCAACGGGGACCTCACCCGAAAATGTTTGAAAATATTACGTAAATAGAAAGAATAATTCCAAAGTTCGAGAGAGGAGAAAATTTTGTGAACGTAGATCAGGAAATTTTTGATCGATTACAAGGTAATTTATTATTTTATACATGTTTTATGGAATACCTACTATTTGTAGGTACTTTAAACCTGTTTTGGGCAATTGTCATACGAAACTTGTTTTTTTGGCGCTCTAGTTCCTCGGAACAGATTGCTTATCAATTTGCCCAAGTGTCTGTAATTTTGGAATTTTTGGCTGAAAATGGTCTCAAATGATTTGGTTCGACTCACTGATCAAGAATCCGAGTGCGAAATCGATTCTGTCCGGCCGGCCGACCGGCCGTAGGCACGATAACTCTCGAACGAAAGGAGTTAGCGGATTGAAAATTGCAAGGTGGTTTTGGAGCGTAAATATCTCGGACAAGTTCGTTAATGGGCGTTAACCATCAAGGGGTTTCGGAGTTATGGCCGATTTCAGTAAAAATATTTTTTATGGATATTTCCGAAACCGATCACTCGATCTATCTGAAATTTAGCACCAGACTGTAGAAGACAGTAGAATCATGACCTTTATACGCATGTGCAATTTTGTATTGACCAGACTACCGCAAAGTGTAAAAAAAAAAATTTGAAAATGTGGTGCAGTTCTCATTCTCATAATTGCTCATTTAATCTTCATAAATAAATTATTATTTGAATTGAATTTCCTTTTTGATGCAGTTCTATCATATTAATACATTGATATAATTCCCAACTCTGAAAAACCAATACCAGATATAATTTGTCTGTTTGAACTAGAGCGCCAGAAAGCTCCTGTCCACAGGGCTTGAACCCATTTCATCCAAAAATTTGAAAGTTACTGACATTTGGGTGAATTATTAAAAAAATGTCTGCATCCTAGAAACTGTATGTTACATATTATTGAAAGGTTTTTTTTCAGGGTTTTCTATCCCAAACTCTGAAAAATATTATTATTATTATTATTATTATTATTTTATAGATTGGGAGAGAGTTTGGGAGAGAAAACCCAGAAAAAAACCTTTCAATAATGAGTATACCTCCCACACTTTAATGATTACTTATATGTTAGATATCGCTGACATTCGGCATAATCAGCTAAACTGTTTTGCAGTTATACACATGTTGTTGTTGTTTCCTCTATAACTCAAAATATACAAATCCGATCCCATTATAACTCGGGTAATACTTGTAGAATTCCAACACGCCAATTCTCGCCAATATCGTACAATTAGAAAAAAAATAAAAATTTTTCTTGTTCAAAAATTTTATATTTTAGAAACTGTGCACCAGAATCAGCTTCCATTTTACAATCGAGTACGGAATTTCAGCTCGATCGACTTCGTATGAGGCGTAAATAGACAAAGAAACATGCGCGAAGAGCTCCTGAGTGCTTTTCTCGAATTTCTTCTCTCGAAATTGATTTCATCTGAAAATTACAGCATGACCATTGGCAGAACATTTTAATCAGGAATTGAACAATAAAATTCGTAGCGTTGTTCAGAATAAAATCGTCCCATAATCAGTGTACAGTAATTCTGCGATTTTTCTCGAACCCGATAGATTTGTATCTCGGAGAAAACAAGCAGGCATTCATGCATTTTATCGTGCAAATACCTTCGCGGATATTTTTCGACCGAAAGAAGGAATTAGCTCACAGAGATTGCGTACATCTTATTCGTACGGATAGAAAGGTAAGTACCTACTTCGAAGAAGTTATTACGAAAGAGAAATTATTGAATTTATATAGGAACTAGTTTCAGTCACGATCCACGACAAGCAAAGTAGAAAGCTTTTCGATGTGATTCATACAGAATGTTACCCGCATAAATAGAATTCGAAGTGTGGAGGAATTATGGCGTTACTTCAAATTCAGATTTACTGCACAGCTCCAGACTGAATTCAATTCATTCGGATC
Organism: Halyzia sedecimguttata; assembly: GCA_937662695.2. Lineage (NCBI taxonomy): Eukaryota > Metazoa > Arthropoda > Insecta > Coleoptera > Coccinellidae > Halyzia > Halyzia sedecimguttata. The sequence continues at coordinate 102,465,906 of OW569414.2, forward strand.
TCCGTAATGGCGAAATATCTCATTTGAATTTCGCTGATAAGTTGAGACCGTTCTACATCAGACATTATTATGTGCTCTCTGTGTGTATGTATGTTCGCTCCTTTCGGAGATGCAGAATAGAAAATCGAATGCAATTTTAGAGGGAATTATGCAGACTGTGTTTGCTCCAAACGCTCACAATTGCTTCACGTTGGCAATTTGTAATCTTTTGAATAAATTGGTACGCTGTGGTGGGATTATAAACCCGGGGAGCAGATCGATGGGACTGCGTCGATTTGCATTCGACTCACGAGTGACCATTAGATTAATTCCGGATTATTATTGGTTTAATATTTTCTCATATAATAAACCTTAGGAATCGTGCCACGAAAAAAAATTTCACTACCCCGGAAATTTTATCAATTTACGTCAACTTAGCGAGTCTGTTCTCTTATTGATCAATATAATTTACTTATTTGTAACACCGTATACTACTTATAGCTATTAGAAACCCGTTATATTAAGAAAAAAATTGGTTGAGGCCCTGTGGACAGGACCTTTCTGGCGCTCTAGTTCAAACAGACAAATTATATCTCCGAAAGTATTGGTTTCTCAGAGTTGGGAATTATATCAATGTATTCATATGATAGAACTGCATCCTAAAGGAAATTCAATTCAAATTATAGTTTATTTATCAAGATTGAATGAGCAATCATGAGAATGAGAACTGCACCATGGAAGAAATCAAATTAAATTAGCTGAAATGAATTTGACTCTCTCTTATAGAGCAGGATGACATGTACGAGTATGAAGACAGATCATATAATAAAGCTTAGATAGAATAATTATAGCATTCTGTGAAAACATAGAAGAACGATTCATTATTGAAAGTTAGAAGAATCATATCTCCGAAAGTATTAGCTTGTTAGAGTTCAAAATGATATCAATGGATTTTTATGGTGAAACTGCATCTTAAATAGAAATTGAATTTGAAATTTGTTGCTTAAAACAAAATATTTTTTTTACACTTTGCGGTAACCTGGTCAATACAAATCTTCACATGCGTATAAAGGTCATGATTCTACAATTTGATGCTAAATTTCAGATAGATCGAGTGATCGGTTTCGGAAATATTCATAAAAAATGTGTTTTACTAAAATCGTCCCTAATTCTGAAACCGCTTGATGGATTCCGCCCATTAACGAATTTGTCCGAGATATTTACACTCCAAACCCACCTTGCAAATTTCAATCCTCTAACTCCTTTCGTTCGAGAGTTATCGTGCCTAAGGCCGGCCGGCCGGACCGGCCGGACAGAATCGATTTCGACCTCGGATTCTTGATCAGTGAGTCGAACCAAATCGTGTGAGACCATTTTCAGCCAAAAATTCGAAAATTACAGACATTTGAGCAAATTGATAACCACTCAGTTCCGAGGAACTAGAGCGCCAAAGACAACTAAATTTCGAATTGTAATATTTTAGAAATTGTTTGAAATATTGTGACTATAAAATTCCCAGATGACAAAAACAATACAATGTCTAGCTATTTCGATTCCAAACCACATTATTAAGGGGTAGATAAGGTTAATACGGTACAAAGAAAACATATTTTATATACAGAGTGAGTCATTGAGTTTTACATTAATTTTACACATGGATTCCTCTCATCAAATGGGACATCTTTTTCATTTACCATTTTCCAGGTTCAGCTCAGTTAAAAAGTTACAAGCGTTTAAAGATTTTACAATCTGCAAATCCATTCCTGAACTGTTTCTAACCGTTGAACACAGAATAGTATATTATAAAACAAGTTGCAGAAAGGGCTCCTATTAAAACACGAATGTGAAATTCGAAAACGAGCGACGAAGGAGCGATAACTTTCAAATTACTCGATGACCAAGGATTCAAACATAATCACGCTTGCATCACATCATCTTTCAATGATGTACGTGTTTTTACCATGATCATACCTGCTGTGGAAAATAATATTTCAACAGGTACAGATGTAGCCATTAATAAATCATCGGCAATCTTGGAAAGTGTAGGAGAACTTTTTCATCACTATCCACCACTGTAAAATATTTTGATTCCTATTTGCTCTTTCTAACAGCTAATATTCTTCAAACTCAGATGTATACAATAATTGTCCACATCTTGACCACAAGGAGCACAAGAGAATACATTTTTCCAGATGTTCAGATAGAGACGAAATTTTCAAAGCATTGGGATTTAGGGGCCATAAAAGTTGTCCGTTAAGTATCGAATTCATAATGGCATCCGTTTTTATGATTGTGAATTCTATTTTTTCTTGAAAAATAATCTCAATTATCGCAAGGTCATAACGAATTAATAATCTTCTAAAAATCGTCCATTTCTTGAACGATCGATGTATAATATAGACAAAATACATTGGTAATTATAGTGGAAACTCTTCATATTCAATTATTTTCTGTGGGTGTTGAAAAAAGTCGAGTCGTATATAAAAATTCATACAAAAAATTTAACGAGACCTAAAACGAGACTCTCGTGTTGCGCTGTATGTGGTCTCGGTATCGCCTATAATATTTTTGAAAACGTCTCGGCTCCTGTCGTCTCGCTTTTCCGAGACGAGAACGAGACGAGACGAGAAAAATCTCGCTCTCGCGTGAAGCCCTAACCCTAACAATGATCCTGTCCAGCGTATAGTCTGAATTTGAACCCCATTGAACATTTGTGGGACCAGCTCAAAAGGGTGTTTTGGGATAGTAATCCTGCACCAGCCACGAAATCGGACCTTCAACCGGCGCTTTCTGATGAATGGCACTCCAGACTTAAAAAAAACTTATCCGGTTAATGAAGAACCGGTTAGAAGCTGCAATATGGGCCCTGTCCTCCAAGCCACTTAGAAATATACCATTGATTATTAATAGGACACAAAAAAACCAAGTATGAACGACTTATTATATTATTTTCGAATTATAATTGTAACATGTTTCTCATTCTTTCGGTATTTATTATTGTATATAGATGGATATTATCTTGATTTCTAATTTATACAAACACAATTCTTCTAGACATAATATATCGGAAAGATATTGTGAAGAGTATTACAGTCTCCCAATTGCAAAATTTTTATTGTTCATCATTTAGTCCACTGATGAGGAAAATGCAAAGAAATCGGAAACCCTTTAGATTAATCATATCCCCCATGCACCCCTTCTACATACGTTGTTTGTGTATTGGGATTTTCATTGACCGTAACATTTCGATGTAACCGTTACAACGTCATAACATAACCATTCCAAGTTACGACAAGGGTGGGTCGTAAAGCGGATTTGATGGTGCTTTTACATATTTACTACCCTTTATTTAATTCCCATATTCTTAACGTTTTATAGACCATACAGCAAACATAGTAGACAATGTGACCGCTCAAATATTTGATATGGAATCGCAACGCTGAGGTCGCTGGTGAACATCTGTTCATTTTATGACTCGATATCGGAAGGTAATCTATTTTGCCACTAATGGTTTATGAATAGCTCAGTAATGATTATGAAAGGATCTAATCTTTGTAATCGGTCATGCTTCATGAAGGTAATGACCACTGATATAAGTAACTAAGTTAATCAATCATTATTTTTCTTGAGAGTCAATTTTTTACGACGCTATATTTTTTCATTAAGGATTTCAACACGAATGGATCTTGAAGTAACTGACAAAGTGAAGGTTACCAAAGTTAACGCAAGATTTGAATTAATTAAACAATTAAATAGAAAACACAATTTTTAGTCATTTAATTCTTATTTTTTATGCAATCATAAAGAACGTAGGATAGGGATATTTAAACATTAAGAGATCAAGCAAAATATTTGTGCGATTGGCTCAGTGGTAGAGTAATTGACTTGGGAGCGGAAGCCCCAAGTTCAATTCCGAGGCTAGGAAAGAAATTTTCTAGTCACGGTAATCGCCACCATTCGCTGTTGGGTCAAAAATTAACAGTGCTGTGCCTAAGGTGGCGTAAGGACACAGTAACAAAGCCTACACAGAACACAACTGGTTCTCCTAACTCAGGGCAAGCTCTTAGAGATTATGAGGGGTCTCCTTGTGGAAGACCCAGGAGGATCAGTATAATAATAATAATAATAATAATAATAATAATCTCCAAGGTTTTGCTAGCGCATACTCAATCTTTTGTCGAAATTTTTCAATTACATCTTACATAATACTTTGATACAGCGTTTAATTTTCTCCTGTAATGAACCGCTGGTGATGCGCTTGTTGACATAAATCCTCGACTCCAAATAACGAGAAACGAGTACACGAACAGGAAATGCCTCATGCATTAATTCAATTGTTTCACGGGCTGTATGACATGCGGCACCGTCTTGTTGGAACCACATAAGGGCCACATCAGTATCATCACATTTCGGCAGAAAAAAACTGTGTTATGTCGTCACTGCCTGACCAGCCTTATTTTTAAAAAAATCTTAAAAACACTGACGTGAAGTCATGAGCTTTTGCGCGCACGTTCTTCTGTCTATTTAGGCCTCACTCACCCTCATGAATACTGCATGAACCTTCAAGCCGTCTTGTTTCAACGCAGTATTAGATTTCAATTCGATTGGATCTGTAATTTTGAAAATATTGGGCAAATAAAATTCGGTTTAAAGATTCGTGTGGAATTTCAGCGGAATCTGACAAATAGTTTCTGAAATATTTTTGAAGTAATATTTCTTTTTTGCACGCGTGTTCCGCAAGGAACATCGAGCTATCATTTAGTCCGGATGTCTGATGGATAATCCTAAGTCAAATCCAATTCTGCCCGTCCGGCCGGCCGCGGCCTTTGGCACGATAACTCTCGAATGAAATGAGTTAGAGGGTTGAAATTTGGAGGGTAGTTTTGGAGCGTGAATACATTGTTTAGTTTCGTAAATAGGCGAAATGCACAAAGTGTTTTCGGAGTTATGGCCATTTTTAGTTAAAATATTTTTTATGAATATACCCGAAACCGATCAATCGATATATCCGAAATTTGGCATCGAATTGTAGAATCATGACGGAATTTTTTTCATTGATTGGAAGGCTATAAACTAGCAAAAAAAAATTAAAAAAATTTGAAATTTTGTTTTCACAACTCGAAAAATACTGATCTGATTGAATTGAAACTAAGCAGTTAGATGCCAGAGACCGAAGCAAACAGCTTTCCAAAATTTCGTGACTTGATAAATTCAAAAAATTTCTACTACTATTTTGCTTGGAATTCCAAAACCTATTTTTTTGAAGTTCACGCTGCCCCTTCCGGGTATTTTTTTCGTTATGCGCATGCGCAGACGAGAAATGATGTAACTGCTGGAGTTTTCGCCTGAGAGGAATGGGGTGTTGAGGTGGAGGATGCTATTCCTCCATAGTAGAAGTACGTAGTCTCAACCCCTACCTCCTAGGAGGATCCTTAAGAACTCCAACCTTCTGGGATGCAGGAACAGGAACCTTGCCCAATGCTGATGACGTTCTTCTTTTTGTAGTGAGAGGGGAGTCGAGGGCTGCAAAGTAGCCTAGTCTTATGATCCCATTGACGACGTAGAAACTTTTGGTTTAGTGTGACTAAAACCACAAACCAGTAGTCTGTAGTTTGTAGTCTTACCGTGTGCTTTGCAGCCCTCATCTCCCTCTTACGACAGAAGGATGAATGTCATGAGCATTGTGTACACTATCTATGGTAGTCAAAAACCATATGTGCGCATGTTCTAGGGATCATCTAGCTATCAATTTGCAAATGTCTGTAATTCTTGAATTTTTTGCCGAATATGGTCTCGAACGAATAGGTTAAACTCACTGATGAAGAATTTGAGGTCAAATTCAATTTTACCTGACACCAGTCAGTTGCCACGATGACTACCGAACGGAAAGATATAGCGACCATCGGCGAGATGGTTTCAGAGTTATACCCATGTGAAATGCTTGGTAATTATTTGAAGAATGTCGACACGCAAATTTTCTCAGATTTTCGTGAGGACCGTTTTGCTAGAAAAGATAACTAAAAATTGCAACGTATTGCACGCCTATGCTATTCATCTCCTTTTGAAACGCCACTGGTAATCATAGAATGCACGTTGACGGACTGTCACCTTATGTCAGGTTACTTCTCTTCTATGATCTTCGTGTCTGCGTGATGTAAGGAAGCGGATTGACGTTCTTTTCCGGCCTTTCTCTGAAGGAGAAATCATCTTTCGTATATCGTTGAGATAATTTTGATCTGAATTCATCGAGTATCCCCAGTGGAATTTCAAAGTTTTAGTTTGCGGGATAAATAATATTTATTCTCGGTAAGTCTCATAATTCCTTTAATTTAAGTAGAGATTTGGATGTTAAGGGAATATTTTGCTGGTCCTGAATTGTTGCATTGCATGCCTTCATTTTGTTTTACAGCACATGTTCTGTTTTTCACTTTTCATTTCCCCAGGGCAGAATTCCTTCTCAGTTTCACTAATGATTATCGACATAATGTAAATGCCTAATTTTTTTTCTTGAGAAGCGAGAAGGAGTTCTGTTGATTTTTTGTGCACATTTTCATTGACTTGGTTGGGACCATATTTGTTACACTCCTTGGTTGGGACCATATTTGTTACACTCCTTGGTTGGGACCATAGTCACGACACTCCTTGGTTGGGTCTTGGGTCCACGTTGTTTGCACTCGAAATAGAATCATTTGCTGAAGCTTGGCCTGCACCGAGACACAATCATAGGCTGAAGCTTGACTTGAACTGGAGTACAATCAGGAGCTGGAAGCTGTAGTAATTTTTGGCTGTTACGTTTGCCTGTACCTAAATTTGCTTGAAAGTTAACTTATGGTGGAGGAGCTGAAAGCACACCTGAAGTACAATTCGAGGCTGACTGGGGGGGCATATTCCGTTACCGAAAGAATCATCTGACACCACAGAAACATATTGCATTGGAAGTGGAACCACGACATGGACATTTCTTTTAAGATAAGTAGTTATAAGTTTGTGTAATTTGAGAGATTGTAACTGGAACTGTAAATTGAGAATTGTACACCTTGTTCTTTCTACCATATATTGTTAAAAACCTGACTTGGAATCTTGTTGCTGGGGTAATCAAACCTCCCTTGAGAAATTAGTATTAGAATCTCATGCTCAAACACCCCTTGGGTAAAACTTAACGTTACAAAAATATTTATTCGAAATGAAAATGTTTGTATCTTCCTAGCCTGTGGGGAGAGTTGTCTTCTCCTTCCACAGACAGCTAAAACCTCCTGCCTTCTCTTTTTTTCTAGAAAGAAAGTTCAAGAATTCAGAATTTAAAATAATCATAAGACTCATTTATTATTCAGATATGTGAATAAAAAAACATTTGAACATCCATGAAATTGATATTTAACGAGTATATTTTATTCAAGAGTACAAAGAGTTCGGATTGTAAAGTGCCTGCACTTTGAACTATGAGGATTTTATTGAGGTTTCAAGATATAAACAATGTTATAAAACTTTTATACCAACATTTGTTCGTAAGGATAAACACCGATTCTCAGAACCTTTGGATTCCTCATATCTGTTATATGTATTGCGAAGGATCTAATTCACTTGAACAGATACGGTCATTCTAGTAGATTGATTTCATCGTTTTACCCAAGAGATCCAATCGTCCTATTTGTGCAGCCATAACTTGAGAAACTAAAATGATGGTATAAAATTTTTTTGAACGAAACAAATTGAAAATATCAATAGAGTATTGATATACCTTGAAAAGCAGACTTACCATATTATCATCCCTAGGAATCCTATGCATCCTCGAGATATTATTGTTATTTCAACAAGATTTTAAGAAACATTTAAAGAACATTTCAGTCACAGTCTTTGGTACCTTCATAAGGTCCGGACTTTAACAAAGGAGATTCCACCCCATGAAATTAGCCACGGAAACTGCACTAATTGCAGCGACCTTTAGTATCGTAGTTCTCAAAATATCTGATTGGTTGAAGTGGTGAAAAGCTTACTTTGAGCCAAACATCCACCTGTGAACTAAGGTCAACCTAAACGTTCTCGGTTCTCCATATCCTCAGAAAACTCTGTCGAGTATTCACGGGCACCAACTAAACGCCCACATTACAGCACAAACTGAAGGTCCACATCGAATTACCCTTGACCTACGGGCTTATGAATCAACCCTGCATATGTGAATGCACAAAACACATAACGTCCCAAACAAAGATGAATTAAGCATGTCCTTGACATTGGCCCGAGGAAGGTATGGCTAGAAGTCTAAAATAAGGTCAGTAAGTTGGGCCCAGGGTCAGGTTCGGTCTGATCGTTGACCTAGGGGAATCTTCCCGGCTTATCCTGCTATTTACACGGCTCGCCCTGAACGCCGCTTGGCAGTCGCCAATTCTCGCTTATGGCTACAAGCGGCAGGCCGTATCGGAGGACCTGTTTGCGACCGGCTATAAAGAGCGATGGCAGGATTGGAAGGCTAAAGGGGGGCATGGGGCGAAGGTCTCTGAAGGAATCTGATAAAATCTTTCAGGTCACTAGTTGGACGCATTCGGACGTTATACCTTAGGAGTTTGAAAGTATTAATTATTCAAATAGGAATAACCTGGTTGTTCTCATACTACTGGCTTATTACTTGTGTTGAATAAACGTACAGAGTGTCTCAAAATAATCCAATTATTTCGAACGATCGTTGAAAAAAATTGCTAATTGTAATTGTTATGATGAATAAGAAGTCTGTTCATCCATTTTACATACTGTCTACATGACATGCTAAACAACTAGATATCATTGCAAGGGCGTAGCCGGGGGGGGGGGGGCTGTTTGGGGTTCCAACCCCCCCGAAATGTTATTTTTCTCTTGAAAAAAAATTTTTTGCTTCAGAAAGTGACCCTTACCCCCAACCCCCCCCCCCCCCGAAATTAATTCCTATTTCAAAACCCCCCCCCCCCCCCCCCCCGAAACTAATTCCTGGCTACGCCCTTGTATCATTGCATAACACTCACTTGAGCTCCCCCACTTGAGCTCAAAATATATCACAATCACCTATTCATTCCCCTTAATTTGTTTTATAAATCTTCGGTTCCTCAGCATGACAGTACGTCCACTTGGTTTTTTTGTTGTGCAATTCTGTTTTGTCCTTTCCAACATTTTTGCGCACATGTTCTGTGTAAGTGGCTATCTTTTTGGCGCTCATGTTCCTCGGAACAGAGTGCTCATCAATTTGCCCAAAAGTTTGTAGTTTTCGATTTTTTGCCTGAAAATGGTGTCAAACGTTTTGGTTCGACTCACCGATGAAGAATTCGAGGTCAAATTAGATTATGTCCGGCTGGCCGTTGCCACGATAACTTGTGAACGGAAAGAGATTGAAATTTTCAAGGTAGGTGGCGCGTCCAAATGCGACGGACGAGTACGTTAATGGGCATAATCGGCCTAATGGTTTCCGAGTACAAATTTTGTTTTCAACCCATGCAGATCCGATCAAATTGAAACTGGGTAACTATAGTTGTAGAATATCAACATAAAGACGTATGAGGAATTTTGTGAGAATCGTGTCAAATAAAAAAAAATATATGAAAAATGGGTTCAAGCCCTGTGGACAGGAGCTTTCTGGCGCTCTAGTTCAAACAGGCAAATTATATCTCCGAAAGTATCGGTTTCTCAGAGTTGGGAATTATATCAATGTATTCATATGATAGAACTGCATCCTAAAGGAAATTCAATTCAAATAATAGTTTATTTATCAAGATTAAATGAGCAATCATGAGAATGAGAAAAGCACCATGGAAGAAATCAATTTAAATCTGGCCAATTTTGCCCAATAACGAACTTAACCGAGATATTCATCTCCCTAAACTACTCTGAAAATTTCAACTACCTACCTCATTCCGTTCGAGAGTTATATCTATGTCTATGGATGAAAAGCAGTCTCACTACTCTCAGATCTCTTACTTCATGTTCAGTTCCGAAATGTAGAATTTTCTGAGAAAAACTAATTTCGGAGCAAACAACTGAGATTTTTCTCACTTCGCTCACAATTCTTCGATTGATTAGATAATCTGTCAGGAACATCATTTGACATTATGACAATTCATATTCATACATAGAATAATATCATTCTGTGACAACGTTGAAATACGATTTATTATTGAAATTTTGAAAAATCATATCTCCGAAAGTATTAGCTTGTTAGAGTTAAAAATGATATGAATGGATTCTTATGATAAAACCTCTTATTAAAAAAAATTTAATTTGGAATTTGTTTCGTAAAAAAAAAAATTTTTTTTTGTTACTCCGATACCATCTGTCCGATTTTGCCCAATAACGAACTTAGCCGAGATATTTATCCCCCAAACCTACTCTGAAAATTTCAACTGTCTAGCTCATTCCGTTCGAGAGTTATCGTGCCTACGGCCGGACCGGCCGGCCGGACCGGCCGGCCGGACCGGCCGGCCGGACGGCCGGACAGAATGAATTCCGACCACGGATTCTTGATCAGTGAGTCGAACCAAATCGTTTAAGACCATTTTCATCGAAATATTCGAAAATTACAGACATTTGGGCAAATTGATAAGCACTCAGTTCCGAGGAACTAGAGCGCCAAAAATAAACTTATTCTCACCATTACTTGAAAACGGACAGCGACAGCAGTTTTTAGGGTAAGATGCACATTCGAATGTGACGTCTCGGTTTGTTAATATGCATAATCGGTCAATTTTTATGTTATTTCCTCAATTAATAAAAAAAATTAAGAGTCTGATCCAATCCTATCATAGTAATTAGTTGCAGAACGACGACACCAAATTTTTGAGGAATTTCGTGAGGATCGTTTTGCTAGAAAGTTTTTAGAAAAATGATTGAATATCATTGAAAAAAATGGGTTCAAGCCCTGTGGACAGGAGCTTTCTGGCGCTCTAGTTCAAACAGACAAATTATATCTCCGAAAGTATTGGTTTCTCAGAGTTGGGAATTATATCAATATATTCATATAATAGAACTGCATCCTAAAGGAAATTCAATTCAAATAATAGTTTATTTATCAAGATTAAATGAGCAATCATGAGAATGAGAAAAGCACCATGGAAGAAATCAAATTAAATCTGGCCAATTTTGCCCAATAACGAACTTAACCGAGATATTCATCTCCCTAAACTACTCTGAAAATTTCAACTACCTACCTCATTCCGTTCGAGAGTTATATCTATGTCTATGGATGAAAAGCAGTCTCACTACTCTCAGATCTCTTACTTCATGTTCAGTTCCGAAATGTAAGAATTTTCTGAGAAAAACTAATTTGGGAGCAAACAACTGAGATTTTTCTCACTTCGCTCACAATTCTTCGACTGATTAGATAATGTCTCAGGAACATCATTTGACATTATGACAATTCATATTCATACATAGAATAATATCATTCTGTGACAACGTTGAAATACGATTTATTATTGAAATTTTGAAAAATCATATCTCCGAAAGTATTAGCTTGTTAGAGTTGAAAATGATATGAATGGATTCTTATGATAAAACTGCTTATTGAAAAAAATTTGATTTGGAATTTGTTTCGTAAAAAAAAATTATTTTTTTTGTTACTCCGAAACCATCTGTCCGATTTTGCCCAATAACGAACTTAGCCGAGATATTCGTCCCCCAAACCTACTCTGAAAATTTCAACTCTCTAGCTCATTCCGTTCGAGAGTTATCGTGCTTACGGCCGGCCAGACCGGCCGGACAGAATGAATTCCGACCACGGATTCTTGATCAGTGAGTCGAACCAAATCGTTTAAGACCATTTTCATCGAAATATTCCAAAATTACAGACATTTGGGCAAATTGATAAGCACTCAGTTCCGAGGAACTAAAGCGCCAAAAAGATTTATATCTCAGAAACTATCCTTCCGAAATTACTGAAATTTTGTGAGAACCTTGTAAACTTAACTTTACATGTGAGTCCCTGTTTGAATACGATTGGATTCATATTGTTGGAGATATGAACACTCTTGGGTGAGATCAGTAGCAGAATGGGTGACCGTTGCCACGATAACTTTCGAACGAAAAGAGATAGCAACTTGCAATTTTCAGGGTAGGTTGTGCATCCGAATAGAACGGTTACGTTCGTTGTTCATTGTTCGTTAGGCATAATCGGCCCTATTTTAAAAAAAGTTGTGAAATTATTTTAGGTATAAGTAATCATTAAAGGATACTGTGGGAGGTATACTCATTATTGAAAGGTTTTTTTTCTGGGTTTTCTCTCCCAAACTCTGAAAAATATCTATAAAATAAAAATTAATTATTTTGTGATTTGCTTCTGCGTAAGAAACACAAGATATTTGTCAGAAGCAATCAATTGAACAATGTTGCCTAACAAACAACAATGAAACAACATCAACGAAGAAACAACTATATCATAACGTTTCGGAGTCTATATCAGACTCCGTCGAGGACGCTTAATGAAAATCTATAGAATTATTTTGTTGATAGTTATTTTGTGAAATTCAAGAATTGTCACATTGACAGCATTTAAAAATCATAGCTAACACAGTTTTACTTCGCATAGAAATTTCCAAGTTCCAACTCCATTTTCAATAAATTCAGCCAAATATGGTCAACACCAATTGAGCACTTTGCAAAATTGCATTATCTGTTCAATAAAATACAAGTTGACTCTTTAAGTTTCCTTTTAATATAATCAGGTTCTGTCATTAGAATCTTTGTATTACTCCAATCCATCATGTGATCTCCAAAGATTCTAATAACAGAACCTGATTATATTAAAAGGAAACTTAAGGAGTCAACTTGTATTTTATTGAACAGAGAATGCAATTTCGCAAATTGCTCAATTGGTATTGACCATATTTGGCTGAATTTATTGGAAAAGGAGTTGGAACTTGGAAATTTCTATGCGAAGTAAAACTATGTTAGCTATGATTTTTAAATGCTGTCAATGTGACAATTCTTGAATTTCACAAAATAACTATCAACAAAATAATTCTAAAGATTTTCATTAAGCGTCTGACGAAGGAGTCTGATATAGACTCCGAAACGTTATGATATAGTTGTTTCTTCGTTGATGTTGTTTCATTGTTGTTTGTTAGGCAACATTGTTCAATTGATTGCTTCTGACAAATATCTTGTGTTTCTTACGCATAAGCAAATCACAAAATAATTCATTTTTATTTTATAGATATTTTTCAGAGTTTGGGAGAGAAAACCCAGAAAAAAACCTTTCAATATTTTAGGTATCTCACGATAACTTGAGAACGGAACCAGATAGTTAGGTAGTTTCAATTTTCAGGGTAGATTGCGCATTCGAATGCAACATTTGAGTTCTATAATAAGCATAATCGGCCAAATATTTTTGGAGTAATGTGCATCTGAATTTTGTTGTTATTTCACTTATAACTCAAAATATACAAATCCGATCCTCATAATTCGGTAATTAGGTGCTTGAACAATGAGGACGCGCTAATTTTTGCGGGATTTCGTAAATATCGTATCCTGAAATTTCTTGATACGTACGTTATCACGTATATTATTGATTATATAACTCATATTATAATGAACCAATAGAATTCCTGAATTTCCCTTAGTAACGTCGTATAGATAACTGAATATACCGCTTGACGACGGTATATAATCGTTTTGGTGATTCGCCTCCAGCCATATTGGAATAATTTCCATAGTGACGATAAATGTCAATGAAATCTCAGTGCATTTTTGAAGATGCATCGTTTTGGTTTGAGTTCAAGTGGTGAAATTGACCAAGAAATTGTTAATTTAACACCAGAAAATACCACGAAGACACATAATTATGTTTGGAAACAGTTCACGGTGTTTTGTGAACATCGAAATTACAAACTTCGTGCTGATATTTCAAATGATGAAGTAGCGAATATTTTGAAAGATTGGGCATTCAATATGAAACGTGCAGATGGAAAAGAATATAAAGAAAGTACAGTTAAAACCATTTGGAATATTTCTGCTAAACTCTTACAGAAAAAGTTTCATGAAGACTTCAACAGAGAAATAAATCCATTTAAAGATACAATTTTCGAAAATGCGAGAAAGGCCCGTACAGCCAAGAAGAAAAAATTACAAGCAATCCTTCCACATCCAGTGTCAGCAATAGTACCAACACTACAAATTCCGAAAATAACAATACATCAAATATGTATTATAATAATTGTACTTTCAATATTAATATTAATCAATAAAAGAATTAAAATATTACTCTTTATATAATCGTAACGAATACCAACTCGAGCAAAGACAATATGTTTCGATTATTCACCTCTTCACTAGACGTATTTCGCGAAACATCACTCGAGCTACGCTCTCGTGATGTTTCGCGAAATACGTCTAGTGAATCGGTAAATAATCGAATATTGTCTATGCTCTTGTGATATTATAACTGAATATCTAATGAATTTGAAATCCGATAGAATACATAAGTATTAAAAATTCTGTGATCTTAGAATATTCTCTCATTACTCAAGTCTGTCATTAAAATGGTATGAAATGTATTCAAATCTTATAAAGGCTGAGAAAACGGTCTATATCGATGGTGAATTCCATTGAGAGTGTTCAATAGAGGTGAATAGACAATAGAACATGCGCGCTAATTCACATTTATTTTTTCCTAGTGATTCAATATTCACGAAATTTCTAAAGAATTAGCGCGTTGGCATTGTGCAATTAATTACCAAGTTTAAATTGGATCGGATTTGTTTATTTTCAGGAAATAACAACAACATTTCAGATGGATTATGCCCACTTTCCGTTCGAAAGTAATCGTAGCAAGGGTCACTCATCCAGCTACTGAACTCACCCAAGGCTGCCCGGCTCCCAATATTTTTTCAATATCTCCATAAATATACATCTGATGGTGTTGAAATTTGGATCATTTATTAGTAAAATTAGGTTTTGAAATTTGCTCTCGCAATTTCAGATATATTGGTCGGATAGTTTCAGAGAAACAGAATTTTTTTCAATGATTTTTTAAAAATATTCTATTGCTTCGATCCCCATGGAATTTCGTGTATGTCTTTGTGTCGGCATTATACAGGGTGAGTCTTTGACCACTGCATTAATTTTAACCAAAGATTCCTCTCATCAAATGAAACACTTTTTTCATTTAACATTTTTCCAAATTCAGTTCAGGTAAAAAGATACAGGCTGTTGAAATTTTGAAAAAAAAATCAGTTTTTATTTTGTAGCTTTGACATCCTTTCTTCGATAAAATGAATGTAGGCGTAAAGTTTCCTATAACTATCATACATATTTTCCAAATATTAGTTATTTTCTACTTCTACTGGTTTTCTAGTTATGGAATCGTGGATTCATAAAACTAAACGAAATTAGCGTAAAGGAAGCATATAAAGTTTTTCTTGAGTCATTTCAAGAATATTCCATCGTTTTAGAACATTATATTATTCTTCATCATTTCTCCTTAAACGCACCGTTTTCGAGATATTCTTCATTGAATGTTTTAAAATGGAAAACTCCAGAAATTTCACCACTTTTATGGATCCGTCCCTGAGCGTTGGAATCCCGAATCAAGCTGTAAACCACGTTACCATGCCCTATTCTCGTCCGCCAACAATGTCATAGATAATTTATATGCGGGAGTGTATTAGCACATTGTGAAATCTTTAAACGCTTGTAACTTTTTACCTGAGCTGAATCTGGAAAAATGTTAAATGAAAAAAGTGTTCCATTTGATGACAGGAATCTTTGGTTAAAATTAATGTAGTGGTCAAAGACTCACCCTGTATAACTAGCAACCAAGTTTCAATTCAAGCGGAATCTGTATTGTTCGAAAACAAAATCTAAACTCCGAAACCATTTCGCTAATTATGCCCATTAACATTCTTAAGCGTCGTATTCGAATGCACAACCTACCCTGAAAATTTCCGTTCAAAAGTTATCGCGGCATCGGTCGGTCAGAACGCAGGATCAAAGCGAATTTGACTTTGAATTCTTCATTCTTCATTGAGCCAAGCCTAATCGTTTGAGACCATTTTCGGCAAAAATTCGAAAATTACAGATGTTTGGGCAAAATGATAGGCATGCTGTTGCCTAAAGCATATGCGTAAAAATTTACACAATATTTCCGTAACAACAGATCCGACCCAGTTTAAAAATATACGGTATTTTCAAGGAGAGTCTTTTTTTCAACAGAAGGTAGAATTAATCAAAATAAATCATTTCACCAAAAATGGGTTCAAGCCCTGTGGACAGGAGCTTTCTGGCGCTCTAGTTCAAACAGACAAATTATATCTCCGAAAGTACCTATTGGTTTCTTAGAGTTGGGAATTATATCAATGTATTCATATGATAGAACTGCATCCTAAAGGAAATTCAATTCAAATAATAGTATATTTATCAAGATTAAATGAGCAATCATGAGAATGAGAAAAGCACCATGGAAGAAATCAAATTAAATCTGGCCAATTTTGCCCAATAACGAACTCTACCGAGATATTCATCTCCCTAAACTACTCTGAAAATTTCAACTACCTACCTAATTCCGTTCGAGAGTTATATCTATGTCTATGGATGAAAAGCAGTCTCACTACTCTCAGATCTCTTACTTCATGTTCAGTTCCGAAATGTAAGAATTTTCTAAGAAAAACTAATTTCGGAGCAAACAACTGAGATTTTTCTCACTTCGCTCACAATTCTTCGATTGATTAGATAATGTCTCAGGAACATCATTTGACATTATGACAATTCATATTCATACATAGAATAATATCATTCTGTGACAACGTTGAAATACGATTTATTTTTGAAATTTTGAAAAATCATATCTCCGAAAGTATTAGCTTGTTAGAGTTAAAAACGATATGAATGGATTCTTATGATAAAACTTCTTATGAAAAAAAATTTAATTTGGAATTTGTTTCGTAAAAAAAATTTTTTTTTTTGTTGCTCCGAAACCGTCTGTCCGATTTTGCCCAATAACGAACTTAGCCGAGATATTTATCCCCCAAACCTACTCTGAAAATTTCAACTCTCTAGCTCATTCCGTTCGAGAGTTATCGTGCCTACGGCCGGCCGGACCGGCCGGACAGAATGAATTTCGACCACGGATTCTTGATCAGTGAGTCGAACCAAATCGTTTAAGACCATTTTCATCGAAATATTCGAAAATTACAGACATTTGGGCAAATTGATAAGCACTCAGTTCCGAGGAACTAGAGCGCCAAAAATCGCAGGTATTAAATAAACATGATAGGGCTGCTATCCACCTCGGAACTCGTATTCGATTCCATCAATTTTCAAGTACGGCTCTGTCTCCCCACGCTTCCAACCATTGCACAGATAAGCTTTGCTAATCTGTATGCCACATTGGCCGTTCTCGAAAATTCGTGGAACAGCAAATAACTTCGGGGGTGGATAGAAGCCGTATAATGCAATTTTTGGTCAAATTATTTATTTTGATTCGTTTTACATTAGACTATAGAAGAGAGAGGACGGATAATATATTCCCTGACATTAAAACCAAATGGGCACCACATGACAACAGAACCAGGATCCTTTTTCCTGCTGTAGACTTTACATCCTACCATTGCACATCCTACCATTATGTGAAACAAAGTTTTATAACAAAACAGTCAATAAACGCTTAGATAAACACAAGCAATACACTTCCACCAAACTGTTAAAGTTTTGGTTTCAGATCAATAGCATTGCGTAGTACGGCATGCGGTATCCCCTCTTTTCCCTAATCAAAGAGTTCTACCCTCCATTTAAAAAAAGATGCACCTTTGAAAACTCCCTGTATTTCTATGTGTAAAATAACGATTCGATTGCTCATGCCAAATTTCAGCAGGATTGTGTAATAAGAATAATAAATTAATTCTTTTTATTACTGCTCTTTTAATGATCCAGCGCTGAAAAGCCTCTGCACAGGTTTATTTTTACATTTTGGGCACTCAATTTGCCCAAATGTCTTTGATTTTCGAATTTTTGGCTGAAAATGGTCTTAAACGATTTGGTTCGACTCACTGATCAAGAATGCGTGGTCGAAATCGATTCTGTCCGGTCCGTCCGTCCGTGCATCCGTCCGTCCGGCCGTTAACACGATAACTCTCGAACGGAATGAGCTAGACAGTTGGAATTTTCAGAGTAGGTTTGAGGGATAAATATCTCGGTTGAGTTCGTTATTGGGCCAAATCGGTCTAACAGTTTCGGAGTAACGAATAAAATATTATTTTTTTACATTAAAATTTATGAATCCAAATGTTTTAAGATGCAGTTTAATCATAACAATCCACTGTTATCATTTTCAACTCTAACAAGCTAATACTTTCGGAGATATGATGTTTCAAAGTTTCAATAATACATCGTAAGTTCTATGTATTCACAGAATGTGAACACAGAATCTGTCTGTGATCACTATTCATAACTGTCATCTTATCTAGCTATAAAAGATTGTCACATCATAGTTGTTATTTTCTCTTGGGAAGCAAAAATTCTATTCTTGAATTTGTGAACATATACAAGACTGTTTTGATGTAGTTTATAGAAGCAATAGGAAAGAAGAACATAATGGAATCATCAGAAGAAATAACTGTTTGTTGACCACTGAGGTTAATATTACCTTTTACTTCCTTAAGTACTGAGACATGTTCCTATATACAGTATTTTCACAATGTTGCTAGCAAAAAATACTTTAATATGCATTAACATTTGTGTATCAATCATTTTTTCTTGAGTTAAGGTTCATAATACAGAAAAGAATGTGTTAGTGGTATGAACTATTAAATTTTAAATTATGAAAAGAGGATAGTATTTCATTAGTATATTTTGAACTATTAGTATAATTTGTTATCAGGAATAAATGTATAATCTGCTATGATTGTCTCCAGCCTTGCTCTAGACATTTCGATGATTCTTTCCTTAGGTATTTCGAGTTGTGAAATCTATGCACCGAGTGTAAGTTGCAACAACCCATTCCACGAGGTTGAATCATTGCAGATTGCTCATTCAATCTTGATAAATAAATTTAATGACAATTGAAGCATTAAGGCATTGAAGCGTCGTTGAATTTTTGAAGCATTTTTTTTTAAATTTAATTTCCTTCATGATGCATTACTATCATAGGAATCCATTGATATAATTCCCAACTCTGAAAAACCAATACTTTCGGAGATATAATTTGTCTGTTTGAACAAGAGTGCCAAAAAGCTCCTGTCCACAGGGCTTGAACCATTTTTTCCTTATTCATGCTTACACACCTGTAAAAACTGAACAACAAGATCATCAGTCCAAACGGTCCATCTCGAACCTCTCGTCCATCCATTCCTCCATCCCCCCGGATTCGGCTTGTTAACTCCAGACCACGTTCATTCCCGCCTCTCGCCGCCTTCGTTGTCCCGACACCGCCGACAAAAAAGAAGATAAGAGATCCCATTCACCCGGCCGTACTACGGGGCCACTACGACCGGCTCTTGGGACCCGGTTTCGACGTGGAAAATCCTCGCCGGTTCGTGTTGACAAACATTAAAGCAACCTCCTGTCTAGAAACTAGGCTAGCGTTAACACGTTCCCGCTTTCGGAATCATTTCCTCGCTCTGGCTGCTGGGAAAACAGCTGAGGATGTCATGACAGGATAAAATTTGGAGGACGACTTTCTTTTTGGGTCGTTCTAGGTCTCGGAATGACACCAAGTGCAACAGGTTGGGGCGTTTGGGATGATTGGAGGGTTGATGGGTTGTTTTTGTTAAAAAGTTATTGAAAACTCTTGAATGAGAATAATTTTTAGACAATGGTACCTCCTTGTCCCTGTTGCTGTCTGGTAACTGTTACACCATGTAGCTACAAAGATCGGAAAAGTTTAGGGATATTGTACAAAATATAAAATATTCCAGATTAAGATGACTCTATTAAAAAAAATTGATTTAAGCTCTGTGGACAGGGGCTTTGGCGCTCTTGTTCGAACTTTGACAAATCATATCTCCGATTATTGGTCTCTAGGAATGATATAAATGGATTCTCACGATAAAACTGCATCATCATTAAAGAAATTAAATTCAAACAGACCGACTCTTCCCAATAACGATCTTATTGGATATATTCATTCCTCAAATCTACTCTGAAAATTATATTATATCAATTAAAACTTAGCCAATATTGCAGTTTTGTTTTTACTGGAGATATTCTGAACCCAATTTGATTATGTATCTCACCAAAGAATATATTTCCATCATCATATGGATTATCCACGGGCATTATATTATCACCTTAAAAGTATAATATCATATCATCCTCATAATTATACGATAGCTGAGGTTATTTCATTCGTCATTTTGCATTCATTCATACTTTGATTTCTAGAACAGAAGGTGTATTTTATATCAAGAATAACGAACCAGAAATAATTTTGACATTTATCTCTCATAGAAAAATAAGATGACATGTAAGAACACAGATCATATGATAATTCATAGATAGAGTACTTAAGTAAAGCATTATGTGAAAACATTATTGAAATTTCGAAAAATCATTTCTCCGAAAGAATAAGCTTGTTGGAGTTGAAAATGATATCAATGGATTTTTATGGTAGAACTGCATCTTAAAAAAAATTAATTTGAAACTTATAATAACAAAAGAAAATTTTTTTTTCGTTACTCCGAAACCATCAGGTCGATTTTGCCCAATACCGAACACAACTAAGATATTTATCTCCCAAACCCACTCTCAAACTTTCGACTGCCTAGCTCATTCTGTTCGAGAGTTATTGAGGAAACAAAATTTGAAAATTTAAAAATATTGTTGACACTTTACAGCAACCTGATCAATACGAAACTACGCATGCATATAAAGGTCATTATTCTACAAATTGATGGTAAATTTCAGATAGATCGAGTGATCGGTTTAGGAAATATTCCAAAAAAATAGTTTCAACTAAAAACGGCCATATTTCCGAAACCGCTTGGTGGATTTCGCCCATTAACGAACGTGTCCGAGATATTTATGCTCCATACCTACACTGCAAATTTCATTCCTCCAACTCATTTTGCTCGAGAGTTATCGTGTTAACGGCCGGACGGCCGGCCGGACAGAATCGAATTCGACCACGGGTTCTTGATCAGTGAATCGCACCAAATCGTTTAAGACCATTTTCAGCCAAAAATTCGAAAATTACAGACATTTAGGCAAATTGATAAGCCAGCCGAATCTCAGGTGCACTGCGGGACATCATCTGGAATAACACTTTTATGAATAAAAAGGCGAAAGTTAGGATATACAAAACCTGTGTTAGACCGGTATTGACATACGCTATAGAAACAAGAGCTGACAACAAAAAAACGAAAAATATCCTTCGAACAACGGAAATGAAAATACTTAGAAACATCTCAGGCTACACATTAAGGGACAGAAAAAGAAACACAGATATAAGGCACGAATGTGAGGTAGAAGACATTGTCAGGTGGGGACGTAAACGTAGAAGAGCCTGGAATGATCATGTGGATAGAATGGCTGGAGGAAGGCTAGCCAAAATCGCTAGGGATGGTAGACCACTTACACGACGCCCCTTAGGAAGACCTCCAAAGAGATGGATAGAATCGTGGTCCTCAATATCTCAGGAGAACTGAAGGTTGGAAAATACAGGCCTAAGGCCTACTATATGTGGAAGAGATAAGCACTCTGTTCCGAGGAACAAGAGCGCCAAAATGTATAGATTTGAAAATAAACCAGAGCTGTCATCCATCTAGGTACTGAACTCGCCTTAAGCTGCTTAGCTCCAGTAAAAATATAATATCATCCCATTATTTTCAGTAATATAGATCCCATCGAGTTCAAATCTAGAACTTCAATAAATATTTTCTTTAATATCGATTCTTTCTTCAAATTAAATAGGTACTCATTATTTTGAATCTGCTTTCGTTTATGAATAAAACAAGTCACCTCCATTAAAACATATTCTTCTTTTTTTGAAACTTTGATTGATAATTAATATTTAAACCCATATTGTATTGTATAGTCATCAAGATCACGGACTGAACTGATGCGAGATTGACCTTTTAACCTCCGTTCAAGACGTAGGTACATGTAAAATGGTTAACTCAATAGTATATAGATTAGAGATGTGCCGGATCATTGAAAATATGAATCCGCGGATGCGGATACGGATACGGAACACCAGTTTCTAGATCCGCGAATACGAATACGGATACGGATCTAGAATCCCTCACGCATTCGATCTCTGTTTTTAAAGTTTAATTTACGACTGTTCAATTTCGATTACTGTTCATAATATTTTAGAGTTACTGTAGTTAGGTGTGATATTTTTTCCATATAGCGATAACTCACTATGGAGAATGAATGCTGTTAAGTTTGAGAATTTAATTTTTCTTATTATTCAGAATATCAGAGATAGCTTTGAGTTTTGATCTGATTAGTAAGACTTCAAAGTAGTCATATTCTCATGACTGCCAGAGTAAGTACAAAGATTGCTTCTTTATTTGATTTTTACAATTTAAATGTGCAAAATATAAATAAGTATTCTTTGAAAATAAAATATATTTGGAATAGTATTTCGTTGCTAGATATTCCCTCACTGACAATTTCGAAAGTCTAATAACATATAAAACTTAATCAGATCCGTTCGAGATCAGCCAAAAAAATGGCGGATATACAGATACGGATACAGATTTTTTTTTCGTGATATCCGCGAATACGGATACGATACGGATATCCGGAACATCACTAATATAGATGTATGCTGGATCGAAATAGGTAATAATGACAATCTGAGATTTCTGATCCATCAGCTATTTTTTTTTGGATATGATCATGGATCCATCAATCACCTGTGGTAATTACACTGGTTATCTTCCATCATAATTATTCAGGTATCACATGATATTCCGCCTCTGGCAACCCTGATAATAAATAACATTGTGGTCAGTATTAAAACTATTGAATTACCTTAACATGAGTACTCGCAGAATATATCATAATACTCTTCATAAAACAATAAGAAAAAGATGAGAGATTTTGAGTAGAGTAAAATAAATCCAGCTATTTTGTAGAAACGAACTTGTCCGTCGTATTTAGATGCGTAATCTACCCTGAAAATTTCAAATCGCTATCTCTTTCCGCTCGAAAGTTATCGTGGCAACGGACCTCTGGCGTTTGCGTAAAATACTAGCAAGTTTATTTTGATGAGAAGACAACAACCTGTGATGTAAACATAGCTATGGTTCTCCTGTAGAAATGTCCTAAATTCTATTCAACTACCCCAAGCATCAGGCAATAACAGTTTTTTTCATTGAACCGGTCGAAGGACGGAAAAACTAAGCCGACTCTTCCGGATTTTAAAACTCGAATGGGGCGAGACTTACCCGTTCGGCGTAGCGGAAACGAGCCTAAACGGGACGTTTCCTTTCTGGAGCAGTAGCGCACGTATTATCCTCTTCGGAGTTAAACTGAACAATCGGTGCGTAAATGCTTTTCCGCTCATATTGAATACAAACTATGAAGAGTACGAAATAGGGGGGAATTTTTCTTCCATGCGGAAAATCTGATTAGGTCCAATCAATAGACACATGTTCATGTTCAAATAACTGATCTTGTTCATTATCACCGACGAATATTTTGAATGATTGGGGAACAGAAAATTACTATCTTGTCAATTAAAATTATATACCGAGAAATTTCATTTCTTCTGTTGAATAATTAAAATGTTACAAACTAATGTATAATCATTGAACCAAAATTATAAAATCAGGTAAGACGGCAAATACGACAGGTTGCCTTCTATATTTCGGTATTGGACAACCATAGTGTAGCAAACTAGCAACTGACAGCTCTATCGTAAAGTTTGACATTTTTGAGGTTATGCGTGCTTCAAAAACTGGAATTAAATAGTGAACATTTTCGTTGCGATTATTTTTTACAACTTTCGACGTGGATTAACTCAGCAACAGTGCATCGACAAACTTAATTAAATTTTTGGCGATGAAGCTCCATCAAGGATCAGTGTTTATCGATGGTATGATGACTTCAATCGAGGTCTTAGTTTGCTCCAAGACGAATATCGTAAAGGTCGTACAAAATCAGTTGTTTTTTCGGAAACCATTGATGCTGTGCCCGAATGATATTGAAAGTTGAGACAACCTTAGGCATTAGTGCAACTAGCATACATTCAATAGTGCATGAACATTTGACTGCCAAAAAAATTCGTTCGCGTTGGATGCCACACAATTTGTCAATCGTTCAAAAAAAAATGGGTTCAAGCCCTGTGGACAGGAGCTTTCTGGCGCTCTAGCTCAAACAGACAAATTATATCTCCGAAAGTATTGGTTTCTCAGAGTTGGGAATTATATCGATGTATTCTTATGATAGATCTGCATCAAAAAGGAAATTCAATTCAAATAATAGTTTACTTATCAAGATTAAATGAGCAATCTGAGAATGAGAACTGCACCATGGAAGAAACCAAATTAAAATAGCTGAAATGAATTTGACTCTCTCTTTTAGAACAGGATGAATTGTACGAGTATGAACACAGATCATATAATAAAGCTTAGATAGAATATTTATAGCATTCTGTGAAAACATAGAAGTACGATTCATTATTGAAATTTAGAACTTCATCTTAGCAGAAATTGAATTCAAACCTCATAGAAAAATTTAAATTCAACAAGAGTGCCAAAAATTATCAATCCAAAACCAATAGACGAATTCTACCCAACAACGAACTCATCCGAGATATTCATTCCTCAATTCTATGATGAACGATAATATATATCTTTCCTCAAATATACTCCAATCCAATACACCAATATTCCAGTTTTGTTTTTAGTGGAGATATTCTGAACTCAATATTATTAACTTACCATTACCATTCCCATCATCATATGGATTGAACATCGGCATGAAAATATCAACCAACAAAAAGTATGATATTATATTAGAATTCTCATATTTATAGGATTGCTGGAATGAATGACAATGAGACGACGTCATGTCTCACGAAAATAATTTGACATTATAACAATTCATAGAATACCCACAGAATAATTCTATCATTGTGTGAAAACTTAGAAATACGATTTACATTGAAATTTTGAAAAATCATATTTCCGAAAGTATTAGCTTGTTAGAGTTAAAAATAATATGTATGGATTCTTATGGTAAAACTGCTTATTGAAAAAAATTTAATTTGGAATTTGTTTTGTAAAAAAAAAATTTTTTTTTTGTTACTCCGAAACCATCTGTCCGATTTTGCCCAATAACGAACTTAGCTGAGATATTTATCCCCCAAACCTACTCTGAAAATTTCAACTGTCTAGCTCATTCCGTTCGAGAGTTATCGTGCCTACGGCCGGCCGGACGGCCGGACGGCCGGACCGGCCGGACAGAATGAATAACGACCACGGATTCTTGATCAGTGATTCGAACCAAATCGTTTAAGACCATTTTCATCGAAAAATTCGAAAATTACAGACATTTGGGCAAATTGATAAGCACTTAGTTCCGAGGAACTAGAGCGCCAAAAAGCTCCTGTCGATTGGTCGGAAGTAATGCTCAAAAAATACGAACGCGGTGCTTCGAAATACGTCTGTGACATCGTGATAGGTGACGAATCATGGATTTACTCGTATATATATATATATATATATATATATATATTCTTTTGACTGAGAGCTGTATATGTGTTAGCAGAGGTTGGTGTAACGGGGTACCATACAATTCGACGTATGATACAAGAGCTTAGGGAAAAACCTTAGCAAAAAACCCTTTCCCCCCGTGAGTGTGGTGATTTGTAACTATTGTTTACAAAAGTTGCTGAAATTTAAAAATATTGATGGGGATATATTTCTTCAATGTGGATTCCCTCGTCAAAAAACGGATAGGTTTCTCCAAGGTACCCGAAACTCAACCTGCAAAATGAAAAGACAAGAGGAGGAAATGAACAAATTAAAAATAATACATAACCTTTCAAAAGTCTCCTCTCACAAAAATACTTTTCTGTAGGCGAATGGGATCTCGTGGAGAAGAATCGCCTCCGCTAGTTTTCGAAGATATTCACTCCTGAAATCCCTTCAATATTTGAATTCAAAAATGAAAATGTTGCTCGTAAGGCCAGGAGGGTCTCTTTCAAAACCAGGTCTGACCGGTCCAAGTCCAAGCGATGATTATTCAGAACTACAGATGTTCGAAGCCTGCTACAGGGCCCCTAAGAAGGGCTATCATCTCCCATAGATATATATTTTACTTTATATTATATAAAAGAATGAAAAAATGCGCCGGACAAATTACGACTTATGTCTTGATGACATAAATTTTTTTGGTGAACAGCAGTCAACTGTATGGGGGTTTCAAGATGAGCCAAATCCAACAAAAGTTGTTTGCGCACGAAGAACTTTAAAGCAAATGGTCGCCTGTTTTTTCGGAAAAAAACTAAAGATGTCGTAATCGTACCACTAGAACAACGCCGAACAGTGAATTATGAGTGGAACACAACCATTTCTTTGGCAGTTGTCTTCCAAGAAACAACTAAAACCAACCGCTGAAGACGAATTACTATTCAACACGGCAATTATTTTTGAGCACTCAAAACGTCGATGTGATGAATCATCCGTCGTACACTCTAAGAAATTTTACAACACCGGCCAACACCCGCTAACACCGGCCTGATTTCCTTAGAGGTCCTGATCTTTTCAGTGTTATTTCGCACCATCCGAAATAACACCGACTTTCAGGTGTATTTTCTGCCATAATAAGTAATCAGCTTTCACACCAGACAGATTGAGATTTGTCATTCGGATGAGTGTGAGGTAGCACTAGATCAATGGGGTATAGCACTAGTTCGGTGTGAATTTGCACAAGTACCGTAGTGCATTTAGCACTGGTTTAGTGTGATTTAACTTTAGTGCAGTGTGAATTTGCACTGACCTAGTGCATGTGCAATATCTTGTTCAGTGTTATTTAACACCGAATCAGATGCGTTTTAAACCCTCGGGGTGTAGGTATTATTTAGTTGAAATTTACACCATTTTCGGTGTTTTATATGATATTGTTCGTTTTATAATTTGAAACTCAATATCATATAAATCACCGAAAGGCTATGAAAAGGGTATAGGTATTGAAAAAAACTTTTTAGTACATATGAATTTATTATTTCAAAGATTATTTAATAGACAGTTTAATTTTTTATATACAATTTGTGAATATACAATAAACAATAAATTTTTATAGAAATATTTAGTGATTACTGAAGCTTAAAGAGATAATCAAAACTGTCGACAAACCAATCGAACTTTTGAGGCAGCACTTTCTGGTCCAAACGACACAAAATTCTTCCAGATCAGGTGTCAATGATATAGCGCTGGCAGTTTTTTTCAATTTTGCCAATTGTTTCTTCTGATGGTGAGGGTAACTGAAATTAAAACATTTATATATTAATCATAATTATAATCATACAATTCGAATTGGTGCCCACAAATAATGTGAAGCTGGCAGGTCTTTATATAATTGAAAGTTGTAACTTTTCAACGTGCTTAGGACCGATAATTGACTATCAACGCTGGTTTTATTCGATATAGATGTCAAGAATTCACTCTTATCAGAAATAAAATATCCCGGAGAGGTTTTTGCGACAGTGTAATATACAATTAAGATACGCAATATTCTGAAAAAAATATGTTCCCTTAGACTACCTACTACAAAAAACACTCACCTGCAAGTGCTTCCTAATAAATCCTATTGATAGTTCACAAAAGGTTAGATGAATAAGCCCAATTTGTTTGAAGAACATTACGAAAATAAATTTCAATAAAGAAACTGTAAAAACATTAATAATAAATATGAAATTTCATCTTATTCAGATAACTGCACTTTTCAAATAAAGAAAATTGAATGAATTATTTTTCACTGACAAATGTAAAATTTCAAAGTCAGCGATGAACGAATTTGTAAATCCAATCGACCAACCAACACAAATATCTCATCAAAATTTTCGGGAAAAATTGATGAAATGAGGATACCCAATTACGTAGGCACCCAAAAAAATTAAATTGAACATTCATATGTACTCACTTGCAAACAGTATTATTTCCAAACTTCCTTCGACGGCCAACACAAATTTCTCATTATTCTCATAAGTCATAACGAATCTTCTTGATGCACTTCGTTTTTCCAGATTCTCACTTCATAATGCATCATGAACCATCTTATCGTCTCCAAGGCACAAAATAATAAAATCAACCCGATAAAACACACAACATTGTAGTCTCTCATGGAATGAACGTGTTGTATTAGATTAGAACTAGTCAGAAGTATTGCGACATAACCAATCCCTGCACATTGTTGCCGGATATAATTATATTCTGATATTCTAAAAACAATCCTTTAAATTCGCAAATATCCATTTTCCAAAATTGGATGTTTCCAATTTTGTGTACTTGAGACGATTTTTTTTATGGAATGGTGCTATGAGTAGCGATTTGTTCAAACCTGCAATGTAAAATTATATCATACTGCATACTCACTTTGAAGTCATTTTCTATCAGACTATTCATGATATACTTACCACAACAATCCATATGTTTATTTTTCGTGACTAAATATATCTCTTGATTGATAGGTAACTACAAATATTCAACTATTGTTGTACTACGAAATCATTAAATAGCAGAAAATAAATTTGTGAATCATTGAGAGCGTGGAGGAATTGATTTTCATAGTCAAGAAAGGGATACAGTGATATTTTCAATATTGATTCGAGTGTTCCGAAATAACATCAATATTGTTTGTGAGAATTTCCCATGGAAGGGCACGATTCTTCCTGTCATCTTATAATTATTAATTCTTCACAACTATCGGCGATTTCTTTATATTTAAAAGACTCAGCAGGGATATCTGTCTTTCGATAAAGAATACTTGGCAACTATGTAGCAATCAATAAGTTGACGAAATAAAGTATAACGTTCTTTTGATATTCCTGGTGCGAATTTGGATAGTTTGTTGGTCGGAAAGCACTTGTTGGTACTTTCGATGATTTCACATGTTTCAAAAGTTCTACTTGAATATACATAAAGTTGATAACTGAGTGTAAAGTTTCGTAATCGGATTAAATCTCTGAAATCGTTTTTTCACATTTCACCATGCAGTGCTCATTTTCACCCAAGATATCACCTATCTGCCTTTTGTATGAAGAATTGGCATTAAATCTTGATGGAAACTGTGAAATTTCAAATAAATTTTATTAATTCTTGATACTGGATCTGTTTGTGATATTTTCTGTCATAAATTACACTACTGAACACAATATGATCATAATAACGAAAATATTGATAGGAATGTGACATTCTAGTGGTAAATTGCATCGACAATATTCTTGATAGTATGAAATCAACATTCACACTGAGATTTTTTTTAGAGTGTATAGTCCTGACTTGGCACCAAATGACTTCTTTATAGTTTGCGTTCAGACTGCACGTTTTGGAGATACCTCAATCAAAGTGGCAAAGGTACTTCGACAATTGGTTCAAACGCATGCTGAAGTGTATAGATCTTCATGGGGAATATTTTGAAAATCAATAAAGTGATTTTCGATGATTAATATCTGTTATTGTTCTCTAATACCGAAATATAAAAGGCAACCCACGTATAAGCATAAATACAAAGGTTCCGATTTCTAAACCCTGAAATTCATAGATAGTAGGTTTTCTTGTAATTTCTTATTATCTACTTATTGATAGAATTTTTTGGCGTGCTATTCACTTGAACAACGTCTTGCATATAAAGAAATTAGTTGCAATCTTCGAAAAATTGATTTATGTATGTTGCATGTAAATTTTTGATTAACACGAAGCTTCGACATGGATTGATGTAGTATATAGTTGTTCTGTAGCGTAGTTTCGATAACCCAAACGTAAGGAAGCACACAAAACCTGCCTAATGTCACGCCAGTGCTCTTTCCAATTTTCTTCCTGCATTCCAGCACTATACTTCGAAAATCAGGCATCGATTTGATTCCACTATGATATTCTTCGTCTGATGGAATGCGTGACGCTAGCGTGAAACATTGAAGGACATAATATTCAACATCAACATAGTCGTGCTACTTTGACATGACGACATGCCATCGAACAGCTGTTTGTCCCACAGGGTAAACCCCGATTACGACGCCAAGGGCACCACCTGTTCGTGCGTAACCAAGCACTGGCTTCGAGATACAACCAACCCCAAAACGGTCCACACAGCACACACACAAAAAGCTCTTTTTATCGTAGGTTGAAAAGTGCGTCACGAATTCACGGTTGTAGAATTCGCAATATGAATTAGTAGTGCATGGGACTCTTGGATTTTCAGGCGCAGTGACGTAACGTCAAAGAATCTACTATCACGAATCATATCCGGTATATAAGGACTAGATGAAGCAGAAAATAAGCGCAGCAAAAGAGGTGAGGTTGAAGATTCCATATCGGCCAACTCTCCCGTAATATACACTGGCCATCTCTCCCGGAAACTGTGGGATGGTTAATTGAACATTTTGTTTTTTGTTATAAGTAATCATTAAAGAATACTGTGGGAGGTATATTCATCATTGAATGGTTTCTTTCTGCTTTCTCTCCCAAACTGAAAAATATCTATAAAATAAAAAATTAATTATTTTGTGATTTGCTTCTGAGTAAGAAACACAAGATATTTGTCAGAAGCAATCAATCGAACAATGTTGCCTAACAAATAACAATGAAAGAACATCAACGAAGAAACAACTAACAAAATAACGATCAACAAAATAATTCTAAAGATTTTTCGTTAAGCGTCTGACGAAGGAGTCTGATATAGACTCCGAAACGTTACGATATAGTTGTTTCTTCGTTGATGTCCTTTCGTTATTATTCGTTAGGCAACATTGTTCGATTGATTGCTTCTGACAAATATCTTGTGTTTCTTACGCAGAAGCAAATCACAAAATAATAATTTTGTTATTTTATAGATATTTTTCAGAGTTTGAAGAGAAAACCCAGAAAGAAACCATTTAATGATTTTTGTTATGTTTGAAGTTATGTTTTTTAGAAATTCGATTATTTTTGTTCGATAATCTGAAGATAATTGTATAAGCTTTAAATAAAAACAATGATCTTCCATTAAAAAACAGTAGTTTTATTTTATGGTAATTCTAAACATTTATGGCCAATTATCCCAGACTTACCCTACGTGTACATGAATTGTGTTTTTCTTTATTTTCATTTTATTTTTTATTTTCAACTTATGTATACATGGTATTGTGTAATTAATTTAAAGGAAATTGAGTATGAGTACCGAAAGTTAAACTTCATCTCCGTATCTACATTGTACTCTGTAGAAAATAAAGGTAAATAATATTATGTAGTATTTCCAATTTTGATCTCAGGTGATATTATGCCAAACAAACAAGCAAATAATAGTTAGTAAAGTATTAACGTTAATGAAGTAAATATGGTTTCCGAAACGTCCAATAGTATTAGTGAACTAGACTGTGTCCTCTCTATAATGATCTCACAGGATACCAGTCGAAAATCCAGGAAGAACCATCTTTTCAGTGATCATTAAATCATAAATAAAAAGTGTTTCTTCGCATTTTGAAAGCAGTGACTTTTGCTTGATGAAAATCCTTATCGAATTAAATAAAACTGAGGATGTTGATTTACAATGATTTTCTTCCGTTTGATGATCCTTCAATTTCAACATTTCTGAGAACACTCTTGTTTCTCGGAACAGAGTGCTTATCAATTTGCCCAAATGTATGTAATTTTCGAATTTTTGGCTGAAAATGGTCTCAAACGATTTGGTTCGACTCACTGATCAAGAATCCGAGGTCGAAATCGATTCTGTCTTGCCGTCCCGCCGTCCGGCCGTCCCGTCGTCCGGCCGTCCGTCCGTTAACACGATAACTCTCGAACGAAGGGATTTAGAGGATTGAAATTTGTAGAGTAGGTTCGGAGAGTAACTATCTCGGACGAGTTTGTTAACGGGCGAAATCCACCAAGCGGTTTCGGAGTTAGGGCCATTATTAGTAAAAAAATTTTTTATGAATATTTCCGAAACCAATCACTCGATCTATTCAGCAAAAATTGTAGAATAATGACCTTTATACGCTTACGAAGTTTTGTATTGATCGGATAGCCATAAAGTATAAAAAAAAATTTTTTTTTCATTTTTAAATTTTGTTTCTGTAATAACTCTCGAACAGAATGAGCTAGGCAGTTGACATTTACAGAGATGGGAGATAAATATCTCAGTTAAGTTTGCTATTGGGCAAAATGAGCCAGATGGTTTCGGAGTAAAGAAAATAATTTTTTTTTAACCCACTAACTTCAAAGTAAATTTTTTTTTAAGATGCAGTTCAGCCATAAAAATCCATTGATATCATTTTCAGCTCTAACAACCTAATACAATCAGAGATATGATTTTTCGAAATCTCCATAATGAATCGTACTTTTATGTTTTCACAGAATGCTATAATTACTCTATCTATGAATTATTATATGATCTGTGTTCATACTCATACATGTCATCCTGTTCTATAAGAGAGAGTCAAATTCATTTCAGCTTTTTGATTTGATTTCTTCCATGGTGCAGTTATCATTCTCAGATTGCTCAATTGATCTTGATAAATAAACTATTATTTGAATTGAATTTTCTTTATGATGCAGTTCTATCACAAGAATACATTGATATAATTCCCAACTCTGAGAAACCAATACTTTCGGAGATATGATGTGTCAGAGTTTGCCATAGCTCCTGTCCACAGATCTTTCTCACATTTTTATTCTTCTAGTGATATGATCCTTACAAAATTATAATTATATCATTGTATTACATATAGGTATTATTATATTACTATTAATTGCTGATATTTTATTTATATAATTTTCAACACCTTCGAACGCGGGAAGAGGAATATGAATATTGATATACTGACGTATCCAACTGAAACTGATGAATTATGAATTTCTTTCAAGATAAGTAAGATTTTTTCAAATTCGAATTAATTCATTATGGTACACACTGAGTAGAGTATCTAAAGGCTCTTGTAAAAATTGTACAGTACAATATTAAGATTCAGTTGTAACTGAAACCTCTTATGCAGACGATATAAAGAGCTAATACGACGTCAATCGATCAGGATTCTATATTTGGCCCTTCGAACCGTATTATCCTGATAAAAGACAGCCTTCAAAACCTAATTCAACAGTGAAGTTCTAACTTTGAACACAATCGGATCCATATGCCTTAGGCTAGTTGAAATTTTGTTGTTACTTAACTAACTACTTAACTTTACTCAAAAAATACAAATTTCATCACTAGAAACTAAAATAAAGATATTTCTTCAAAATAAAAAACAAAATTTTCCTTCAATAATTTTATAAATATTTGTCAGATTCCGCTGAAATTCCGCACAAATCAACAATCAACAAAAGATTTTTATTTTCGTAATAGTTTCAAAAAGATCCGATCGGTTTGAACGTTCACGCTTAATTTCGTAAGGGTGTGGGAGTCCTGAATAGGCGGAAGAACATGCTCACAAAAGCTCCCCATTTCACGTTAGTGCGTCTTAAGAATTTTTTGAAATGATTTTAAGTAAAGTTTTTTTTGATATTTGTAAGAAATTCAGTGAAGCCTCCACCCCATATTAATACAGTATAATAAAATTCTTCTATCTTTCCATCACTGACCTTCCCAATAATAGCCAACAAGTCGAACCCAACGTGAACATCGTCCCTACAAATAGCCCTATTAACCGTCCCAGCAGGATCCGGGGTGTCCCAGACGTCTTATCGTTAACCGCAGAGCGACGGCTAGCGTCAGAGGCGTCTACCCTGAATCGTTTCAAATAATATAGCGAGAAAATCAAACTGACAAGGCATGAAAAACGAAATAAATTTATTGTTCCCCTTGGTCCTCCCTTTTTACTGGGTGTCTGGACGATACCAGTGTTTTAAAGATTCATGTTTTGAAGGAGTAGTTATTAAAGAGATAAATGAAATTTTTGTATGAATTTATGATGAGAAACAGTTGGAGATTGATGGGAATGGATCATTTACTTCATATTCATTTCTACCTCAGTAATATTCATTCGGAGATGGAGTGGCGTACATCAAATGTTTCTTAATTGGATAAAGAGGATTGTAAAATCCAGATATTTCCATCTGAGAAGGAAGATTATTGTGTACCATATGCCCTAACGAAATCGTTTCAATTTGAAAGATGTGTAAAGAAATTGATTATGCAGTAAGCGCAGCGCATTCGCCATTTTGTTACACGATCACTTAGAAATATTAGATATCGATTTATATTGTAATAATTAAAAGTTCTATATTGTTGAACAGCATATTATTTAATGAAGGTGAATATTGTATTATTTTAAAGTGCTCAATTGTTGAACATCAAATTAATTAAAAATCGGTTAAATTCATCCGAATTTACTTGCATATAGGATTAAGAATTCTGGGCGTTTCAACTTACCTATTCATTAAATCTTAATATATAATTCTTCTATAAGTGAATGTCATTGAACTCCTCCTAAACGACGTGACCATTTCTGATGAAATGTTTTGTGTATATTTGAGTGGGTGCCTGAATGATTTAGATTCGCAATCGGACCCAGTAGGAGTTGCCGCAATCAGGTTATAGAGTAGTTGTTTTAAGTAAGAAATGGCTGCTGCGTTGTAATACTTATTAGCGGTTTGAAAGAACATCTACTCTTCTCAGAAATTAGATATCTGGAGATGTCACTTTGACATCCGTTATTAATTTTAAGTTCAGTCAGTATAACGCTGATTGTGAAAATGAAGTGCAAGACATATTATATTAAAGTTCAATTAACATTTGAAGGGTTTTGAAATGTAATTAAACATTGTGAGATTCGTTAGCTGCCATATTGAAGAGAGCATTTCACAAAAACACTAGTTATTAACTTGAAGAAGTTGCTTATACTTTTGTGATCTTCAAGCACATGTTTATACTCACCACCAATCACATGAAAAATACAAGTTCTTCTGCTGACTGAGGCAATTTCAAGCCCCAAATATCTTCCAGATATGACACTAGAATTATTGATCAGCTAAGGATACCAAGAAATGGCAAATCGCACAATGACAATATCTTAATATTGAAATGTCACTCTTATGTCAAACGTCACTAAGAATATAGTATATCGAACATTGGAATATTGAAAAAATTGGTTTAAGCCCTGTGGACTGGAGCTTTGACGCTCTTGTTCAAACTTTCACAAATCATATCTCCAAAATTATTGGTCTCTGGGAATGATATACCTAAATGGATTCTTACGATAGAACTGCATCTTAAAAAAAATTGAATTTGAAATTTGTTGTGTAAAAAAAATTGTTTTCGTTACTCCGAAACTATCAGGCCGATTTTGCCCAATTACGAACTCAACCGAGATATTTATCTCCCAAACCTACTCTGAAAATTTGGACTACCAAGCTCATTCTATTCGAGAGTTATTGTAGATCAACATTTAAAAAGTTTTAAATTTTTTTTTACACCATACGGCGACTCGATCAATACAAAACTTCGGATGCATATAAAGGTCATTATTTTACAATTTGGCGCTAAATTTCAAATAGATCGAGTGATCGCTTTCGGAAAGATTCATAAAAAATATATTTACTAAAAACAGCCATAACTTCGAAACTGCATGGTGCATTTCGCCTGTTAACGAACTCGTCCGAGATATTTATGCTCCAAACCTACCCTGTAAATTTCAATACTCTAACTTCTTTATTTAGAGAGTTATCGCGTTAAAGGCCGGACGGACGGCCGGCCGGACAGAATCGATTTCGACCACGGATTCTTGATCAGTGAGTCGAACCAAATCGTTTAAGACCATTTTCAGCCAAAAATTCGAAAATTACAGACATTTGGGCAAATTGATAATCACTCTGTTCCGAGGAACAAGAGCGCCAAAATATATTGACAGTATTGATAGAATGATATTAATTCATATTCAATTATCGTTTCTGTCACAACAGCAACAATTAGTGTGTTTTTATGTGTGTTTAGAGGTTTATTGTAATTGGTAAGAAGATGCCATAAGTGAAGTTGGAGAGCACGTTACATCCCATACTATCAAGTTCATGCGAGAGGCAGTAAAACAAGTACCTATGAATGTTTGGCGGTTGTATATGATCTAACAGTCAATTAACAATAGGCAATTACGCCAGCGATAAATCGGTCGGTTTTGAGCACTATTTGTCAATATAGCAAAGTCTTGAGGTTTCGACTCGAAACGCCATGAATATATTGTGCGAACGGAAAAATTAAACTACCACGACTGGCAACGCCACCTGAACCACTGAATTCATTACGTTCAGGATAAGAACCTCTATCAAAACATTTCTTGCAGAATATTTAATTATACAACAGTGTGTTCCATATGGCATCATTTGTAGCAAATATTATTGAGGAATGTAATCTTGTGTGTGTTATTGAGTGGGTCTGAGGGTTCTTTAGAACCGCATCTGGAACTGGTAAGTGGCGCCGCAATTGGTGAAACCAAGAACGGCTCAACCGATCTTGATGGAATTTTGTGTATGTCTTTGAGTGGTCCAGGGGAGGTATAGAATCACAATATGACCAGGTATGAGGTGTGTAATCGGTTTATGGGAATTTAAAAATCGCGTAACTGATTTTGATGAAACTTTCTATGTGTGTTTGAGTGAGTCCAAGGATGGTTTAGATTAATATGAAACAAGTTGATGCACCAGTGACTAGCAGGACTTTTCCACGGAAAGCGGGATAAGATGGGTTTCGACTCGTTGTTTTTGAGATACTCAAAACCTCTTGATTGGGAAAGGGCTACGCCCTGTACTTTTGTTTTTTTCTCTTTGAGTAGGCTTTTTGGCATTTTCCATGCAGAGTGATCTTTCGTATTTAGTTGCCTTATTCTCTTGTTCCATCTATGTATTCTGAGTTCTCCAAGTGCATTTTTGGAGAATTTGGCTATGCTTGTTCAGCTGTCTCTTGTCTTCTTCAGTTTGAGATATTCAGTATCAATCAGTTCCCTTATTTCCTTTGGTATTTCGCCGTGTGGATGTTTAGGTCAAGGCTTCTGTGTTTTCTTAGTACTTTTTTCATATGTTTCTAGGATTTTGCTTTCTAGTATTTCAGCGGCAGTTTTTAAGTCTTCAGCAGTATTGATCTGATTTCCTTTATCTTGCTCTGGAGTACTTCACTATATTTTTCTCAGTCAGTGGGTTCTCTCGTTTGCATTTCTTGAATTCTTGGGGCATGACCCATTATGAGCTCTGATTGTGGTCCGACGTTCCTTCCTCTATCAAGTTTTACTGAACTATGTAGGATAGAGTGATGTGACGCTCATTATTACGAATTTAAGTGGGATGGTTTAATGGGCAATTCCACAAAAGGAGCACAGCAAAACCATTCTGCTGGTACCTGCCGAGACGAGTTTCTGCTAGTTGGCTTCTTCACGACAGGGCAACCAAGAAACCAAGGAAAATATGGAAATAAAAATGAAAATAGGCGACACCATAACAGGAGCGTGCAACCAATTGTGCCTTCAGATCTAGAACCTCAAATTCGGAGGCAAACTATGGCATCGGTAGGGAGGAAGCATAAGCAGCCTGCGCGATGCGACCTCAACCCGAGGATATGAAATATAGAAATATGGATAATGCGGAGGAGTATATTCGAGTGGGAACCTGTCGACACGTGTTTCTGCTAGTTGGCTTCTCCAGATTATATTTCTATATTTCATATCATCGGGTTGAGGTCACATCGCACAGGCTACTTATGCTTCCTCCGTGCCGATGCCATAGTTTGCCTTCGAATTGGAGGTCCTAGAGCGGAAGGCACAATTGGTAGCTCGCTTCAGTTGTGGTGTCACCTATTTTCATTTTTACTTCCTTTCTTTCCTTGGTTTCATGGTTGCTCTCTCCTGCAGAAGCCAACTAGCAGAAACACTTGTCGGCAGGTACCAGCAGAATGATTTTTCTCTTCTCCTTTTGTGGAATTGCCCGTTAGACCTTCCCACCTAAAGTTATTATCAATGTAATCGTTTTATCGGGTACGACGTATACCATTGTGCCATCTACCGGTGAAAACGATAAGTGGAGGCTACGGATGAAGTAGATCCCGGCACCAGTATATACTGCGATCTTTTCCTTAGTAATTTTAGGTATATAAAAAATTCAACATCATTCAAATTATCCATTTCAAATTTCTAGCAGTTCACTCAGCTCTATTCGGTAATCAAGACACAATAATCGCCCCCTCAGAGACCCCGCGGACGCCAGGAGCGTACACGACTCCATCCATCGTTCCGCACTTACCGGTCGCCGTAGCGCGCGACACTAATCAACAACTTGTCACTTTAATGTACTAATTCGGCATAAATAATCATAGGCCGGAACTATCGATATATTATTGCGACAAACGGGAGCGCGCTAAACACATAAAGGCGCATAAATTCGGCGCGGTTGACGCTAATTTGTGCATTAGCCGGGGCCGATTTAACGGGCTCGCAATCCGCTACGGCGTAATTGTTTAAAGGCTCGTGAATTTGTTGCTAACTCCGCGGGACCGATTCATCCCCGTTAATGGGCCCGTGTTTATGTCGCAGGTAAACCTAATTAGGCGGGGATTATGGTGGTTTTCAGTTTCATTAGGAGTCCCCATTGATTTCGGTTTTTGTAAAATTTACCGACGGCTGGAAGGGTGGATTACATTAAGCCGAATGGATAATTTAGGATCTTCTGACCTCTTTAAGAATATGGCTGTTTGGATTTGATTGGAAATTGCGGTCATTTCGTTATTGACTTAGAGCCGACGCACACGGGTCGACCGGCATATATTTCTGGCGATCAGAATCGCATCGGCAATTTTAGCGATCTGTCATTCAGGGCTTTGCTTTATCGTTCAGTCTTATGATCACAAAATAAAATTAATTCAAGCCAGAAATTCATCGAAGCGCATAATAGTTACATTCCACCTAACCTTACTTCCAACATACAATAATATTGAATACAAGAACGAAATCAGGGCAAAATGATGAATAGGAAAAGCTCTATCACTCACCAACAATTAGCGATGCCAAAATTGAATTCGGTTATGTTATCTGCGATATACCATATCCACTACTCTATTCTATGATCATCCTGGTTAGAAAAGAATGATCAAGGGTGGTATCTCCGCTAGAATTTTTGCATTTATAACCAGTATAGTATATCATGTCTATGCATATATCATAGATGCTTATAATAACATTCTATGCATCTTGCATATAACAAACGAATTCATATTTTAAAACTAGACGTCATACTCGTTGCGATTTGGAGCGTACGATTTGGAAAGAATGATTAACGCAATCGGAGTGCAGGAAGTATATACCGACATATCGCGCGTCGCTGACGTCATGGAGGTAAGTTTTTGTAGTTCTAATTTATATTTACATATATTGATTTGGAGCATTATTTTTTGTATAAATGGCCCATTTCTTCTATATTGAATTATAAGTAGATACCTGAAGACTCTAGGGAAAAAGTTGGCTCAGTTATAGACAAATTATTAAAAAAAAAGGAATTTAATGAAGATTCTCGCTTACATCAACCTCATTACCTTTTTCCTTCTACCTTTCAGATACATACGAGTACTTCATAAGTTGTTAGGTACTGATAAATAATCTGTAAAATACCCATAAATTCTTCTACAATTTTAATGAATTTCAATTTCTATGCCTTCAATTTAATATTCGTTGGGGAAGTAGAGAAGTATTCCTAGGACACCAGGGATATTCGAAGAGGGATGCTAATGAAAAGGCGTGGAACCATGTGGATAATTGTTCGGGAGTTTGGTAGTTATTCCCCCAAGAACTTGAAATAACTCACAGCAAATTCCAAAAATCTAAGACCTGTGGTTGGTCAAAAATTTTGTATGTTTCATTGGATTATATATATTTGTATGTATTTGTTTTAGAAAAGTGCTACCTAAATTATAATTATTTACAAATTACATTAAAAAAAGTGTGAGACCAACATCATTTACTTGTTTTATTCTATACTGGAATTTTTAATACATATGAAATTGTTAAAATAATTTTAATAAAGAAATTATTTTTATAACGATTTGTTTCATTTTGAAGTATATTTCCTTTCGAATTATTTCAAATTTTGAAAACAGAATGATAAACATTCCGAGAATTCGAAATTGAGGGAATCACAGAATATCATTGTTATTATATCCTGAAATGACATATACTTCAACAAGCGGACACCCTTTAGAACCATAATGGAGTGTACCCACTTATTTTTAATATCTCTAATTTATGGCATACTTTTGTGCACAGTTTACAAGGAAGTCAGCACTTCTTATGTTATATTCTGTGGTCGTAACTAACCACGTAAGGAAGTAAGGTTATGTGGAATGTAAAAATTTCGCGCTTCAATGAACTTCCGGCATGAATTAAATTTATTCTGTGAATATAAC
This sequence comes from Halyzia sedecimguttata, assembly GCA_937662695.2. NCBI lineage: Eukaryota > Metazoa > Arthropoda > Insecta > Coleoptera > Coccinellidae > Halyzia > Halyzia sedecimguttata. The sequence continues at coordinate 102,506,349 of OW569414.2, forward strand.
ACTGAACGATGAAGCAAAGCCCTGAATGACAGATCGCTAAAATTGCCGATGCGATTCTGCGTCAAATATATGCCGGTCGACCCGTGTGCGTCGGATCTTATTGGCTTGTTCCCCTCAACTATAATTTTGGCGAAATATCTGTAATTTTCAAGTTTTTGGCGCGTTGTTCAGGTGAACAGCAATGTCTGCAATTTTCAAATATTTGGCTGAGGATTGTGTCAAACAATTAGTTTCGACTTAATGATGAAGAATCCGAGGTCAAACTTGAATCTGTGCGGCCGTCAGCACGATTACGTTTGAACGCAATATAGGTAGAGAGTTGAAATTTTCAGAGTAGATTTGGAATCCAAATGCACTGCTTAAGTTCGTTAATGGGTAAAATCCACTGATTGGTATCTGAGCCATAGCCATCTGAAAATTTGTGAGGATCGTAGGACTGCAAAACTAAAAAAAAAATATTTAAAAATATTTTTTATCTCAGAGACTAACCGTCACATATCGTACAAATTCTGCTAGAGCCCTCAAAACCTTAATATTCAGTGAAGTTCCAGATTTTAATTCAATCGGATATACCGAGTGTCCAAGTAAACATGTTCCAATGGAATATATCAGCCATTTCAAAATATTAAATTTGAAAATTTGATGATTTTCGATTGGTTTAGGGAACCTGCAATTGAGAAAAACAAAAATTGAAAGCCACTTTCGGTTTGACCGGAATTGACTCTAACTTCTTTATCTCGAATTGCACCCTGTATATTTTATGCAATTTTTTTATCTCTACTCAAAATTACCTTTTCAACGATGTATCAAACTTTGTATTTCACATTTAATTTGGAGAAAACGTCAATTGAAATTTCAAATTGAAAGAATTGCAGTAGGCTACGATACTTTGTGTAATCGTGATTTTGACGTCACCAATAAAAAAACCTTACTCAAGTTGAAATCAACTATGTATTTTACCGAACGTTAAACAAAGAATGAATAGTAAAATAAGCAAAAAATTACAAAAAACAGGGAGCCAAAAATTACTTTAAATAACTAAAGCATATGTTCGAAATGTTGACCATCTGCTTTTACATATCTTTCAGCTCGGTGGACTAGTTCACGCGAAGTAAAACTTCTCAACACCTCAGCATTAAGGGGTCTATGTTTTCCTTCCTGGAGAGAATTCAAATTTAACACGTCTATACGACAGTAAAAACATTCCTTCAATACCTAATGAGAATTGGATATGTACCTCATTTTACGGTCAACATCTTGATTTAAACTTGATCGAATAATATGTAACATGATGATATTTTTCTGAAATTATGAATTTGAACACAAGGTACTAAAAGTCAGTAATAACAATCGTTCAAGTAGTGGGTTTCATCATAATTCTTTACTGCTTCTCTATAGGCTAGTGGTAGAAGAATTTAAGAAACAACTGTAATAGATTTCAGGAGGTGATTCCTTGACCAAAAATAGAACTAGTTTGTTATATAAAACATTTCCAAATACACTTCCCTAACTGAGTTATAACCCTTGAAACGATAAATTGATTTTTCAATTTTAAAATTTCATTCTCAGACATTTAAAATTAGAAAAAATTCAATATGCCATACCTGGTACACATACCACAATTTTTTTCAACCCCCTACGATATATACATGGTGTTGAAATAAACAACCCTTTACATAAATTATTCCATAACTTTCCAGATATTCGTGAAATTTGAAAAGTAATTATATGTTCAGAAGGAAAATTCAACAGAAGAACATACGTCCAAAAGCTCCTAAATTCACGTCAGTGCTTTTCAATTTTTTTAATATATTTCTTCTATGTGTAGTTGAACGACAGTTGAACATTTTCAGAGCTTAAATAATTTTTTTGCGTTTGAAGAATTATTCTTAATTATTTTTGTATGAATAACAATAATAATAAAATAACCACCTCTGTCGTTTTATAAAAGCAAATATCCTTATTATCACAGCGAGCAGATTACTACAAAATGAAAATTTCGGGTGAAATTATTCATTATGATGAGCTCTACCTACATCCTGTCGAAAATAGCTCCCTTGAAAACACGTTGTATAATCCTACCGTATGGTGCCAATTATTAATTCAATTATCTGGCGATCCAACCGCAGCATTATTTTTTACGAATATGCAGCTTTGTCAGTTCGGCCTCAATCTGCCCTTTCATCTTATGAGCTCTGCGGACCACATTCCCATTTCGGCACAAAGGCCAGAAATTTGTAGCACTCGCGATGTTCGATATCAAACATCTGAAAAATTTAATTAACGCATCGACATGAAAAAGGCTACGTAAGAGTGAAGAGAAAAATATATCATCCCTGTGCCGGTGGTAAGTGCGCTCGGGCGTGCATGTGCGAGCATGTTATACGGGAAATGAAATTATTAAGCGCCCATCGTTATAAAAGTTATAAAATGAAATTTCCGGGCCACAAAGCATGTCTGGGGGAGATGATATATAGGAACGCATTTTTTGCGTACTATTTATAATGGGAAGAATCAATGTTTGTGAAGTAGGGCGACGTTGCCAAGTTGGACTCGAATTGAGCATTTTGATATCAGTTTTTTGCGGATTATGATTATTATTGATGATGGAATTGAGAATTTCCGTATTAGCTGATGATGAAATATCAATGATTTGTAGAACCATTGGTCAGTTCAAGAACAAGTGTGAGTGGTTCTTTAGCTGACTAGGTGGTTTTGATTAGTGCTCTGATATTTTGGTTCATATTTGAAATAAGTTGAAACCGAAAAATTTTCCATTTGATCTCGTTCATTTTCCAACGGCCTAATCTTCCTTACATCGTGAAACCCGGCGATTTTCACAAAATGGGTACATCAATAATTATTTATGATGTGAGTGTTAAAAGTTTCTATTTTATTTGTGAGTGAAAAAGTTAGTGAAATGAGGGGAGTGAGTTGAACAATTTCACGAGCAAAATAAAATCACTTTTAACACAAATATCCTACAATGTTTTTAGAATATCTGCCCTACTTTGATAATAAAATAGGTGAATTTGGAAAGACATCCAACTTCAAATTGCATTTTAATATGCAAATAATCACAAGGTTGTTGTGAATGGCAAACGTTGCCAACGCTATGGTTAACAACTGCTTGTTTACAAATAAAAGAGACGCCGTCATGTAAATTGCGTTCTTGTTCAATTTTTGTCTTTGGCTCTTGACTGCATCATATGTTCCTGAATATATTGAAGAGTCTGCAAGAAGAGCAACTTTGGAACTCATATAAAATCATCTCAGCAGTACGACACTGCATATAATTCCTGGCTATAATTTCCTGGCCTGGTGTAAATTGAAAAATGTAGAAGGGAACTTCAGTGAACCTGTTTTCTTAGCATACTTAGAAGAAGATAGAGCTCATCAACTATGTGGAGCAAAGTTTCAATGATCAAGTCCAGCGCCCTTGTTAAAAATGGTTTTGATGATATATCAAGGTAATGGTATATTTTAAGCGGAAAAGTGAAGGATATCGTCCCAAAATCTCAAAAATTCTCACACATGAACAAGTTGAAAAGTGTATAAACGATGCACCAGATGAGAAATACTTGAAGGTTAAGGTTGCAACTATTCTCGAATTATTTGGAGCCTGTCGGCGTGAAGAATTGTGTAATTCATTAGAAGAAGATATCGAAATAAGAAATAAATCATTGGTCATACAACTTCCGAACATAAAAACGAAAGTCAGTCGTTCTTTCAGTATTATTGGGAATTATGTTGAATATACAAATTAGTAGTAAATTGTACTGTGCCCTTCTGTTATCAAACATAGTCGTTTTTCCTGAAATACATGAATAATAAATGCACTGCCAATCCAGTTGGTATAAATACATTTTGGAAAATGCTCTCTATTGTAGCCAAATTTCTCAAAGTACCAAATCAATATACATGCCACTGTTTTCGTAGATCCTCCGCTTCTTTGCTAGCAGAATCAGGAGAATATTACGGCGATAGGGGATAGTAGTACAAAATGATCCCGCGGGGTAAAATGATTACCCCCTATTTCTAAAAAACTAGTAGCGCCATCTCTCAATAAAATACTTAAAATTATATATATCATGCCGCTCATTTGCCTGACGAAGTTACATGGCGTCGTGATCTCTACATGCTGTTTTGTGAGGAAAATATTGAAATTGACGTGTTCTATCTTAAACAAGTCTATTTGTAACAGATATTTTTTTTTGTATGCCGATATTTATGATTTAGTTATTTCCTTCCGCAAAATTAATGATTAATAGCGGTTGATCTTATCATATTTTGATTTCCAGTTAGGAATGTTTGTGAACAATTATTCGAATTTTTCCAGAATGGAGGCATTTGGGGTAAAATGATCCTTAGCAAAGTGTACTAAATGATCCCGCAAGATCATTTTACCAACATGTTAAAGGATCTAGGGATTACCACCAATGTTCATTTTCAAAAGAATTAGAATGAAAATGGAATTAATGGATCGGATACCTCCTGGTTCATCTTATGTCTGTAATACATCAGGGTAGATGAAACTGGAAAGTTTTCCTCAATGGTTTGATCATTTCTTGAATTATGCAAAACCTACTGCAGAAGATCCCGCTCTTCTAATTTTAGACGGCCATCTATCGCACACAAAAAATTCTAATGTGATACTGAAAGCAAGGGAACATTACACTACAATTTTGTGTCTACCCACCCACTGTTCACATACATTGCAACCCCTTGATGTTGTAATGTCTCCACTTAGCATATATGCATTCGCAAAATGTGAGATACATACTTTTAACTCAGATGTTCTTCAAGATAGTAATTTTATTGCGGGAGAAACAACAGGAACATAGTACAATACCGTAATATCTTCATCGCAGGTTCAAAGAGAATCGCCTAATGCTGATCCTGAGGAAAGAAGTAGTTTACCAAGTATCCTCAACTGCCAAAACGTTGTCATTGCTGCACATACAGAAAAGCTGCAAACAACAACGCAATCTTTTGCGCAAACTAATTCGAGATCAGCAGCACTTTCTCCTCCTCAAACTATATGATCCCCGGGATCATTTTTCCCCTCACCGTGGGATCATTTAGGACACAGTGGTCTCCAAAATGATCCATTAGCCGTCTTCTTTAAAAATCCCAAGAAATATATTCGTTTATCAGAAAATGGTCAAACTGATGCATAAATAGTTCAGCAGATACATTTTCTTAACAAAACGTGTTTTATTACTTTTATGCATCCATTTTATCGAATCTGATAAGATTTCTTCTTAGGTTGATGATGAATAAGCTTGATTCCCTTGCTGGAGCTATTTTCTCAGCGGTTGGCAATATTTCGACGATCGATGCTAAAATTGATAAGATTTCGACTGATCTAAAAAGACAGAGGTCCTTAATAGGCATATCGAGGAGCCCAGTAGTCATAGATCCACTTTAGATATATTATCAGGAAAATTGGCTGCTAAAAAGGATCTCGTCAGAATTGGCTATCAGACGGATCGAGTTGGCATGGTTCCTCCTGGTCCTTCATCTGTGGATTCCTTCGAGATAATGAAACGTGTTCGCAGATCGCACAATACTATGGTTCGTCATCTGCCTGATGTCACCGATGGTGTTGATATTATGGGTGTCATGGGGGATGTGGTTGGTCACATATCTCCCGGTAGCTCAGGCACCTCACTTCATGCACAAAAGTTGTCTCCCATGCTGAACATAACCCAAAACTCATTCTTGCAAGTTTTTAAAATCCTTCAACTGTCCGGACTATCCTAAGAAATCCGAAGCGTATGTGTACTTCAAGCAAATTTGGAAGTGTTGTCATTTCAGATGATGTAATACCGTTGAAGGCATGACAGCAGTGGGATGCACTTGAGGAGTTGAAACAGAGACAAACTCATAGTGAGCCAAAATCTTACCATAAAGTATGAGAACGGAGTAACAACTATGGTGGAAAGTCGATCTTTTGGATAAGAAAATAATTCGAAATTTCAAACAATGATTGCTATTCTGTACTAATCCACGCTCAATTAAGAACAAATTTCAAGAGCTGTGTGCCACTGTTTCAGACCTGGATCCAGAATTGGTTTACATTACGGTTGCATGCTGATATTCCTGATCAGTTGGTTACCATTCTATATCGTTGCGACAGCACTTCAAACATTGGCTATAACGGAGTGTGCATCTGGATAAAGGAAACTATTTCCTGTTCCTTCAAACTGAACTTGATCAACCATAGCACGCCCAGAATTAATAATTATTTGTTTCTTGAGTTTCCTTCTGCTGTTTTTTCAGCTGTGATAGGTTTCATCTATCATCCTCGTCCATCGACCTAGCGACCGTCTATTGTTCGATTTCTTGATGCCCACCTCTCGACGTTGTCGCAATGTTTCGATCGCGAGTAACTTTAACTCCAGTTGACAACAAATACCCATTATGGGTTATCGAGTACCATAATAAGCTACTACTCACTGAAAACTCGTCTATACGATGAAGATTGGGAGTCGCAGCTGGGTTCCATTGATGATGTCGATATTGCCTGGAGTCTATTTCACTTGAGGTTGACTGAGGAGATCTCGAATTGTTCACAGCACATAATAGTGAAGACCTGGCTGCCAGAGAATATTTTGAGTATGCTTAAAAGAAAGCGAAGTCTTCCCTCTCGAACAGACTATCCACTACAATTCACGAAGCCAACAGGACATATGAGAAATCACTTGTATCCTCGGGAAACCGAAAAAGGTTCTATAAACATATACGCTCAGCTCCCAACTCCAAGGTTTGTATTCCTGTAATTAGAACTCCTCCTGGGCAGCTGTCTGATGATGATGGCGAGACGGCTTCCGTGGTGGGCGATGTGTTCTCAATAGTGTTCAGTTCTGAACCTGATGATGTTCTACCAACAGTGAATACTCTTCGTTTTTCGTCAAGCTTGGAAGGGGTAGAGTTCATTGACGAAGAATTTGCTTTTCTGTTGAAGCGTCTAGATCCATCGACTGCTCCTGGTCCAGATAAAATTCCTGTTGAGTTGCTCAGACTTATCTTTGGTGGCTTATCCTTTGATGAAAATGATCAAATTATCATTGAGAACATCTGTAGTGCCTAGATCGTGGAAGATGGCGAATGTTACTCCCATTTTCAAAAGAGTTTATGGAACCTTACCAACCAACTACCGACCTATAAGAGTGCTACATCATTTATTCTCAAAATCATCATTATACAATTACAATTATGAAATGAAAACGAGTCAAAACAACTAACAACCAACAGCAACCTACGGAAAATAATAAATTTGGAATAACCATTATGTTCTACAAAAATCTATAAATTCTTCGATGGAATATGGCTCACAATTTAATATAAACATAAATAGTGTCTTCGAAATGTATTACAATCAGAAATACCCCTTATGACAATTGGGAGAGAATTATACAGTATGGTGCCAATGAAAGGAATAAATTCGTTATTTCGTAAACCGGCGACTTTAAGGAAAAATCCTGAAACCCGTCGATTTTTATTTTTAAACGGGCTATTCGTAAGGATAACCTTTTATTTTTGACGTCATCTATGTGAGCGTGATGACGTCATCGCTAAAATTTTCAGATGGAAAGGTGGGTGTTATAATACATTATTTGAAAGGTCTTTTAAATACCTATTCAGCCATATCAATAATGTACAAAAATTGACTCTTGTATTTGTTTGAAAAATCAATAAAATTTTATTATTAGTATTTAATATGACGTCAAAAATAAAATGACGTCAAAAATAAAATGGTTTCCTTACGAATAGCCTGTTTAAAAATAAAAATCGACGGGTTTCAGGATTTTTCCTTAAAGTCGCCGGTTTACGAAATAACGAATTTATTCCTTTCAATTGCACCATACTGTATAATTTTATACCCATACAAAGTTACAAAGTGCTCCGTTCAGTGATCGAAAATGTATGAATTGGAAAAAATATTCATGAATTCTCCTAGTCGAGTTATTATTTTCATATTCTTCATGTTAATGAGTTGGAGATGCAGAATTCATCAATCTTTGATATAGCAGATGTTAGGCCTTTTGATACACTCACTAAGCTATGAGATGATACAATAACATTGGCGTCATCAGCATATTAGTACGTATTTGGCTCCCATTCACTCTGTTCTTGATAATCAGCAGTGTCCACTACCAAAACCTCGGGGATATTGTCATCAACAACCTCTTCCTCCTAAACCTCTGATAGATCATCATCGTAAACGGGTCCTAAGAAAGTATTTTGAGGTACTACAGCTAGTACGGTTTCTTCCGTTGAAATAGATTTTTCATCCCTTATGTCCAGAACTATTACCTGTTTTCTATTGTTCAGGAATCTCTCCATCAGATGTAAAGGAACGCCTCTCTTGCCCTTCGTCTTCTCTACGAACAGCCCTTCTGGAGTTTTTTCTTTTTCGTTTGATAAATAAATTCTTTGAGTAAATTCGAACACTGCTGTTTCTGTTTCTGCTGTGACTTTTAATTTCTGAAAGAAGTTTAGTAATCGATAAGCAAGAATTTTTTCAAATATTTTGCAAAATATGTGATCTGGCTATCTCTGAGAAAATGTTATCCATCCTCTACAGCAGGGCGTCTCAAACATTTGGCTCCATGAACTCCTGTTAAAGTTTACAGATGACAGCGAACCCCTTAACTAATACATGGTGGCGAGCGCGTGTTTGCCGCATGTGCCTGATAGTCATCAAGCCACCATTACATAAATCTTGTCGCGAACCCCCTACCGTCGAATGGCGAACCCCAGGGGGTTCAAGTACCCCACTTTGAAAAACCCTGCTCTACAGTAGTGGAACCCTGTGACACGAGCAACACGGCTTTCTAAGGGGCAGATATGTCATCAGTTGTCTCCTGCGATGTGTGAGTAAATGGACATAACTTCCAGCCGCCATTTTTCAAGTGAGTACCGAATTTCGAATCGATCGACTTTGTATGAGGCTTGAATAGACAGAAGGAATCGAGATATCTACTTTATCTACTATGTTAGAAATTTGACTCTGTATTGCTTTTCCACCCCTCATATATACGTTCTAAGGAGGGGTGATGCATATTTCAACAACATTCTGGCAACAATACATCATGTAGGTTCATTGAACTTTATCCTTTATATCCTTTCCACTTCAATAGATTAAGTCGGTCTACAATTGATAAACGACACAACTGCCGAATACGAAAATGCAAATCCACAATATCGAATGCAATTTTCCGTTACCAAATTCACCCTGAAAATGAAATATCCCGCCCTGTTGACACAATTCGAAGCAGACCCCATCAAACACTCGGGATAAATCATTCATCCCTTTCGTTTCAGTTAACCAAAGACGTCCCGGAAGACATCATCACATCTAATGGACCCTACCTTAACCCGGTTACCCTTCCGCCCCGATCTTGCCGGTTTGCAAGGTCCCATAACCGAACGGGCCGAGCTTCGGGGGGACAGCAGCGCACCCCTGCGGCCCACCCCGATGAGTCGGAGCCACGCCGCCCCGTCGGGCTCCGACGGCACGCGAGCACGTCCGAGGAGGTGCCTGTCCTCCTGCGATGCCGCGGAAGAGCTCATCGATCCTAGGGGGCCGTGTTGCCGTCGCCGCGGGCTGAATCCACGGTCTGCTGCGGAAAAGTGACGTGGCATATCGATGCATATGACGAGTTTAATGTACGCAATGTATGGGGTCTAGGAAACAAAAAAGTTGCGACCATTTTTTTTTATCGAATTCGGTTTTTTGTTCAGCCTTCATCTTCGGGTGGCTATCTGGTCCGGATGTTGGCAGTCTGGATTAGGGTTGCCTCCTTTTTTTTATGAATAGAGTATTTTTTCATTTCCATATTACAAAATAGAAGTATTATTATTATTGTTAGAACGGGATCGTGTGGCTTGGTTCAGCCGTTGCGAACTGCGGCCGATACGATCTTTTGTTTTATTACCTAGCCTACTTATTCAATCCTTTGGACTTTGTCAAAAAAAAACTGGCTTACCCATATGTAAGATTCTTAGGCTGGACAGCTGTGGACATTAGCAAACTATATGTCCGGCTGTTTCCTTTTCCGATTCAAAGAGCCTGTATGTTTCGTCTTCTGACTTGGCCATGTGTTACAAGTGGTATTTGTACCAGCAGTGACCTATCGAATGAATGCCCCCCCAAATGTACCCCTCGGTTGCCGTGTGCGAATTTTGGGTTCTATCGCTAGCTCCCAAAACCCGGACGATGACGGCGATCGTTTTGTGTTTAGTCTTCCGATCCTAAGGAGGCGCACCCCCAATATTAGGATACACCGTATAGCACACGTGATCGCGATCCGGCAGGACAAGCACCATCCTCGGTCAGAATGCGAAGTCCGCACCTACCACAACTCCTATGTATAGACTATGTAGCGGTCTATGAGCGCTCTTACTACTGCAACAACTCAGCAATGCTGTGCTCCATCGGTACGACATACATCCGGCATGACCGCACCTTTGGTGCGACGTAACTCGGATACTAGTAGTGCGAATGACCCCGACACCTCATTGTTACATCCTAGCACAACATACTTGGATACTAGTCTCCCTGCACCAGGGACCGACACCTCAAACGCTGGAAGCATTCATAGTAAGGGTGGATAGGAATTTCCAGCCCGCTATCTCGGATAATAGTGGTACGGGTGCCCGTACTCCGACACCTCAAGCGATATTAGACTAACTCCCCCACCTGGTCTCAAGAGCATGCACATGACGGCTTCACAAGACCCGTCAGCTGCCCCGGAGGGTCTATACGTACTAGCGCAAAACCTTGCCCCCACGAGGCCATCACCCAAGAGGGGCACCAGTAACCGACCTGGTGGGCATCCCCTCTCCCGTGGTACTATTGCTACCATCAAAATGGATCTTAGAATAGTACCACCATTACCTAGAGCTCAGCACGTGGCAGCTGTGGTAGATTTCTGGTATATGACAATGATAAATCCACGAATCTTTTTGAGCGTGGAAGTCCTAGAATATTTCTCCAAAGAGCTGTTCTGTTATTTAGCTCCCATTGTGGGACTGCTGCCCTGTAGTGGATTTCTTCAAGCCTACAGAAGGGTTTTGGTCCAGCAGGTGTTGTCCTGGAGGCCCTTTTCGCAAGTTCATCGGCTTTCCCATTTTCTTCAATACCACAGTGCCCTGGTGTCCATATAAGAGTTAACTTTTTGCCTTCAGCCCGTTGCTTTATGTTATTCCGACACTGCCTGGACGGGGGGGTTCCAGATCTCTCAGTGTACCCTGGCTGTCCGTTATAATGAGCTCTGTGCTCCTTGAGATTCTTTTTCAGACATTTTTGAGCACAAACATAGACACCTAGTATCTGCATGTAAGATAGAGGGCTCATGTCCCAGGGCAAGGAGATCCTAAGTTTCATCCCATGTACCACAATTTGCGCCCTTATCTGATTTATATTCATCCGTATACCAAATGGGTGACTTTTTGTCCAATGGACTAACGAGGTCCGCCACACTCAGACGGTTTCTTATGACCATTGCAAAGGATATTTCTGAATGGAATATGGTTGGCATAACATCTGAGGGCTTTTCCAAGAGGTTTGTGACCAGTTTGTCCAGTAACCTCACATGTCCTACCCAGTTATCAGGTAAGATTTCCTACTAAGAAAAACTCTAGCTCCTATGACACCAACACAGGTAAGCAATTTGAGTAACAATTTTTTTGCCGGAAATGGTCTCAAACGACTGGGTTTGACTCACTGATGAATAATCCCAGGTCAAATCCAGTTGTGTCCATCCGGCTGGTTCCACGCTCGATGACTCTCGAATCAAGAGTTGAAATTTGTAGGGTTTGCGGCATACATTACATATCTCCATTAGTTCATTAATAGGTGAAATCCGCCGCAGTGGTTTCGAAGTTTTACCCATCTGAAATATTGTTGTCCCAATAACAAGAGAAATGCTGATCGGATCGAATTGAGACTGGGTAGTTAGTTCAAAAATACCGACACCAAGGTAAAATAATGTGAATTCGTACAATTATGCCATATTAGCCAAAGGATTGTGGTACGGTGAATTATCTTGATTTAAGATCTAAATTTTTTTGCACATGAGGACGTTTCCTCGAAATTTTTTCGTTCTAGCGATGCAGTAGGTCCATGTTGCGATGTAGCGATCGATATTGACTGCTCGGTTCTGGTTAGTCGTTAGTCGATAAACAAAATACCGTACGCATCCCAAAATACGGATGCCATAACCTTGCTGACACCCTGTTGCGCTTTTGGACGAGGTTTACCGGCTGCTCTCCACCAAAGAGGTGAAACTTGGTATTCTATGTTACTGGTAACCAAACATGACTACCTTGAATTTCCGGTCAGAGTGACCGTCCAACGAAAAATGACCCATTTACTTCTGTTTAGCAATGTTCACATTTACCCAAACATAAACCAAAGCACAACTGAGCAGATTCAAAGATTGTTGTTTGAAATGAGGCAAATATTCAAAATTAAGGAATGACCGAATGTAATTGGGTAAGTCCTGCAATATTTTGTCTCGAAATTTTTCATCATCCCTATTCTATTCTACTTTAAAAAAACCAGAAACTTCACTAGTGTCTCCTGTTAATAGGTCCAAAACATATTCACCCTTTTGTCTCTGCTGGTTTTAAGATGAAAAAGTTCTTCATATTTCTAGGATAGGAGATATTGCTAGGGCGACAGCTTGGAAAAAATCTGTATCACTTCAAACATTAATACTATTGATTATCGTTTATGCAGTGGTCATTTCTCACCATCAGATTATTATAATACAAGAGTGCATACACGTCTTCATCATGAAGCTGTCCTTATATGTTAGCCCTATGTAAATGTCCACGATGATTATTGCACCAAAATCTTATTCTGATTTGAATATATCAGTAACTGTATTTTTTGCGCGTATGTTCTGGGGAACATCGCGTTATAGTTTTGCCCAAATGTGAAATTCTGTGGTGCCGTCCGGCCGTTGCCACGATAACTTGAGAACGGAGAGAGCTAGCGACTTGAAATTTTCAGAGTAGGTGGCGCATCCAAATACGACGGACAAGTTCGTTAATGGGTATAATCGGCCCAATGGTTTCCGAGTAATAATTTTGTTTTCAACCAAAATGAATCCGATCGAATTTAAACTTGGTGAATAGTTGTAGAATATAGACCTAAGCACGTTCGTGAAATTTTGTGAGAATCGTATAGCTAGAAAATTATTAAAAAATTATTGAAAAATATTTTTGTTGTCACGATAACCTGAGAACGGAAAGAGATAGCGGCTTGAAAATTTGAGGTTTGGTTGTGAATCTGAATGCGACATTTGAGTTCGTTTATGAGCATAATCGTCCAAAAGGTTTTAGAGTTATTGCCATCTGAAATTTTCTGAAATTTGGTTGTTTTTTGTTCCTCATTAACTCGAAGAATACAAAACCGATTGAATTCAAGCATGGTTATTAGTTGTAGAATGCCAACGCGAAAATTCTTGCAGAATTTCGTGAGGATGGTATAACTAGAAAATTAAAAAAAAAATAATTAAAAATAATTGAAAAAAATTCTATTTATCATAAACTATTCGTCCGGCATGGCTGAAATTTTGGAAGAGCCTTCAGAACCTAAGTCTAATGCAGAATTCCATTCTATTGTCCATTCTGGACAATAGAATTCATCATGGTAAATTCGAATTAAGAGTCTCCAATACAGGAGAATGGACAATAGAATTCATCATGGTGAATTCGATTAAGAAGAGTGTCCAATACAGGAGAATGGACAATAGAATTCATCATGGTAAATTCGATTAAGAAGAGTGTTCATTACAGGAGTATGGACAATAGAACATACGCGCAAAAGCTCCTGACTTCACGTCAGTGCTTGAACCAATTTTTCTGTATACATTATTCCCAAGTTTTGATACTCCTTTTTTTTTCCAGGAAAACTCTTCGAGGATGACATAGCCTAAAGAGAAGATGCCTGACTGATGAGCACTGCACTATTTTGTGATATTGTTGGAAAGTTTTTTCTGGAGCATGCTTTTTAAATATCTGAATATTTTTGAATGTTTTTTTCAATTGTATGAATGTACTTTTTGAAATTCTTCATTGCTTATTTACCCTTCTCTAATTCATTATTTTTGATGTAAATTATGGAATTTAATCACAAATTCTATTTGCAGAATCAGGATTTAGAATAGTAGCTGTGAATTTACATCGAAGGTGAATAAAATACATGAAAAGTACTTACTGCTTGAATACGTAAGTAAATTCAAAATTCCCGCCGTTCGGTCATTTATTGCAACTAAACATGGCGACTGTATAGAGTATTGTCCGGCCGAAACCGACCGAAAGAGGTTTTTCAGCCGGAACCAAAACCGAAACCGAACTTTCGGTGAGGTTATCAGTTTCGGCTGGAACCGAAACTGAAAGTTTATATTTTATACTGAAATCTAGTGTATTTTTCACAAATTTATATGCATATACATGAAAACAGTTAATGAGTGTTAAATAAAATAAAAGGACATTTTTTTTGAGATCCTTATTCATAATTTTGCTATTGCCAAGTTATGGTTCCCAAGTTATGTGGTTTGAGCCATTTTTATTGATGATCGAAAATCAAGAGTTTCAAAGATATTTCAATCTGGTTCTGTATATAAAGAATTAGTATGATTTGAAAGAGGATATGAGAATCAAAGAAAGAAGAATAACGAATTAAATATTTTTCTGTTGCAACTAAGCTCGAAATTTCATTATGAAATGTATTCATAAATTATGTTCGAGATGCCTTCCTCCATTCCATATGCAAGCACGTGCACTCTTTCTAATTTCTTCAGTTGTTATTTTCCGCCCGAAATTTACTCACGCGGACTTTTGTTTACACATTCACTATTTTATATGCCGGACATTCAGAAGGATGCTTATAAAAATCTGCTGAAACAAAACTAGTTAAGCATTCTGAAAATTTTTTTTAGAGAATCCAGATGCCAGTTTTCATAATAATTTTGGCATACGGAAATTGTGAAATTCGAAATTTACGGGCAAATTGATATTAGAAATTGATTTTTCTTTTATTCATATCCTACATTTCAAATCATACTAATTCTTTTTCAACATCTTAAACAGCATAGCTTTGGTTTTTTTCGTACATATAACACCCTTTTTTGATAAAAATATCCCAAAATTATAATCAAATTTTGTCAACGTAGAATAAATGGACGAAATATGAACTAAGGTGATAAATCTTTTGAAAATCAATCGAACTCAAATAACTGTTGATATTCCTCCAAGGTTCACGTCTAATTCGGAATCAGTCTATATAATCTAATTAATAATCATTAACGTAAATTCCCATGAATTATCAGTCTTAACAAAGATAGATTACAATAACTTGTAGGACAATTATGTATACCTGCTCATAACTCAGTTGGCCAAACGACCAGGATAATTCACGAACAGTCAAGTTTCGGCCATTTTTTGGTCGAAACCGAAATTAAGGCCGAAACTAGATTTCTTGGCCGAACCTGGCCGAAAACGAACTTTCGGTCGGTCACTAAAAGGCATTAGGTGTTGCCTAAAATTATTTAGGCGTTCTTATTTCTTATCATTAGCGTTCTGTGCTGTCCACTCAGCTGGCTGCCAATTCAATTCTGACGTGTAATGGTGGATTCAAATTCCGTCGGACATTACGTAAACAACGCGACAATTCTCGAATTTCAGAATAACTATCAACAAAATAATTCTGAAGATTTTCGTTAAGCGTCTGACGAAGGAGTCTGACATAGACTCCGAAACGTTACGATATAGATGTGTCTTCGTTGATGTTGTTTCGTTGTTATTATATAATTATTATATATATATATAGTAATTATATTATGTTAGGCAACATTGTTCGATTGATTGCTTCTGACAAATATCTTGTGTTTCTTACGCAGAAGAAAATCACAAAATAATAAATTTTTTATTTTATAGATATTTTTCAGAGTTTGGGAGAGAAAACCCAGAAAGAAACCATTAATAATCATCATTAATGAGTCTTTTTTATATCGCTGAAATAACTACAAATAGTGCTCAGACCGACTCGTTCTTTTTCATTCAGTTACCTTCCGAAGGTTAGTGGGTACCTACTTATTAAAAATTGGTTCAAGCCCTGTGGACAGGAGCTTTCTGGCGCTCTTGTTCAAACAGACAAATTATATCTCCAAAAGTATTGGTTTCTCAGAGTTGGGAATTATATTAATGTATTCTTATGATAGAACTGCATCATAAAGGAAATTCAATTCAAATAATAGTTTATTTATCAAGATTAAATGAGCAATCTGAGAATGAGAACTGCACCATGGAAGAAATCAAATTAAAATAGCTGAAATGAATTTCAATGAAAAATTATTACGATTTACACTTATTTATTCAATATTGTGACGCGTTTCGTCGACACAGCGACTTCATCAGACTATATCATACTGAAATGAATTTGACTCTCTCTTATAGAATAGGATGACATGTACGAGAATGAACACAGATCATATAATGAAGCTTAGATAGAATAATTATAGCATTCTGTGAAAACATAGAAGTACAATTCATTATTAAAATTCAGGAAAATCATATCTCCGAAAGTATTAGCTTGTTGGAGTTGAAAATGATATCGATGGATTTTAATGGTGAAACTGCATCTTAAATAAAAGTTGAATTTGAAATTTGTTGTTTAAAAAAAATCTTTTTTTTCTTTACTCCGAAACCATCTGGCCTATTTTGCACAATAACGAACTTAACCGAGATATTCATCTCCCTAACCTACTCTGAAAATTTCAACTGCCTAGCTCATTCGAGAGTTATTGTAGAAGAATTTTTTTTTAATTTTGAAATTTTGCGGTAATCCGGTCAATACAAAACTTCACATGCGTATAAAGGTCATGATTCTACAATTTGATGCTAAATTTCAGATAGATCGAGAGATCGGTTTCGGAAATATTCATAAAAAATGTGTATTACTAAAATCGGCCATAACCCCGAAACCGCTTGATGGATTTCGCCCATTAACGAACTTGTCCGAGATATTTACGCTCCAAACCCACCTTGCAAATTTCAATCCTCCTTTCGTTCGAGAGTTATCGTGCCTACGGCCGGCTGGCCGGACAGAATCGATTTCGACCTCGGATTCTTGATAGTGAGTCGAACCAAATCGTTTGAGACCATTTTCATCAAATAATTCGAATATTACAGACATTTGGGCAAATTGATAAGCACTCAGTTCCGAGGAACTAGAGCGCCAAAAACATCAATTCTCTATCTGTGGCACCATCTGTGTGACAGACTGGGAATTTATCAGCTGATACAATATGTCAATGCTCTTGATGACAATCATAATTAAAGACAAATATTCCCTATTCAATCTAGAGCAGAACAACCTCATCCTAAAAGTTTCCTATTATTTAAACTAATTCAATTTATATAAAATAATCATTATTATTCATTTCTAGTAAATCATAACTACTCATTAGAAAAATCTGTCGACGTCGAATAAAATAATTTACTCGTCACGGTAGACCTAAATCACCCCCTTCGTTAACCCGAAAGTGGCTCATAATTATTTCATCATCTCGTTTTGCATAATTTTTCTCAAATAAACAATGAAAGAAACCGTCAAGAATTGGATAAGAATGATGAAATTCCATTCGAGAAAATGGAAATGAAAAAACAGGAATGAGCGCAAACTGTTGAAAATGATTGGTGCTAGTTATAAAAGTTGGATCTTATATGCATGCAAAAAAGCTAGAGACCAGTCAATATTCAGTGTACATGCGCCCGGAGCTGGAGGAGAAATGGGATGAACAAGGGCCAATATTATGTGAAAAGAAGAGCAGAACGAATGGAAATTTATAGACAGGTCCGTAATGAGGGTTATAGCTAGCGCATCCTTCAGTTTCATTTGGATAGATTCCCCCATTTTGTTCGATTCAGCAAATGATGCACATTTGAAACGTCACTTGGCCTCAAAATGATACATTCCTCATAATAATTATGACTTGATTTCACGATGCATTGTCCTAGTAAACTACACGGTGGAACTTTTTTGAAGATAAGAAATCACCCCCACTTAAGTTTTAGAAGGTATAATTTCCGGTTGACATTCAGTTCATTTTTCAGCAAGAACTACGAGAAGGTGTAGTGTCAACACTTGCCTTAAAAATTGAAGACAAACAACATTCTCGAAATAAATATATACTCTCAAGCATGATATAATTAATTAAAACTAGGTCAGGTTAATGCTAATTTTGTTAAAATCATATTGAAATTTCTTATTTTTCGTTTTTTTTATTCCCCGAATGATTCCGTCCCTTTTCATGTGATAGCCTTAACATGTAAATTCTTTAGCTTCTCATTTTTGGGAAAACTGAAACAACTAACATAATTTTTATTTCTTGAAGATGAATTATTGCTCAACTGCTGATACCATAGACCTGAAATATTACATTAGGTCTATAACTATTATTGGAAGAAATTCCATCTTTTCATTTCAATTATATCAGCCTGTATTCTCAAATATACTCACCCGATGTAGAAAATAATCCAAAGGAAAATTCACTACACACTATTTAATTTTAAATACACTATTCAATCACATAATAGATATCACTGTATTGCACTAATTCACGAAAACCATTTCTCGAAATGTACAGTACTTCTCTGCCACTCCACACCAAGAGGGACTTTTCTTTTCTATTGATATTTCATAATTTCATTTGTTACAAAAAGTTGGTGCATCAAAAATAATAAAAAATGATATAAAACTCGTCCAACTTTGACTTCCGGTTTGAATGGCAATCGCCATTTTTAAACAAAATGTTGATTATCGCGGAAAATTCAGAGTTTTTGTACGAAACGGTCTAAGTAAATTCGTTTAAAATTACATTTCAGACCAATCCGCAAAAATTCAGGGAGGAAAACAAATGAAAATATTTTTTCTTTTTTTGCTGATTACTGTCTTGAAAATTGAAATTCATACAGAAGTAGGAAAATATTATTTGTTGCAGAAAAAGATTGAGAAATAAGCAGCTGCCCCTCCCGTTAAAATAGTTAAAGAAATTATTCGTGAGAACTAGAAGATGATAGCCAAAAATCTGCTTTTAGCATAAGTTTTATCGGAACAGCTCATAATAAACCATGAGAGAAAACATATATTCAGAAATGCACTTGGATATCCAATAGATATCGAATAAAACAACTCATATGAAATATTTTACGAGGAAGCAAAATTCCAGAAAATCCAAGGAAAAAGCATTTTCAGTATTACAGGAAGTAACATGAAAACTTTATGTATGAGCTAAATAAATTGATTTTGTGATTCGATGCATTGTTTATTATTGAATTTGTTACTAGATTCAAGGAATGTCATATTTTCCATAAAAATTGAATACTCATATTAAATTCTTTCTTTTATTTTTTTTATAATTATTATTCAACTTTTTCGCGAAATTTTCATTATTAGTTTTTCAAAACTGACCTAGCAGTATTTTAGGAGAATTACTCATATATTCACACCGAGTAATTGATGATTTCGTTCGGACGTTTTCTACAAATGGTCAGAAAATCATAGCATTGCACCCTCGGAAGGACTGATCAATTTTATAGTTATAGGTTTTCCATCATTTCCTTTCCTTGGAAAATTCCTCGATCCGTTCCTGCCGTAAATACGAGGGCGCACGACGAATGGAAATTTTATTCGAAATAAAGTCTGGTATTAAAACTTGGAGGCCTCGTTTATGAATGCTAATAATTCATTTTGCATAGCTCTTCTCAACATTGAAGAAATTTCGTAGAAATAACATGTAATAATAGTGAATAAACAAGGCATATCGTAATTTGGAACGAGGCCCTCGAAATTCAATTACAAATGGAAATGCTGAGATGTACTGAAAGCTGAGTATTCACAGAGACAAATATAATATTGGGTAAACGCGTTGGAACATGTTCGCATCTCATGGATAAGGAAATGATGAAACATAGACACATACAGGGTATCCCAATTAAATCACACCATCTTTTAGATAAACTTCCACAATTGAGTTTTCCAGAATCCTTTTATATGGTCGGACGTGTGTTTTTGCGCGTATGTTCTGGGGAACATCGCGTTATAGTTTTGCCCAAATGTCTGTAACTTTCGAATTTTTTGACGAAAATGGTCTCGAACGATTAAGTTCAACTCCCCAATGAAGAATTCGATGTCAAATTTGATTCTGTCCGTCCGGCCGTCCGGCCGTCCGGCCGTCCGGCCGTCCGGCCGTTGCCACGATAACTTGAGAACGAAAAGAGCTAGCGACTTGAAATTTTCAGGGTGGGTGGCGCATCCCAATACGACGGACAAGTTCGTTAATGGGCATAATCGGCCCAGTGGTTTCCGAGTAATAATTTTGTTTTCAACCAATATGAATCCGATCGAATTGAAACTTAGTGAGTAGTTGTAGAATATGAACCTAAGCACGTTTGTGAAATTTTGTGCGAATCGTATGGCTACAAAATTATTAAAAAATTATTAAAAAATATTTTTGTTGTCACGATAACTTGAGAACTGAGAGAGATAGCGGCCTCAAGTTTTCAGGTTGGGATGTACACCACAACGCGACATTTCAGTTTGATTATGAGCCTAATCGGCCAAATGGTTTCAGAGTTATAGCCATCTGAAATTTAATGAAATTTTGTGGTTTTTGTTCCTCATTTACTCGAAAAATACTAAACCGATTGAATTCAAACATGGTTATTAGTTGTAGAATGCCAATGCGGAAACGTTTGCAAAATTTGGTGAGGATAGCATTTGTAGAAAATTTTAAATAAATCTTTGAAAATAAAAAAAAAAAGTTCTATATATCAGTAACTAATCGTTCGAAATTGCTGAAATTTTGCAAGAACCTTCATAACCTAACTATACTGACAATTTTCAAGTTTTAATACGATCGGTTAAATAATGTTGGAGATTCGAGCATTCTTGTGTGAGTTCAGTAGATGGGTGAACGTTGCCTCGATAACTTTCGAACGAAAGGAGATAGGGACTTGCAATTTTCAGGGAAGGTTGCGTATCCGAAAGGGAGAGTTGAGTTCAATTTTGGGCAAAATCGGTCTAACGGTTTCCGAGTTATACCCATCTGGAATATTGTTTCCTTGATAACTCAAAAAATAAATATTCGATCGAATTGAAGTTTGGTAATTAGTAGTAGAACATCAACATAAAGACGTGTTTAAAATTTTGTGAGAACCGTACCCCTAGAAAATTTGAAAAAAACGACGAGAAAAAAAATTTTAAGAACCGTACCCCTAGAAAATTTCAAAAAAATCACGAAAAAAAAATTGGTTCAAGCACTGACGTGAAGTCAGAAGCTTTTGCGCGTATGTTCTATTGTCCATTCTTCTGTATTGGACACCCTTAATCGAATTTACCATGGTAAATTCGATTAAGGGTGTCCAATACAGAAGAATGGACAATAGAACATACGCGCAAAAGCTTCTGACTTCACGTCAGTGCTTGAACCAATTTTTAGACTTTGACTAGGTAGGAAATTAGTTTACATGAATGAGATTCAAAAATTATTTACCTACATACAAACTTCTGGACTGGATAGCGGCATTTCTTTCAGATCGCTCATTTTAAGTACAAGTCGGCTGGTCACTCTCATCGCATAAACCAGTTTCTAGAGGCGTGCCCCAGGGCTCCGCCCTTGGACCCTTAATGTTCGTTTTCTACATTTCTGAACTACCATCATGTATCAAATCACGTTGTTCTCAATTTGCCGATGACACAAAATTGTATGGTATCCACAGTCAAACTGACTACACGATTCAACAGGACCTGGAGTCAATTGCTCGATGGTGCAAGGATTGGCAGCTACCTCTCAATCTGGAGAAGTGTGCCGTTTTACATATGGGTGCAAATAACCCTCGACTTCATTATCGTCTCCAGGTTTGGTTCATTCCAAAAAGTTCCTTAGGAACTTTAAAGAAGTGAGATCCAAAAGGTATCTGGATCTCTGCAAGAATAAGTTACACCTGGTCACTGGCTTCCTCACAGGACACTGTCGCCTCAGGAAGCATTTGATGAGAATAGGTTTATCAGATACTGTGGGGAGGAGGAGGAAACTCCTCTTCACCTTGTTACAGAATGCCTCGCCATTGCAAGTCAGCGAAAGGAATGCTTTGGACAGGAAACTTGTAGGAGTGAAGACATAATATCCTTGAAGCCTTCCCAGATATTGAGGTTCATTTATACTCTGGAACTGGAGGGCGAGCTGTAGATGGCGTAATGGTGAGAACAGCTCTGTTGGGGGGCACAATAGATCTCAAGGTCGCGGTGCAACGTAACCCCCTTATCAATAATAATAATAATAATAATAATAATCGTCTCGGCGGGCAGGTGATCCCTGCTGTATCCAGTCACTGCGATCTGGGCGTCATCATAATAAAAACTTGACCTGGATCACATATTGACCATTTTAAAACGGGCTTGAAAGTTTTCTTAGTGCAGAAAGCTTTTCGAAAGTGTGATCCGGTCACCATCAGTGTTCTCTTCCAGACGTACCTTCGTCCTATTTTGGAATTCGCTGGTCCGGTTTGGAGCCCGGTGTTGAATCGGGATGCTGTGATGTTGGAAAAAGTGCAGAGGTAAGCTACTTGATTGCCTTATGGTATTTTCCGCCCAACCTATGACGAGAGGCTCTCGATTATGAACAGTAAATCGTTTGCTGCCCGTAGAGCTTGCGGTGAACTAATATTTACATTTCGTGCACTTCGCGGTATTTTTGGCGTCCATTTGCGAGGTCTGTTCGAGATGAACCGTGACTTTCGTCTTCGGGCCATACCCATAAGCTTAAAAAAGAGGAATTTTCAACAGTGACTAGACAGTATTTTCATTCAAACCGCGTGTTCGATTTGTGGAATAGATTACCTACAAGTGTTGAGAGCTCAGTTTCTGTGGATGCATTTAAGAACTCATTATGACAACAGGCTCCGTAATCACTAATTTTCGACTCTCATTACCTTTCGTTACCACTTGGTTGTTTTCAGCTATTTTTTTCATTGTATTTAATGTTCTGCTCTTGAAGTACTTATTTTGTTGAATTTTTTATTGTGGGTTTATAGGCCTATGCCTCAAATCTTTTCACTATTCAACAACAATAATAATAGGAATACAACCTATTTCCGAAATTGGTAGGGTTTTTTTCGAAAATATCCGGAGTTTGCGACCATGCATAGATAGATAGATGGAGCGTCATTAGCTCAGTGGCTATATTTTTTGTCTCGGGAGGCGGAGGTCACAAGTTCAATCCTGGGGTAGGCAAGGAATTTTCTAATTATGATAACTGCCACCATTCACTGTTGGGTAAGAAATGAACAGTGATGTACCTAAGGTGGGTGCGAAATTGTTTGAAATCATAAGCACTGATGAACCGCACTTGTCACGAAATCTAACTAAAATTCAATCTTCAAAATAGTGCGGTTGGCTCAGTGGGAGAGCTTGGAAGCTGAAGCCCCAAGTTCAATTCCGAGGCTAGGAAAGAAATTTTCTAGTCACGGTTATTGCCACCATTCACTGTTGGGTCCAAAAATTAACAGTGCTGTGCCTAAGGTGGCGTAAGGACACAATAACAAAGCCTACCCAGAACACGAACTGGTTCTCCCTACTCGCTCAAGTTCTTCGAAAGCTTATGAGGGGTCTCCTTGGGGAAGACCTAGGAGGATCAGTATAATAATAATATAAAATACAAACCACACCTACTAAACGTCTTCGCTATTAATACGGCAAATTCTTGATATTTTGCTTCGCGTAAGGGATAAGTAAAAAGTTGTTATAGATTATATTCAGCCCCGGATACCGATTTTCATGAAAACATTTTTATTTGTTACAGTATTTAAACCCAAGTTCACATATTTATTTGATATTTAATTTTCAGTGTGATCATGGACTATTCCACCCATTCGATATTTAGTTAAGAAGTTCCCATAACAACGCTTGTTTATACAGGGATAAAATATGCTGCCCAGCAAAACCAACCACAATGGTTTTACGGCGATAAAATTTTTACTTTTCGCAAATTAAGAAAGCATAGAAATCAAATATTTGTCAAACCACTTAATTATTTTAAGTGCAGTGCGGTCAATGTATCATCTTGCTTGTATAGAGATCCAAAGAAGACTACATAGAAAACTACCACACAGTATCATATTATGGTAATAATTGCTTCAAAATATAAATTTCAGAAAGTATTTCTTTTTGGCAATATAAGTATACCTCAGTTAACATTTAATAAATCATATTTATTGGAAAAAAATAATAGGACAAATAAATATCCATTACGCCATATATGAATAAGGGACTCATTTAATATGAATAAACTTTATTATACAAGGTGAGTCTTTGACCACTGCATTAATTTTAACCAAAGATTCCTCTCATCAAATGAAACACTTTTTCCATTTACCATTTTTCCAGATTCGGCTCAGGTGAAAGGTTAGAAGCGTTTAAAGATTTCACAATGTGCTAATACACTCCCGCATATAAATTATCTATGACATTGTTGGCGGACGAGAATAAGGCATGGTAACATGGTTTACAGCTTGATTGGGGATTCCAACGCTCAGGAACGGATCCATAAAAGTAGTGAAATTTCTGGTGGTTTCAGACTTACGAAAAAAAAATTTTACGGTACAAATTTCAAATTGAATTTTTTGAGATGCAGTTTCATCATAGTGAATCCGTTGATATCATTCTTAACTCTAACAAACTAATACTTTCGGAATTCAGATATATGATCTTTAAAATTCGAATAGAGAGAGAAGAGAGAGAATTAACTTTATTAGCATACGACCGAAGTCTTCCAGCCAAATTCGAATAATTAATCGTAATTTTATGATTTCATTGAATGCTCTAATTATAATTTTCTGCTGTATGTAAATCCAACATATGAGGTAAGTCATAGACCTTCCTAATTTAATTTCGGGCACTCTTATTCCTCTTGTTCTAGAATGCTTATCAATTTGTTTCCACAACATATAGATAATCCATACTCCTCCTTTATTATGAAAAATCACGATATGTCTAACTTTACTTGCTTGAGCTTCATATTTTGTTCTTCATAATCGTCCGAATAAAATAACAATTGAAAGTTTAGTGAAGAAGTTTAAAATATTAGACTTGATGTTACAGTGCCAATGAGACAAATAAATGCGAGAAGTGAAAAGAATATTGCTGCCGTACGGAAAAGTATTCGTGAAGAACACAATTTATCGATTTCTAGTCGTTCACAAGAACTACTGATTTTTCATGACCCGAATTGGTCCGGCTTGAATTGCATAATATGTATAGTTTCAACCGGACGGTGCCACTTGTCATACTGCCAATGACATAATGACTTCATTCAAAATAAAACTCGGTCATTGGATTATTTCAAGAAATGGACCGATAAATTATCCGCCTCGTTCATGCGATTTATCTCCATTGTACTTTGTTTTTGGGGTTATATCAAGCCGTTGGTTTACTGCAATGATCCAGCAAATTTAGACGATTTACAGATCAATAATGAACTATTAATTGCTAACATAAGACATGATTTGTATGAGAGAGTCATGGAAAGTTGGTTTCATCGACTTCATTCCTGACAGCGTTTCCGTGGTGGACATTAAAATGATGCCCATTGATATTTATATTGAAATAAAAATTTCAATCATTTTCTTATAGAAAAAAATGGGTTCAAGCCCTGTTGACAGGAGCTTTCTGGCGCTCTAGTTCAAACAGACAAATTATATCTCCGAAAGTATTGGTTTCTCAAAGTTGGGAATTATATCAATATATTCATATGATAGAACTGCATCATAAAGGAAATTCAATTCAAATAATAGTTTATTTATCAAGATCAAATGAGCAATCATGAGAATGAGAACTGCACCATGGAAGAAATTAAATTAAATTTGGCCAATTTTGCCCAATAACGAACTTAACCGAGATATTCATCTCCCTAACCTACTCTGAAAATTTCAACTACCTAGCTCATTCCGTTCGAGAGTTATATCTATGTCTATGGATGAAAAGCAGTCTCACTACTCTCAGATCTCTTACTTCATGTTCCGTTCCAAAATGTAAGACTTTTCTGAGAAAAACTAATTTCGGAGCAAACAATTGAGATTTTTCTCACTTCGCTCACAATTCGTCGATTGATTAGATAATGTCATGTCTCAGGAAAATAAGTTGACATTATGACAATTCATACATAGAATAATTATATCATTCTGTGACAACGTTGAAATACGATTTATTATTGAAATTTTGAAAAATCATAGTATTGGCTTGTTGGAGTTAAAAATGTTATCATTGGATTCTTATGGTAAAACTGCTTATTGAAAAAAATTTAATTTGGAATTTGCTTTGTAAAAAAAATTTTTTTTGTTTCTCCGAAACCATCTGTCCGATTTTGCCCAATAACGAACTTAGCCGAGATATTTATCTCCCAAACCTACTCTGAAAATTTCAACTGTCTAGCTCATTCCGTTCGAGAGCCTCTGAGACACCAATACTTTCGGAGATATAATTTGTCTGTTTGAACTAGAGCGCCAGAAAGCTCCTGTCCACAGGGCTTGAAACCATTTGTTAATGAAAATAAAGCTTTTCCTCAACAATTATTTCTCTATATCCAGATTATATTGTATTGTCAATTGACGTGTGTTGAAATTTGATAGGATCGAATGTCAGTGCTGACTACCACAAAACGAAAAATATAACTAGAAACAATGCGGGAATGAGTTCATTCCAGCACTGTTCTCAGTGCTGGAATGGACTCATTACGATACTGAAATAGAGAAATAAAATTTCGAAACTATCTTTTTCTGAAATTTCAATTCATGTGAATCTTAGAATTGCTATAAGTCCTGTGCAGCTGAGATGAAAGTATCGTTGCCAGTGCCAGTACTTTTTAAGAATTTTTATTAATGGCATAATTTTTATTTGTCATCTGTCAAAAAATGAAAGCTGTCAAAATAGCAGGCCATTCAAAATGTACCCTCGAATTCAAAAACTATGTACAACAATTATTCCGCATTCGGGTATCGATGCAATATCCAAGATCTGCAGTATCTATAATCGATTTCCGGCAATGATGTTATTAAAACCGAAATTGTAGAAGAGGGGGATCGTACAAAAACTGCGGAATTTTCCTCACCGTGAACATCAAAAGAATAATCCCAAAAAATATCATACTGTTAGAACTTATTCTCATTAACCCGTTTGGCATAACCGAAGATCCATTCCCGCACAGAAAAAGTGAAAAGTCATGAATGACAAGTATTACAAACAGCTTAATCGCCTTAAACATTTTTAAAACTTCTTCTTCAAAAAGTAACCCATCGCTCTTTAATTAAGTACAGGATTAACCGAATACTCAGACAAAACAAATCCAATTAAAAATTCAGAACTCTGCCATAATCATTAAAACAACGAGTTAAAAGGTCCAACAAAAAACGGGGAGATAAAAATACATAATTATAAGTTGGATTTGACTCGAATTCAACATTGTGTAGGGTGTGGTTTAAAGAGAGGGTGAACTTTTGAAATATCGACCAGCTAGGGAAACTGGTTTGGGGAAGAGTTTCAAATCTGCTCGTTCTCCTTGTACGGGGAGTAACCTCTGTGACACTAAATAAAATGAAATAAGAAAATGAATTGTCGTCTTCGTTCTAAGGAAGGCTAATTAAAACTACGAACCTTTTCCTCGTCTTTTATGCGAAGCAAATTAAGTCCTGAATCCGTGGAATGATTCCAGATAAGGAAATTGTGTTCACCACGAATTAAATGATGGAAGACATTATTTTCTTGGAGTTTGTGAAGGATAAACAAATAATTGGACTTTAATTCGATGAACCAGGGTCCAGTTCAGTCTGATGCGAATAATGGAAATTGTTGCACTCAATGATTTTAAAGGATAATTTATATTTTCACGATCGGAGATGATTTTTGCGCGTATTTTCTGGGGAACATCCCATTATAGTTTTGCCCAAATGTCTGTAACTTTCGAATTTTTTGACGAAAGTGGTCTCAAACGATTTAGTTCGACTTTCCAATGAAGAATTCGAGGTCAAATTTGATTCTGCCCGTTCGTTAATGGGCATAATCGGCCCAGTGGTTTCCGAGTAATAATTTTGTTTTCAACCAATATAAATCCGATCGAATTGGAACTTGGTGAGTTATCGTAGATTATGAACCTAAGCACGTTCGTGAAATTTTGTGCAAATCGTATGGCTAAAAAATTTTAAAAAAATTTTAAAAAAATCATTGAAAATTGGCAGAAAAATTATAGATTTCAGTAACTATTCGTTTTAAATAGCTGAAATTTTGCAAGAGCCTTCATAACCTAACTCTACTGCCAAGTTTCAAGTATTAACACGATCAGTTGAATATTGTTGGAGATTCGAGCATTCTTGTGTGAGTTCAGTAGATGGGTGACCGTTGCCTCGATAACTTTCGAACGAGAGGAGATAGGGACTTGCAATTTTCAGGGTAGGTTGCGTATCCGAAAGGGAGAGTTGAGTTCGTTTTTGGGCATAATCGGTCGAACGGTTTCCGAGTTATACCCACCTGGAATATTATTTCCTTGATAACTCAAAAAATGAATATTCGATCGAATTGAAGCTTGGTAACTAGTAGTAGAAAATCATCATAAAGACGTGTTTAAAATTTTGTAAGAACCGTACCCCTAGAAAATTTGAAAATAATGACGAAAAAAAAATTTTAAGAACCGCACCCCTAGAAAATTTCAAAAAAATCACGAAAAAAAAATTGGTTCAAGCACTGACGTGAAGTCAGAAGCTTTTGCACGTATGTTCTATTGTCCATTCTTCTGTATTGGACACCCTTAATCGAATTTACCATGGTAAATTATGTTGTCCATTCTCCTGTATTGGACACTCTTAATTCGAATTTACCATGGTACGTTCGAATTTACCATGGTACATTCGAATTAAGTGTCCAATACAGGAGAATGGACAACATGATTTACCATGGTAAATTCGATTATTCGATAATTCTGTGAAAACGTAGAAATACGATTTACATTGAAATTTTGAAAAATCATATCTCCGAAAGTATTAGCTTGTTAGTGTTGAAAATGATATGAATGGATTCTTATGATAAAACTGCTTATTGAAAAAAATTTAATTTGGAATTTGTTTCTTAAAAAAAAAATTTTTTTTTTGTTACTCCGAAACCATCTGTCTGGTTTTGCCCAATAACGAACTTAGCCGAGATATTTATCCCCCAAACCTACTCTGAAAATTTCAACTGTCTAGCTCATTCCGTTCGAGAGTTATCGTGCCTATGGCCGGCCGGACGGCCGGACGGCCGGACCGGTCGGACAGAATGAATTTCGACCACGGATTCTTGATCAGTGAGTCGAACCAAATCGTTTAAGACAATTTTCATCGAAAATTACAGACATTTGGGCAAATTGATAAGCACTCAGTTCCGAGGAACTAGAGCGCCAAAAAATGCTACGCCGCATTATGCCTCTGCTTCGCTATCCGTGGGACAGACAGAAATTCGCCCACGGCGTCCTTATTATTCGAATGATATGAATATCAGCCTCTTTCTAATATCACCGTTACAACGTCCCTCCTGACCTGATAATGACAATTCTTAAGTTGAATATCTGATTATTTCCTCACACGAAACGAATTACTGAAAGTTTTCCGAGTGCATTAGTTGCCGGGAAGGCAGTTATTTCGTCTGACATCCTTGAAAGCTGAAAGACTAAGTGTCATTATAATTCCATTAGCCTGAACAAGTCTCTCTCTCTCAATATCAAAATATTAACTTGAGTGCTTCAATATTAAACATAAAACTGAACGAATTTAATCAGGGTTTTAATGGTTCAAACGCCTTTTACTGTTGCCAATTCAACGCGGCTTTTCCTGAAAAATTGGGTATTCATGACTGGAGGAAGCAAAATATCTCTTTCAGTACCTAGTTGATTTCTTCTACTAGCTACGGAGTGGTTTGTAAATACAGGGTGAGTCTTTAAGTTGTACATTGATTTTAACCATGAATTCCTCTCATCAAATTAAAAACATTTACCATTTTTCTAAATTTTGCTGTGGTAAAAACATACGGGCAGTTGAAATTAAATTTCGTAGCTTTGACATGGTTATCAGAATTAAAATTGGGTATTCATGACTGGAGGAAGCAAAATATCTCTTTCAGTACCTAGTTGATTTCTTCTACTAGCTACGGAGTGGTTTGTAAATACAGGGTGAGTCTTTAAGTTGTACATTGATTTTAACCATGAATTCCTCTCATCAAATTAAAAACATTTACCATTTTTCTAAATTTTGCTGTGGTAAAAACATACGGGCAGTTGAAATTAAATTTCGTAGCTTTGACATGGTTATCAGAATTAAAATTTAGTGTGAAGTTTTCTATAACTATGGCACATGATCTCCAATTAACAATTTTCTGCTACTTCCACTCCTTTCCTAGTTATATTCGCGAATTAATAAATCCTAGAGAAATTAGCGGGAAGATAGCAGATAAAGTTTATCTAAAGTCATTATAAGAATCTCCAATCATTAAAGAAAATTATATTATTCGTCATCATTTCTCGTAAAACGCACCGTGTTCGAGATATTCTTCATTGAATTTTTTGAAATCTGACCAAATTCCAGAAATTTAACTGCTTTTATGAATCCGGTCCTGAAATGGAATCAAAGATAATCGTCAAATAGCGAATAAAGGCATAGATATAGTCAGTCATTATTCAAGCAAATTGAATTGCAGGTTATTAATAATTTGGGAAAAAGATGAATAGGCTTACCATGCAGTGTATTATTCCATAAATTTTTCTCTACTCCTAGTAAGTGAATTAAATTTTTGAATCATCTGTTATCCATATCATACATTTATTTTCATATTACTTTGATTCTGCACAATCATTCTAAGGATTTCTCTCATATATGGAACATAGTTTCATCTGGTAACACACATTCAAATAATAATTTTCTACAGATAAATCTCATGTCACTACTTATTATTTTATTCTCCCAATATACAGGGTCTTATTATTATTATTATTATAAATTATTGTAACATCGCAGTTGTCTTTGAATAATTCTTTACCGCTATTCGCTAAGGATCCTGACTATTTTACAGACTTTCGAAATTGACAGCCTTGATAATTGTATTGTCAGAAAATAAATTATGCATGTGGAATTGTCAGTTTAAAAGGTCCAATTATTGTTGGCGCTCTAGTTCCTCGGAACTGAGTGCTTATCAATTTGCCCAAATGTCTGTAATTTTCGAATTTTTTGATGAAAATGGTCTTATATGTCTATAATTTTGAAATTGCATCAACTAGATTTTTTTCGATATTTATCTGATAACTATCATGACTTGTAATATCACCCGCTTCCGGCTTGACGTCGACTTCTGGGACACCCTGTATATATCATGCCAAAGGATTCTGATGATAGAGACAAAAAGATGAAATTGACGAACTGAATAAATTTCGTTTTCAACAGGAGTTTCTTAAGAAAATTGGTTAAAGCCCTGTGGACAGGAGCTTTGGCGCTCTTGTTCATACTTTGACAAGATTCGTTGTTATTTATCAAGATTAAATGAGCAATCTGAAAATGAGGACTGCACCATGGAACAAATCAAAGACTTCGAAGTTCATTCTCGGCCATAAAATGAACCAGTTCTTCTTGGATGCTTGTTTTTGAAGTCGGATTTATATTCTTTGAAATATTGGTAATATAATATTTTTCCTGGAGCTAAGCGGCCCTGGGCGAGTTCACTACCTGGATGGGTGACCGCTCCGGCTATAAATTTGAACAAGCGGATCAAAGCTCCTGGCTACAGCACTCTTCCAACACCACATAATACAATATCTGATGAATCCTCAGTTGAAGAACAGCAGCTCTTTAGTTCTCAGGCAGGAGAATATGAAAGCTTATTAGCATTAGCAAATTATATCTGATATTCATCTAAAGGCATTTTCAACAATTTCACTTCATTTGTGAAGCCCCTTTACAGCCAATCCTCTGAAATAGAACAAATTTAACATGTGTGAAATACATATTTATTTTTGACTTGTCTAGCCCCTTTACAGCTGTTTGTGAATTTATTATATCTGTTTTACGTTTATAAAACATTAGAGGAAATCTATTATAATTTATAATTTGTTATTAGTTTAATTTTATAGCAATTCATTATTTATTAGAGATTACATAAATTATTTTTTTTATTTATTTTCAATTTCGCAATAAAGCATAAAATTAATGTTGGTATCCATTATTGAATGTTATTAATTATGTTAAAATTCCAATTGATACGTTGATTCAAATTTATAAACTAGAATCTGGTTACACGTAGGGCTTCACACGAGACGAGAGTAGGCGAGAGTATAAAAAATCTCGTCTCGCTCTCGCCAATTCCCAACAAATTAAGTCTCGTTCTCGTCTCGTTATCAGTTGTCTCGTCTAGTCTCGCTTAATTCTGAATAACGATAATAAATACATATAAAAATATATGAACGAAATGGTATACAATAATAAATAATTTTGTAAAGCTATATTTATTACGCTCTTATACAAAAATATTTGTACATGTACCTACA
Organism: Halyzia sedecimguttata; assembly: GCA_937662695.2. Taxonomy (NCBI): domain Eukaryota; kingdom Metazoa; phylum Arthropoda; class Insecta; order Coleoptera; family Coccinellidae; genus Halyzia; species Halyzia sedecimguttata. The sequence continues at coordinate 102,538,979 of OW569414.2, forward strand.
TATTATTTTTAATTTTAAACACTGATAATTCCAACTTTTAAATTACTCGATGACCACGAATTTCAAACATAATCACGCTTGCAAGCATCACATCATTTTTCAATGATGTTCATGTTTTTGCCATCATCATACCTGCTGTGGAAAATAATCGTTCAACAGGTACGGATGTAGCCATTAATAAATCATCGGCCATCTTGGAAAGTGTACGAAGAACTTTTTCATCACTCTCCACTACTGTAAAATATTCTGATTCCTATTTAGCTCTTTCTAGCAGCAAATATTCTTCAAACTCAGCTTTCCAATATTTCGAAAGTTTTGTTGATGTTTTAAATAGGCTATGGATGTCGATACATTTTTTAATAGAATTGAACAATTTGGTATAGTTTTCAAAGAATACCTTCCCAGTGGGTAGATAATTGAGGGTGTTCTTGGCTTATTCTTCATAACACTTTTCGAAACATTAAATAGCTTCATTTCTTCACCAGTTTTATTATACGTAGTTCCACAGATGTATACAATAATTGTTCACATCTTCACTACAATGAGCACAAGAGAATATATTCCTCCAGATGTTCAGATAGAGATGAAATTTTCAAAGCATTGGGATTTACGGGCAATAAAAGTTGTCCGTTAAGTATTGAATTCATAATGGCATCCGTTTTTACGGTTCTGTATTCAATTTTTTCTTGAAAAATAATCTCAATTATCGCAAGGTCATAACGAATTAATACTCTTCTAAAAAAATCGTGTATTTCTAGAACGATCGAGGCATAATATTGACAAAATATATTGCTAATTATAGTGGAAACTTATCATATTCAATTGTTTTCTGTGGGTATTGAAAAAAGTCGAGTCATATATAAAACTTCATTGAAAAAATTTAATGAGACCAAAAACGAGACTCTCGTGTTGCGCTGTATGTGGTCTCCTATCGCTTATAATAATTTTGAAAACGTCTCGTCTCGTCTCGTTTTTACGAGACGAGAAAAATCTCGCTCTCGCATGAAGCCCTAGTTACACGGAAGAGTGGTTTCAATTAACCGCCAAGTTTGGTGTTCAAATCTCGCGCCTAACAAATATTTCATAACCCGGACATCAGGGTGCACTATTTTTAATTGCTTACAATTTGTTCGAAGTTTTCGCTTCTTCTTGGGTATATTCTGTGGTGTAAATCATAGTGGCTCCCACTACTCGCTAGTCCCCATTCTTCCACTTACCCCTAAATACGCCCTTGATAGGTCTACACGAATTGGAAACCACGATTCAATTTTATTCGGATATTACTTCAAATTGTTCACTATTCAATTTATATAATGCCCAACATTTATCATCGAAATTATATTTACATTCAACGAAATGTTGGATACAAGTTCGAATGATTTCCATTTCCAGCTCGAACGAAACTCCGAGCAAAATTTCCCCCAACGGCAATCTGAATCGGACCTATAATCACAAAATAACATTTACTCTCATTGGAAACATAAATACGATTTAATAATTTCAATACAATTCGAAATTGCAGGAAAAGAGGCAACCGTCATAAAGAAAATTAATTTCCGAAACTTACTCCATAATTAAATATAAACAAACTTTCTAGACAGTTGAAATTTAATAAGGAATCAGTTCAATTCCAGAAATGTTATTCTTAATTTTCTTGTGAAGTTCTATGGCTAATGAAAGGAAACTTTTCGTAGCAACGGGGGAAGTGATTAAATTCGGTTTTCTGCCGCTGAAAATTAGTTCTCCAACTACGCGTTCTTCACAAGGAAAACCGGAAAACTGGCTTGTTTTCTCCTGTTTGACTACAATTTTTCAAGAGCTCTATTCCCGGAGAACTTTTGGAATTCGTCATTCGATTAATGTCAATTTGAGTTGATATATTTCCGTGAGGTTGACGTGCAATGTAATTGGAGCAGGAATTCTGTAAGCAGATCATTTATTTTCAGATATGACAGAATAATAACGGAGGATGTCGAATTTTCTTTGAAAACTGCAAAATTTCACAATGGTATATTATTTTCTATTCTCTCTATATGCCAAAGATGAAGGACTAGTGGTAAGCTTTACTATGATTCTCTATATGTGTCCATAATGTATAGATTTTTATTTGAAAATCACCATTGTTTTCTTCATAAATTCAGAATCACTGAAAGTGGGGAGCACATTATTGCATTTCTTTTTGGATCTCTGGTTCCTCGGAACAGAGTGCTTATCAATTTTCACAAGTGTCTGTGATTTTCGAATTTTTTGATGAAAATGGTCTTAAACGATTTGGTTCGACTCAATGATCAAGAATCCATGGTCGAAATTGATTCTGTCCGGCGGGTCTGGCCACAGACACGATAACTTTCGAACGGAATGAGCTAGACAGTTGAAATTTTCAGAATAGCTTTGGGAGATAAATATCTCCGATAAGTGCGTTATTGGACAAAATCAGCCAGGACCACGGAAAAAATATATTTTTCGAATTCAAATTTTCTTTAAAATTTTTCATCATAAGAATCCATTGATGTCATTTTCACCTCTAACAAATTAATACTTTCGGAGATACGATTTTTGGCGCTCTAGTTCCTCGGAACTGAGTGCTTATCAATTTGCCCAAATGTCTGTAATTTTCGAATTTTTGGCTGAAAATGATCTCAAACGATTGGGTTCGACTCACTGATCAAGAATCTGAGGTCCAAATTGATTCTGTCCGTCGGTCCGGCCGGCCGGCCGGCCGTAGGCACGATTACTCTCGAACGAAAGGAGTTAGAGGATTGAAATTTGCAAGGTGGGTTTGGAGCGTAATTATCTCGGTGAAGTTCGTTAATTGGCTAAATCCATCGAGCGGTTTTGGAGTTATGGCCAATTTTAGTAAAAACATTCTTTATGAATATTTCCGAAACCGATCACCCGATCTATCTGAAATTTAGCATCAAATTGTAGAATCATGACCTTCATACGTTTTGTATTGACCAGGTTACCGCAAAGTGTCAAAAAAAATGTTTGAAAATTAAAAACGGAATGAGCTAGGCAGTTGAAATTTTCAGAGTAGGTTAGGGAGATGGAAATCTCGGTTAGGTTCGTTATTGGGCGAAATAGGCCAGATGGTTTCGGAGAAACAAAAAAAAAATTTTTTTTAAGTAACAAATTTCAAATTCAATTTTTATTTAAAATGCAGTTTTACCATATAAATCCATTGATATCATTTTCAACTCCAACAAGCTAATACTTTCGGAGATATGATTTTTCGAAATTTCAATAATGAATCGTACTTCTATGTTTTCACAGAATGTTATCATTATTCTATCTAAGCTTTATTATATGATCTGTGTTCATAATCGTACATTTCATCCTGTTCTATAAGAGAGAGTCAAATTCATTTCAGCTCTTTTAATTTGATTTCTTCCATGGTGCAGTTCTCATTCTCAGATTGCTCATTTAACCTTGATTAATAAACTATTATTTGAATTTCCTTTACGATGCAGTTCTATCATAAGAATACATTGATATAATTCCCAACTCTGAGAAACCAATACTTTCGGAGGTATAATTTGTCTGTTCGAAATAGAGCGCCAGAAAGCTCCTGTCCACAGGGCTTGAACCCATTTTCAATATTAAATCGTATTTCACAGAATGCTGTATCAAAAATTATCGTCCGTACCTATGAATGTCATCTGTGTTCATTCCTACATTACATCATTATAAGAGCTATTATTACTCTGTCTCTCTGTGGATAAGAGACATCGAGTCATGTCAAACAATGTATGAGTGAATGCAAAATGAACAACGGAATAACCTCAGCTATCATAGATAGCTCTTGTATAATCCATGTGATGATGATAGAAATATAAACTTTGGTGAGTTAAACACATTGGGTTCAGAATATCTCCATTAAAAACGAAAATAGAATATCGGCTAAGCTTCAATTGATATAATAGAATTTTCATAGTAGATTTGAGGAATGAATATCTCCGATAAGTTCGTTATTGGGTAGAATTAGTCAGTTGGTTCTAGATTAATAATTTTTGGCAATCTTGTTGAATTTAAATGCTTTTATGATGTTTGAATATAATTTCCTTTTTTATGTTTGATTTTAATTTCTTTTATGATGAAGTTCTATCGTAAGAATCTATTGACATCATTCCCAACTCCGAAAAACCAATACTTACGGAGATATGATTTCTCCAAGTTGGTTCACATTAAACATTACAACAATTATACAGGGTGAGTCTTAAAGTTGTAGATTAATGCAACCAATGGACAAATTTGGCCTACTCATGTTTAAAAAAAAACCTAAGGCTATTATAAACGTGAAGGAGGTTATAACTGTATGATTTCAAAAGTTGTTATGAATAACTAACGGTTACTCAGAACACATAAGCAATTACTATCAGAAGTTAATTAGGTAAGTAAGGCAACATAGTCACACAAACCATAGAATTTTTTTATTTCATTTATTGTATGACTGTTCTATAAGAAACATCTTTCAATCAATTGGAATGCAACAATCGCTCAAAAAATCAAATCTTGAAATTTTCGAAGCCGATTTTTTCGAAAACAATGAGGTTTAGAGCTTTCGACCAAGAGTACCATTTTTAAAGAGAAATATTTGAGAATTTCAAACCAGTCAAACATTTCGCAGAAATGTCAGTGGTGTTCTAGTCAGGGGAGTTGTAATATCGAATGAACTCCTATCTACGCCCTTGAAAATGTTTGGAACATGTGAAAAATATTTGAAGTTAACTTTCAACGAGAACTATTGCTGCTTTGAGAAGTATCGGAATATCTTCAGCCGCTTTGGAGTTATTGCCAAAAAACAAATTTTTGTTCTCCAAATTTAACATCCTGTATCTCATGAACGCTCGCCCGCCTTAGGATATATGTTTATGGAAACTTTTGTTGATGAAAAGTAGTCTTCTATCTGATATTGAAGTCTAGCTACACACTCACTCACCTTCTATATAATGATCAGAACTAAATGAATTCTTGCATTCTGTTCCTTTCCTGGTCTCGAACTTCTGATCATAATCACAGATAATCAAATTGACGTACCCTCAACAAAGAATAAAGTTTCTCCTTATTTTTCTAGGCTGCTATTCTAGAAACAAAGCAAACGTTCCTTCCTTTCTCAGAAACCAGTTTAATTTCCATTTGCTGGGATCCGAGCAACAAGTAATTACTCCTCCAAAGTAAAACGGTTAATTGAAAAAGGTTGACAAGCACGAGCAATAAGAGTATTATGCATATTAGGGCTGAGGAATCAGGCAAAATTGAAACAATCTAACCGTGTAACATGGTAGATTAGTTGCAGATGGAGCGCACTCTGAAATCCTCTCCTTTACCTCGACTTCGGCAGTGGCGTTGCTATTTCTACCCGTAGGTTTGAAGGGGAATCGTAGAAATTCATGAATCCTAAAAATATATCACCATTATCTTTTAGTTTCAGCTATCAGAGTCAATAATTTGTATCACTTATTTTGGAAGAAATGAGAGTAGTTGTTTGCAAACACATCAACAGTTACAGTTAGCCATTATTTCTATAGAAAAATTATTGCAAGCTTCACTCAAAAGTTCATTATCTACTCATCATATTTTGCCTGCTTCCTCTTTTCTCCGTTAACATACATCATTCTTCTTAGAGTGCTACATCAGTCAGCAATTCGAAAAATAAGTCATCAAATTGTGAATAATCTGGAAAATCTTGTGGAAAAGTGATAGGAAAAATATAAATTCTTGAAAAGCACTGACTTGAAATACGAAGCTTTTGCGCGAATATTCTATTGTCTTTTCATGCCAAACGAACCCTCACGAAATACTGCAACAAGTTATATATTCTTTTGAACCTCAAGCATTACGATTTGTGTTTTATCTAACAATAAATCATGTGTATGAAAAAAGTGTTAGCAGAGGTTAGTGTAACGGGGTACCATATAATTTGATATATGATACTAGAGCTTAGGAAAAAACCTCAGCAAAAAACCCTATCTCCCCGTAAGTGTTGTGATTTATGAAAATTGAAATTGTTATGTAAATATGCTGAAATATAAATATTGAAGGGCATCTTTTTCTTTACTATCGCTTCTTTCTTCAACAAGCAGAGAAGTTTCTCCAAGGTACCCCAAACTCAATCTGGAAAAGAGAAAAGGAGAAATCGAGCAAATTAAAAATGAGATATTCTATATTTTATTAAATAGATTTGAAACTAGCTACCCATTCTAAAAAAGATTCAGAAACGTTATGAATAGCCCTAAAACCATCTTTGAATCTATATATGCGACAATTATTAACTAAATGATATATGGTTTCCTCTGCTTCCCCGCATTCACAACTAGGGCTCTCAACTGAGTTCCATCTGAAAAGCATGTTGTTGCAACGACCATGACCGGTTCTTAGACGATTCAGAATAGACCATATTTTCCTTGGAAGATCAAACTCCGGAACTCTATTTGAAGGATCAGAAATTAAATCTTTGTTGAATAAATCGCAAGAAATTCATTCAGACCGCCAAACTTCCTTGTCACTTTTATTCAAATTAAGAAAACAGTTGGACCATAAAGGGTTTCTTGACTTCAATCTAGGAATCTTATTGTCTGGAATGTAGGAGATAATCGGAAATGAATTCGGAAAAGAATGAAATTTATTCCAAGAATTTGAAACACCTGCTGTCTGCGAATGTGGGGCGAGCCAATGTTTGAAAGAACTGGCAACCAATGAATAGGATTTGATCTAATAGTTCCAGTGATGATCCTCATAGATGAATTCAGCTGTGAATCAATTTTCTGAGTATGAGCACTATTAAACCAGACGGGGCAACAATATTCAGCGGCAGAAAAAACCAAAGCTAACGCTGCCTTTCGAAGAGGAGTAGCTGCATCAGCACCCCATGAAATACCACCTAATTTCTGCACAATATTATTTCTTGTTTTCAACGTCAGACGCAAGTCATCCAAATGGGCTTAGGAATTCAAAGAGGAATCTAGTTTCACTCCTAGATATTTAGGATAAGAATTACGCTGTGACTAGAGTCCCGACTCGGGACCCGTGTCTAGTCCCGACTAAAGACATCAAATGACGTCATTAATATTATTGTCGGGACTTGTGATCCGCCCCGAATCGGGACTCTCATACGGTCCCGACTTAATAGGAGACGTTTTGAGGTTATGTTCGTATAGCCGTAATATTATTGATAAACATTACAGGTAGTATATGCTTTTATGTGGAAGGTGCGCATTTGTCCATTTGTCACACTAAATAGTAGTGGGAACTGTGAAGATTAGGTAAAATAACCGGAAATGTATTCGTAAGTATGCTTTTAATATCTGATGTTCCCGCTCTTACTTGTGCTTTTAAATTTGTAGGTTTGAAATTGGCAAAAAATTTAGCTCTTATTCTGATGTCAAAGATTTCGTCAATCAATATGAAAACAATACATACACGAAGTTTTGGAAACGGGATGCTAAACTTATTTCGTCGAATCACAGCAAACGCCCTATGAATATTCTTACCTCAAATATTCTTGCATTTATGGAGGGCAACAATTTCGACCTACGATATATTCTTACCTCAAATATTCTTACATTTATGGAGGGCACCAATTTCGGCCAAAAGGGAAAGGAATACAAAGACTTTTAAAAGGGAAGATTTGTGTCCGGCCTTCATTTCATTTTGTCCGGATATCAAAGGCCACTCATTACAAATAAGAAAGTTTAACGAAGAACATAATCACGAGAGAACAAAATAAATGTTTTCGTTTTTGCCCCAGCAGACACAGTTGCCTGATGATGCAAAAGAAACTGCTAAGCATTTGCTAAGTCAGAGCTGATAGGAAATTGGTGCGGGAAAATTTACAGCTAATAACTGTAATATTACTCTAAAAGACCTATCAAATTTACAAAGAACCCAAGTTAAAGGAGATAGCTTGAAAAAATGTATTCAATTCATTAAACAGAAAAATGCTGATGTGGTCCTTTTCAAAGACGATATTGACAATTTTAAAGGTTTATTTGTTCAGACTCCAGAGATGAAAAGTACCATGGCTGCGTTTCCTGAATTTTTGGCTATTGGTGCGACCTACAGACTACTGAACATTGGAATTCCCATTTTTTTAATAATCATTGAAGATGGTAATTGCCAGCGACCGTAAGCGGGTCCCGAGTCGGGACGGATCACTGATCCCGACAATAATATTAATGACGTCATTTGATGTCTTTAGTCGGGACTGGACACGGGTCCCGAGTCGGGACTCTAGTCACAGCGTAAGAATTATGTCTCAAGAAAGAATCACCGAAAGATACACTCAATGTTCTATATTTTTCATGATTGTCCGAATGAAAGCAAGAAACCTCAGTTTTATATGGATTCGCACACAAATGCCACTGAAATAGGCAATATATCAGGATTTCAAAATCTGTAGATAGATAAATAAATAAATAAATGAATAAATAAATAAATAAATGAATGAATGAATAAATGAATGAATAAATAAACAAATGAATGAATAAATAAATGAATAAATAAATAAGTAAATAAATAAATAAATTAATAAATGAATAGAGAAATATATAAATGAATATATAAATTAATAAATGGATAAATAAATAAATGAATGAATAAATGAATAAATGAATAAATGAATAAATAAATAAATAAATAAATAATTAAGTAAATAGATAAATAAATAAATAAATAAATAAATAAATAAATAAATAAATAAATAAATAAATAAATAAATAAATAAATAAATAAATAAATAAATAAATAAATAAATAAATAAATAAATAAATAAATAAATAAATAAATAAATAAATAAATAAATAAATAAATAAATAAATAAATAAATAAATAAATAAATAAATAAATAAATAAATAAATAAATAAATAAATAAATAAATAAATAAATAAATAAATAAATAAATAAATAAATAATTAAATAAATAAATCAATCAATAAATAACTAAATATATAAATGAATCTGCAGTATGAATGAAGGAAGTGTTTCAACTGAAAAAATGCATTGAGCATCAAAAAACTATCAGATCCTCACGAAATGACATAAACTCGCAGGTCATCGTCTACGACTAAGGACCAGGTATCAAATTGATCGGATTTATAATTTGTTGAGTTATTGAGCAACTAACAACAAAAAACAGATGGGTATGACTTCGGAACTGTGTGCCGGATTATGCTCATTAACGAACTATATAATGCTATCTCTTTCCGTTCAAGAGTTATCGTGACAACAGACGGCCGGCCGGCCAGACAGAATCGAATCTGACCTAGAATTCTTCATCACTCAGTCACACCTAATCCTTTAGGTACATCTTAAGCAAAAATCTCCCTTCTGAAATATTTGCAGTTCACTTTCTGTTGTACTTTGGCATGTGAATATATCATACTGTGAGGAATTTCAGAATAACTGTCAACAAAATATAGTTCTGAAGATTTTCGCTTGGTGTCCGATGAAGAAATCGGATTTAGTCTCCGAAACGTTAGTTGCTTTATCGTTATATTGTATCCTAACTGTTTATTAGGCAATTTTGTATATATTGCTTCTGACAAATTTCTTGTGTTTCTAGTGCTGAAGCTATTCCAAAATAATAAAATTTTTGACTTCATTGATTTAGAAAAGAAAACCCAGAAAGGAATAATTTATTTTCTATTGTATTTAGAATTCAAAAATCGAATGAAAACAATTTGTGCCATCCGCACCCTGCTTGCTGTGCGTACGGACTTTCTCTCCAAAACTGCTCGGGGAGAAATTTATAAAACGATGTATACTATTTATAAATATTATCTCGTCAGTAACATAACCATAACGAAAAAAAAAATAAAAACGGTAAAGGGTTTCTACGCTTTCACCTTCTTATTTTTGAAAAGGTTGATATAAAACTGGCTTTCAAAACCTCCACGAAAATTAAACGACTTCTAAGAAATAAATTCGATAAAATTCCGCACATGTTAAAATCGGGTATATATGAAATTATATGTTTAGATTGCAACAAATGCTACGTCGGGCAAACAACCAAAATCATTCTCACACGGTATGAAGAGCATACGGGACACATTCGGAACAACAACGTCGACAAATCTGCGGTTGCAAATCACGTTTTAACAACTGGCTTCTCAATTTCAGGAAATTCCGTCAAATAGTTGAAAAATTTCAACACAGTGTACTTAGGAACACTTGAAGGGATCGAAATGTATAAGCGAAAGGATATTTCACTCAATAATGATATAACCCCTATTAACAACTCATTATTCACAAAAATCGGTTCATAGCTAAGGTTATAATGTCAACCCATACTTGAGTGTAGAAATTGATAGTATGCTTTAGTAACGCTTCGTCTATGAAGATGGAAACTTTGTTTCCGAAACATACGTCAGACGACAAAAATTGTAATGAACAAAGCTGTAGTTACTTTTGTAACTACATCATCAAATAATGTACAGTTCAAGAAATAAAACGATCTTCTTATTTGATTTAAAAAGGTTTTATTTGCATATTTTCAATGATCAGTTAATAACGAGACTTCAATAAACAGAAATTGTCTTCAAATATTCTATTCTACTCTTCCGGCAATCTCAATGAATGTGTGCTCCGAAATTTTGTTATCAATTCCAGATGTGGACCCTGAATACGGAGCGCCGCTGCCACTGTTTCATTCCTCTTTATCTTCCTCTACCTTCCACATGTTCATCTGCGTTGTGCTAATTAGTTTTCAAACCTAATACCCCAAAAGCTCTTTGATTTCTTCTGCCATCTGAAGAGGTGAAATTAGAATTAATTGAAAACTTTCCATTTACATTACTTCATGTATCCATTTTTTCTCGTTGTTTATTTCCCTGAGGGAATTGTTATTGGATCAATAGTGGGGCGAAACGAATGATTATTTATGGGTGTGGTTTAACCTGTAAATTATTGTTTGCGTTCAGAAAGTCGGAGAATTATTTGTTTGTCGAATGAAAACTGTAGTTTTCGATAGTTTCCAATTCCAATACATATAACAGAAATGGGGGATAACAAAGCCACTTTCCTCGTCTGCCAGACACTGGTCATTTTTAAAGTTTGAATATAAAATTGATTAAAATTCTCATCAAATTATATTGCCAAGAATGGCATAGCTATTCTGTGTTTTGTTTGTGATGAGGCATTATCCTCATAAGTAGAAGTTTAAGTTTTCGCATTCGATTTGTTTTAGGAACTTATCATTTTAGTGTCGTCAGCACAGAATACACTGAGGTGCTATATTTACGGGAATCATTGAAACACTTGACGAAAACGAAAACATAACTCTATTTTGAGGAGACCTGTTTTGGTTACCAACGGTAACTCGGCCAAATTTTTACTGACCACCCTCTCGGGTGATCCTAGCGTTATATCTGCCCAATGGGTTAAAGGACCTGCGCCTGCTAAGGTTTATACCTGACGGCTGGAAGGTTATTCTCCCGTTTTCCGATGACGGGAATTTTCCTATCAATAGAGAAAGTGGAATTAGAAAGTTGAGGGTTGGGCCCATGAATTTCATTGTTACAAATGTACAGATATCTTTCCTCTGAGTCATGGGATGATAAACTCGGTTCGACCCAGGTACTATGTCGAATCAACCTTGTCATCACAATAATGTCCGATTGAATATGTAGATCACTAAAGTACGAGTATAATACAAATAGAGGGGGACCAACAACTGATTCTTGGGGAACTCCCCAAGTCTTTCAGAAGAATATGAGTTACTGACCCGCACACAGGTTTTTTCTGAGGAAAAATATTGATCATTAGTTGATTGATTGTTCATTAGTTGAGAGACCACAGCAGTTTAGTCATGGTAGATCTTCTATTCACAAACCCATGTTGCTGATTTGGATTCATTTTTGGTTGAAGTGCGAACTCCAAAACCGTTTCGACTGTAAGTGATTCCATTACGTCGCACACAATCAGTGTCAAACTCTAGGGCGTTAATTCCTGAGATCAAGTGTATACCCCTTTTTGCTTATTTGTTAGGCCAGGAACAGCGTGCTATCATTTTGCCCAGATGTCTGCAGTTTTGACATTTTTCTCCGAAAATGGCATAGTGAAAACTATGCACCGAGTGTAAGTTGCAACAACCCATTCCACGAGGTTGAATCATTGCAGATTGCTCCTTTAATCTTTATAAATAAATTTAATGACAATTTTTGAAGCATTAAAGCATTGTAGATTGCTCTATTTTTTTTAAAAGATTTAAATTTTTGAAGCATTTTTTCAAACGACACTTTTTAAATTCAATTTCTTTCATGATGCAGTTTTATCATAGGAATCCATTAATATAATTCCCAACTCTGAGAAACCAATACTTCCGGAGATTAATTTGTCTATTTGAACAAGAGCGCCAAAAAGCTTCTGTCCACTGGGCTTGAACCAATTTTTTCAAATGAACTATCACAAAGTAACGGACTACTGTATCCATTATTTTTCATTAAAATTTCAACACTTGATTCTTGATTTTCGTGCAAAAACATATCTGTGTATGACTACATCTTCCAAGCAGTTTATATACGTGAAACATTTTCATAGTAACAACAGATGAAAAATTTTCTTCAACAGTCGCCAGGTGTTGAGAATTGTTGTTGTGTTTGAATTCACATAATATCTTCTCAAATTCAAATGTGAAAAATACGTAATTACTAAGACTTCTATGAAGAGAAGAGAACGTTGCGTAGTTATCTGACAGGAAAATGAGCATAACCTAACATTTTCAAATTATACACGGTGAAATGAAAATTTCATGGCCCACCGGGAGACTTTGTAAAAGTGAATGGAGTATATATCTGAATTGAACGCTCTTTTGCATGTACAAGATGTGAATCCTGGATATCTTGGAGCCGAGTGAAACTTTTGTGAATCTTACATTTCTACAGAAGCAGCGTTACATTAAGTTTAAGAATATTAGAATCACTCAACAGTGACCATAAATCTGAACTTTAATCAGGTATTCTGACTCTGATAGGATATGGCGTCAGATGTGGGAAATTACTGTAGGTCACCATTTTATCCATGATTTCATCCCACATTCCAACAAATCGAGCTGCACATCTGCCAAAAAAAGTACAATCCAGCACGCCCGACATTTATGTCCCAATCTTGTTCCAACGTTTTCCGATGCACCTTCGGTACATCCGCTGGGTGCAGACCTGGAACTGGTGACCTGTTTGTAATTCATGTTACACATTCGACGAGTAAAACTCATTTGTTAATCCGACGGAACGCCGGGATGAGTCCGCACGGAATTACAAGACCTGCAATTTCGTCTGTCACGTCGATTGAAATCTCCAACTTGTCAATATCTATTTGCATCCATTTGTATGCTGCAGAGCGCGCACTATGTCGAACGATATATATAGTTATGCCTATATATTTAATTATACGAGGCAGTGCCCAAGTCAAGGAACAGGATTGGAATTCAAAGCTCGAGCTCAGTTGAATCCTTGTGACACTGATATTTATTATTATTTATTAGTAATACGTGTGAGGACGGCAGTTGCCACAAAATTTCGGACTGAAGATAGTGGCTCTCTAAATCTTTGAGCAGATGTTTCTAAATTGATGCAATAGGTTTGAAAGATGGCTCTCAAGCAAAAATTCATTGGGATATTTACATCACTTTTGCGCGTATGTTCTGGGGAACATCGCCTTATCATTTTGCCCAAATGTCTGTAACATTCAAATTTTTTGACGAGAATGATCTCAAACTATTTAGTTCGACACCCCAATGAAAAATTCGAGGTCAAATTTGATTCTGTCCGGCCGTTACCACGATAACTTGAGAACGAAAAGAGCTAGCGAGTTGAAATTTTCAGGGTGGGTGGCGCATTCCAATACGACGGACAAGTTCGTTAATGGGCATAATCGGCCCAGTGGTTTCCGAGTAATAATTTTGTTTTCAACCAATGTAAATCCGATCGAATTGACACTTGGTGAATAGTTGTAGAATATGAACCTAAGCACGTTTGTGAAATTTTGTGCGAATCGTTTGGCTAGAAAATTATTAAAGAATATTTTTGTTGTCACGATAACTTGACAACGGAAAGAGATAGCGGCTTGAAGTTTTCAGGTTAGGATGTGAATCAGAACGTGACATTTCAGTTTGTTTATGAGCCTAATCGGCCAAATGGTTTTAGAGTTATAGTCATCTGAAATTTGGTTGTTTTTTGTTCCTCATTAACACGAAAAATACTAAACCGATTGAATTCAAACATGGTTATTGGTTGTAAAATGCCAACGCGCAAGGAAAATTCTTGCAAAATTTCGTGAGGATAGTATTTGTAGAAAATTTTTTAAAAATCATTGAAAATTGAAAAAAAAAATTCTATAATTCAGTAACTATTCGTTTGAAATTGCTGAAATTTTACAAGAGCCTTCATAACCTAACTCTACTGCCAAATGTCATGGTTTAACAAGATCGGTTAAATATTGTTGGAGATTCGAGCAGCCTTGTGTGAGTTCAGTAGATGGGTGACCGTTGCCTCGATAACTTTCGATCGAAAGGAGATAGGGACTTGCAATTTTCAGGGTAGGTTGCGTATCCGAAAGGGAGACTTGAATTCGTTTTTGGGCATAATCGGTCTAATGGTTTCCGAGTTATACCCAGCTGGAATATTATTTCCTTGATAACTCAAGAAATAAATATTCGATCGAATTGAAGATTGGTAACTAGTAGTAGAAAATCAACACAAAGGCGTGTTCAAAATTTTGTAAGAACCGTACATCTAGAAAATTTGAAAAAAATGATGACGAAAAGAATTTTAAGAACCGTAACCATAGAAAATTTCAAAAAAATCACGAAAAAAAAAATTGGTTCAAGCACTGACGTGAAGTCAGAAGCTTTTGCGCGTATGTTCTATTGCCCATTCTTCTGTATTCGACACCCTTAATCCAATACAGGAGAATGGACAACATAATTTACCATGGTAAATTCGGTTAAGGGTGTCCAATACAGAAGAATGGACAATAGAACATACGCTCAAAAGCTTCTGACTTCACGTCAGTGCTTGAACCAATTATTTTGTTCTAAGCCCCTTCCCCTCCAAGTAAGGCTTGCCCCACTTACAACCGGTTCCATTTGATCATTTTCGGTTTCAACCTAAAACGTATGAAACCCTTTCACAAATACAAGTTCATCACATGTTTCATATTAGGCTTTGTGTTTTCTTCCGATTGACAGATCAGTTGCTAGTGAACAGTAATAATGAACGTATAGAAGTGGTCCCCCAAACCGATGCGGTGGCTAGCCCGGATCACGAAGGAATGTTGATGGTAAAATCGACAAATACTTCGCCGTGTCTTTCAATACGGGGTCTTCATAAATAATTGTAACATCTCCGTTGGCTTCGGATTTTTATTTGCCACTCCTCACTTATGTTCGGTTTATATCATAGAATTTCTAAACTGACAGTCAATATTGAATTATTTTCAATTCTTAAGATTCTTTTTGAAATTCATGAATATTCAGTTTCCAAATTATTTAAATCAGAAAGAACTTATGATTTGGGACAAAACACATTGATTGTGATGTTCTATTACCGCAATGGTACATTAATCAATGGAGGATGGATTAACTCTGTAGAGGCCTGTAAAAATGAATTTCTGGCGAAATATACTGATGATCAGATTCTAGAATGTTCTCTGAAAACCCGCATCAGAGGTGTTGTAATCAGATTTATGCAGACTGGAAACGTTAACAAGGGAAAATAGACAAGGAGAGCTTAAGTTTCTCAAGAAGTTGTTGAAGAACTGTGAACACGAGTTGAACAAAATCCTCAAATGTCCCTGAATAAATTATCTTTACAGTCTGGTGTCCCCTTGAGTACTTTGAGTACTTGCCACAAAGTGTTGAAAAAAAAACCTAAATTATTATCCATACAAAATAATGACAGTAACTCCTACCAATAGATATTTCAAGTCCCATAGAGTACTGCTATTGGTTTTTAAATAATCTTAACGTCGACAGATTATTGGACTTGACTTTTCTTAGTGATGAAGGTTCGTTTCACTCGTTGCGTTATGTGAATTATCAAAACTACAGATTTTGGACATCTCAAAATCCCCACAGTTGTATGGAGAGTACATTACATTCGCAAAGAGTTGGTGTGTGGTTAGCAGTTTATCGTCGTAGAATATATGGACCAGTTTTCTTTCATGACACCATTAATGGTGAAAGGCAACTGCCCACACTACTTCTGCAAATCTAAGCTATTTGCAGGAGTTCTATGACAACTGTTTTAATAAGTCGAGGACTCCAGCCTTCTTTTCCAACACGCTCTCCAGACTTGACTCTCCTGGACTTTATATAACAATACGATAATATTGAGGACCTCCAATTATCAATAACAATGTGCTGCCAAAATATTGGCCCACAAATGTTAAAAAATATATTTGACAATAAACGAAAAAGAATTTATAAAGGCCTTGAGAATAATGGTCCACATTTTGAACATTCGATGTGAGTTCATTGTTAGAATTCTCACAAATGGCCAAACTACCGAACTGGGAGTTATCTTATAGTTCTTAAATGTATTTTGTCCATTTGTATTGATTTATTATCTGCATTCAAAAATGTAAATTAGTTCAACAGTATGCAGTTATCAGTACTTATATCTTCTTAAATTCTTAATAGGATTTCAAAAATTCTTCCATTCAAACACAAGGGAACAGATTATTCATATATTATTATGTTCAATAGCTAATATGAAATTTCTTAGGACTTAGGAGAATAGAATCCCAACTAATGAATAATTCACTCGATTCCATCAGCTCGTTATGCAATGTACCCAGAATCACGTGTAATAAAAAACCAAAAAGTCATTTATTTGAAAATTTCACTTTTTCGAACTTTATTATTTTATTCTATTGTCATAAGTTCATGAATACCGTTTAGAATGTTTAAGAATGATTATCAACCTTCTGAGAATAATTCAAAGACATTTTTGGGTACTAAAGAGGAGGTCACACTGTCAATCTGCCATCAATCTCGCATCCGTTCAGTCCGTGTCCTTGATCACGATGAGACTGATGAGGATTGATGGACTAACGAAGCAAATTAATACGGATTAATATTCCATCGAACCATCAGTTTCCCGTCAATTTGATATCAATTCATGATTGATCTGATGCGAGACTGATACCTTACTGATACCAGATTTACCGTGTAACCTTCGTCTATGGATCCTGGTATGGCTTATCCGTGGTTTTGCAAACTTCCTTGGGACCATTTTCTCTATCTGTATCTAAATCGGCATTACTGGAAGAAAATCGAAATTCAAAATCTAATAATCTACTTGACCTTTGCCCACATTTAATAATTACACAATTCATAATTATATTCGCTAGATTTGATCTGACAAATGAATCCTATGAAGTCATGTGCGAGTGTAGGACAGTATATTTAGGGCCGATATATTCACCGATCTGTAAACTTTCAAGTAGCCTTACCGAAAGGAAAGTATTCTGTAATTGTTTATTCATTTCTCTGTTATACGAAGTGATCTACAAATATGTGAAACATCTGTGAAACATGAATAGATTTTATTACTTAAAAGGGTGTCGGTAAATTTAACGAGCACGTAGTTAACGAATACTTTACGGAGAGGTTGAATAAATCGGCCCTTAAACTGTAAATCTTCTTTTCACAGCAACTCTGCAGGTTATGCAACGAAATTTACAATCAACTAATACTTACAATTGTTCCTAAAAACGAGTCTTAACACATTAATTTGAGTTAATATTCGATCTCAAATATACACCAAAGTGCACGTACACTGTTTATAAAATTTGTGGACCATAGAGTGCTCTATTTGAGAGACCATATACGCGAAATATCAATGAATTAGAAACAGACCGGTCCGCTCCTGTGATTCAGCAAACGTTTCCAGGAATGTTCAGATTGTCCGTGTTATTTTAATCAGAAATTGAATTACATGATGATAGAATGAGATTATTATTATTATCGTTGTCCGTGATGCAATTATGCGTCATTGTGAAATGGCAGATGGCCTAAATGAAATTTCTCATTTCGAGTGGATTCAGTAATTTTACTGAAGGGATACTTCATGTTAATGTTGCCATTCGATGACGTGTAATTGCAGTCTGCGCCCAGAAAGATTTGCAGAACTCATTGCTCCGGTTGCACAGACTTTCCCGTACTTCCAGTTCGCGATAGATAATTTTGAAGAGGCATTGAATGCCCTGGCCGTATCTCGTACGGAAATTGTGGTAAATATCAGGGCACTAATGAAATGAGCAGCTCTTCAGAAAGAAAGAATTGTATAATTTTCTTAGCCCGATGGGATGTTCTGACTGAGGTTCGAATAGGTCTGGTAATAAAGGAGAATTACGGAATGAGGGCAATGCTGCTTTCTACAAAAATTACGGCTGCAGTTATCTAACGGTGGGGTTCACGAAACATTCATTGCTCTAGAGCTGTGGTCGTCAAACCGAGGCTAGAGGATGATTTTCTTTGTGGACCACTACATTTATACTTTTTTTTCCGCTTGAGAGGAAAAACCTTTTACAGGCTTGCGCTGAGAGACTCCGTTCTCTCAGGAGTGTGAGACTCCGGTCGTTACTTGGTTACTCACTAAAAAAATGGGTTCAAGCCCTGTGGACAGGATCTTTCTGGCGCTCTAGTTCAAACAGACAAATTATATCTCCGAAAGTATTGGTTTCTCTGAGTTGGGAATTATATCAATGTATACATATGATAGAGCTGCATCATAAAGGAAATTCAATTCAAATAATAGTTTATTTATCAAGATTAAATGAGCAATCATGAGAATGAGTACTGCACCATGGAAGAAATCCAATTAAATCTGGCCAATTTTGCCCAATAACGAACTTAACCGAGATATTCATCTCCCTAACCTACTCTGAAAATTTCAACTACCTAGCTCATTCCGTTCGAGAGTTATTGTGGAAAAACTTTTTTTAAATTTTCTAATTTTTTTATTTACACTTTGCTGTAATCTGGTCAATACAAAACTTCACATGCGTATAAAGGTCATGATTCTACAATTTGATGCTAAATTTCAGATAGATCGAACGAACTTGTCCGAGATATTTACGCTCCAAAACCACCTTGCAATTTTCAATCCGCTAACTCCTTTCGTTCGAGAGTTATCGTGCCTACGGCCGGTCGGCCGGCCGGACAGAATCGATTTCGCACTCGGATTCTTGATCAGTGAGTCGAACCAAATCGTTTGAGACCATTTTCAGCCAAAAATTTCAAAATTACAGACACTTGGGCAAATTGATAAGCACACTGTTCCGAGGAACTAGAGCGCCAAAAAAACAAGTTTCGTATGACAATTGCCCAAAACAGGTTTAAAGTACCTACAAATAGTAGGTATTCCATAAAACAAATATGAAAGAAGATAAGTAATAATAAAAAATTACCTTGTAATCGATCAAAAATTTCCTGATCTACGTTCACCAAACTACAGAATTATGCTTTCAATATTTACGTAATATTTTCAAACATTTTCGGGTGAGGTCCCCGTTGCATCGCTAAAATACTAGTATTTCAACCCCAATATTTTTGAAGTTACAATATTCCCTTCTGTCAAGTTGACATTATGAGAATTCATACATAGAATAATAATTATATCAATCTGTGAAATACGATTTACATTGAAATTTTAAAAAATCATATCTCCGAAAGTATTAGCTTGTTAGAGTTGAAAATGATATGAATGGATTCTTATGATAAAACTGCTTATTAAAAAAAAATTGATTTGGAATTTGTTTCGTAAAAAAAAATTTTTTTTTTGTTACTCCGAAACCATCTGTCCGATTTTGATCAATAACGAACTTAGCAGAGATATTCATCCCCCAAACCTACTCTGAAAATTTCAACTCTCTAGCTCATTCCGTTCGAGAGTTATCGTGCTTACGGCCGGCCATCCGGCCGGACAGAATGAATTTCGACCACGGATTCTTGATCAGTGAGTCGAACCAAATCGTTTAAGACCATTTTCATCGAAATATTCCAAAATTACAGACATTTGGGCAAATTGATAAGCACTCAGTTCCGAGGAACTAGAGCGCCAAAAACTCTCGCACGTTCCTTGGAGTAGTTCTTCGTCCTGCCCTTACAGCGTCCATTAACAAAACAGATGAGCTGCAAGCGGCCTTCGCAGTTGATGGGACCTGATGACTCGAAGGTGATCCGAGCCAAATGCTCGGCCAGAGAAAATCTTCAATTCGGTCACGTAGTTCGCTCTCATTCCACCTAGATATCCTATGATTAGTACAACCAACCTGATGACTCGAAGTGATCTGAGCAACACCGCTTGCTGCATTCTGTGCGCTAAATCCACAGCCAGGGATTTGTAGGCCCGAATAATCTTCAATTCGGTCACGTAGTTCGCTTTTATTCCGCCTACGCATCCTATGATAAGTACAACCATCCAAACTTTATGCTTTGGATACAGAAACCTCAGCTCGAACATTAAATCCTTGTATTTTTCCCTCTTCTGTTATTCTTTCTTCACTACATTATTTTTGGCGTGGGAGGAATATTCGAAAACAAACATTTACTTGAGCTCTTTGTCCAGCAGTACTATATCTGGCTAAAGGGTCGAGTTGTTGGGATAGCACAGTTCCAGAGGTACATATGGTAGCACTGGTTCTTTGTCTATCCTATAAACCTGCCTCAGATGGAAGTAGAGAATTCGGAGCGCATGATGGAGAATGGACTTTGCATGCAGATAGGATGCGCATCACAGTTTCCTGCTGGCTGTGGCATGCTCTGCACATTGTTAGGGTTTCCACTTTCATGATGTTTTTTATACGATCTTGTATATACAGGGTGTCCGGGGAATAACGGTACATACGCTTACCAGATATAGAGTTGGACTAGCTGATTACTGATTGACTATAAAAAATTTATTTCTGGATTTCCCTAGAAAGCTACAGGGTGATTTTCCAACTTCATGGAAATACTTAGACCATCATAAAATCTAAACTTATTAAGGATATTATTGAAACTTGGGAGGTTATTGGCACATGCTAAGGTCGAGTCAGAAAGATACCAATTATTTGATTACTCCAGGGCCGGACTAATTAAGCTTCATTTAAAGTGTTCAAGGTAAAAAAAAACACTTTGTATTTCGAATTACAAATAATTGATTCGCTTTTTAGAAAGTAGCTAAATTATGCTTCAATTTGTGGTATCGCTTAAAGTTGTCACATCAACAATTATTATGAATTTTTGAATTTGGATAAAGTTCGAAAAATTTAATTTTTCACCATGAAGAGAACTGAAAATCTCATGTTTGAATATAAAATGCGAAAGTATTAGTAGAAAATAGTAGAAATTTAAAAAAAAAGTTCAGAGCTTTAATAAGGACATTCCATAACGAAACAATAACAAATGAAAGAAACTAAAATACCTACAGTAAAGAGTACCTAATAAAAAATGAAAATAGGAACGAATGAATTGCTAAATCAACGTTATTATAGAAGTGGTTCGAAATGAAAACCATTAGCTTGTATACATTTCTCTTACCGAATGTTCAAATTGGATACAGCCTTGCGAATCATATCGCCATTATTTCTTAAAATATGGCAACAGTTGATAATTCTGTTCATCAGCTGTTCACTTGACTGTATTTCAATTTTCCCCATAAAAAATAATCTAGCGGGTTGAAATCTGGAGATCGAGGAGGCCATGGAATAGGTCCTCCTCGACCTATCCACCTATTTGTATAGGTATTGTCGAGGTAACTTCTCACTTCCAAGCCAAAATGAGGTCCTCGTAGCATGCCGGGTGAAATATTTTGTAAGAAATCTAGATATATCGCACTTGTAAGGCGACCGTCAAAGACATGAGGCCCTATCAAATGTTTGTTTATCAAAGCACACCAAACATTTATTGAAAATTTTTGTTGTGAATTTCTCAGTCTTATAATGTGTGGATTATTTTCGGCCCAAATGTGCGAGTTATGAATATTGAACACACCATCTCTGGTGAATTGAGCCTCATCACTGAATATTGTTCTGTACAAAGTGACTCTGTGATTTGCTATCCAATGTGCAAAATTCAGTCTTTAGACATTATCGCCAGCTTGCAATCGTTGTACCTGTTGTATGTGGTACGGGTACATATTTTCCTCTTTTAATATTATGTGCACCTTATGCTTCGGCAAATGTAATTGTGCACTTACTCTTCTTATACTAGTTGAAGGTTGTGCTTGAATTAATTGGAGTACTTCATCACTTTTTTCTAGATTCCTTTGGCAATCCTTCTTCCTATCTGGCACTCTACCATATTGCGCTATACAACTCAATACTGCAGAAAATGTTTGGTGATTGGGAATTCTGCGCGTCGGAAATCTCAGACGATATTCTCTCACAGCAGATCGACTATTTCCCTCACATTTACCATACACGAACATTCATTTACTCCATCGCTATGAGATCCGCGTCTGGGGTGGCCACCCAGTATATCAACAAATTATTATAGTCTTCCTCACCTTCGGTGACTTTATAAGCAAGTTTATTATTTATTTTCGACCTCCACAAGATGACTAAGTCCTGTTCGGGTAAATGAATTAAAATTTTCGAACTTAATCCAAATTCAAAAATTCATAAAAAAATTGGTTCAAGCACTGACGTGAAGTCAGAAGCTTTTGCGCGTATGTTCCATTGTCCATTCTTCTGTATTGGACACCCTTAATCGAATTTACCATGGTAAATTATGTTGTCCATTCTCCTGTATTGGACACTTAATTCGAATTTACCATGGTAAATTCGAATTAAGAGTGTCCAATACAGGAGAATGGACAACAGAAAGGGATTACATGAAAATATGCAAAAAAGTAAGTTTCATAAATCATTGTAAATGGAAGGTAAACAAACTACTTATTTACATATTTTCGTATATTATTGAGAGGTTCCTTCCTGGGTCTTGTCTTCCAAACTCTGAAAAACATCTATAAAATAAAAAAAATATTATTTGGCGAATTGCTTATGCGTTAGAAACACAAGATATTTGTCACGAGCAATGTTGTTGCCTAACAAACAATAACGAAACAACATCAATTTTAAGAACAACTATTTCGTCAGACACCAAACAAAAATCTTCAGAATTATTTTTTGTTGATCGTTATTCTGAAATTCGAAAATTGTCTCATTGACAATCTTTGAAAACCTTAGTAAGTATTTTTTCCGTAAATATACGAAAACGTCTGTAAGTATTTTTTTTCACAGGGTTTTCCCTTTATGACGATTCATGAAGCTCACCTTTTTTGCGCGTATGTACTGGGGAACATCGCGTTATCATATTGCCCAAATGTCTGTAACTTTCGAATTTTTTAGTAATAGCACCTCCTACAATCCTGAACATTACGAATTCTCAGAAGAATTGATATTTCACTTATTTATGAATAATTCAGAAAATATAGAAATTTGCTATAATTACGAAAAGGGAAAAATAAATCATTACAGAATTCTGAAAGATACATATTTTCTAAATGAGAGACATTGCCAAGTCATGTAAGATATGAATTTTCACACTTTTTACACATTAAAGAGGCTTAACTTGGGCAAGTGTAGCCCTGTATAAGCATCTGATAGGGGCCCCTTATTCTATGGTAAAACTAAGGTTATAAAATTGGTTCAAGCCCTGTGGACAGGAGCTTTTTGGCGCTCTTGTTCAAACAGACAAATTATATCTCCGAAAGTATTGGTTTCTCAGAGTTGGGAATTATATCAATGGATTCCTATGATAGAAATGCTTCATGAAAGAAATTAATTTTTAAAAAAGTGTCGTTTAAAACAAATGCTTCAAAAATTAATTAAATTAAATCTACAATGCTTCAGTGCCTTAATGCTTCAAAAATTGTCATTGAATTTATTTATCAAGATTAAATGAGCAATCTTTAATGATTCAACCTCGTGGAATGGGTTGTTGCAATTTAGACTCGGTGCATAGTTAGGTATCATCGAAATGTCTAGAGCCAGACTGGAGACAATCATAGCAGATTGTCCATTTATTCCTGATATTTGAGTAGGTAGTGGATTACGAACGAATTATTTTAATAGTTCAAAATATATTATTGAAATACTATCCTCTTTTCATAATTTAAAATTTAATAGTTCATACCACTAACACAACCTTAACTCAAGAGAAAATGATTGATACACAAATGTAGATCCATATTTCAGTATTTTTTTGCTAGCAACATTATGAAAATACTGAATATAGGAACATGTCTCACTACTTAAGGAAGTGAAAGGTAATATTAACCTCAGTAGTCAACGAACAGTAATTTATTTTGATGATTCCATTATGATCTTCTTTCCTATTGCCTCCATAAACTATACATCAAAACAGTCTTGTATATATTCACAAATTCAAGAATCGAATACTTGCTTTCCAAGAGAAAATACCAACTATGATTTGACAATCTCTTATAGCTAGAAGATATGACATTTATGAATAGTGATCACAGACAGATTCTGTGTTCACATTCTGTGAATACATAGAACTTACGATGTATTATTGAAACTTTGAAACATCATATCTCCGAAAGTATTAGCTTGTTAGAGTTGAAAATAATAACATTGGATTCATATGATGAAACGGCATCTTAAAAAAATTTGAATTCAAAAGTTGTAATGTAAAAAAAATTTTTTTTTTCGTTACTCCTAAACTGTTAGACCGATTTTGCCCAGTAACGAACTTCACCGAGATATTCATCCCTCAAATCTACTCTAAAAATTTCAACTGTCTAGCTCATTCCGTTCGAGAGTTATCGTGTTAACGGCCGGAAGGCTGGACGGCCGGCCGGACAGAATCGATTTTGACCACGGATTCATGATCAGTGAGTCGAACCAAATCGCTTAAGACCATTTTCAGCCAAAAATTTGAAAATTACAGACATTTGGGCAAATTGATAAGCACTCTGTTCCGAGGAACACGACCGCCAAAAAGTCTGGGAACCCTGAAAAAAAAATGCCTTGGCGATTTATTTATATATGTATATCCCACAAAGTAGGGGCCTCAAAATATTTCTTGCGCTTGGGGCCTCCAGTAAAGTTCATCCGGCACTGCCTGTTCTTAAACGACTCAGAGCAGTCCATATTTTCCTGGGAAGATCAAACCCTGAAACTCTTTTTGAGGGATCAGTAATTAGATCCTTGTTGAAAATATGGCATGAATTTCATTCAGACAGCCAGATTTTCACGTCTATGAAAGGCATTCACTAAATTCGCTAAATTTACAATAAAACGCATTTTAATCTAGGACATCTCCAGTATAATTGCATACATTTCTCCAGTGGAAAGTAGATCGGGAAAAAGTTGAACATACAATGAATAAGTTAAAGCAAGAAGTTCAAGGAATTCACGATATGAACCGAGGTATGGGAACAAAGTTGAAAATTATTACAGAATAGCATCAGGCAGTACGACATTGAACTTCTCGGATATGTTACTCCATGCTCGTAACGACATATGCTTGATGGAAAAGTTCATGTCGCGTCAGCTGGTCAAGATAGTACTCGTTTTACTGCAGCAGGTCTGAAGAGATGCATGAATACTCGACGGTCAGTTTTAGAAATTTATTCAAAAAGATTCCATAAGCGAACGACGTAGTTTTGTAACTGAATTTTAACAACAAGTTAATGCTTATTCAATGGATTTGTCATGGATTATAATATGATTTGAGGTTGGATAATAGTAATAGAACTTATACAGGACCTATATTTATGTATTGATAATAGCGATTCACTGATGAAGAACTCGACGTCAAATAAGATTCTGTCTGGCCATTGCCACGATAACTTTCGAACGGAAAATGAGAGCGAATTGAAATATTCAGGGAAGGTGGCGCGTCTAAACGCGACGGAAGATTACGTGAATGGGCATAATCGGCCCAACGGTTTCCGAGAAAACATAGAATTTTAAATAAATTATCAAAAAATATTATAGGTATACTCAAAATATACAAATCCAATCCAATTAAAACTCGGTAAATACTTGTAGAATGCCCATGTGCTAATTTTTGCGGAATTTCTAGAATGTCGAGACATAAGGTTTTTCGTATATTTTTGGATATTTAATGAATTTCTATTTCGATAGGATACATATGTCGGAATTAAAAATTCTGTGATTGTCTCATTAGTCAAGCCTGTCATTAAAATGGTATGAAATATATTAATATCTTATAACAGCTGAGAAGATGGTCTATATCGATGGTAAATTCGATTACGAGTGTCCAATAGAGGTGATACCTATTAGAGTATGCGCGCAAAATCTCCTGACTTCATGTCAGTGCTTGAACCAGTTTTATAATCAGTGTAGCCATGGAATTCCACCTATATCAACAGATTGGTTAATTATATTCTACTTAGAACAAAATTTCATATTGAACCGGATATACGTAAAGCGTTTCCATGAACGAATGATCCATAAGAAAATATAGAATAGGTCATATTACTTCTTCCATAATAGGTAAAATATCGGGATATCCTCAAGAGACAAATATGAAATATAAAATGAAAAAATATATTTTTTTTTTACTCGATTCTGGAACGATTTGCGCGTCGGTATTCTACAACTAGTTACTTAGCTTTAATTCGATTGGATCTGTATTTTTTTGTTATTGAGGTAACAATATTTCAGATGGTCATAACTCCTGAGCAGTTCAGCCGATTATGCCCATTAACGAACTTATTTGTGACTTTTAGATAAGCAAACTAACCTGAAAATTACAGGTCGCTATCTCTATATGTTCGAAAAATATCGTGGCATCGGCTGGCTCGACAGTATTGAATTTAGCTTCATTCGTTGAAACTAATCGTCTGAGATGATTTTCTGTCAAAAATTCAAAAATTACAGACATTTGGACAGAACTAAAGCACTCTTGTCTGTAGAACATGCGCGCAATTTTTTTTAGCAGCAGTTAGTGTAACGGGATAAGCTTATTAATTAGGCGGAGATTATACGGTCAATCTGGTATCCATATGACATCTATCTGTCATCAATACACACCATCAGTCCATCAGTCTACGCGTATAATATCAGTTTCCCGACAATCTGACATCAATCCACGATTGATGTCAAACTAAACCAGACTGACCGTCATAGAACATTCGACGAAATCATAAAATTATGGAAAATTAATTATTGAAATTTTAAAAAATCATATCGGCGAATGTATTAGTTTGTTAGAGTTGAGAATAATATCAATACATTCTTATGATGAACCTGTATTTAAAAAAATGGGTTCAAGCCCTGTGGACAGGAGCTTTCTGGCGCTCTAGTTCAAACAGACAAATTATATCTCCGAAAGTATTGGTTTCTCAGAGTTGGGAATTATATCAATGTATTCATATGATAGAACTGCATCCTAAAGGAAATTCAATTTAAATAATAGTTTATTTATCAAGATTAAATGAGCAATCATGAGAATGAGAACTGCACCATGGAAGAAATCAAATTAAATCTGGCCAATTTTGCCCAATAACGAACTTAACCGAGATATTCATCTACCTAAACTACTCTGAAAATTTCAACTACCTACCTCATTCCGTTCCAGAGTTATATCTATGTCTATGGATGAAAAGCAGTCTCACTACTCTCAGATCTCTTACTTCATGTTCCGTTCCGAAATGTAAGAATTTTCTGAGAAAACCTAATTTCGGAGCAAACAACTGAGATTTTTCTCACTTCGCTCACAATTCTTCGATTGATTAGATAATGTCATGTCTCAGGAACATCATTTGACATTATGACAATTCATACATAGAATAATATCATTCTGTGACAACGTTGAAATACGATTTATTATTGAAATTTTGAAAAATCATATCTCCGAAAGTATTAGCTTGTTAGAGTTAAAAATGATATCTTTGGATTCTCATGGTAAAACAGATAATTTGGAATTTGCCTAGTAAAAAAATTTTTTTTTTGTTACTCCGAAACCATCTGTCCGATTTTGCCCAATACCGAACTTAGCCGAGATATTTATCTCCCAAACCTACTCTGAAAATTTAAACTGTCTAGCTCATTCCGTTCGAGAGTTATCGTGCCTACGGCCGGCCGGCCGGACAGAATGAATTTCGACCACGGATTCTTGATCAGTGAGTCGAACCAAATCGTTTAAGACCATTATCATCGAAAAATTCGAAAATTACAGACATTTGGGCAAATTGATAAGCACTCAGTTCCGAGGAACTAGAGCGCCAAAAATTGCATTTGAAATTTGATATGTAAAAAAAAAACTTAACTGAGATATTCAACTCCCAAACCTACTCTGAAAATTTCAACTGTCTAGCTCGTTCTGTGCGGGAGTTATCATGGTCGAGGCCGGAAAGAATCGATTTTGACCACGGATTCTTGATCAGTCAGTCGAACCAAAACCTAGACCATTTTCAGCAAAAAACTCGAATAATATAGACATTGGGACAAATTGATAAGCATTCTGTTCCGAGGAACAAGAGCGCCAAAATTGTAATTGTTAACAAAATGAGCAGAAATATTGAAGTGTTTATAGTCAATTTCTCAATTTTCTCACTGCTCAGAGAATTGGAATAAAATGTTGAGTCAAGTGAGATGAATACCCCATAATTTTCCAATACTATCTAAAATTTTTCAAGCCAACTTTGAGAGCTCTGTGTCGAGAAATATCTTCATAATATCATGAACGCTAATATTAGCCCAAAATTGTTAAAACATTTCACAAATAATTAAAATTTCCTTACTATTTGAATCTACATATTATTGAGATGGTAATTTAATCACCTATTCAACATTAATTCTCTTTCAAACGGACAGCCTGTATAAAGTATAATATCCAGGCAAGCAATTTCAATGAGACGAATTTCAAATAAAATCAAATTATGGCTTCCACATTTTCCATTTATTCAGGATAAAACAACAGAGAAAAGAAACTCATCATTTCACATTTCTCCTTACTCGCTGAATAAATTCCTCTGTAATGTTCCTCTTCAATTCGGAGCTTCAAATTTTCTTTGCATTATCTCGAATGTCTTTCAGAGCAATTGAAGTGGAAAGTGGATGTTTCCCCCACGCAAGTTATCGATCATGTTCTGTAATATCTCCCCCCTTCGAATGATGAGGGATATTCAAATGGAACCTTTATGTAGGGCTTTGAACCTTTGAAAATATTCTGAATGGAAATATGAGATATTTTAACGGTTTCGATCTAAGACACTTTACGATATTTTCTTGAATAATTACGTTTTTGAGTTTAGAAGGAACTAAACAATTTTTGATCCGACCCACAATAATACAGTTTACGATTTAAAATAGTCAATAGTTTCATAAAACTTTAGTTTAGTCAGAAAATGCCTCGAAAATTAATTGAATTCGTTGCTGCGTCCAGGAATGATCTGGAATTTGTGTTATTTTGACTATTTAGTATGGAGAAATACAACACTTGAAAATTCTTAAAAAGCACTGACGTGAAGTCTGGAGCTTTTGCGCACATGTCGATTCGTCTATTCACGGAGCCTCACGAATTACTACAAAACACAAGAACGATCTAGCCGTATTTTTTGGACACTGTTCATGAGAACAGAGTGCCTATCAACTCGTCCAAATCTCTGCATTTTTCGAATATTTGGCCGAGAATAGTCTCAAACCATTGGTATCAACTAACCGATGAAGAATACGAGGTCAAAATTGATTCTGTCCGGCCGTCTGCACGATTAAGCTCGAACGCAATGATTTAGAGTATTGACATTTTAAGAGTAGGTGGTGCATCCCAATACGACGGACAAGTTCGTTAATGGGCATAATCAGTCCAATGGTTTCCGAATAATACTTTTGTTTTCAACCAATACAAGTCCAATCGAATTCAAACATGGTGAGTAGTTGTAGAATACAAACCTAAGGACGTTTGTGAAATTTTGTGAGAATCATATCACTAGAAAAATGAAAAAAAAATTATCAAAAAATATTATTGATGTCACGATAACCTGAGAACGGAAAGAGATAGCGAATTGAAATTTTCGGGCAAGATTTTGCATCTGAATGAAACATTAGAGTTTTTTTTATAGGAATAATCGCCTAACGGTTCTAGAGTTATACCCATCTGAAATTTGGTTGTTATTTTCTCAATAACTCGAAAAATACAGAACCGATCCAAATCAAACATGGTTATCAATTGTAGAATGTAGAATTGCGAAATTTCGTGAGGATCGTATCACTAGAAAATTTTAAAAAAATCTTTGAAAAAAATTCTATATACAAGAAACTATTCGTCCGACATCGCCTTCAAAACCTTACTCTACTGCCAAGTTCCAAGTTTGAACTCGATCAGATCTATATTATTGGAGATCCGAGCAGCCTTGTGTGAATTCAGTAGCTGGAGGGTTGATCGTTGCCTGGATAACTTTCGAACGAAAGGGATAGGGTCTTGCAATTTTCAGGGTAGATTGCACATCCAAATTGGAGAGTTATATTCGTTTTTGGGCATAATCGGTCCATCGGTTTCGAAGTTATACTCACCTGGAATAGCATTTCCTTGATAACCCAAGAAGTATAGACTCGATCGAATTGAAGCTTGGAAAGTATTTCTAAAATATCGACATAAAGATTTGTGTAAAATTTTGTGATAACCGTATCCCCAGAAATTGTTTAAAATATTACGAAAAAACTATTGTTTCAAGCACTGACGTGAAGTCAGGAGCTTTTGCGCGTATGTTCTATTGTCCATTCTCCTGTATTGGACACTCTTAATCGAATTTACCATTATATATTATATTATGTTCAACTGAAACTGTGAAACTTATGAAGGAATGGGCAAAAAAATGAGTTAGATAGCTAAGTAAACATTCATTTCACATATTCAAAAAAATTGGTCGAAAAAGATTGAAAATTTTGAAAAAGTCTTCCTTAACTTTTGCAGAGCAGTATATTACAACTTCCATCTTAGTATATACAGGGTGAGTCTTTGACCTCAGCATTAATTTTAACCAAAGATGCCTCTCATCAAATGTAACACTTTTTTCATTTACCATTTTTCCAGATTCGGCTCAGGTAAAAAGTTACAAGCGTTTAAAGATTTCACAATGTGCTAATACACTCCCGCATATAAATTATCTATGACATTGTTGGCGGACGAGAATAAGGCATGGTAATGTGGTTTACAGCTTGATTCGGGAATCCAACGCTCAGGAACGGATCCATAAAAGTAGTGAAATTTCTGGAGTTTCCATTATAAAACATTCAATGAAGAATATCTCGAAAACGGTGCGTTTAAGGAGAAATGATGAAGAATAATATAATGTTCTAAAACGATGGAATACTCTTGAAATGACTCAAGAAAAACTTTATATGCTTTCTTTATGCTAATTTCGTTTAGTTTTATGAATCCACTAGTCCATGACTAGAAAACCAGTAGAAGTAGAAAATAACTAATATTTGGGAAATATGTATCATAGTTATAGGAAACTTTACGCCAATATTCATTTTATTCGAAAAAAGGATGTCAAAGCTACAAAATAAAAACTGATTTTTTTTCAAAATTTCAACAGCCTGTATCTTTTTACCTGAGCTGAATTTGGAAAAATGTTAAATGAAAAAAGCGTTTCATTTGATGAGACGAATCTTTGGTTAAAATGAATGCTGTGGTCAAAGACTCACCCTGTATATTACTTTAAGAGAATTATTTATCTATAAATTTCCACCCATCAAAATCAATAGACCTTTGCGTGAAATCTGCAGAGATATTCTATATTCAATGAGCTACCCAGAAAATGATATGCATACAATTGAATCTGTTCAGGAAAGTTCCTATTCGTAGCCATACATTCTAGTTTCATAGCAAATAGTGTGAATAAACGGTGCCATAAACGTATCTACTACTTGTACCCCGGTTGGGATTCCCAACGTGCCATAACCATAAAAATCTCAGCAGTTGAAATACGGTCATAGAGTCATCGCCACCCACATCATTACCATCATGCGACAGAGTCAAGGCGACTAAACTGTGACGATCAGCTGCACTGATGACGGACCTCATTTGAATACGTAACAAAGGTGTTTGACGTGCTGGCTACGTGATAGCCTGGACGCGCATTTCCGTTTCTATGTAAAATGGACGTTTTACTTCAGAAATTTGATTGTTGTTCAAATTCGAAGCACCGAAACATTTCACAAGCCATTAACACAAATTATCCGTGTTTTGAATTTGAAAGCGATTGATTGCAGAGTGGACATAGTGGATGTTAAAATAGATGAGAACGCATTCTCAAAAATTTTTAGTACAGCAAGCATCCTTTATAATATTTATTTATTTATTTATTTATTTATTACCGAAAATACACACAAGTTACAATTGTTACAATATGTGTAACTCACAGAGGCAATCAAGTTACCTGTTTGTGAGCTCGGTGTAGAAAGTCAATCACATTATATTACCATATTCAGAATCAATAAAACCAAATCAGAAGTGGAAACCCTACAAATCAACAGAATATGAACACATTCAACCTCCCCCCCTACAATCTATAATAACCTATAATATGAAATTTGATCTCGATCACAAATTTGATGAAACCCATTTCTTCAATTTAATTTTCCCCGAATACCGAATGTTCAAAATCTTTAGTTCATTAGCAAGTAAGTTAAACACACTAATAGCCTTCACAAAACTACTCTTACCACTAACTGCCCTGAATCTTAAAGGCATCTGAATACTCTTGTTCCTAGTGATGCTCTTTGATCTCACATATTCGTCCTTTAGTACGTCATAATGGTATTTCAATGACTCAAGTGCAAAAAGCTGCTCCATAGTCAAGGGGTAGTCGTGAAGAGTTTCATTTTTTTAACTATTTTCCAAATTATTTTTTGACGGTTTTTCAACAGATTCACAGTTAGAGTAAGCTCCACCCCACGCAACAATTCCATAACTTACAATACCATTGAACAGTGCATAATACAGCATTCGAAGAACAACACTAGGCATCACTTTAGCAAGATTGTGGAAAATATAAACCAAGTATTTTGTTTTTGTAAGTAAATATTCAATATGCTTTTCCCATCTCATGTTGCCAACGAAGGTTATCCCCAAGTACCTGAATGTGTCTACTCTTGCTATTAATCACCCATCAATATTAATATTTAAAAACTCTGCAACGCTATTGCAGTAATTCCCAAATGCCATATAGACGGTCTTATCGATGTTTAGAGAGAGTTTGTTAGATGACAACCAAGCGCTTATTCCTTTCAAATAGTTATACATATTTAGTTCAACTTCACTCCAACTATTACCAGTCTTCAAAACAGCTGTGTTATCTGCAAAAGAAATAACTGTATCCTCAGGTACAGTGTTAAGCATATCATTTACAAACAAGAGAAACAACAACGGTCCTAAAACAGTGCCCTGGGGAACTCCTGTATTCACCTCACAATGCTCCCCCACAACGCCCCCAAATTTAACCCGTTGGAATCTTTTTTCCGAATATGGTGAAAGAAGCTGGTGTGCTTTACCTCTGATTCCATTGTTGTTCAATTTTTCCAGCAAAATTTTGTGGTTGACCGTATCGAACGCCTTTGCCAAATCCAAAAAAGCCACAGCCACTGGTGCACTCCTATCAAGAGATATTCATTTACCTAACCTACTCTGAAAATTTCAACTGCCTAGCTCATTCCGTTCGAGAGTTATTGTAAAAAAATTTTGAAAATTTTGAAAATTTTTTTTTTACACTTTGCGGTAACCTGGTCAATACAAACTTCACTTGCGTATAAAGGTCATGATTCTACAAGTTGATGCTAAATTTCAGATAGATCGAGTGATCGGTTTCCGAAATATTTATAAAAAATGTTTTCACTAAAATTGGCCATAACTCCGAAACCGCTTTATGGATTTCGCCCATTAACGAACTCGTCCGAGATATTTACGCTCCAAACCCACCTTGCAAATTTCAATTCTCTAACTCCTTTCGTTCGATATCGTGCCTACGGCCGGACCGGCCGGACAGAATCGATTTCGACCTCGGATTCTTGATCAGTGAGTCGAACCAAATCGTTTGAGACCATTTTCAGCCAAAAACTCGAAAATTACAGACATTCGGGCAAATTGATAAGCATTCAGTTCCGAGGAACTAGAGCGCCAAAAAATGAATTATTTTGTGATTTGCTTCTGCGTAAGAACCACTATATATTCGTCAGAAGTCATCAATTGAAAAATGTTGCCTTACAAACAACAACGAAACAACATCAACGAAGAAACAACTATATCGTAACGTTTCGGAGTCTATATCAGACTCCTTCGTCAGACGCTTAACCAAAATCTTCAGAATTATTTTGTGGATAGTTCGAATTTCAGGTGGACACCCAGGGGCCCACGGGGGACTCGACGGGGGTCCCTGGTGGCATGAAAAAAAAAGGGGGCCCACAAGTTGTTAGTGGGGGTCCACGAAAATTATTCAAAATGGATGAATAGTAGTCATATACGTACTTCACCTGCCCTTCGAGGTCGGAAAAACGGAAAATCGCCACCAGGACCACCTCCAGCACCGCTCCGGATAGTCCGGTGGCACAAAACAGTGAATGGCGGCGGACACGCAACCTTTATGTTTTCATTCACGTTCGGCTTTAATGTTTATCGGTCGACAGGCCGCTCGTTGGTCTTGCCGTGGAAATAACAAATGCCGACGAAACGTGCGGATTATAGAAGGGAATCGGTGTCTGATTGATAGGCTATTAGATTGAATTGGTCGACTATGGGCTCGTGTGTGTCACGCACAACTGACATCTAGTGAGAATTTGATGACTTTCTAATGTGGACACTCCATATTGTTCGCGTGCTGGCATCGGAGAAGATGTTTTAGTTTTCTCCGATATTCTCGGCGATTTATCTGTTTGAGGAAGAGTTTTCTTCGAGCTTTGTAGCTTTTGATATGTTATGGCTCGGAGTTGATGAGTTCAGTAGTCAGGAATTAGCTACGAATGAATTTCATGGTTATCAGTTTTCTTCCAAATGTTATTAACTTATATTTCTTGGGCGCATGTTCTAGGGAAGAGTGGGCGAATATATCTGTAATTTTCGAATTTTTTGCCGAAAATAGTTTTAAACGATTAGGTTCGACTCACTGATGAAGAATTCGAGGTCGAATTCTAATCAGTCCAGCCGGCCAGCGGGCCGTTGCCACGATAACTTGAAATTTTCAGGGTAGATTGTGCATCCAAATCCCATACGAACCAATTCGTTTATTGGGCGTAATCAAATTTTGTTTTCAAAAATTCCAGATCCGATCGAATTGAAACTTGATAATTTGGTGTAGAATTCCGACGCAAATACTTACGCGAAATTTGGTAAGGATCATCAAAAAAATTTTGAAAAATTATTAGAAAATATTCTGTATCTCAGAAACTATGGGTCAGATATTGCTTTGACAGAGCTTTCAGATCCTAATTATAATGCCAAGTTTCAAGCATATTTATTTTATTGAAACAATATTTTAAGAAATTCATAACATCTTTTTTGGGCGCGATTCCTAGGAAACACCGTGATATTATTCTGTCCATATATATTTTAAATTTTTTTGCCTAAAATGGTCTCAAACGAGTAGGTTCGACTCACTGATGAAGAATTCGATTCTGTCCGGCCGATCGTTGCCCCGATAACTTTCGAACGGAAATTGATAGTGACTTCAAATTTTCAGGGTAGATTGCGCATCCAAATGCAACGTATAAGCTTGTTAATGAGAATAATCGGCCAAACTGCTCGGTTTCCAATATTTTTCCAATAACTCCTATAATATAGATTCGACTGTGTTCAAATTTTAAACTTCTTTGTGGAATTAGGTTTTAAAGTCTTTCGAGAATTTTCAGCGATATTGGGAGTATAGGTTTCGAGACACATAATCTGTTTCAATAATGTTTTTAATATGTTCTAGTGCTAGGTACGATCACCATGAAATATCGCACAAGTTCTTTTGTCGGCATTCCACAACTAGCCACCAAAATCCAATTCGATCATGTCGGTATTGTTTGAGCTACTGGGAAACCAAAATTTCAACTTCGCAACCGATTGGCCGATTATGCCCATTGACGAACTTATACCTTGAATTCAGAAATGCATCCTACCTTCAAAAGTTAATTTGGAATTTCGCTGAAATTCGAACGCAAATTTAATTTTCTCAATTTTATTTAAAATACTAATTTGGTTTAATTGAAATCTATACCTTTTCAAGTTCAATTTCGGAGAAAGTAAAACCAAATTCGCAAAAAGTGAAAGCATTTTTGGAAATAGTAAAACCATTTTTCGGAAACAGTAAAACCAATATCGGAAAAGCTAAACCAATCTCGGAAAAGGTAAACCAATTTCGGAAAAGGTAAATCTAATACAAATATAACTTTACTTTAGTGTCCTCCAAGAATAATATAAAATAGAAAAAAAATTGCGGGAATAGGACAGTAACAAATAATATGGCTCTTCTAAAACATATATTTGGCGACGTTTCACAGATTATTTCGTCTGCTTCTTCAGGCCTAAAAATTAAAATGAAATTAGACATCACCTGCACAATGTTTACATAACACAACGAAATAAAATACCTCTATGTTTACACTATGACACCACATCACCGAACATCCCACAACAGCAGTCTATTTTCCTCTTATATGATTGTACTTAATCAATATTGAATTATATAATTTACTCAGATGTTCAGTATCAGACCTAAAATTCACAGACTCCTTCATATTAATGTGGATCATTTCTAAAATATTCCTCTTTTTATAATGTTGTTTGTTGTCATAAATTTTGATATTCGAAAAATCAAACCTGTGATTTTCTTTAAAGAAATGGGAACAAAGTGCTGTCTTTTCTCTGTTTTTTACATTCCTGACATCACGTTGGTGTTGTTTAATTCTACTTTGTAGATATTTTTCGAAACAAAACAATATCTCAAACATCAAAACAATATCTAAAAAGTAGAATTAAACAACACCAACGCAATGTCAGGAATGTAAAAAACAGAGAAAAGACAGCACTTTGTTCCCATTTCTTTAAAGAAAATCACAGGTTTGATTTTTCGAATATCAAAATTTATGACAACGAAAAATATTATAAAAAGACGAATATTTTAGAAATGATCCACATTAATATGAAGGAGTCTGTGAATTTTAGGTCTGATACTGAACATCTGAGTAAATTATATAATTCAATATTGATTAAGTACAATCATATAAGAGGAAAATAGACTGGTGTTGTGGGATGTTCGGTGATGTGGTGTCATAGTGTAAACATTAAAGCGGAAGAAGAAGAAAAATAATCGTAGTGATGTGTGACATTTGGTCTAGGTTAGTATGATTTCAGACAGATTAAAAATGAAGAATATTTTAACAGTTTTACTGGGTGGACATTGAATTATTGAGATTGGAGAAATAAGTTATATTTGCTGTCCTGTTCCTACACTGTCTTTGTTATGTTTGAGACCATTTTGTTCTAGCTTATATAGAGGTATTTTATTTCGTTGTGTTATGTAAACATTGTGCAGGTGATGTCTAATTTCATTTTAATATTTAGGCCTGAAAAAGCAGACGAAATAATCAGCGAAACGTCGCCAAATATACGGTAAATCTAATTTCAGATAGAATATTCAAAATTACTTTGTGTCGTCTAACTGCAAGCTACCAACTCGGTGGGGTTTGGGTATTTGGGTCTGGTGGTTTGGTTTACATTTTGAGTTCGTGTTTCGGAAATTTCGGAGTATTTTACAGCGAAATGAATGTGTTAATGAAAATTTGCTTCCTTGAATGCTTAACTTGATTTTTAAAATTATTTGAATTCATTTGTTAGGCTGAAGGTAAGTGTCATTACCATCGGATACATTAATTACGTTTATACATGCATTCCCAGATCTAAAGGAAACGTATGCGTGTCTTTTTCCGGAAATATTTTAGGTAATGTA
The DNA here is from genome assembly GCA_937662695.2 of Halyzia sedecimguttata. Lineage (NCBI taxonomy): Eukaryota > Metazoa > Arthropoda > Insecta > Coleoptera > Coccinellidae > Halyzia > Halyzia sedecimguttata. The sequence goes on from OW569414.2 coordinate 102,576,887, forward strand.
GGTACCTAGGAATGCATAACACATACATAGCTTTCAGTGAGAATTAAAATGACCCTTTATTTGAACATTTCATTTTGGTAAATATCTTGTGTTTCTAACTCAATTTTTTTTAATTTATAGATATTTTTCATATTTTGGGAGAGAAAACTCATAAAGGAACCAAACATTTAATAATGAATGTAACTTCCAAAGTATACACTAATGATTACTTAGAGCACTGTTTATTTTCGGCCCAACAGTAAATGTATGTATTAGAATGGGTCATTATGCCACAACAGACACAGCTCTGTTTATTTTCGAACCAACAGTGAATGTATGTATTTGGGTCGAAACAATTCGATTGAGACCATTCTTGGCCAAAATGATGATGAGATTTTGGCGCTCTTGTTCCTCGGAACAGAGTGCTTATCAATTTGCCCAAATGTCTGTAATTTTCGAATTTTTGGCTAAAAAGGGTATCGAACGATTTGGTTCGACTCACTGATCAAGAATCCGTGGTCGAAATCGATTCTGTCCGTCCGGCCGACCGTCCGTTAACACGATAACTCTCGAACGAAAGGAGTTAGCGGATTGAAATTTGCAGGGTAGGTTTGGAGCGTAAGTATATCGGACGAGTTCGTTAACGGGCGAAATCCATCAAGCGGTGTCGGAGTTATGGCCATTTTGGGTAAAAACATTTTTTATGGATATTTCCGAAACCGATCTCTCGTTCTGTCTGAAATTTAGCATCAAATTGTAGAATCATGGTTTTCAGGCACATGTGGAGTTTTGGATTGATCGGGTTACCGTAAGGTGTAAAAAAAAAATTTGAAAATTTTTAAGTTTTGTTTCTACAATAAATCTCGAACGGATTGAGCTAGACAGTTCAAATATTCAGAGTAGGTTAGGGAGATAAATAACTCGGTTAAGTTCGCTATTGGGGAAAATAGCCAATAAAGTTTCGGAGTAACGAAAAAAAAATTTTTTTTAACTTATACATTTCAAAATATTTTTTTTAAGATGCAATTTCACTATAAAAATTCATTGATATCATTTTCAACTCCAACAAGCTAATACTTTCGGATATATGATTTTTCGAAATTTCAATAATGAATCGTACTTCTAAGTTTTCACAGAATGCTATATTTATTCTATCTATGATTTATTATATGATCTGTGTTCATGCTCGTGCATGTCATCCTGAGAGTCAAATTCATTTCAGCTATTTTAATTTGATTTCTTCCATGGTGCAGCTCTCATTCTCAGATTGCTCATTTAATCTTGATAAATAAACTATTATTTGAATTGAATATCCTTTAGGATGCAGTTCTATCATATGAATACATTGATATAATTCCCAACTCTGAGAAACCAATACTTTCGGAGATATAATTTGTCTGTTTGAACAAGAGCGCCAAAAAGCTGCTGTCCACTGGGCTTGAACCAATTTTTTTTTGTACGTTTGTTTTTAGAGTCTGTTTTATATTTTTGGAAATATTGGGATTCTTCTTTCTGGAGCTGGACCACTCTGAATATAAATTTGAACAGTGTGCCAAAGCTCCTGTCCACAGGGCTTTTCCACTTTATCTGTGAATTGTGTTTAGGTACTTATAATATTTATTGACGCAACCGTATTGAACAGATTGCTAGATAGATTCAATAGCCTGGTGGATTTAAGGTTAGGTTGATCAATGACTAGGCGAATTAATTGCTAGGTAGATCAATAGTAGGGTGGAGTAATGGCTAGGTAAATGATGGCTACGTGGATTAATTATCAGATCGACTAAAGAAACTAGGCAGATTAATGGCTAGGGAATTCACTGGCTAGGCAGATTCCCTGGCTCACAAGTACATTCTCCTAAAACGCCATTCTTGAGCAAGTCTACTTCTCCGCACTACTTTGACCACGCTCGTAGGAAAAAGTACTTGGGTTTTCAAATGTGCCAATATCTGTTCATGAATGACAATAAAATCGCAGTTAATTTAAAAGTCCAACAATCCAAAAGCCAGAGCTGAAGTGGATCTGGTTAGTCTGATTATCTATGCCTTACAGAAGCATCCGCGTTTGATTGATTTACCTAACGAATTGATCCGTATGTGAACATCATAACCAGGTGTCGTTTTTCGGAGAAACAGATACCCTGGCGTCCAAAAAAATGGGTTCAAGCCCTGTGGACAGGAGCTTTCTGGCGCTCTAGTTCAAACAGACAAATTATATCTCCGAAAGTATTGGTTTCTCAGAGTTGGGAATTATATCGATGTATTCTTATGATAGAACTGCATGATAAAGGAAATTCAATTCAAATAGTAGTTTATTTATCAAGATTAAATGAGCAATCTGAGAATGAGAACTAGGATGACATGTCCGAGTATGAACACAGATCATATAATAAAGCTTAGAAAGAATAATTATAACATTCTGTGTAAACATAGAAGTACGATTCATTATTGAAATTTCGAAAAATCATATCTCCGAAAGTATTAGCTTGTTGGAGTTGAAAATGATATCAATGAATTTTTATGGTGGAACTGCATCATAAATGAAAATTGAAATTGAAATTTGTTACTTGAAAAAAAATTTTCTTTTCGTTACTCCGAAACCATCCAGCCTATTTTGCCCAATAACGAACTCAACTGAGATATCCATCTCTCTAACCTACACTGAAAATTTCAACTGCCCAGCTCATTTCGTTCGAGAGTTATTGTAGAAATTTTTTTTTTAATTTTCAAAATTTTTTTTTAACACTTTGCGGGAACCTGGTCAATACAAAACTTCTCATGCCTATAAAGGTCATGATTCTACAATTTGATGCTAAATTTCAGATCGATCGAGTGATCGGTTTCGGAAATATTCATGAAATATGTTTTTACTAAAATTGGCCATCACTCCGAAACCGCTTAATGGATTTCGCCCATTAACGAACTTGTCCGAGATATTTATGCTCCAAACCCACCTTGCAAATTTCAATCCTCTAACTTCTTTCGTTCGAGAGTTATCGTGCCTACAGCCGGCCGAACCGGCCGGACAGAATCGATTTCCACCTCGGATTTTTGATCAGTGAGTCGAACCAAATCGTTTGAGACCATTTTCAGCCAAAAATTCGAAAATTACAGACATTTGGGCAAATTGATAAGCACTCAGTTCCGAGGAACTAGAGCGCCAGGTACATTACGTACACATGACACTCCACAGACTGCTTTTCATATCGAATAGTTCTAAACATTCATGACTTCATCAACAAACAAAACCCAAAACCGAATTTTCAAGCATTTGAGAAGAACAAGGTCCGAACACACTGTACAATGGAGTGGAAGAGCAGCAAGGGCAAAATCGAGACAACAGACGCAAGGTCGCGGTCACAAACTTACGGGCCTTGTACTACAAGACGTTTAATTGCCGGAGCAAGGCAGATCCGATCGGAGTATTCTGTAGACCTACAAATCACGGTGTCCGTATCTGCTGACGCATCTGCGGACGCGAAGACAGTACGGTGAAGTCGACCATTGTTAACCGAGATAAGTACAATAGATTCCGTGCCAACAGTCTTAGATTATGTTCCAATCGTTTAATGATAATGAAGACCATATGGTAGTATGTATGAAACTATTGGTTAGGGACTGATGTTAGGAACAATTGGTTTCGATAATTGTTCCGTTTTCTACCTGGAGTTTGATGGTTATGGTACTCACTGGTTAAGAACTCGCGACTGGCATTTATACTACCTCTTGTTGATTAATGACTCAAACCATCAACATAGCAGTGAAAAATTCTCAAAAAACACCGACGTGAAGTCCGTGCGCGCATGTTCTATTGTCTATTCACGCACCACACAGCCTGAAGTAGAGTATGAATATAGGATTAACGAGACAATTATCGAGAACAGTTGCCTTAAATAATTTTTTCGTCGACCTCCCAATAAGAGCTCTGTTTAACGTTCACAAAATCATGCATTAATTACCCATTTTAAAGCACGATTTATTTCTATTTTAATGCATGATTGTCATGGGCAACCGAACATAGAGTATTCAGAAGTAATATGAGTAACGTCACAACTCGACTGATATTTCATTTTTGCGCGTATGTTCTGGGGAACATCGCGTTATCATTTTGCCCAAATGTCTGTAACTTTCGAATTTTTTGACGAAAATTAACTCAAACGATTAAGTTCGACTCCCCAATGAAGAATTTGAGGTCAAATTTTATTCTGTCCGGCCGGCCGTCCGGCCGTTGCCACGATAACTTGAGAACGAAAAGAGCTAGCGACTTGAAATTTTCAGGGTGGATGGCGCATCCCAATACGACGGACAAGTTCATTAATGGGCATAATCGGCCTAGTGGTTTCCGAGTAATAATTTTGATTTCAACCAATATGAATCCGATCGAATTGAAACTTGGTGAGTAGTTGTAGAATATGAACCTAAGCACGTTCGTGAAATTTTGTCCGAATCGTAGGGCTAGAAAATTTTTGAAATTATTAAAAAATATTTTTGTTGTCACGATAACTTGAGAACGGAAAGAGATACCGGCTTCAAGTTTTCAGGTTAGGATGTGCACCAGAACGCGACATTTCAGTTTATTTATGAGCATAATCGGCCGAATGGTTTTAAAGTTATAGCCATCTGAAATTTTCTGAAATTTGGTGGTTTTTTGTTCCTCATTAACTCGAATAATACTGAACCGATTGAATTCAAACATGGTTATTAGTTGTAAAATGCCAACGCAAAAATGTTTGCAGAATTTGGTGAGGATAGCATTTGTAGAAAATTTTTAATAAATCATTGAAAATTAAAAAAAAAATTCTATATATCAGTAACGATTCGTTTGAAATTGCTGAAATTTTGCAAGAGTCTTCATAACCTAACTCTACTGCCAAGTTTCAAATTTTAATACGATCGGTTAAATATTGTTGGAGATTCGAGCATTCTTGTGTGAGTTCAGTAGATGGGTTAGCGTTGCCTCGATAACTTTCGAACGAAAGGAGATAGGGACTTGCAATTTTCAGGGTAGGTTGCGTATCCGAAAGGCAGAGGACGCAGGAAACGGAGGGATTTGGTATGGCTTCTCAATATGGGGTGATAAATACAAGACGGTATAAAAAGAACATCATTAAAGTGGAGACCCCAACAATGTGCAGGAACATGCCACAGCCAGAAGGAAACTGCTATGCACATCCTGTCTGATTGCAGAGTCCATGCTCCATCAGAATATGTGGAAATACACAATGCGGCACTCCGAATTCTCTACTACCACCTGAAATAGGGTATGATATAGACAGCAGAACAGAAGAGAGAAAAATACAAGGATTCAATGTTCGAACTGGGGCTCCTGTATCCAAGGCATAAGATTGTACTAATCATAGGATGTCTAGGCGGAATAAAGGTGAACCACGTGACGGAATTGAAGACTTTCCCGGATTGTATATCCCTGCATGGCCGAGGTTTCAGCGAACATAATGCAGAATGCAGTGTTGCTCGGATCACTTCGTTTCATCAGGTCCCAACAACTATGAAGGCCCGTTTGCAGCACATCTCTTATGTCTTATAGTTCTATTGTCCATTCTCCTCTATTGGACACTCTTAATCGAATTTACCATGGTAAATATTATATTGTCCGTTCTCCTGTATTAGACACTCTTAATTCGAATTCACCATGGTAAATTCGATCAACAGTGTCCAATACAGGAGAATGGTCAATAAAACATACGTGCAAAAGCTCCTGACTTCACGTCAGAACTTGACCCAATTTTTTTACCATCATTTTTTAAAAATTTTCTAGGGGTACGGTTCTTATAAAATTTTATAAACAAGTCTTTATGTCGATATTCTTCAACTAAATACCAAGCTTCAATTCGATCGAATCTATATTTTTTGAGTTATCGAGGAAATAATATTCCAGGTGGGTATAACTCTGAAACCGTTGGACCGATTATGCCCGTAATCAAACTCAACACTCCCATTCGGATACGCAACATACCCTAGAAATAGCAAGTCCCTATCTCCTTTCGTTCGAAAGTTATGGACGGTCACCCATCCATCTAATAAACTCACACAAGGCTGCCCGAATCTCCAACAATATATATCCGATCGTGTTCGAACTTGGATCTTGGCAGTAGAGTTAGGTTTTGAAAGCTCTCGCAAAATTTTAGCGATATCAGACGAATAGTTACTGATACATATAATTTTCTTCAATAATTTTCAAAGATGTTTTAAAAATTTTCTAGTAGTACGATCCTCACGAAATTTTGTAAGAGTTTTCGCGTTGGCATTATACGACCAATAACCATGTTTGAACGTAATCGGTTCTGTATTTTTCGAGTTTTTGAAGAAATAACAGCCAAATTTCAGATGGTTCCGAAACCGTTTGGCGGATTATGCCTATAAACAAAATCAAATATTGCATTCAGATGCACAACCTAACCTGAATATTTCAAGTCGCGATCTCCTCCTGTTCTCAGGTTATCGTGACATAAAAAACATTTTTTAATAATTTTTTTAGATTTTCTAGTAATGCGATTCTCAAAAAATTTCACAAGCGTGCTTAGGGTCATATTCTACAACTATTCACCATGTTTCAATTCGATCGGATTTATATTGGTCGAAAATTAAATTATAACTCGGAACCCATTGATCCGATTATGCCCATTAACGAAAGAGTCCGTCGCATTGCGATGCGCCATGTACCCTGAAAATTTAAAGTCGCTATCTCATTCCGTTCTCAAGTTATCTCGCAAGTTATCGTGGCATCGGACAGCCGGCCGGCCGGTCAGAATCAAATTTGTCCTTGAATTCTTGATCAAGTAGTCGGGCACAGTCGTTTGAGACCATTTTCGGCAAAAAATTCGAAAATTTGAGTGAAATTAATACGCGATGCTCCCCAGAACATATGCGCAAAAAATGAATTTTGTACCATGCTACACGAATATCTTTGTTTTACTCCAGAAGAAAAGTCCAGGATGTACGGCAGACAGGTTCATTTCCTGGATGTGAATTAATCCATATTTCTATAGAAATAGTTCCCGACTGATGCAATTCATGCTGTACAAAATTGACAGCTCCATTTCGGTATCAAAGTACAGGAACACCTCTAAAAATTCACTATAGAAAATAGTTGATCGAATCCGAAATACCAGCTCGAATGCAACATATCGTAAAATTTATACGGAACAAACCAGGGAAAATAAATTCCCCGAAATCATTCAATTTCACTTCCCATCATATCCAGGGACACGACGTTAATGGCGAATAACACGAAATCAAATAAAGTCCGAATTTTACCATTGATGGATATTCTATAGATTCACCTGACAGCCATGAACGAAATTTCATTTCTCTGGAATGACATCGTAAAAGAAACCTACAAAGAAATTTCTTATCGTAGGCCGGGAGATTTGGAGAGATGGGGACTCGGAGAGGTTAGTTGTTGGGGCAGGGATGGAATGGGGGAGATAGGTGTTCCACAGTTATTTTTCCTCGGAGAGCGGAATAAACGGTTTCGACTATCGGGTCCTTCGTTTCGTGGGGAATTCCGGTTATTTCGTCTGGAAAGTTTTTGGCGCTCTAGTTCCTCGGAACTGAGTACTTATCAATTTGCCCAAATGTCTGTAATTTTCGAATTTTTCGATGAAAATGGTCTTAAACGATTTGGTTCGACTCACTGATCAAGAATCCGTGGGCGAAATTCATTCTGTCCGGCCGGTCCGGCCGGCCGGCCGTAGGCACGATAACTCTCGAACGGAATGAGCTAGAGAGTTGAAATTTTCAGAGTAGGTTTGGGGGATAAATATCTCGGCGGAGTTCGTTATTGGGCAAAATCGGACAGATGGTTTCGGAGTAACAAAAAAAAAAATTTTTTTTTACGAAACAAATTCCAAATTAAATTTGTTTTAATAAGAAGTTTTATCATAAGAATCCATTCATATCATTTTTAACTCTAACAAGCTAATACTTTCGGAGATATGATTCTTCAAAATTTCAATGTAAATCGTATTTCACACATTGATATAATTATTCTATGTATGAATTGTCATAATGTCAACTTGACAGAAGGGAATATTGTAACTTCAAAAATATTGGGGTTGAAATACTCGTATTTTAGCGATGCAACGGGGACCTCACCCGAAAATGTTTGAAAATATTACGTAAATATTGAAAGCATAATTCTGTAGTTCGAGAGAGGAGAAAATTTGGTGAACGTAGATCAGGAAATTTTTGATCGATTACAAGGTATTTTATTTATTACTCATCTTCTTTCATATTATTACTCATCTTCTTTCATACATGTTTTATGGAATACCTACTATTTGTAGGTACTTTAAACCTGTTTTGGGCAATTGTCATACGAAGCTTGTTTTTTTGGCGCTCTAGTTCCTCAGAACAGAGTGCTTATCAATTTGCCCAAGTGTCTGTAATTTTGGAATTTTTGGCTGAAAATGGTCTCAAACGATTTGGTTCGACTAACTGATCAAGAATCCGAGTGCGAAATCAATTCAGTCCGGCCGGCCGACCGGCCGTAGGCACGATAACTCTCGAACGAAAGGAGTTAGCGGATTGAAAATTGCAAGGTGGTTTTGGAACGTAAATATCTCGGACAAGTAGGTTCGATCTATCTGAAATTTAGCATCAAATTGTAGAATCATGACCTTTAACGCATGTGAAGTTTTGTATTGACCAGATTACCGCAAAGTGTAAAAAAAAAATTTTGAAAATTGAAAAAAGTTTTTCCACAATAACTCTCGAACGGAATGAGCTAGGTAGTTGAAATTTTCAGAGTAGGTTAGGGAGATGAATATCTCGGTTAAGTTCGTTATTGGGCAAAATTGGCCAGATTTAATTCGATTTCTTCCATGGTGCAGTTCTCATTCTCATGATTGCTCATTTAATCTTGATAAATAAACTACTATTTGAATTGAATTTCCTTTATTATGCTGCTCTATCATATGTATACATTGATATAATTCCCAACTCAGAGAAACCAATACTTTCGGAGATATAATTTGTCTGTTTGAACTAGAGCGCCAGAAAGCTCCTGTCCACAGGGCTTGAACCCATTTTTATACTTATTATGCTATGGTCGAAAGTACGAAACTCACTCGAACGCAAAATTAACCGATATACAATATTAATAGATAAGTTATGAATGCAAATCATAAAATAGTTGGATGGTTTGAATCGCAATTGCACCCAGTAGGGGGCACTGCAATCAGGTTGTAGAATATTTGCTTTGTTTTTAGTCTGAAATAGCGAATGCTCCCATCCTGACGTCAGAATATCGACCCTTTGACATTCCTTATAAATTTTCGGTTCAGTAAGTATTACGCTGTTTGTAAAGATGAAGTTTCAGATAAATTATATCAGTGTAATTAATGTGCGAAGAGTTCTTTTTATTTTCCTGAAACTGATGGAGGAATATTTTCGATATTTTAAACTATGGGAGATAGCAACAATCTGATACCAAAGTACTGGGGTTTTTATTAGGCATAACGGACATTATTGGGCAGACATGAATCCCAACATGACAGTTGATTCTCGTCGTCAAGGTAGATTTGGTTTTAGTGTTTGGTGCGCGATAATAAACAGTCGAGTCTTTGCATATAGAATTTTTGAACACGTTAAAAAAAAATCGGAAGAATCTTTTCTAAGTCAATATAAGAACCATCTTCAAAACATAAAATGATCTTAGGTCTTTATTAACAAAGACAAAGTTCAATATAAGAACCGTCTTCAAAACACAGAATGATCTTAGGTCTTCATTAACAAAGACAAAGTTCAATATAAGAACCTTCATCAAACACAAAATGATCATAGGTCTTTATTAACATAAACAAAACCCAGTAATGAAAAACACAGAAATGTAATAATCTAACTTGTTCTATGGTCTAACCTTAGAATATTACGTTGGTCACCGGTGGTTCTTTATGTTTACATTTCTCGTCAAGAATAATTGGGATGCCACCTATCCATCCCAATTAATCTTGACGAGAAATGTAAACATGATAAGATTCAACTATGTAGTGACGTGAGTTATATCTGTTGAAAATTAAGTTGATGAAATTATGTTTCAGATATTAGAGAAATCCTTAGAATGATTGTGCAGAATCGAAGCAGTATGAAAATTAATATTTAGATGATATGGATAACAGATAATTTATTAGTTCCATGTAATCATTAAAGGATACTGTGGGAGGTATACTCATTATTGAAAGGTTTTTTTCTGGGTTTTCTCTCCCAAACTCTGAAAAATATCTATAAAATAAAAATTAAATTAACTATCAACAAAATAATTTAAAGATTTTCATTAAGCGTCTGACGAAGGAGTCTGATATAGACTCCGAAACGTTACGATATAGTTGTTTCTTCGTTGATGTTGTTTCGTTGTTGTTTGTTAGGCAACATTGTTCAATTGATTGCTTCTGACAAATATCTTGTGTTTCTTACGCAGAAGCAAATCACAAAATAATGAATTTTTATTTTATAGATATTTTTCAGAGTTTGGGAGAGAAAACCCTGAAAAAAACCTTTCAATCATTAGTTCCATATTAACTATTGGGTTTATATATAAGTAGATGAATACAGATCATGGTAAGCCTATTCATCTATTTCCCAAAAGATAACTACCCTGCGAACCATTTGAATAAGTTGTTATTAACTTATCCTGTTTTAAGATGGTAATTATAACCAATCAATTAGAAACAAGCGAGATCGAATTGAATTTCTATAAGTGTCAACTTTGAAATCAATACTCAGTCAATGCCTTTATTCGAGCAGATCATCTGAGATTGTTTTCCAGGTTCGGATTAATAAAAGCAGGTGAATTTCTGTATTTTTTTCATATTTTATGACAATCAACGAATAATATATCTCATAGTTTCAGGAATTTTTTGAAATTTCTAATTTCAACAGCCTGTATATTTTTTCTTGTGCCGAATCTGGAAAAATGGTAAATGAAAAAAGTGTTTTATTTGGTGAGAGTGATCTATGGTTAAATTTAATGTACAACTTAAGGACCCTGTATATATAGAATATTCTAACAATCTAACCAATATCATTTGATATCCATATTGAGAGGGTTGTGAAAAAATATGTCCATTTTGTTGAGGTTGGTATCTTGGATTTATGATGATACCAAATTTTTTCAATTGTATTATTATTGTCATCGGAAGTAAAGGTATGTACTAATTATCAGATCAATCTGTCAACAGGAAAGTAATCCTCCAACTCCAATTAGTGAAAAAATATACTACTGAGGCGGTTGTGACAGAATATTTAATCCGCCATTTCCTTACTGAATATATTCTCAATTGTATTGCCTTCGGACCTAAAGATATATGCCAAATATCAGATCAATCTGTCAACATGAAAGGGGTAAAATTTCAATTATTGAATTTGATCAAAAAACCAAACAGGGCAAGCAAAGTGAAACCGTTTAACAAATGGTATCACAATATAGCACACAGTCTGTCAATTCTTCATCATTGTATCACCAAGATTACCTCGATCAAAAATATTTGTCTTGTAAAACATGGATCCCCAAACTCAGGTTCTATAAAACTCGAACGACGTCATCAGTATATTGTTCGAACAAAACGGTTATAGCCGATAATATCGAAGGAGAGCTCCCCAATATCAATTTCGCTACTTAGGGAAAATATATGAGAAAGTGGCTCATAAACCTGGAAAATTTGTAGGGCTTGATAAAATTTATGGTCATAAATACCGAAACGTTTATGCCTTCTGAAATTGCTCTTTACCATTACTATGTCATATTCATGCATGTCCCATCCAGGGTAATTTTCATAAAACTGTTTGTCTTATTCCAGGAGCCTCTATCTTCTATTCAATTACATATGCTCTTATATTATTCTGTTTATATGGTAATGTTAACTGAGTATCATAAAGGCTATGACTGTAATAAAATATCTGAATAAATCATACGAACAAGAGAATAGAAATTGTAAGTGACAATAGCTATGATTTTAGGGGAATAAACATGCATGCAGGGTGTCCCAACCAAAAGGACACGGACACTCCGATTTTGAAATATTTTTGGCGTGCTTGTTCACCTGAACAGAGTGCCAAATTGGCCAAATATCTACATTTTTCGAATGTCTTACCGATAATGACCACAATCGATTAGTTTCGACTCACTGATGAAAATTCTGTACGGCCGGCTATTACTCTTGAACGCAATGAGTTAGAGAGTCTAAATTTTCAGGATAGATTTGGAGTTCGAATAAGCCGGCGGAATACGTTGATGGGTAAAATCCACCGAGTAGTTCCAGAGTTATAGCCGTCTGAAATTTTATTTTCCAAATAAAATAAAATACTGATCTGGACCAATTAAAGTTTGGGGCAGATAGTTCGAAGATATCGAAACGAAGACTTATGCAAAATTTCGAGAGTATCGTATAACTAGAAAATAAAAAAAATATATGTTTAAAAACAATCTGTATCTCAGAAACTTTCCGTCGGTTATCATTGGAATTTTGCGACAGCTCTCGACCTTATTTTCTTTTAAAGGTTCCAGATTTGTTCTCCATCAGATCTATATTGTTGGATATATTGGAGAAATATCGCAGTATTGTAAAGATTGAGGTGCTGGTTCACTATTTTACACTCCACCAACCAATTTGTCAACGGTTTTTGATGTTTGAAGCCTATCCAAGGAATTTCCTGAGACCGTTTGCATTAGTCGAATTAGAATAATCACATACTATGCAGTGGCGTATTCACAGGGAGGGATGAGGGGGATATATCCCCCCCAGGAAGATTGTTAGGTCCAAAAGTGTGTGATATAATGAACGTGAATTCTCCAATTAACGGTAAAATCCCAGGGAGTTGGAAAGTTCCTGACATAAATTTTTTTTTATTTTATCTCCCCCAAGACAAATGTCTGGCTACGCCACTGATACTATGTTTAAAAGATTATTTTGAATCAATATCCAATACCTATCGCGGGTCGAGAACAGTTGAATATGGTACACGAGTATCAAGTACCAATTATCATCTAAAAATAGCAAGTAAAACTTCAACTTCTTATTTTCAATGAGAGTTTTCATGTGGCCAAGTAACAATAATCAATTAAAAGATAACAGATATAAGTTGGCCAACTTTTAACTGTAATTGTACGACATTACGTACTTGTACGCAACTAGTGCGCAGATGAGGGCGGATTAGGCAGTCCGATGGCATAAATAAAGTCACTTTGTGAAATATTTATGTTATTTATTATGTATTTCTTTGGATTTCATAATATCGGATTTGAAAATGGAATTTTAAACACTTGAATCCGATTTTTATCTAAAGGGTAGAGGTTATTTTGAAAAATGAATTGTCAATTTGAGTACATAAATGCTGCATTTTTAAACCTGTTAAATGATCCTTGCTATTTAATACTTTCTTCTTGATAATTGTTACTTAATCCTGCATAAATCCACACTTATTTTAAATTAAAAAAGGGAGAAAGCCCTGTGGACAAGAGCTTTGGCGCGCTGTCCAAATCTATAGGCAGAACTGTCACCCAATCAGGTACTGAACTCGCCCTATGCTGCTTAGCTCCAGAAAAAAAAAATATATCCAAGAATTTAAATCTGACAGTAAAAACAAACGTCCAACAAAAACTGGTACACTTTTTGGCTGAGAATAGTATCAAACGATCAGTTTCAGCTCACATACATACATACATTCATTATTGGTTAGTAAATGAACAGTGCTGTGTCCGTGGTGGCTTATGGTCTCTATTGAAATACATAAATTAACTGTTGGGTCGAAAACGAACAGTGCTTTGTAGCTTTGTCTGTGGTAAGGACACAAATCAGTTCAATTGTGCCATGAGTTAAACAATAGTGTATTCCAAGAGTACTTTCTATGAAAAAAATCAGCTCAATCGTAAGGTTAAGCCATGATTCACTATCAGTTGATAATTCACAAAAAACATTCTGTATAGCAGTAATTTTCACATTTACTAATATACGATAATACTCACGTTTCACGTAATTCTATGAAGATAAATAACCTTGACCAGAACTGGTACTGTCTTATCGGCTGTGACACAGTCATTATTTACGTTGACATAAAGACCGAAATATTACTACATAGCAGAATTAATTCTTTCATAGTAAAATGTGAGGCTTATTATAATAATAATAATAATACATTTATTCTAAACAGGTTTACACCCAATTATAGAGAAAAATTAGTGAACTACAAGCCGGAATTTGAAGCTCATCTGATATCAGACTTGGGATCCTTGGCTATCACGTCGTGAGGATTGAACACTAGCCCGAACTGTTCATACGTCAGCCAGTTCTGGACATTTGCACACTACTTCTTTAGCCGATTCCTTCTCCGCCAGCGAATTTCGCCTGCTGACATATCCATTCGGATCATTGCGTGAAGCTTAGAGTTGAAAAGGGATGGGTTCGCGAATCAATTTTAGTATCTTTTTATCCTCCTAGGTCTTCCCCAAGGAGACTGCTCATAAGCTCATGATAGCTTGAGCGAGTAAGGAGAATCCGTTGGGTTCTGTATAGGCTTCATTACTGTGTCCTTACGCCATGTTAAGCACAGCACTGTTAATTTTTAACCCAACAGTGTATGTTGGCAATTACCGTGACTATAAAATTTCTTTCCTAGCCTCAGGATTGAACTTGAGGCCTCCGACCCCAGAGCAAACCACTCTACAACTAAACCAATCGCGTTACATGACTAATCATAATGATAATGAAGAGTTTAAACTTATTCCAGGGTATAAGAAATAAACATTTCACCATATCCGTCTATATAACTTCTGACAAATTGTTTTCAAATAATCAGCTCATATTATGATAATTTTATGGAAAATTGTACTGATTCGACATTAATCCTGAATGCGTCTCTGTATTGATTGAAATTGATATGTGTTTACTGCAGTTTTGCCAACATGATTTTAATTAACAATTGCAAAAGTTAGTTAATTGAGTGTTCAATCCGATCCTACCAATTAATATATAAATCTGAAAGCATAGAGGTTTGAATATTGCGATTCTTGTTTGGTCAGGGTCTTGTAAAGCTATGAAACAGTGTCAATTGAAAATGTGGGGTTTTACTGTGAAACCCAATTGGATGTTATATGAGGTATTTTCGAATTATCAGCTAGATTGATGTGTTTTCAACTTCAGGAGATGATTTACGTACATTCTGGTTTGCCGAGTAATTATTTGCACCTCCAAGTTTCAGCAATCATTCATTAGTCGATCTGAAGGACAATATTGAACGATAATTTTAAAATAAAATGATACTGGATTTTCGTAGCAGAGTTCATTAATTCACATTCAGTAGTTTCAGATAGAAAGCAATGAGTTGAAAAGTTGAAATTCACAGTTGCTTTGGAGTCCAAATGCACAGGCTAAGTTCGTTAATGGACTAAATCCGTCGAGTAGTTTCCGAACTATAGCCATCTGAAATTATGTGTTCCCAATAACTCGAAAAATATTGATCTGATCGAAATAGAGCCGGGTAGTCAGTTGAAAAATACCGATGCTTAGACTTAAAAATGTCTATTTCAGAAACTGCCCGTCTGATATCGTCGAAATTTTGCAAGAACCATCAAAACTTCATTTTACAGTAAAGTTCTAGATTTGAACTCGATCAGATCTATACCTATTGTAGAAGAAATTTGGGAAATCACAATAAAAAGTGGACCAGTTTTTACAGTCGGATTTATATTCTTGGAAATATTGGGAATATTATTTTCACGCGCATGTTCTGGGGAACATCGCGTTATCATTCTGCCCAAATGTTTGTAATGTTCGAATTTTTTGCCGAAAATGGTCTCAAACGATTAGGTTCCACTCACTGATCAAGAATTCGATGTCAAATTTGATTCTATCCGGTCGGACGTCCGGCCGTTGCCACGATAACTTGAGAACGGAAAGATATAGTGACTTGAAATTTTCAGGGTAGGCGCAACCTACCTCCAAATAGGACGGACAATTTCGTTAATGGGCCTAATCGGCCTAACGGTTTCCGAGTGATAATTTTGTCATCAACCAAAATACAGATCCGATCAAATTGAAACTTGGTGGCTAGTTGTAAAATACAGACACAAAGATGATTGTGAAATTTTGTGAGAATCGTATGATTTGAAAATTAAAAAAAAAATTTATTTACGTCGCAATAACCTGGGAACGGAAAGAGATAGCGACTTTCCACTTTTGGAGTAGGTTGAGCATCTGAATGAGAAAATCGGTTTTAGAGTTATACCCATCTGAAATTTGGTTTTTATTTCCTCAATATCTCGAAAAATACGAAACTGATTCAATTCAAACATGGGTATTGGTTGTAGAATTACGACGCGAATATTCTCGCAAAATTTCGTGAGGATCGTATCGCTAGAAAATTTTTAAAAAATCATTAAAAATTCTACATATTGGAAACTATTCCTCCGAAATCGCTGAGATTCAGCGAGAGTCTTCAAATCCTAACTCTACTACCAAGTTCCAAGTTTGAACATTATCGGATCTATATTGTTGGAGATCCGAGCAGCCTTGTGTGAGTTCAGTAGCCTGATGGTGGGTGACCGTTGCCTTGATAACCTTCGAACGAAAAGAGATAGGGACTTGAAATTTTCAGGGTAGGTTGCGCATCCGAATGTTTCGGTTGAGTTCGTTGGTGGGCATAATCAGCCAAATGGTTTCGGAGTTGTACCCATCTTGAATATTATTTACTCGATAACTCAACAAATACAGACCCGATTGAATTGAAACTTGGTAGGTATCTAGTTGTAGAATATCGACAGACTCAGTGAAATTTTGTGAAAATCATGCTACATGAAAATTTTAAAAATATTACGAATAAATATTATATCTCACGATAACTCGAGAACGGAGAGAGATAACGACTTGAAATTTTCAGGGTAGGAAGCGCATCTAAACGTGACATTTAAGTTATTAAATTGGCACAAATGGCCAAATGGTTCAGAAGTTACATCATCTGAAATTTTATTGTTATTTCCTCTCTAACTCAAAGTATACAAATCTGTCCAGATAATACTCGGTGATTACTTGTAGTATCCCGACCCACTAATTTTCGCGGAATGGCGTGAATATCGCGTCCTGGAGTTACTTGAAGTGTAAGTTTTTTCTTATTTCAATTTCAATAGAATACATATAAAAGAATTGCAGAATACAGTGATCATAGATTCTCTCGTTACTGTATGACGTATGTCATTAATATGATATTAAATGAATTAATATATTATAGAAGCTGAGAAAATGGTATATATGGATGCTACATAATAAGAGATAAAGAGTGTCCAATAGAGTAAAGTAGACAATATAACATGACTTCACGTCACTGCTTGAACCATTTTTTTTTTCTGGAGCTAAGCAACCTTGGGTGAGTTTTGCACCTGGATGGGTCATCGCTCTGGTTATATATTTGAACAAGCGTTCCGAAACTCCTGGCCACACTGCTTCTCCGACTAGTTTCATATTCTTACATTTAAGATAAATATTCTTACGGACTTCAATGCAAATCTAAACAAACTCTTATTTATGGACGTAAAATTCCATATCCCTACACATGGAAAAATTGTATTTTTGGCGCTCTAGTTCCTCGGAACAGAGTGCTTATCAAATTGCCCAAATGTCTGTAATTTTCGAATTTTTGGCTGAAAATGGTCTCAAACGATTTGGTTCGACTCACTGATCAAGAATCCGAGGTCGAAATCGATTCTGTCCGGCCGGTCCGGCCGGTCTGGCCGGCCGTAGGCACGATAACTCTCGAAGGAAATGAGTTAGAGGATTGAAATTTTCAAGGTGAATTTGGAATGTAAATATCTCGGACGAGTTCGTTAATGGGCGGAATCCATCAAGCGGTTTTGGAGTTATGGCCGATTTTATTAACAACATTTTTTATGAATATTTCCTAAACCGATCACTCATCTATCTGAAATTTAGCATCAAATTGTAGAATTATGACTTTCATACGCATGTGAAGTTTTGTATTGATCAAGCTACCGCAAAGTGTCAAAAAAAATTTTTGAAAATTTAAAAAAAAATTTTCTACAGTAACTCTCGAACGGAATGAGCTAGGCAGTTGAAATTTTCAGAGTAGGTTAGGGAGATGAATATCTCGGTAAAGTTTGTTAATGGGCAAAATAGGCCAGATGGTTTCGGAGTAACGAAAAAAAAACAAATTTTTTCGAGTAACAAATTTCAAATTTGATTTTGATTTAAGATGCAGTTTCACCATAAAATCCATTGATATCATTTTCAACTCCAACAAGCTAATACTTTCGTAGATATGATTTTTCGAAATTTCAATAATGAATAGTACTTCTATGTTTTCACAGAATGCTATAATTATTCTATCTAAGCTTTATTATATGATCTGTGTTCATACTCGTACAATTCATCCTGTTTTATAAGAAAGAGTCAAATTCATTTCAGCTATTTTAATTTGATTTCTTCCATGGTGCAGTTCTCATTCAAAGATTGCTCATTTAATCTTGATAATTAAACTATTATTTGAATTGATCAATACTTTCGGAGTTAATTTGTCTGTTTGAACAAGAGAGCCAGAAAGCTCCTGTCCACAGGGCTTGAACCAATTTTTATGATTAATTGTTGTAATAGATAATTTCGATTCATTGATTGATGTAAGACCCCCCACATTGGCAGGAAATCAAGTTGAACACATTGTTCCTCCTGAGTTTAATATTTTCGATTCCAAAAGTTTATTATTTGGAGAGGGAGATCCAATTTCATGACCAAACAAATTGGATAAGTATGACGGAAACACTAATATTCACCGAATTCCTCGAATCATCAACGGCTATCCAATCGCCATAATTATTTGAATAAGTTAAGTTATGCACATTCCCAGGCCGACCAGAACGAATTCCAGCACAGTCGTAAATATGGCTTCCCTGCATTTCGACGAAATTCCGTGGAGAAGTCAACGTGACTAACAATACTAACTACAGAAGATTGTAATCCAGATAATAGCATCATTGCATTGTTGCATTCGTTTCGAACAATTCTATCATTTAAAAATGCCACATAAAGGATTAAGGGCATGCTTGTACCCAACAGGGAGAAATTCAGTCAGGTTTGGGACCAAATCTTGTGTGGCATATTTGTAATTTAATATTATAATTGTGCATTATTTATAATTTATATGGTTCCCGCAGGATTTTCCGGACAGAATAAAAGTGAGGAGTTTAACCGTGGCAACTCCTTTTGTCACGAAACATCGAGACATGGAGGTGCTGCAACTTCAGTGGATAAGGGATGTAATACAGGGAATTGCAGAATATAACAAAATACTATGTCGAAAAAGAAATTGAGATGGCAGCTGTTAGGTTTCCAGTTTTGAAGCTTGTTGTGGAGGCATTTTATAGGCCCCCATGGTCAGACTGTCCTACATTAGGGCAGAGCGGGGTAATACTGCGCAGCGGGGAATACTGCGCATTCACATAAACAAGTGTAAAAGCGCGAAAGATCAACCCAGACAAGCCGAATGTGATTTCTCAGACGTGGTAATTACTTTACAATAGTATATAACGTTACTATGGAGGATATAACTGACGAGCCGCAGGCAAGTAAGTTACCTCCTTGAGCCTGTAAAACCCGTTTCCTTGCGTGTATTGTTTTATATTTTATTTGTTTCTCATTTGTAAAAAGGTTAGATAAATTCCAAAAAAATCTCAATAATTTGTCGCAAATGTCGTAAGCTATGGAAGCGTAGCCATGATTATGTCTGTTTATTTTTCTTTACATTCGTTTTGGCGAAAGCGAAAATGAATGTACCAAAAGAAATTATTGAGGCAGCCAGCAGTGTAGCTTCAAGTTTATTACCTGCAAAATCAGCTTCAAGGTATGAGCGAGAATACGACGACTTCAAAAAGTGGCAAAACAAAAATAGTGTGATTGGGGTAACTGAAGATGTTTTGTTGGTCTACTTGAATCAACTATCAGCTAGATTCAGCCCTAATACATTATGGGAAAAATTGTCTATGCTGAAAAGCTGCTTGGAAATGAAAGAAAATGCCCCTGTTCGCAGGTTTGTTTTCCTTAAAAAATTTATTGAAAAATATGACGTTTAGTTGTCATTTGCAGATTTCAAAAGGTAATAGCTTTTCTGAAACGAAAAAATGAGCGTTATACGCCAAAAAAGGCCAAGGTATTAAGTAAAGAAGAGGCTGAACAATTTCTTTTACATGCTCCTGATGACCAGTGGTTGCTGGCGAAATTGTAACAATATTTGAGATTTTTGGATGTTGTCGATGTGACGAAATTCTCTCCTTAAACATGAATGATGTAGAAGATATGGGAAAATACGTTATTGTGACATTGCGGCAAACAAAAAATTTAACAACAAGAAGATTCACCATAACCGATGATGGCTGCAGCTTCAAGCCATGCATGATATACAGAAAATATGTAAATCTTCGGCCTCCTGGAACAGAAGGCCTAAGATTTTTTTTGATATACCGACATGGAAAGTGCATTTCCCTTAATGCTGGCCAGCACACTATTGGTGGTGTCCCAAAGCAAATAGCGAAATATTTAGGTTTAAAAGACCCAGAGTTATACACCGGCCACTCTTTTCGCAGAACTGGAGCCACTATGGTTGCGGATTCGGGTGGAGATATTTTAGCACTAAAGCGTGCAGGAGGGTGGAAGAGCACCGAAATTGCAATGAGATATGTCGATGATTCGGTCAACAAAAAAATCGAAACGTCTAGCAAATTATTTGGTAGTAAGGAGAGTACAAATGTTCTGCAGTCCTCGAGTGCAGCAGTTTCTGAGTCAACAGATGGTTCATCATCATCAGTATCAACTCTTTCATCATCAAAAATCTGTGTTACTGGAAATAACAATTGTACCATGATTTTCAACATATATGACGATAAAACAAAATTTTCTAATGTAAATAATACTACTAACTTGTAAAAATTTTGCAAGTTAACTGTCAGTTTTACAAGTTAGTGACTTGATAAAATAAACTTTCTTGATTAATATCGTGTTTTTGGAAACTGACGTTTACAAATGAGAAACAAATAAAAGTCTTATCTCTAATCAGTGCATTCAGTGCTGCACAGGATTTCGAAGTTTGGGTTTCGTTGGCTTCTTTCTAATTCTGTGATACCAGAAAATAATTGTGGTAAGTTTCATTATTGAATAACAAAGTTTGTTCGTGCATATCTGTCGTGCTTCATTGAATGATATTTGTCTATGTTCAATTTGTTTTTTATTCCAATGACAATATATTTTATGTTAGAAAACAAAAATTAGGATCGTTGTGCGGCAATGCCGCGCACTGTATTTGGTGCGGGATATTGCTTGATAATTTTAGTATTAAAATGTACTTAAGTGTCTACTTTTTATTTCAGATGGTTATAAATTAAAATAGGAAGCCGCAACGAAAAGTTGGTATATTGAACAACTTAATAATGCCATTGCTGCCATTCGTTCTGGTGCTGAAATACTTGTGATAAGTGCAAAAGAGAATAGAGTGAGAATGGAAGGAGCAAAGCTAGCAATATAGTCGCATAAATTACCAAATCTCAATTTTCAAAGTATTTTTGGCTCGGTGTCCTATGAACAGGATGCCTATCAATTTGTTCAAATGTCTGTAATTTTCGAATATTTGGCCAAGAATGTCTTAAACGATTAGTTTCAACTCACTGATCAAGAATCCGAGGTCAGAATTGATTCTGTCCGGCCGTCAGTACAATTACGCTCGAACGCAATGAGCTATAGAGTTGAAATTTTCAGGGGTGAAATGCTCCTTACCATTAATTCAATTTGTTCTAAGAAGAAATCTGGTACTCATTAACTCCTCCGGCCACAGCGCGCAGCGTCTATTCGTGTTACAAGATTTCGGAAAGGCTTAGTGCTTAGTAATCATCGGAAGTGCTCGGGAGCACTTAAGGGATTACTAAGCACTAAGCCTTTTTCATGAAGTGCTTGAAATACTAACCACTAAGCACTGGTTTTGAAAAGTGCTCGGGAGCGCAGTACTCGGGAGCACAAAAAGGCTTCAAGCACATTCACAAGCACTAAGCATAATGCTTCGGCTCCCGTCAAGCCGTGCAACGCAGCCGTGTGTCGTTCAGACGACCACGACTCGGCCGGATAGCTGTGAAAGCTATCATTCAAGCCTTCACCCAAGAATTGGATGCCGGTGTCGTTTACACGACTGTGGAGCGGGCCTGTGGGAAAGCTCGAGCGTTTATGTCGTTGCCGTACATAAAACCATGACGTGTTGATGTGAAGCGAGCCATAGCATTGGTTTTTTTTGGCGCTGAATATTGTTGCCCCGTCTGATTTAATAGTGCTCATACTCGAAAAATTTATGCACAGCTGAATTAATCTATGAGGATCATCAATAGAACTATCAGATCTACACCTATTCATTGGTTGCCAGTTCTTTCAAACATTGTCCCGCCCCACGTTCGCAGGCAGACTGCTGTCTGCCAAAGATTCCTCTCATCAAATGAAACACTTTTTTCATTAAACATTATTCCAAATTCAGCTCAGGTAAAAAGATACAGGCTGTTGAAATTTTGAAAAAAAATCAGTTTTTATTTTGTAGCTTTGACATCCTTTTTTCGAATAAAATTAATGTTGGCGTAAAGTTTCCTATAACTATGATACATATATTCCAAATATTAGTTATTTTACTACTACTTCTACTGGTTTTCTAGTTATGGACTCGTGGATTCATATAACTTAACGAAATTAGCATAAAGAAAGCATATAAAGTTTTTCTTGAGTCATTTCAAGAATATTCCATCGTTTTAGAACATTATATTATTCTTCATCATGTCTCCTTAAACGCACCGTTTTCGAGATATTCTTCATTGAATGTTTTAAAATGGAAAACTCCAGAAATTTCACTACTTTTATGGATCCGTCCCTGAGCGTTGGAATCCCGAATCAAGCTGTAAACCACGTTACCATGCCTTATTCTCGTCCGCCAACAATGTCATAGATAATAATTTATATGCGGGAGTGTATTAGCACATTGTGAAATCTTTAAACGCTTGTAACTTTTTACCTGAGCCGAATCTGGAAAAATGGTGAATGAAAAAAGTGTTTCCTTTGATGAGAGGAATCTTTGGTTAAAATTAATGCAGTGGTCAAAGACTCACCCTGTATATATATATACTAGCAATCAAGCTTCAATTCGATGAGATCAGTATTTTTCGAGTTATTGGGAAAATTTCAGATGGCCGTAACTCCAAAACCACTCGGTGGATTTTGTCCATTAACGAACTCAACCAGCGCATTAAGACTCCAAACCTACCCTGCAAATTTCAACTCTCTTGAGTTTGAGAGTAATCGTGCTAACGGACGGACATAAATGATTAAGATCGACCTCGTATTCTTCCGCTGTGAGTCGAAACTGATCGTTTTAGATTATTTTCGGCGAAAAATTCCGGCAAATTGATAGTCACTCTGCGCGCCAAGAATCGGAAACAAAAATCCCGACAAGTTACAACAACAACTCCAAATGAATAACCCGCAGAGATATAAAAATCAGTCAAAATATTCACGGGAGCAATGCTTCATTTCTTCGGAGTTTCTTGTGGAATCCGTCGAAAAAAAATCCCTGGAGCAGCCGTATTTGCGTTGCCGGTAGCCCATGGGAATCCTCCAAACAGCCACCGGAGGTGTATAAGCGTCCTCTTCGGCCCGCCTGACGATGATGTTGAATTTTTCCATTCAAATCTGATATTTATGTTCGCATTGTTTGCCTTGCCGGATAACAGGAAAAATCTCACAATTCAACGAGATTTGCAATTAAAATTAAAGAATGAGTGATGTATCAAAATTGTATGGAACCTCAACAGCCCCACCGAATGATTCATGATACTGTGATATTAAAAAGTAATTTATATGTGCCCGCTTTTCACGGGGAGTTTCTTGTTTCTCATTTTTATTTTCGTAGTTGCTTCATAAAATGAAATTTATTATGCGCCCCTTTCTGGTCGCTCCTTCCCCTTTTTTTTTGATATATTTTTACAGCGCAATGTCAACATTTACTATGTTTTTATTTGTATTGTAGAGAGGAGCATTAATTTCGATTTTGATGCGCACTAAAAAGTGTAATTTTGTTTTACGCCAGCTCGTTATTTCTCACGATATGGAGAGCGGAATTAGGGCGAATTGAGAGCAGAACGATATTTGGATAAATTATTACGTTGTCGGAGTTCGAATTGACTTCTCATTTTCGTTTTGCCTTTTTGCATTCTGCCCTGCTTTCAAATTTGCTCCGATCTCTCTCTGATTAAATTGAATTTTTCATCGTTTTGATGGCCCTTTCAAGGCATGATGCCAAAATATCGCTTCGATATTGTGGGAGAGGGGGAGGTATTTCTGCATAATCGAAAGAGAGATACTCCAATTCGGTCTCAGAAAAAAGTGGCAGTGATTCCTGTTCATATATTCTATACAGACTGTTCCACGAGGGAAGTTGTACACCTTCGTGGATTCTAGAAAAATCAATGGTTTTATCTGCATCGTCACCAATACAGGGTGTGTGAATAACTCTACATGCTTCCAATAAAAATGCAGGACTAATTTGGGTAGTCTGAATCAGTGTTCGAAATATGTATTTCTCAAGTATATTCGTTTATAAGCTACAGATGTTTTATGTATTTCATAAAAAAAATTCAACCGGTATAACACTTAAACGCTTTCATAGATTTTGATGAAAATATATACCAGGTGTCCCAGTATACATGTTCCAATGGATTATCTCAGCCATTTCATACAATAAAAATTTGAAAATTTTATGATAAATAATAATAAATTATTAGTCATTTTGGAAGTTCAAAATTATAAACATTTTTAGGCCCCTAGTGGTTATTCTAAGTGAAATTTTGCACACCCCAAGAGGTCATAATTGGTCACCGAAGTGCCACAATTGAACTTGAACATGATCCGATCTTTGGTTTCGGAATTTCGAGCAAAATATTCCGCGAATGGTAAAACATTTTTTTTTCACTCATACTATCCAAGCTTCAATTCAATCAGATCAGCATATTTCGAGTTATTGTGGAAAAAAATTCAAATTTTTTATTTATTTTTTCTAGTTTATAGCCATCCGATCAATACCAAACCTCGCACTCATATAAAAGTCATGATTCTACAATCTGATGCTAAATTTCAGACAGATCGAGTGATCGGTATCGGAAATATTCATAAGAAATATTTCAACTGAAAGTGTCCATAACTTCAGTTTCGAAAGTTAACGAACTTGTCCTAGATATTTACGCTCCAAAACATCCCTGCAAATTTCAATCCTCTAACTCCTTTCGTTCGAGAGTTTTCGTGCTAACGGCCGGCTGGACCGACAGAATTCGAAAAGTACAGACATTTTGGTAAAATGATAGCACGCTGTTCCTTGGCGTACATCCGCTCAAAAATTACATACATTTTTGGCGCTCTAGTTCCTCGGAACTGAGTGCTTATCAATTTGCCCAAATGTCTGCAATTTTCGAATATTTCGATGAAAATGGTCTTAAACGATTTGGTTCGACTCACTGATCAAGAATCCGTGGTCGAAATTAATTCTGTCTGGCCGTCCGGCCGGCCGTAGGCACGATAACTCTCGAACGGAATGAGCTAGACAGTTGAAATTTTCAGAGTAGGTTTGGGAGATAAATATCTCGGCTAAGTTCGTTACTGGGCAAAATCGGACAGATGGTTTCGGCGTAACAAAAAAAAAAAATTTTTTACAGAACAAATTCCAAATTAAATTTTTTTCAATAAGCAGTTTTACCATAAGAATCCAATGATATCATTTTTAACTATATCAAGCTAATACTTTCGGAGATATGATTTTTCAAAATTTCAATGATAAATCGTATTTCCCAGAGTGTTATAATTAATCTATGTATGAATTGTCATAATGTCAACTTATTATCCTGAGACATGACATTATCTAATCAATCGAAGAATTATGAGAATAAAGTGTACTCCGAAATGTGAGCGAAGTGAGAAAAATCACAGTTGTTTGCTCCGAAATTAGTTTTTCTCAGAAAAGTCTTACATTTCGGAACGGAACATGAAGTAAGAGATCTGAGAGTAGTGAGACTGCTTTTCATCCATAGACATAGAATGCAAATAGAATGTAAGTATTGAAAACATAATTCTGCAGTTCGAGAGAGGAGAAAATTTGGTGAACGGAGATCAGGAAATTTTTGATCGATTTTATTACTTTTCTTTGATACATTTTTTATGAAAAATCTACTATTTGTAGGTACTTTAAACCTGTTTTGGGCAATTGTCATACGAAACTTGTTGGCGCTCTAGTTCCTCGGAACTGAGTGCTTATCAATTTGCCCAAATGTCTGTAATTTTCGAATTTTTCGATGAAAATGGTCTTAAACGATTTGGTTCGACTCACTGATCAAGAATCCGAGGTCGAAATCGATTGTGGCCGACCGTAGGCACGATAACTCTCGAACGAAAGGAGTTAGCAGATTGAAATTTGCAAGGTGGGTTTGGAGCGTAAATATCTCGGACGAGCTAGTTAATGGGAGAAATCCATCAAGCGGTTTCGGAGTTATGGCCGATTTTAGTAAAAATATTTTTTATGAATATTTCCGAAACCGATCACTCGATCTATCTAAAATTTAGCATCAAATTGTAGAATCATGACGTTTATACGCATGTGAAGTTTTGTATTGACCAGATTACCGCACAGTGTCGAAAAAAAATTCAAAATTTATTTAAAGAAGTTCTACAATAACTCTCGAACGGAATGAGCTAGGTAGTTGAAATTTTCAGAGTAGGTTGGGGAGATGAATATATCGGTTAAGTTCGTTATTGGGCAAAATTGGCCAGATTGAAATCGATTTCTTCCATGGTGCAGTTCTCATTCTCAGATTCTCAGACATTTAATCTTGATAAATAAACTATTATTTGAATTGAATTTCCTTTATGATGCAGTTCTATCATAAGAATTCATCGATATAATTCCCAACTCTGAGAAACCAATACTTTCGGAGATATAATTTGTCTGTTTGAACTAGAGCGCCAGAAAGCTCCTGTCCAAAGGGCTTGAACCCATTTTATAAAGGGGCCATCTTCCATTTTAATGAATATCCTTGGACTTTTCCGATGTATGTATTTAGCTCCTATGTTTATCAACATTGAACCTGGATTAATTTTAATATACAAGAAAGAACTCTTTATTATGGTACCTATCAATATGAAGAAAATGAAACACCTTTCCTTCTCCCAGATTAAATATAACATTGATTTCCAACTTTTCTCAACCCGATACGTCAGAATGTGCAGAATTTCAAATAAATCTGAACGAGGTCGAAAGTTGGAATGTCAGGAGAAAAAAATGAAAAAATATTATATCCTTATATGAAAAGGCTCAGCCCGACAGTGGATATAAATCTTTGCCGGAATATAAAACGAAATATGAGAAAAATGAGGTAGAAATAAAAATGAAACGAGCACCGGATTCAAATAGACGGAAAATATATTATCATAAGAAAACATACGGTTGATGAATTCGTTCGAGTGAATAAGAAATAATATCTTGGAAAATGTTCACGCTTCAAATGAGTTTAGATTTCAGCGGAATCAGGAGATGAGATTTCTCGTTATAAAAGTCGACTGAGTCAATTTATTTTTCATTATTCATACAAGGTTGCTCTGTCATGAAAATTTAGATTACCTGAATCGTTCTGCCTCTCCCGGAATCATTATGAGAATGCACCAGCGGAGCTAATGAGCGTTCTTTTACGGGTTCTTCATTCGAAAATAAATCAAAACTCGAAGATAAACCATGACGTAATTCGATTGAGAGTTTTTAGAGTGCGTAAATATGTGAGAATTGTATGAATATTTAATATATCAAGCTCAATTTTGAACAAATATGCGAGTACCAGATCTACATCATAGCGCTGGTAATCATTAATGAATTATTTGAATGTTCAAATATTCATTGAATATTTCACGGAATATTTTTGATTTGCATTATTCATATATTCATGAATATTCATTTCTATGCATAAATATTCATAACTATTCATGAATATTCATTTCTATTCATGACTGTAACTCGTAACTGTGAAGTTTGAACTTTCAGTAGTAGGTACCTACAAATTCGTTAAATTGGAAATAATTGGAATGAAAATTGTAATTCATATGATTTCCAGTAGTCAATAATCACTGAAATAAATATTCATCAGTAGAAGTTCATTCGAAGTTTTTATTCATGAATGATCATTTGAACATCTATTAGTAACAGGTCATGAATGAATATTCAACTATAATTTTTTTTCCGCGTAAGAGGAAAATCTTGATATGGCCTTACCCTGGGAGGATCCACTCTCTTCCTCTGAGACTCAGTTGATGTTTGGTTACTCACTAAAAAACCTCTGGAACATTTCTTGGAGTTTTTCGTCCTACTCTTACAGCGTCCCTTAATAAATGAGAGAAGCTGCAAGCCTCGCTGCAAGCGGCCTGATTTGACCTGATGACTCGATTTGATCCAAGCAACACTTCTGCATTATGTGCGCCAAAACATCGGCCAGGGATTTACAGGCCGGAATAATCTTCAATTATGTCACGTAGTTCGTTCTCACTCTGTCCAGACATCCTACGATTATTATATCCCTCCCAACTTTATACATTTGATACAGGATCCCCAGCTCGAATATTAAATCCTTGCATTTTTCACTCTTATGTTCTTCTGCCATCGTCATTTTATTTTCGGCGGGGGAGGAAAATTCGACAACAAACAATTCCTTGAGCTCATTGTCCAGCAGGACTATAGCTGGCTTTATGATGTGGATCTACCGAGTTGTTGAAACAGCCAGTAGATGCCATCTCTGTCATTTCTCCAAAGGAACATATGGTTGCACTGGTTCGTTGTCTATACTATAAACCTCCCTCAGAAGGATATAGAGAATTCGGAATAACGCATTGTGTCTTTCCACATATCCTGATGGAGCATGGACTCCGCAAGCAGACAGGATGTGCATAATAGCTTCATGCTGGCTGTGGCATGCTCGGCACGTTGTTGGGGAGTCCACTCTCATGATGTTCTTTTTATACCATCTCGTATTTATCACCCCATCTTGACAAACCATAACAGATCCCTCCGTTTCCGACTTGAGCCCAGCCTTAATTCGAATTTACCATGGTAAAATCGAATCAAGTGTCCAATACAGGAGAATGGACAACATAATTTACCATGGTAAATTCGATTAAGGGTGTCCAATACAGGAGAATGGACAATAAAACATACGAGCCAACGCTCCTGACTTCACGTCAGTGCTTGAACCAATTTTTTTTTTTTTTAATTTTTTTGAAATGTTCTAGGGGTTCGGTTCTTACAAAAATTTTTTTTCGTAATTTTTTTTCAAATTTTCTAGGGGTGCGGTTCTTAAAAAATTTTGAACACGTCTTTATGTTGATTTTCTACTAATAGTTACAAAGCTTCCATTCGATGGAATCTTTGTTTTTTGAGTTATCGAGGAAATAATATTCCAGGTGGGTATAACTCGAAAACCGTAAAACCGATTATGCCCAAAAAAGAACTTAACCCTCCCATTCGGATACGCAACCTACCCTGAAAATTGCAAGTCCCTATCTCCTTTCGTTCGAAAGTTATCGAGGCAACGGTCACCCATCTACTGAACTCACACAAGGCTGCTCGAATCTCCAACAATATTTAACCGATCGTGTTAAAACTTGGCAGTAGAGTTGGGTTCTAATTAGTCTACAACTAATAACTATGTTTCAATTAAATCGGTTGATATTTTTCGAGTTAATGAGGAGAAAAAAACAACCAAATTTCAGATGGCTATAACTCTAAAACCGTTTGGCCGATTATGCACGATTCGCACAAAATTTCACAAACGTGCTTAGGTTCATATTCTACAACTACTCACTAAGTTACAACTCAAACGGATTCATATTGGTAGAAAACAAAATTATTACTCGGAAACCATTGGGCCGATTACGCCCATTAACGAACTTGTCCGTGGTATTGGGATGCGCCACCTACTCTGAAAATTTCAAGTCACTAGCTCTTTCCGTTCTCAAGTTATCGTGGCAACGGCCGGACGGCCGGCTGTACACAGAATCAAATTTGACCTCGAATTATTCATTAGGGAGTCGAACTAAATCGTTTGAGACCATTTTCGTCAACAAATTACAGACATTTGGGCAAAATGATAACGCGATGTTCCCCAGAACATACGCGCAAAAACGAAAGATAATTCCTCCGACAGGCCTTGATCTTTCAAGCCCCTGAAATATATGGAGTGCAGATTTTAACTCATAGTATCTTCAGTTGTGCATGTCTTATCTCTCTGCCTACTCTTCTTCGGTACGTTGGCATGATTGGTGTTCCTGCTAGCTCATGATCGATGACGATATGACATTTATTCTGAACTTCTCCAATGCTCGCTGTCCATCTCTGAACAGGAAGGCTCCTTGGTTCCTAATTTCATGATGCATTACTACTTTCAGAAACGGATCTCCTCTTCTCAAAATCCTTATTGCCATTTCCAACGTTTTTTGATGGTGTTGGTATTCCAAACTTTGCCTCCTTTCATTCGTGGAAGATATACTCTTTGTATCGAAGAGTAGGAATCTTCATCACTTTACGAGTTGATCTGTATGGCTCGAGAATTTCTTTCACTGTCCTGTTAACTACCCCGAAAGATTAGTTGAATATTGGAACTGCCAGGCTGTTCGTAGCAGAAACTTTGTTTTTACCAGACGGCTGTGATTTCCATATATCTCGGAACTTCTTCTTTTAGCCGAATGTTAAGGCTTTTGGGTAGTCCCCAGTGCAGCTCATTGTTTCGCTCCAAGGAATTTGTATGTTTCAACATCTTCGAGGTGCCGGAATATTATTCCCCCGTCTAGTGCGATATGTCCTCTTGCTTCTTCAGTTCTTCCTTTGCATAAATGTAAAACAGCACATCTATCCAAACTGAGTGATATGTCTATTGCTGAGGTGTATTTGGCAACGATATTCAGTAGGTATTGAAGTGCTGCCTTGGAAGGAGCATACAGTTTTAAGTGGTCGTCCATGTACAGATGATGTGAGACCAGATAATCTCTTCTGCCTGGTGGTCCGGCCTTGTGCCCAACTCTGCTGTTATTGGTAGAAGTGTTATGGGAACAGTAATGGGCTTAGCGAGTCTCATTGAACTACGCCTCGCATGCAGCTCACCCATCCCGTATAAGTAGTCTGTCCTTACAATCGAACGGCGAACTTAGTTTTCCGTAGTGCCACAATGGTTTCCATCACCATGGACGATGTTAATGTGGATTTTGAGCATCTCGATAGCAGCCGTATTATCAAGCTGTGCGACCATGTGTCAAATGCTTTAGCGTAATCCAAGCATGATGTAAGTAGGTCGCGTTTGTAGTGTCTCGCATCTTGACAAAAGCTCTTTTCTATTAGTAAATTGTCCTTGCACCCTTGTACTCCTTTTCATGCTCCTCTTTGTTCACCCACTGGTCCAATAACCTCCGTTAAAAAACGTTCCAGAATAGCATTGTTTCTGCAAGGTTATGTAAAGTTGCAGATTGGCTTATAGATGGAAGCAGAATAGCACCATTAATTCTCTCTCAATACATCTTATGATAAACAAGTAATTCCATTTGAAGAAACACACTTTTTATCATCTAAGTATGTCTCGTAAAAGCCTCGGATTTTGAACAACCCTATATGATTAGGGACGTATGTCATTATACGGGATATTTTCAATCCGTACCCGAAATTTCGGCTTCCTAGAATTCCAAGTAACAAAGTAATGAATGTTGAATTGAAGCTATATTTTCCACCAACAATGAAGTAAATCAATTAATTACTCGGAACCCGCTAGTGATAGGAATGATAAAGTTGATACTGAATTAATCAGAGGGCTACGGCGGATCGAAAAAGCAATAAATCATAGGGTGTTCCAAATTGAAATATCAAGGTTGTTAGTACTTTTTGATATGAACGGCAACACCGTAGCGCTGAAAATATTCCTTATCGATGGAGCAGTGGTTGCTAGCCAAGGAACCAAATTTTCAGTAATAATATAACAAGAGAGTGAGAATAAATTGAAAATAATTCGACAGATTTTTTGAAAACTTGTTGCCAGGCAATAGTCACGAGAGCCCGCAGGGCTCGAGTGGCTATTTCCAAATGGCAACAAGTTTGAACAAAATCTGTCAAATTATTTTTTATTTATGGAACTCGCAAGTTATATTTGACTAGATTATTTTTTGATTCACAAATTTGTACAATAAAAAATTGGTTCAAGCCCTGTGGACAGGAGCTTTCTGGCGCTCTAGTTCAAACAGACAAATTATATCTCCGAAAGTATTGGTTTCTCAGAGTTGGGAATTATATCAATGTATTCTTATGAAAGAACTGCATCATAAAGGAAATTAAAATAAATAACAGTTTATTTATCAAGATTAAATGAGCAATCTGAGAATGAAATCTGCACCATGGAAGAAATCAAATTAAAATAGCTGAAATGAATTTGACTCCTTCTTATAGAACAGGATGAAATGTACGAGTATGAATACAGATCATATAACAAAGCTTAGATAGAATAATTATAGCATTCTTTGAAAACATAGAAGTACGTACGATTCATTATTGAAATTTAGAAAAATCATATTTCCGAAAGTATTAGCTTGTTGGAGTTGAAAATGATATCGATGGATTTTAATGATGAAACTTCATCTTAAATAAAAAATCGTTTAAGATCATTTTCATCGAAAAATTCGAAAATTACAGACATTTGGGCAAATTGATAAGCACTCAGTTCCGAGGAACTAGAGCGCCAAAAAGTCCCGCCTTCTCTCGTTCCGAAACCGAAAACCCGACAGCTTAGACACACCGGCTATCGGGCTCCTCGTACGATCTTGTCGATCTCCGGTATTAGAATAAAACGTCGGTAGTTACCTGGGATATATATTCTTAATTTTCGACATAAAATCGCCACAGGGGGGTTTATTTGACGGTTTTTCACCCTTGTCTCTCTAAGTCGATTTAGCCGTTTCTCGAACCAAATATATTAGCAAGGAATTAGACAATGTCATATCTCAGGAAAATAAGTTGACATTATAACAATTTATACATAGAATAATTATATAATTCTGTGAAAACGTAAAAATACGATTTTTTATTGAAATTTTGAAAAATCATATCTCCGAAAGTATTAGCTTGTTAGAGTTAAAAATGATATCATTGGATTCTTATGATAAAACTGCTTATTGGAAAAAATTTAATTTGGAATTTGTTTCGTAAAAAAAAAAATTTTTTTTGTCACTCCGAAACCGTCTGTCCGATTTTGCCCAATAACGAACTTATCTGAGATATTTATCTGCCAAACCTACTCTGAAAATTTTAACTCTCTAGCTCATTCTGTTCGAGAGTTATCGTGCCTACGGCCGGCCGGACGGCCGGACAGAATGAATTTCGACCAGGGATTCTTGATCAGTGAGACGAACCAAATCGTTTAAGACCATTTTCATCGAAAAATTCGAAAATTACAGACATTTGGGCAAATTTATAAGCACTCAGTTCCGAGGAACTAGAGCGCCAAAAAGATCAATAAAACTATCATAAACCGATAATTTTCACCCATTTTATATATCGCGTTGACACAATTAGGTAATTATTTTGACAACTATCTGACATTTGCTAGGCAAATAAAAGCCACAGTGATTATTCCCGAGAATAATCACAAGAGATTTATTCCCACTATAATCATGACATAATTGGTTGAAACTTACCCTTGTGACAAATAAAGAAGCGTTTCATTGGTTTTAAGAAACGTCAAAAAATAATCAATGAAATCGTACGTCCCGTTCTCCGTTGAAGTCCAGGGTACCATCGACCGTGGTCCACGCTGTATATGAATAAGTGGCAAGTTTGCCCTACGAATGCCTTAAATGGGACACTTGAAAGGTCCGTGAAACTGTCAACAGATATGTTTATAGTCAGCATAGGAAAATGGAACTGCAGTGACGCTTAAGATGTAGATTCCGGGGTTTTCAATAAGTCGATTTCGCTTCGTTTAAGTTAGTTGTTAGGGAATCGTTTCCAAGGAACCTTCTAAGGCCAAATTTCATTAAACGTATAAACAAAGTATTTGACCGTTATTTTACATAGTCTTTCCCAATATCTATAACTCATTTCGTTGGTGAGTTGTCGGTCTCATGGACGGACGGCCGGTCAGAAGGGCAGAACGAAGTTTGACCCCGAATCAGTGGATCGAAACAGAACGTGTATTACCATTTTCGGCCAAAAATTTGAAAATTACAGACATTTGGGCAAAATGATAGGCCATTAATAGAAACAAGCGTTCCAAAAACTAGAAAACTGATTGATTCTTATGTATTCAGGAATAGAAAGAAATATCAAAGCTACATAAATTGCTGAAAATTACCCCCAACCAAATTTCTGATGGTTATAACTCCGAAACTACTAGGCGGATTTGGACCATTAACGAACCTATACGGCGCATTTGTACTCCAAACCTGCAATGCAAATTTCAACTCTCTGATTCATTTCGTTCGTGAATAATCGTGCATTTCGACGGCCAGCAGGATACAATTAATTTTGACCTCTAATTCTTCATCAGTGTGAAACTAATCGTTAGAGACCACTTTCAGCAAAAAAATTGAAAATTACGGACATTCGAGCAAATTGATGGTGGAACACTCTTTATGCTGCATTATCAGCTAACTAACTTTCGACTCAAATCTCGATAAAAATATCATAATCTCTATGACAAGGACGAACTGAAGTCGTAAGTCCTGACGAGATTCATAGAAGTTTGGGGTAGATATATGGTCGTATAATTAATTCAGTAGTTTCAACGTAGCTTAGATTAATTGTCCGATATTAAAATTCCAGAGAGCTTCGAGAGAATTAAATTTGTTCACAACCTAACGATTAAATTTTCAATATGAAAATTCCTTCCACAAATTCGAACGGGAGGATAAGTTTAACATACACGGAAAGATTTCCCAGTTTAAAACAGGGGTTTCTTTTGACTAGTACTGAAAAATATTAATTCCATAGTAACGAGATGCATTACATTTTCCACAAGGGTAGAAAGTTCTAATCACGAATGTATGAAAATGCCATTTTGGATGGGTTGGAGATTATCGTAAAACTCTATTTGGGGTATTATAGAGGGCGATCGAATTAGTTATTTATGATGTGAAAGTGAGATACAAGGTTCTTTCCATCAAAGATTTTTTGATGGGTTCATCCTCAAGTTTATGAACTATTCAATACACAGGTTTTATACGTACACAAGTAGTCGAACAAGAACTAACCTTTCTTAGGTATGATTCATTTCATCTTAATAACTTAACTCCTCCTAAATGACGAGACAGATTTTGATGACATTTTGTGTGTGTTTTTGAGTGGGTCCCTAGATGGTTTAGAATCGCAATCAGACCCAGTATAGGAGACGCCACAATCAGGTTATAGAATATTTGTTTTGTATTTTAGATGCACTGATACAGTTATTGTATCGACTCTACTCATATGTTAGAGACCTGAAGATGTCACTTTGGCATTCGTTATTACTTTTAAGCTGTTTGTAAAAAAGTTGCAGACATATTATATTAAAGTATAATTAACTTTGGCATTCGTTATTACTTTTAAGCTGTTTGTAAAAAAGTTGCAGACATATTATATTAAAGTATAATTAATGTATGAAGGGTTTTGAATAGTACTCACAAACCATACATTATCGGATTCGTGAGCTACATTATTGAAGTGATTATTGTACATGGTTATCAACTGAAAGACGATACTTATATTTATATGATCTGCAACCACATTATTAACTCACCAATAATCCCAAGGACAATACAGGCTCCTCTATCAAATGGGCCAATTTTAAGCATCAAATATCTTCCAGACATGAGATTATATTGATTTAATGATGTAGTGATACGATGCTCACAAAATTTCACATACTCGGGTCTTTGTGTCAGTATTCTACAACTAGCTACCAAGTTTCAATTCAATCGGATCTGTATTGTTTGATAACAGAATTAGTACTCGGAAACTGTTTGGCCGATTATGCCCATAACTGACAGACATTTGGACAAAATGATAGCACGCTGTTCCCAAAAGCATGCGCGTAATATGAGTTCCCATTTGGAATAAGGAAGTATTTGATGAAAACTTTATCGAAATTCAGCATATTTTTGTGAATACTATGTATAACTTCTTCGTCAAAATCAAAGTAAGCATTTCATCCTTAGAAGATATTTGTCTAAAAGCTGGGAAGCTTTGGAATATCACCGAAGTCATCTGATCAAAGTCACAGTAGAATGCGATGGAGAATTCAAAAACGTGATAATCTATTGAGAATTCCATTTTCAAAAACTAAGTTGATATATTCTTCCGATATAACCGGAAGTGACAAAAACGTAAAAATATTTTAGGGTTTCTTGGCGTTCCGCATAACACAGTGAAAAAGAATTTCATGAAAATATCTTCCGTATTTCTCCGTATAATTTTGGGTTACGTTGAGAAAGAATGACCCTAACTGCAGGGTCATTCTTTCTTAACGTCTCCCAAAATTATACGGAGAACTACGAAAGATACTTCAAAATCCTAAAACACTAATTCCATCACTCTTTATCTGTACGAGGATAGTTCACGAATTATGGTCCCTAACATATATAAGCAAACACATGAGAAGAACGAAACTAATTTATTTTTCAACATAGTATATCGGTGTTGAAGTATTTCAAATCCTTTTGAAAAAAAATCAGATCTTTGCGTCCCCAGCCAATCATTCGAGGAGGAGGGGGTCCCCTATGCTGCCATTCCATACTTGGTTTTTGGATTCTGGATCAGAGTGATGTACCCATGTTTCATCGATCGTAAGAAATTTTCGCTTAAATTCATCATGTTGATGAATGTTAATGATCTCCACATTTGTCTCCGCTGTAACCTGGTGAGCACGCTTCAGGTCAACCATATCAGCATGGACCATGTCATGGACTAAATTACCATTTTCTTAGGTCACCACAATTTTGGGGGCAACTGCACCTGGTACATGTTGAGAGGCCTTTCTTCCCGGTTTGAAATCTCGTGACCAGTTCTTGATTACCTGATACGAAGATGCAGGTGATAGCCCCTTTTTACAGTGGTACTTTATCCCAATTCTTATCTCAATTTTGCCCATTTTTAGAAAATCACAGACAACCCAATGGAAAAAAATAATATTTTACTTACACGAACTGATACGCTGATGCTAATTGGCATAAACTATTGTCAAACAATAATTGCCTGACACTGCATTCGTATTTGCCATTAACACCAAATGATATGGAAGAAAAATCTTGTACTATCCTCGTATGTCTCAAACTCAGTTTTTGGCGCTCTTGTTCCTCGGAACAGAGTGCCCATCAACTTACCCAAATTTCTGTAATTTTCGAAGTTTTTGATGTATATGGTCTTGAACAATTTGGTTCGACTCACCGATCAAGAATTCGTGGTCAAAATTTATTCTGTCCGGCCGGCCGGCCCTCCGTTAACACGATAACTCTCGAACGGAATGAGCTTGACAGTAGAAATTTTGAGGGTAGGTTTAGGACATAAAAATCTCGGTTTAGGTCGTTATGGGGCAAAATCAGCATGATAGTTTTGGAGTAACGGAAACAATTTTTGCGACATTACAAATTTCAAATTAAGTTATTTTTAAGATGCAGTTTTACCATTAGAATCTATAATTTTCAACTCTAACGCGCTGATACTTTCGAAGATATGATTTGTCAAAATTTCAATAATAAATTATACTTCGATGTTTACACAGAATTCTGTACTTGATTATTCTATCTACATATATGAATTATTATATGTGTTAATTCATGTCATTTTATTTTCCTATAAAGGACATGACGAATTTATTTCTGGTTCATTGTTCTTGATATAAAAATCCCCCTGTTCTAGAAAACAAAGTAGATTGAATGAGATAACTCAGCTGTCGAAGAATTTTGAGGATGATATGATGATATTATACTTTTGAGGTGATAATATAATGGTCGTTTTCTGAGTAGATTTGAGGAATGAATATCTCTGATAAGTTTGTTATTGGGTAGAATTGGTCTGGTGGTTTCGGATTAATAATTTTTGGCACTCTTATTTTTTTTTAAACACATTTTAGCGCGCATATTCTGGGGAACATCATCGTTATCATTTTGCCCAAATGTCTGTAATTTTCAAATTTTTTGCCGAAAATGGTCTCAATCGATTGAGTTCGACCCCCTGATGAAGACTTCGAGGACAAATTTGATTCGGTCCGGCCGTCCGTTGCCACGATAAGTAGAGAACGGAAAGATATAGCGAATTGAAATTTTCAGGGTAGGTGGCGCGTCCCAATACGACAGACAATTTCGTTAATGGGCAAAATCGGCACAATGGTTTCCCAGTACTAATTTTGTTTTCAACCAATACAAATCCGATAAAATTGAAACTTGGTGAGTTGTTGTAGAATACAAAAATGAAAACTATTGTGAAATTATCTGAAAAGCGTATCCATAGAAAATTAAAAAAAATATATTAAAAAATACTATTTATGTCACGATAACCTGAGAACTGAAAGAGATAGCGACTTGCAATTTTTGGGTTAGGTTGCGAATCTGAATGCGATATTTGAGTTTGTAAAAAGGCATAATCAGCCAAACGGTTTTCGAGTTATACCGCCATTAGAAATTTGGTCGTTATTTCCTCAATAACTCGAAAAATACGGAACCGATCCAATTCAAACATGGTTATTAGTAGTGAAATGCCGACGCTACAATTCCTGCAAAATTTCGTGAGGATCGTATTACTAGAAAATTAGAAAAATATCATTCCCAACTCTGAGAAAACAATACTTTCGGAGTTATGATTTGTAAATGTTTGCAAGGAGCGCCAAAGCTCCTGTCCACAAGGCTTTCCCACTTTTTCACTATACAATCCTCTGCTTACGCAAAACTCATTTCGTCGACCTTCAATGGAAAGATTTTTACCGAATTCGAAAAATTGACACTGTTAATACTAACAGAACACTAATTGAACATAATGAAGCGAAAATATATCTTAATCGGAATCGGGAATCTCTGAGATCGCGACTGGACGATTAACTCAATATTGCTCACTGTACCGGACTGCCTTCAGCCAATGCTTTATGAGCTGTCTTCATTAAGTTAACCACCACAAAAAAACGACTCACAAGTGAATTACCAATTTTTCTCATCTCGTCTATTTTTTCGCCAGAGGAATAAAGTAATTACCTCGGTTATTTCTCGTTTTTCCGATCTCGACCTCAGTTCGGAATAAATATTCCAGTCCAGATCGTGCACAATAAATCACCAATGTTGTACCCATAAATTGGTCATCGCCAACCCCGATTCATACTGCTAGAATCGGGACGATCGAGGCAGGTTCACAATGGAGAGGTGAATGTTTGTAAGGAGGGCAGAAGTTAACTTGGCGAAAAACGATCTAAAACTTATGGAGGAAAGCCCTGTGGCAGGAGCTTTGGCACTCTTTTTCAATTTTTGACAGACCATATATCCGAAACTATTGGTTTCTCAGATGATAGTTTATTTGTCAAGATTAAATGAGGAATCGTCAATTGACAATACAATATAATCTGGATATAGTGAAATAATTGTTGAGGAAAAGCTGTATTTTCAAAAATATGGTACTAGAGATTTCCGTCTTGCTAATTTTGAATCATTCATGCTATTAGGAAACTGTTTTAAATCTGATATCCATGCCCTACGTACGTTTCAAATTCAAATTCCATAATCTGTCAACTTTCGTAACAGTCACACCAACTACCAAGATAAAGTACAAAAATCACTAGGATGTATAATCCGAATTTTTCATTACATTTCAACAGTATTTTACAGAACTTGCCTGAAATAGAGAAAATATCGTCTAATACTCGTTGCAGAAGGCAATTCCAACACTCATGCGTTCGAAAACTCATTTCGCATTCGTGTTTGAATAGGAGCCCATTCTGCAACTTGTTTTAGAATATACTATTTTCAACTCATCATAATACATCCAATAACACATATTTGATTCTCTTTAACCAACGAATAGTTTTAAATATCGATATAAATGTACCCAAATAACTGTTTTCCAACCTCCGCTGAAACTGTCAATTGAGAATTTTCCGTATGATTTCTTCGTATTGAATCGGCGAAAAATTGTCTGATAAGATAAGAATATCGTTTAACTTCCAATTAAACTTAATTATATTAGAAACAAAAAATTTAAACAAACAAAAATAATAGTGGGATGAAACCCATTGGAAAAGGAAGATAATATAACAAAAATTGAAGGAAAAAAGTAATTTACGGGTGATCGGAGGTCGGGATGTCAAAAGGGGTGAGTTTTTGAGGGGGTAAAAACAGTTTATCTCGATTTCCGGTAAAACCATAAGTCCTATGGAAAAAACTTGAATGACCGTGTTGTAGGTAATGAGAAGATGTATTCGAAAAATGTAAATAATGGTGAGTAATGGTTTTTTCTTCACGAAATTTGGCGAAAACTTAACTGTTGTTGTGTCCTAAACACACTGTAATTGTTTTGATATAAAATATTTATTTCTTCAATTTATGTGATTCGATATCGAAAAAGGAGCCATTATTTTCAATCGAAAATTCTCATGTCAAAAAATATCCTCTTGTTTGAAAAAGTCTGTTTGCTTTTTGCTTGTTGAAATCTCTGCTCTCTGATGGTGTAAAAAAATATATATTACTATTGTAAATGTTCTCAGAAAATGCTACGAAATAAGAGGTAGTAAGGCCCAGACCCTCCTAGTCCCTTCCCAAATTCTCTATAAAAAACTTTTTGATGGGCTAAAATTTTCCGTAGGTCACTCAGGTATATAAATTATCTTGAAATAGCAATAAATAGGCATCTATGCATATAATTTAGAGAAGATTCTACGACTTTCTCAAAATATTGTAGATGTCTTATTAAATATTAACTTATCATTTTCTGTCCACCGTCCACCGACTTATTTAAAATCAAGATATTTTGATGAGAGAATTTTCGGTTGAAAATTGGCCTGCTCTTCCGATGTTAAGTCAAAATGAGGTGAAAAAATAAATATTTTAAATAAAAAAAATTACAGTTTATTTGGAACATAAAAAGGTGAGAATGATAAGTTTTCACCAAATTTTGGGAAAAATTTTTTTTTTTTGTGAAAGATAAAACTAAAACACCAAAAACTTTGTTATTTGAATTTTTCACATAAATCTTGAGGTTAGGTGAAAAAATTGATAATATAAACGTTGTAAATCTTCTTATTACCTACAGCTTTGCCCGTTCAATTTTTTCCGTAGGACTTGTAGTTTTGGTGGGAATCGAGATAAGCCATTTTTAGCCCTTAAAAATCATCAAACGATCCTCACGAAATTTCGCATAAGTCTTCGTGTTGGTATTTTTCAACTAACATCAGTATTTTCCGAGTTATTATGGTTATCCCTCCGTAACCACTACGCGGATTTTACCCATTAGTGAACCTAACTGGCGCATTTGGACTGTAAACCCTGCAAATTTCAACTCTCCAACTCATTGCGTTCGAGGGTAATCGCGCTGACGGCCGGCCGGACAGAATTAAGTTTGATCTCGGATCTTCCTCAGTGAGCCGAAACTCATCGATTGAGGCCATTTTCAACTAAACATTCGAAAATTACAGAAAAACTAATAGGTACTCTACTGATGTGAACAAGCGTGCCAAAATATACTAATATCACCTAAAATCCCATGAATACTTGTTGATAATGGCTAATGCGACTCTTTGATCAACGCTGTAAATTTGTAATTGCGAATTCCATAATATATTCCTCAATGTAATTTTCACTCCGAATATTTGTAATGGAGATAAGTAACCCACATTGCGATTTAAAAAGGTAATTTAAATTCATTCAGATATTCCCCAATTTCTCTCAGGTTTTTGCATCTCACAAAGGAATAATAAATATTAATAACTCAATTATACTCGACGAATAATATCCAAAAAGTGGAGAGGTGAGCGTTCCATTACCCCTGCGCAATTTCGAATGATTTGAGAGGAAATTTCCGACGAATAGAAAGTTTGAGATTTCGAAGGAGCAGAGGAATTAAATTTTTTTCCAGCAGTTGGATGGTATAAGGTTATACCACACATTGTTAACTTTTGAGATGAATTCTGAATGATATTGTTCAGTATTTCTCCATCAATTTGTACGAATTCACTCTATCCTTGGCTATACAGGGTGTTTAAAAAAAAATGCTCTCATTGCTAGGATAGGTAGAACACTAAAAAAATTGTTTCAAGCACTGACGTGAAGTCAGAAGCTTTTGCACGTATGTTCTATTGTCCATTCTTCTGTATTGGACAACCTTAATCGAATTTACCATGGTAAATTATGTTGTCCATTCTCCTGTATTGGACACTTAATTCGAAATTACCATGGTAAATTCGAATTTACCATGGTAAATTCGAATTAAGTGTTCAATACAGGAGAATGGACAACATAATTTACCATGGTAAATTCGATTAAGGGTGTCCAATACAGAAGAATGGACAATAGAACATACGCGCAAAAGCTTCTGACTTCACGTCAGTGCTTGAACCAATTTTTTTTTTAGTGATTTTTTTTAATTTTCTAGGGGTACGGTTCTTAAAATTTTTTTTTCGTCATTTTTTTCAAATTTTCTAGGGGTACGGTTCTCACAAAATTTTAAACACGTCTTTATGTTGATTTTCTACTACTAGTTACCTAGCACCATTTTGATCGAATATTTATTTTTTGAGTTATTAAGGGAATAATATTCCAGGTGGGTATAACTCGGAAACCGTTAGACCGATTATGCCCAAAAACGAACTCAACTCTCCCTTTCGGATACGCAACCTACCCTGAAAATTGCAAGTCCCTATGTCCTTTCGTTCGAAAGTTATCGAGGTAACAGTCACCCATTTACTGAACTCACACAAGAATGCTCGAATCTCCAACAATATTTAACCGATCGTATTAAAACTTCTAACTTGGCAGTAGTGTTAGGTTATGAAGGCTCTTGCCAAATTTCAGCAATTTCAAACGGATAGTTACTGATATATAGAATTTCTTTTTTTTTCAATGATTTATTAAAAATTTTCTACAACTGCTATCCTCACCAAATTTTACAAACATTTTTGCGTTGGCATTCTACAACTAATAATCATGTTTGAATCCAATCGGTTCAGCATTTTTCGTGTTAATGAGGAACAAAAAACCACTAAATTTCAGAAAATTTCAGATGGCTATAACTCTAAAACCGTTTGGCCGATTGTGCTCATAAACAAACTGAAATGTCGCGTTTTGGTGTACATCCTAACCTGGAAATTTCAAGCCGCAATCTCATTCCGTTCTCAAGTTATCGTGACAACAAAAATATTTTTTAATAATTTTTTTAAAATTTTCCAGTCATACGATTCGCACACAATTTCACGAACGTGCTTAGGTTCATATTCTACAACTACCCACCAAGTTTCAATTCGATTGGAATCATATTGGTTGAAAACAAAATTGAAACCACTGGGCCGATTATGCCCATTAACGAACTTCTCCGTCGTATTGGGATGCGCCACCTACCCTGAAAATTTCAAGTTGCTAGCTCTTTTCGTTCTCAAGTTATCGTGGCAACGGCCGGACGGACGGCCGTACGGCCGGACGGACAGAATCAAATTTGACCTCGAATTCTTCATTGGGGAGTCGAACTTAATCGTTTGAGACCATTTTCGTCAAAAAATTCGAAAGTTACAGACATTTGGGCAAAACTATAACGCGATGTTCCCCAGAACATACGCGCAAAAATAATGTTTGCTTTGTAACAAATTTTCGTAAAGGCATTGTTATTCAAGATGTGAAAAAAATTATTTCCAATGAATTTCTTCTTATATCTGACTATAAGAGAGGGCGCTAGTTACAAGGTCCATACCGAGTAGATTTGAACATAACCCTTTTGTGGTTAGATTTTAAAAGCCAAATTTTAAGTGAACTCAAACATCATTCAATTTCACACCAAATATGTGTCTATTCATGTCTATTCATTATCTATTCAAATAGATAATGAATTTAGGAAAGTGGTAGTAATGAATTATTTCATATGCTTACAAACTAGCAGTTTAAGATTATGAAAATAGTTTTAAATAAGAACAGAAAGACTCTCTGCCCAGGTCATCTATTATTGTGAGGTACATATAGATCATTACTTAAGAATTTAGTATGATGTAGTCTAGTGAAGTATCACCTACTCTAATCATTTGAAACGATTTATAAACACCCTGCATGCATGTATATATTTTTGAGTTCAAAGTAAGACATTGATCAAAAAAAAATTGCCTTGAATGATTTGTATCATGTCAGAAGAGGCGGAAATTCCGCTTGGATATACAGATAGTCA
This sequence comes from Halyzia sedecimguttata, assembly GCA_937662695.2. Classification (NCBI taxonomy): domain Eukaryota; kingdom Metazoa; phylum Arthropoda; class Insecta; order Coleoptera; family Coccinellidae; genus Halyzia; species Halyzia sedecimguttata. The sequence goes on from OW569414.2 coordinate 102,621,320, forward strand.
AGTCATTTCCGGAACGAACTCTTTCTCCATATAGGCTGAACCCAATTTGGTCTTCCTATTCAACCAAGAAAATTGATAATAAAAATACTTCGAGATTCAATGTACGAAAAATTTCATTTATGAAAATGTTTGTTCCTTTCACATAACATCGTAATATCGATAAAACACATATTGCCATAAAACTCACCCTTTGTCATTTCCAACCCTCATCATCCACCCTCTCGTTCCCCTGTCCCATCTCCCTAACATTTTCAATTTCATCTCATTTTGTTTTTATTAAAGGCCAAACCGACTTTCGCGAAGTTTGTTTGAATATTCCTTCTATTTAAATATTCATTTTTCCTCGAAATTTACATACATATGGACCAAAATGATATTCCGCATTCCACTTTGAATTTTAAATTTTCATGTAATCATATTCGAAATTAAATCAGTTCATTTTTTCGAAGCTCTCTATCTTTATGCAAAGTCGATTTTCTGCGGTCGAGAACTTTGGTGATAGACGCAAACTTTTCGATTTCGTCATTTCGCGTTTTTGAACATTCAGATGTATGTGAATTTACCTCCTTTCTTCATTTCATTATTATAATCTCGAAGATGATATCCATCCCAGGCAACACAGACCTCCTTAGGATGTCTTTGAGAGGTCACATTTGGTAATTTATGAGAAATCCTATTGCGAGCTCAAGTGCATTCAAGTCACAAAGTGAGTTCCATAAGATCTCCGTAAGATTGGTGTTAGAATTATGATTTTTCGTGTTCAATTCTGTACACAATCATACTATCATTTAATGTATAAAGCTCTATCCGCCGTATTCACAAAGCATTCAATCTCCGTTAAGTCCTAACTGAGGTCCTCAGTTAAGGATAAATAAGAATCGCAACCTCAGTTAACCTATGTAGCGGTGGCGAAACAGGCCTGTTTCACGCTAATTTTCAATTTAACTCAGGTTGCGATTCTTATTTATCCTTAACTGAGGACCTCAGTTAGGACTTAACGGAGATTAAATGCTTTGTTGATACGGCGGTATGTTGGTCTGTCAAAAATATATATTACTAGCTGCCCGCCCCGGCTTCGCACGGTTGAAATGCTGAAAATAAGTATAGTACAGCATTTCTTTATACACAACGTTCACAGTATTTTTGTCGTAGACAATACAAACATGTTCTCTTTAGAGGTTACTCTTGAAAGAGCGACATATAATTGGCCATGTGAAAAACACTCAACGCTCAAATATAAGCCTGCAGCGTTGAAAGTTGGACCCTGCGATTTATTAATGGTCATTGCAAAATATATCTTTACCGGAAATTATAGGCGTTTAAATTGGATCAGTAAATCCGATGGTATCAGAGGAATTTGTGGAATCAATACATCTATCCTGGCTGAGGTGAGCCTCACGCTCTACAGATGATTCTCTGGCTCTCTGTATTCGATTTCTATCCCTATTCTGGCTGTGGCGAGCCTCAATCTGTACAGACGATTCTCTGGCTTTCTGAAATCTATGTCTATCCCGAACCTGGCTGCGGTGAGCCTCACGCTCTACAGAGGATTCTCTTTTTCTCGCAGCTCTATATCTATCCCGCAGCTGGCTGAGGCAAGCCTGACGTTCCGTTGACGATTCTTCATCTCTTGCTGAACGTGCTCTGCTGGCATTCACTGTACTACGACCTATCGCACGTGTATTTCAAAAGTGACACAAGTCAAAAAATGAGGATTCTGAGATTTTTGCTGTATTCCGTTTTGTGATCATCTCAGAAAGTGAAAATTTGTGCTCTCAGTTCACCGCTCACTTATAAAAAGGAACACTTTCCTGAAAGTGTTCCTTTTCTCACTTACTGAGATGATCACAAAACGGAATACAGCAAAAATCTCAGAATCCTCATTTTTTGACTTGTGTCACTTTTGAAATACACGTGCGCTATGTTCGAACAACGACGCCTTCAGACATGACTTTATAACTTCTGCACAAAATTAACTCTTGAACTCTTTGAAGTCACACCTTAAAACTATACGTATGATTATGAACAAATTGCCATATTATTAGTATGTGCAGTAAAAAATATTTTACTTAATATTTGTTTGACTAAAAACAAAAGATAATCAACAATTATCAACAACAAAAGATACCTATTCTATTCATTTTTTTTTAACTTAAATAACTTATCTCAAATCAAGATTTTCTATAATTAAAAATGGTTTTAATCTAATCCTATCTAACCTAATGTATTTACCATGAGTGTGGTTTAAAAATTAACCTTAATACCGACGAAAACACGAACATAAAATTTAGAAAAAATTGACGCGCTTAAAAGCACGTTTTGTCTTGAAAAGAATTCACTATAGTATTTAAATACTATCATACAATCTACCACCGCAACCGCTATGTCCCTACATTTTAAATCTGCAATATCTTTGAAAATATTCATTTAAATTACATGCTGGAAGGGCCATATTGATCAATATTAAATGCACAATGCATTTAAGGTACTTAATTAGATAAGGATCAATGCTATATCAGCTTACAATAGCTTCGTAATAAAGCCATTATTTCTCGTAGAACGTAAAGGGTAAAAAAAAATTTAAGAACCGCACCCCTAGAAAATTAAAAAAAAATCACGAAAAAAAATTGGTTCAAGCACTGACGTGAAGTCAGAAGCTTTTGCGCGTATGTTCTATTGTCCATTCTTCTGTATTGGACACCCTTAATCGAATTTACCATGGTTAATTATGTTGTCCATTCTCCTATATTGGACACTCTTATTTCGAATTTAGCATGGTAAATTCGAATTAAAAAAAACTAAAAAAAAATTAAAACTTGGCAGTAGAGTTAGGTTATGAACGCTCTTGCAAAATTTCAGCAATTTCGAAGGGATAGTTACTGATATATAGAATTTTTTTTTTTTATTTTCAATGATTTATTAAAAATTTTCTACGAATGCTATCCTCACCAAATTTTGCAAACATTTTTGCGTTGGCATTCTACAAGTAATAACCAAGTTTGAATTCAATCGGTTTGGTATTTTTCGAGTTAATGAGGAAAAAAAAAACACCAAATTTCAGAAAATTTCAGATGGCTATAACTCTAAAACCGTTTAACCGATTATGCTCATAAACAAACTCAAATGTCGCATTCAGATGCACAACCTAACCTGAAATTTTCAAGCCGCTATCTCTTTCCGTTCTCAGGTTATCGTGACAACAAAAATATTTTTTAATAATTTTTTTAAAATTTTCTAGCCTCATGATTCACCCAAAATTTCACAAACGTGCTTAGGTTCATATTCTACAACTACTCGCCAAGTTTCAATTCGATCGGATTTATATTGGTTGAAAACAAAATTATTACTCGGAAACCACTGATTATGCCCATTAACGAACTTGTCAGTCGTATTGCGATGCGCCATCCACCCTGAAAATTTCAAGTTGCTAGCTCTTTTCGTTCTCAAATTATCGTGGCAACGGACGGGGGACATTGGGGAGTCGAACTGAATCGTTTGAGACCAATTTCGTCAAAAAATTCGAAAGTTACAGACATTTGGGCAAAACTATAACGCGATGTTCCCCAGAACATATGCGCAAAAATGGTTATTGTGGGCTATCCTTAAGAGATGTATACCATCGCAGACTTTTTTGTAGATCTTTTTAAGGTGTACCATACTGTACTACATTATTTTGATCTATCTCGTTCAGCCAGCGTTTGCAATGTAAGCGCAAAAAAATGTGTTTCAAACATAAATCGTAATTCTATGTTTTCACAGAATGCTGAACCCATAGAACTCTATAGTACTTAAGTATAGAGTTGATTGGCAGTACTTAATTATTCTATCTATGCATTATTATATCATCTGTGTTCGTTCATGTCATCTTATTTTGATTTAAGTGACATTTTATTTCTGGTTTGTAATTCCTGATAGAAAATACTCCTCTTGTTATAGAGAACAAAGTATAATTGAATGCAAAATGACCAATGAAATAACCTCAGCTGTCGTAGAATTAACGGGATGATATGATATTATACTTTTAAAATGATGATATAATGCCCGTGGATGATCCATATGATGATGGAAATATATACCTACTTTGGTAGGTAAATTGGGTTCAGAATATTTCCAGTATGAACAAAACTGGAATATTGGCTAAGTTTCAATTGTTCAAAATTTCGATATTGGGTAAAATTGGTCTGTTGGTTTTGGATTCATGATTTTTGGCACTCTTGTTGAATTTAAATCCCTTTATGATGTTTGAATTTAATTTATTTTATGATGAAGTTCTATCATAAGAAACCATTGATATCATTCCTAACTCTGAAAACCAATACTTTCGGAGATATGATTAGTCAAAGTTTGAACAAGAGCGCCAAAGCTTCTGTCCACAGGGCTTGAACCAATTTTTTTGAAAATATTCATTTACACGTTGTATATTGAAGGAATAGCTACTTCTGCTAAAACCGAAAAATAAATCAGAGCTGACCTGGAGTACGCAACAACCCTGATTGACAGGACACGACCATCGACATGACCAATTTCGCATCGAACAGATCCGCCAATTGCAATGTCCTGCCAAGTTCTCCGCTGATTGTTGGACCTTCCAGCAGCGTGATTAAAAGGCAGGTAGTTGATTGAACGCGGCGTGACCAGAAAAACGATTAGCGACCGTCTTGCGGCGGACAGTCGGACAGAGGAACAAATTCTTCCTGCCGTGACATCGAACATCTTTATCGGCCTGATGGATGGCACCTAGCTGTGAAGCCGCAATTTTCTACGGATTTCCCTCTACTTGGAAATCTTGGAATATATGTACACATAAATTATTTGAGTATCGTTGATGTTTCTATTTTACGTTTCAGTTAGGCAAAAAAAACCTCATTCTGTTGTGGATAATCGAAGTACTTTATAAATTTATCATGAAAACCTCTATACAGCAGAATTATGAAATATGTTATAAAACTGTTACTTAACTATTTGTTAAGAGGTTTATAAGTAACTTATTGAACATTCTGCTTATAAAACTAAATTGCTTCTGAATGGTTTCTTCATTAATTCTGGGGATATTTATAATTTTATTTTAAATAGGTATATTAAAAAACTTTTTCAAAGATATTCTGTATAACCTCGTGAATCAGTTACATATAAGGCACGACGAGACCGCAACGCGATCGCGACGATACTTTTTGGCGCTCTAGTTCCTCGGAACTGAGTGCTTATCAATTTGCCCAAATGTCTGTAATTTTCGAATATTTCGATGAAAATGGTCTTAAACGATTTGTTCCGACTCACTGATCAAGAATCCGTGGTCGAAATTCATTCTGTCCGGCCGGTCCGGCCGGCCGTAGGCACGATAACTCTCGAACGGAATGAGCTAGAGAGTTGAAATTTTCAGAGTAAGTGTGGGGGATAAATATCTCGGCTAAGTTCGTTAGTGGGCAAAATCGGACAGATGGTTTCGGAGTAACAAAAATCAAATTTTTTTTTCACGAAACAAATTCCAAATTAAATTTTTTTTAATAAGAAGTTTTATCATGAGAATCCATTCATATCATTTTTAACTCTAACAAGCTAATACTTTCGGAGATATGATTCTTCAAAATTTCAATGTAAATCGTATTTCACACATTGATATAATTATTCTATGTATGAATTGTCATAATGTCAACTTGACAGAAGGGAATATTGTAACTTCAAAAATATTGGGGTTGAAATACTCGTATTTTAGCGATGCAACGGGGACCTCACCCGAAAATGTTTGAAAATATTACGTAAATATTGAAAGCATAATTCTGTAGTTCGAGAGAGGAGAAAATTTGATGAACGTAGATCAGGAAATTTTTGATCGATTACAAGGTATTTTATTTATTACTCATCTTCTTTCATATTATTACTCATCTTCTTTCATAGATGTTTTATGGAATACCTACTATTTGTAGGTACTTTAAACCTGTTTTGGGCAATTGTCATACGAAACTTGTTTTTTTGGCGCTCTAGTTCCTCGGAACAGAGTGCTTATCAATTTGCCCAAGTGTCTGTAATTTTGGAATTTTTGGCTGAAAATGGTCTCAAACGATTTGGTTCGACTCACTGATCAAGAATCCGAGTGCGAAATCGATTCTGTCTGGCCGGCCGACCGGCCGTAGGCACGATAACTCTCGAACGAAAGGAGTTAGCGGATTGAAAATTGCAAGGTGGTTTTGGAGCGTAAATATCTCGGACAAGTTCGTTCGATCTATCTGAAATTTAGCATCAAATTGTAGAATCATGACCTTTATACGCATGTGAAGTTTTGTATTGACCAGATTACCGCAAAGTGTAAAAAAAAATTTTGAAAATTTAAAAAAAGTTTTTCCACAATAACTCTCGAACGGAATGAGCTAGGTAGTTGAAATTTTCAGAGTAGTTTAGGGAGATGAATATCTCGGTTAAGTTCTTTATTGGGCAAAATTGGCCAGATTTAATTCGATTTCTTCCATGGTGCCGTTCTCATTCTCATGATTGCTCATTTAATCTTGATAAATATACTATTATTTGAATTGAATTTCCTTTATGATGCAGCTCTATCATATGTATACATTGATATAATTCCCAACTCAGAGAAACCAATACTTTCGGAGATATAATTAGTCTGTTTGAACTAGAGCGCCAGAAAGCTCCTGTCCACAGGGCTTGAACCCATTTTTTTTAACGAGGAATTTGCATCGCATCGCCGTATCTTTGGTGTGGGCGCTTCTATGACTAACCAGGTCCCGCGACTTGCAAGCGACACGAAGTCGCGGTTGCGTTGCGGTCTCGTCGTGCTGGTAATGCTGGTATACGAGCGGCCAGTGCTTTTAGTTACAATTTTGCTTCCATAAGTAAATTGTCGTTTCGGTAACACTTCATAACTATTTTGTAGTACCTGTTGAATTTCCATGACAATATCATCCAAAAGCATCTGATCATTCTGTCCATACTCAAGGTATTTAGCATGTGAGTTGTTCTATTCCTTTCTCAACTGTCTGCACGATCTTGAACGTTTCAGAAAAGCTATGATTACCATGGATCAAATGGAGCAAATGCATATTATTTTTCTAGCTGAAAGCACGAATGCCTTACCTAAGCATAACTTTATTACTTCGCAGTTAATCAAGAATTGAAGGTTCAATAATAACATATCGTTGTTTTTGGCGCTCTAGTTCCTCGGAACTGAGTGCTTATCAATTTGCCCAAATATCTGTAATTTTCGAATTTTTCGATGAAAATGGTCTTAAACGATTTGGTTCGACTCACTGATCAAGAATCCGTGGTCGAAATTTATTCTGTCCGGCCGGTCCGGCCGGCCGGTCGGCCGTAGGTACGATTACTCTCGAACGGAATGAGCTAGACAGTTGAAATTTTCAGAGTAGGTTTGGGAGATAAATATCTCGGCTAAGTTCGTTATTGGGCGGAATCAGACAAATGGTTTCGGAGTAACAAAAAAAAATTTTTTTTACATAACAAATTCCAAATTAAATTTTTTCCAATATGCAGTTTTACCATAATAATCCATTGATATCATTTTTCACTCTCACAAGCTAATACTTTCGGAGATATGATTTTTCAAAATTTCAATATAAATCGTATTTCTATCTTTTCACAGAATGATATAATTATTCTTTGGGTATGAATTGTTATAATGTCAAACTATTTTCCTGAGACATGATGTTGTCTAATTCATTCATTCCAGCAATCGTAGTAATATGAGAATTGTAATATAATATCATACTTTTTGTTGGTTGATATTTTCATGCCGATGGTCAATCCACATGATGATGGGAATGGTAATGGTAAGTTAATAATATTGAGTTCAGAATATCTCCACTAAAAACAAAACTGGAATATTGGTGTATTGGAGTATTGGAGTGGATTTGAGGAAAGATATATATTATCGTTCATCATAGAATTGAGGAATGAATATCTCGGATGAGTTGGTTGTTGGGTAGAATTCGTCTATTGGTTTTGGATTGATAATTTTTGGCACTCTGGTTGAATTTAAATTCTTCTATGATATTTGAATTCAATTTCTGCTAAGATGAAGTTCTTTCATAAGAATCCATTTATATAATTCCCAACTCTGAGAAACCAATACTGTCGGAGATATAATTTGTCTGTTTTTAACTCCAACAAGCTTATACTTTCGGAGAATAGATTTTTCGAAATTTCAATAATGAATCGTACTTCTATGTTTTCACAGAATGCTATAATTATTCTATCTAAGCTTTATTATATGCTCTGTGTTCATACTCGTACATGTCATCCTGTTCTATAAGAGAGAGTCAGATTCATTTCAGCTGAATAGTTCTAGAATATAAACCTTAGCACGTTTCTGAAATTTTGTGAGAATCGTATCGCTAGAAAATTATTAAAAAAATATTAAAAAATATTTTTGTTGTCACGATAACCTGAGAACGGAAAGAGATAGCGGCTTGAAGATTTCAAGTTAGGTTATGCATCTGAATGCGACATTTGCCTTCTGCCTTCTGAAATTTGGTTGTTTTTTGTTCCTCATTAACTCGAAAACAACTAAACTGATTGAATTCAAACATGGTCATTAGTTGCAGACTGCCAACGCGAAAATTCTCGCAAAATTTCGTGAGGATAGTATTCGTAGAAAATTTTTAAAAATCATTGAAAATTGAAAAAAATGCTATATATCAGTAACTAATCGTCTGAAATTGCTGAAATTTTTCAAGAGCCCTTAGAACCTAACTCTACTGCCAAGTTTCAAGTTTTAACACATTAACATATTGTTGGAGATTCGAGCAGCCTTGTGTGAGTTCAGTACATGGGTGACCGTTGCCTCGATAACTTTCGAACGAAAGGATATAGGGACTTGAAATTTTAAGGGTAGGTTGCGTATCCGAATGGGAGAGTTGAGTTCGTTTTTGGACATAATCGGTCTAACGGTTTCCGAGTTATACCCACCTGGAATATTGTTTCCTTGATAACTCAAAAAATAAATATTCGATCGAATTGAAGCTTGGTAACTAGTAGCGGAAAATCAACATAAAGACGTATTTAAAATTTTGTTAAGTACCGTACCCCTCGAAAATTTGAAAAAAATGACGAAAAAAAAATTTTTAAGAACCCCAAGAAAATTTCAAAAATATCACGAAAAAAAAATTGGTTCAAAAACTGACGTGAAGTCAGAAGCTTTTGCGCGTATGTTCTATTGTCCATTCTTCTGTATCACCCATAATTGAATTTACCATGGTAAATTATGTTGTCCATTCTCCTGTATTGGACACTTAATTCGAATTTACCATGGTAAATTCGAATTAAGAGTGTTTTTGGAAGTATTTAGAAAACAGAATTTCAGATGCTCCTAACTCCGAAACCACCTGGCAAATTTTGTCTATTAACGAACTTAGCCATTCGGATTCCAAACATACCATCCAAATTTCAACTCTCTAACTCATTACGTTCGATGGTAATGGTGCTGACGGCCGGACAGAATTAAGTGTGACTTCGGATTCTTCATCAGCGAGTCGAAACTAATCGTTTCAGACCATAACCGGCCAAAAATTCGAAAATTCCACACACTTGGGCTTATTGATAGGCATCCTGTTTGGGTGAAGATATGTTATAATTCCTGGTTAACTTAACCGAAGAATACGTACATTTGAATAGTGCACCGTGAATATTTCTGGAAAAAGCTATAGAATTTTGTCGTCGCATGGTGCCTAATGTAGGTAGGTAGGTACCTATAATTTTAGGAAATATCGCGCCAAAATGCATTTTTTGCCATGGCCATCATCATGCCCGATCCACAATCGAAACAACCCGGTGGAGACGAAGGAATGACAACAATAGCATCTCCGAATTAAGGTCACTTCTTGTACGACATCCTCTGTGAGGCACTTCTTTGGTGGCCTTGTCACAACCATCTGATATGCGAAGCCATGAATGCCACGTAGTCACAAATCATTTTTCCGCACATGGTTCTGCAATTCCAGCCGTAAATCTGTCGGATACTGAATTCATTTCATGTTATTTATTCATTACATAGAATATTACCGGTTTTTGTTCGGGAATCTCAAACACTGGTATTTCGAGTAATCAGAAACTTGAATATGTGGAAAATTTTAAGCGCTGCGCGAATTATAAATTGTTGTTCTACGTGATTCAATCGAGATATTTCAAATGTTAGGGAAGAATTTCAAGAGCGTGTTTCGATACGAAAGTACGCAAAAAAATCATTATTTTTGTTTACTATCCTATTATTAAATATAATAGGCATTCGTTGCATAATTAAGTTCCGAATAGCTGCTGGAATATTATCATGGAATTATTTTCCATTTTATGTGGTATGTTATTCGAACCCTTGTACCCTGCGTTATTATATTCCTGCTCTAATATAACGATTTGAACTTCATTATTTAAAGAGGTTTGGAAATATAATATTATGGTTAGGGTTCTCTGTGGACTGATTACAAGCACTACACGAGTACTAACATATTTGTCTACCATACAAATGTTCTCATCTGACATATACTTTACTAAAGCATGCTATATGTCACTCTACTCAAATATGGACAGACATTATGCTAAGTCATAAACCGATCAGTGTTGTTAATAGTGGTTAGATCATTATTGAGTAAAACATATTTTCTTATAAACATTTGGATAACGTAAAACGGGCCTAAAACTTTTCGGAAACTTCATAATGTCACCTTCACTATTAAATACTTTAATGGATTTCCAAAAATCGTTAATTTAAACTAGATCCGGTACCCAACTACAACAAACGTAGTCTCTCCATGTACTACCAGAATGTTAGAGGATTAAAAACAAAAACAACCGCTTTTTATAATTCTGTCTCCAGTGGAGAAATGGATATGATTTGTCTCTCAGAAACTAATCTTCAAGATGATGTGTTTAATCAAGAAATCTTCCCATCAATGTATAATGTGTTTCGATGTGATCGTGATCTGGGAGCCAATGGTGTCACTAAAGGAGGTGGTGTCCTGTTGGCGTCCAGAGATAATTATAGGTTACTACCAATTTCGTTTTTGGATCTGGGGGACATACTCCCTGAAGTTGATATTGTGGGCTCTAAGTTAGTGCTTGGCAACTTTAGTTTGAGTGTTATTGTGGTTTATATTCCTCCTAGTTGCTCCAATATCCACTACGAAACATTGTTCGATTTTTTGGAGAGTTCGGATTCTGTTGCTAACGGGAATTTTCTATTGGTTGGTGATTTCAATATTCCTAAGTATGATGTAGACTTCAATGATACTAAGTTTCAGTACATCCTCAACTTTATGCAAGCAACTGAATCTCAACAGTACAACTCGATAACGAATATTAATAATCGCAGACTGGATCTAGTCATAACCAACTGTGAAGATTGTATCGTCTCGAAGTATGATGAGCCTTTTGTAAACATAGATGTTCATCATCCAGCACTTTCTATTTCGGTGAATTGTCGCACTCCTCATATGAACGACTTCTCTATTAATACAACAGATGCGAATAAACAATTCAATTTTCGTAAAGCAACCTTCCCGGCTATGTATGAATTGATAAGGACAGCCGAATGGTGTGACGTCTCTGAAAGTGATAATATCGAATCGGCTTGTACTTTATTATATCAAAAATTATACAGCATTTTCACTCAAACAGTTCCACTGAGAACAGTAAAAACACGTAAATTTCCCCCGTGGTTCGACGCCGATGTTATTAGCCACATTAAAAAAAAGGAGGTAGCATATAGAAACTATAAGAAACACAAAACAGCGTTTTATCAGAATCAATTGGCGGGTCTGAGAAAGGCTGTTAAAAATAAAATAAACACGGCATATGCTAAATTTGCAAACACAGCTGAAAATAATATTTTATCAGACAGCTCGAACTTCTGGTCTTTCATGCATGGTAGGAGGGGGCATTCGCGTATTCCAGGCATAATGAAGTTTGGTGATGCAGTATTTGACAAGCCTGAGGATATTGTCGACGGATTCGCAGGGTACTTCAGGAGTGTATACTTGGTTTCCGATGAGAACATGCTTCGTGAAAACATCGATATTTCCGATTTAGATGTCTTGAACATTCCCGCTTTTTCCGGGGACGATATTGTTGCTGCTTCAAAGAAATTAAAAAACAAACTTACCGCAGGCGTTGACGGTGTTCCTGGTCTTATAGTAAAGGACTGTATCGACATTCTCTCCATACCACTATTGGCTATATTCAACTTAATTTTAACAACCTGTACCTTCCCAGACCAGTGGAAGATCGCCCGAATTTGTCCGATATTAAAAAAAGGTGACCCTAGCGATATCACAAACTACAGAGCAATTTCAATTTTATGTAACTTCTCTAAACTCTTTGAAATATGTGTGCGGGATGTTGCGTACTCTCATGTTCAGAATGTAATTTCTTCTACTCAGCACGGTTTTGTGAAGCAAAGATCATGTGTTACAAACCTCGCATGTTTAAATCAATATCTCTGTACTTACCTGGACAAACAAAAGCAAGTCGATGTTGTCTATTTAGACTTTCAGAAAGCCTTCGATCAAATAGACCATTATGTTCTTCTCAGCAAATTTAAAAAAATTGGATTCTCTAGCCGAATGCTTACTCTAACTGAATCATATCTAATTAACAGAAAACAATTTGTCGAATACGAATCCTTCAAATCTGCTCCATACGTAGTTACGTCTGGAGTGCCACAAGGTTCTAATCTAGGACCTCTTTTGTTTTTAATTTTTATTAATGATCTGGCAATCTATTTGAATATTCCTAGCCTACTTTTTGCAGATGACCTAAAATTGTATTGTAAAATTGATGACATCACTGACTGCCAGAGAGTACAATCTGAATTGGATGTAATCAAACTTTGGTGCAATGATAATCGCCTACAACTGAATGTGTCCAAGTGCAGTGTGATGTCATTCACAAAAAAATCGCGAACTTTAATGTACGATTATACAGTCGACAATAATACAATCAACCGTGTAAACGAGATAAAAGACCTTGGTATAACATACGACAGTAAATTCACATTTGCGACACATATCAGAAATATGACTGCTGATGCAAGTAGGATGCTTGGATTCATTTACAGAAACAGCAAAAGCTTCAAAAATGTAACCACCTTAAAATTGTTATATTTTACATATGTTAGATCTAAGTTGGAGTTTGGTTCTATGATATGGAATCCAGTTTACGACTACCAAAAAACATCAATCGAATGCGTGCAGAGAAAGTTCTTGAAATATTTATGCCTAAAAGTCGATGGACAATATCCTGCGAGAGGTATCGACCATGACATTTTGTTATCGCGATTTGATATAACATCTCTGTTAAAAAGAAGAGTTATTCTTGGTACAAAATTCCTGCATAAATTAGTTAATAACAACATTGATTGTATTGTTCTTTTGAACGATATCAATTTCTTGGTACCTAGAGTTGGAGGTCGACACAGTTCAAAGTTTTACTGCGTAGCATCGCGAACAAATGTTATGGTACGATCACCGCTGAATTTTATGTGCAGTAGCTTCAACAAAATCTGTGAATTTTGTGATATTCATTTCGACTCTTCGAACACCTTGGTATCATGTATCGACAACCACTTTTAATATTTTTGTGTTTTATATTCCATTTTGAATTTGTGAATACTTGTGTATACTTCGTTTCAGCATTTACTTTTATATATAACTACAGTGCAATATTTTTAATATTTATTATATTCTCCATTACTCTTTTAAATTTTTAAATGTATGAATCTATATCTATATCTATATTTTTATGATAGCATTTCCTCTAATTGGGTACCCCTGTTGGAAATAAATTGCTTTTTTTTTTTTTTTTTTTTTTTTTTTCAAATTACGAAGTTTTTTCTAAAATAAAAATCACTCTGATGGAATTTCGAGCTAAAAGAAGCTCTCACAGTAGTACAAAAATTCTAACTGCCACCACTTTTCGAAAAAAAAATATGAAGTGCTCATTTTCAAACTGAAACATTTCAAAAGGCACTTCACAGTCTATCAGTTGATATAATAAATAAAGTAAACTGATATTAAAGGATTATGATAAATTTGCTGTTCGATTCGTCGTAGAAGATCAAAGAAGCATATTTCCAGTTCGGGTTCAGTTATAAGGCCAACCCTATTATCCCAACCCCTCCCCGAGGTAGTTTGATATCCTGATTGATCATTATCAATCCCATCTCATAATTTGCATCCTTTGATGACGAAAATTAGGTTTCTCCAAAATATTTATTTCATCGCACCAAATTCAACTTTCTCGAAGGAATAATATCTTATTTACATCATTAATCTAACTTCAAGAAAGCCACATTCACGCAGCTTAATTTGCAAAGTTTTTGATTTATGCAGGAACTTATTCAACTTGTCCCATTTCGAGTCTTCTTCGTCGTTTTATTTCTGGTTTAATAACTGCCATTACATATTCATAAGAATCCGGACAGAACAATCTGCGGATTGTAATTAAAAAGCAGATTAATAATTGAATTTTCAACTGGACGGATGATAGGATGGGTATATTGGGGTAGAGAAATGTAAATTGTTCTGCAAATGCCTTGAGGCGAGGCTCTGTCGGCCGCAAAGTATGAATTAAATATCTTCAACTCTGATTGATATATTGTTCGAGTTTAGGATATTCTGGGGGATATGATATCTTAGGGGTTGATTTTATATTTTTGGCATAAAAACCTAAAACAAGAATAAATGGGATCCATATATTTTGCGAGCTTGAACTTCAAATACCTGATTTTGTTTTTAGTTTATCATTTTTTAAAACTTTAGCTTCGAATGACTAGAACATGCGCGCAAAAATTTATCAAACTGTTTGTAGTCCGTGATGACTGAAATTTATTGTTATCAGGGATATTCGTCATATCGATTCTCATGAAATTTTGCATGAATTGCGAAATCATTACTCTACATCTGATTTCACACAATTTTCAGCTCGATCTGATCTGTAGTATTGTAAATTATATACAGTGTGGTAAAGAGAATGGAATAAATTCATTATCTTGGTTACTATAAATATTTATGAAAAATCCGGAAGAACATCAAATTCAAATTTCAAATTGTCATTGCTCTTCGCAAAAATCTTAAACCCCCTTCGAACCACAGGTACAACCCCCAATTTTTCAAACAGGAAGTGTGGGCTTGTGATACATCGTTTAAGAGATCGCGTCATTTTCTATACAGAAATGTTATCACTTTCATGTTTGTTGAAAAACTGATAATAGAAAAAAATAAATTCATATGATTACCGTAATTCATTATAACACAACCTCGAATATTCCCAAATCTTATTACAATAATACTTAACTTATTTGCCTTCAAGATAGGTACCATGAAAACTACGTAAAACTCTGTCTTTGGCCATGTTAGTTTCTTTAGAACGCCTTCGCATATTGTATTATGCTGATAAGTTATAGTTTATGAATTGTCTAATTTGTGTTTGCATTTCATTAACTTCAATTTTGAATAATCGTTCTATTAACGAAAATGCTGAAAATACCAATTTTACAAATGATTGGTTACGGAGATAACACCCGAACACAAAAAGAAGTAAGTGGCTTGTTTCATGAGGGATTTCCGAATTAGCCGCCTATAACCCAAGGGACATTAAGTAAAATAGGGAAGGGCGAGTTTGGGCATGTAAGGCGCGCAGATTTAAAAAAATGGGTTCAAGCCCTGTGGACAGGAGCTTTCTGGCGCTCTAGTTCAAACAGACAAATTATATCTCCGAAAGTATTGGTTTCTCAGAGTTGAGAATTATATCAATGTATTCTTATGATAGAACTGCATCATAAAGGAAATTCAATTCAAATAATAGTTTATTTATCAAGATTAAATGAGCAATCTGAGAATGTGAACTGTGCCATGGAAGAAATCGAATTGAATCTGGCCAATTTTGCCCAATAACGAACTTAACCGAGAAATTCCTCTCCCCAACCTACTCTGAAAATTTCAACTACCTAGCTCATTCCGTTCGAGAGTTATTGTAGAAAAACTTTTTTTAAATTTTGAAATTTTTTTTGACACTTTGCAGTAATCTGGCCAATACAAAACTTCACATCCGTATGAAGGTCCTGATTCTACAATTTGATGCTAAATTTCAGATAGATCGAGTGATCGATTTCGGAAATATTCATAAAAAATATTTTAACTAAAATCGGCCATAGCTCCGAAACCGCTTGATGGATGTCTCCCATTAACGAGCTCGTTCGAGATATTTACACTCCGAACCCACCTTGCAAATTTCAATCCGCTAACTCCTTCCGTTCGAGAGTTATCGTGCCTACGGCCGGCCGGCCAGCCGGCCGGACAGAATCGATTTCTACCTCGGATTCTTGATCAGTGAGTCGAACCAAATCGTTTAAGACCATTTTCAACGAAAAATTCGAAAATTACAGACATTTGGGCAAATTGATAAGCACTCAGTTCCGAGGAACTAGAGCGCCAACAAGTTTCGTATGACAATTGCCCAAAACAGGTTTAAAGTACCTACAAATAGTAGATTTTTCATAAAACATGTATCAAAGAAGAGTAATAATGAAAAATTACCTTGTAATCGATCAAAAATTTCCTGATCTACGTTCACCAAATTTTCTCCTCTCTCGAACTGCAGAATTATGCTTTCAATATTTACATTCTATTTGCATTCTATGTCTATGGATGAAAAGCAGTCTCACTACTCTCAGATCTCTTACTTCATGTTCCGTTCCGAAATGTAAGACTTTTCTGAGAAAAACTAATTTCGGAGCAAACAACTGAGATTTTTCTCACTTCGCTCACATTTCAGAATACACTTTATTCTCATAATTCTTCGATTGATTAGATAATGTCATGTCTCAGGAAAATGAGTTGACATTATGACAATTCATACATAGAATAATTATATCACTGTGTGAAATACGATTTATCATTGAAATTTTGAAAAATCATATCTCCGAAAGTATTAGCTTGTTAGAGTTGAAAATGATATCATTGGATTCTTATGGCAAAACTGCTTGTTGAAAAAAATTTAATTTGGAATTTGTTCTGTAAAAAAAAAATTTTTTTTGTTACTCCGAAACCATCTGTCCGATTTTACCCAGTAACGAACTTAGCCGAGATATTTATCTCCCAAAGCTACTCTGAAAATTTCAAGTGTCTAGCTCATTCTGTTCGAGAGTTAGCGTGCCTACGGCCGGCCGGACAGAATGAATTTCGACCACGGATTCTTGATCAGTGAGTCGAACCAAATCGTTTAAGACCATTTTCATCGAAAAATTCGAAAATTACAGACATTTGGGCAAATTGATAAGCACTCAGTTCCGAGGAACTAGAGCGCCAAAAAAGTTCCCTCTTGGTGCGGAGTTGCTGGGATTATTACTTCAGAACCAAATCAACTAAAATATCCTACTTATCATCTTCCACCATGCGAACATTTCGTAAAATAATTCTCCCACCACATTTCCACCAAAAAAAAAATATGTTCAACTCGAAACACCCAGAGGACATAATAATTTGATACATAACCGATGAAATGAACATCTGCAGCTCCTGAGCAAACTCGAAACGATAATTTTCCATTTTACGTCAATCATTCGCCTTTTATTGTCGTATTAAAGTGGGTTTATATTAGCCAAATTCCCTACGAAATTGAATATTCAAATGTATATATCGGCTTTACGTTCAATACATTGTACAGTTGATGTGCCATCATTCGATATGAAATGGTGGTGATGTAAAATATTTTCATTATCGATGTAAAATGCACGAAGATGACTCGCCGTAAAATATGCAATAGAAATTATGGCGTATAAGATGGATTGGATGGGCTGAATTTTGCTCCATTGAATTCACAAGTTGGGAGCTGCAGTGGGGTTTTATCATATTTTGATCGCCCTATTACAAGGATGAAGTTACGAATAGAATGAATTCACAATATCGAGAATGTAGAGAACATTACAATATTGTGCACAATGATTTCTCAAGTGAATTCACAGTTCAAATCAGATTCTGCTGGAAACTTATACAGGCTGGTCCACAAGTAACTAAAGCTTTCATGGTGAATAGATTCTACACAGGGGAGCCAGAAAACAACAATTAAATATGGTCTATGGATCTTTGTTTCTGAGATACAGAGTGTTTTATCAAATTGAACAAAATTTTTGGTTAGCCATAACTACGGTCATTAGGTTTCTTTCTGGGTTTTCTCTCCCAAACTCTGAAAAATAACTATAAATAAAAAAAAAATTGGTTCAAGCACTGACGTGAAGTCAGAATCTTTTGCGCATATGTTCTATTGTCCATTCTTCTGTATTGGACACTCTTAAGTGTCCAATACAGGAGAATGGACAACATAATTTACCATGGTAAATTCGATTAAGGGTGTCCAATACAGAAGAATGGACAATAGAACATACGCGCAAAAGCTTCTGACTTCACGTCAGTGCTTGAACCAATTTTTTTTTTCGTGATTTTTTTGAAATTTTCTAGGGGTACGGTTCTTAAAATTTTTTTTTCGTCATTTTTTTCAAATTTTGTAGGGGTACGGTTCTTACAAAATTTTAAACACGTCTTTATGTTGATTTTCTACTACTAGTTACCAAGCTTCAATTCGATCGAATATTTATTTTTTGAGTTATCAAGGAAATAATCTTCCAGGTGTGTATAACTCGGAAACCGTTAAACCGATTATGCCCAAAAACGAACTCAACTCTCCCTTTCGAATACGCAACCTACCCTGAAAATTGCAAGTCTTTATCTCCTTTCGTTCGAAAGTTATCGAGGCAACGGTCACCCATCTACTGAACTCACACAAGAATGCTCGAATCTCCAACAATATTTAACCGATCGTATTAAAAATTGAAACTTGGCAGTAGAGGTAGGTTATGAAAACTTGGCAGTAGAGGTAGGTTATGAAGGCTCTTGCAAAATTTCAGCAATTTCAAACGGATAGTTACTGATATATAGAATTTTTTTTTTATTTTCAATGATTTATTAAAAATTTTCTACGAATGCTATCCTCACCAAATTTTGCAACCATTTTCGCGTTGGCATTCTACAACTAATAACCATGTTTGAATTCAATCGGTTTAGTATCTTTCGAGTTAATGAGGAACAAAAAACAACTAAATTTCAGATGGCTATAACTCTAAAACCGTTTGGCCGATTATGCTCAAAAACGAACTGAAATGTCGCGTTCTAGTGCAAATCCTAACCTGAAAACTTCAAGCCGCTATCTCTTTCCGTTCTCAAGTTATCGTGACAACAAAAACATTTTTTAATAATTTTTTTTGCGCGTATGTTCTGGGGAACATCGCGTTATAGTTTTGCCCAAATGTCTGTAACTTTCGAATTTTTTGAAAAAAATGGTCTCAAACGATTAAGTTCGACTCCCCAATGAAGAATTTGAGGTCAAATTTGATTCTGTCCGGCCGGCCGTCCGGCCGGCCGGCCGGCCGTTGCCACGATAACTTGAGAACGAAAAAAGCCAGCGACTTGAAATTTTCAGGGTGGGTTGCGCATCGCAATACGACGGACAAGTTCGTTAATGGGCATAATCGGCCCAGTGGTTTCCGAGTAATAATTTTGTTTTCAACCAATATAAATCCGATCGAATTGAAACTTGGTGGGTAGTTGTAGAATATGAACCTAAGCACGTTTGTGAAATTTTGTGCGAATCGTATGGCTAGAAAATTTTAAAAAAATTATTAAAAAATATTTTTGTTGTCACGATAACTTGAGAACGGAATGAGATAGCGGCTTGAAATTTTCAGGTTAGGATGTGCACCAGAACGCGACATTTCAGTTTGTTTATGAGCATAATCGGCCAAACGGTTTTAGAGTTATAGCCATCTGAAATTCTCTGAAATTTGGTGGTTTTTTGTTCCTCATTAACTCGAAAAATACTGAACCGATTGAATTCAAACATGGTTATTAGTTGTAGAATGCCAACGCGAAAATGTCTGCAACATTTGGTGAGGATAGCATTTGTAGAAAATTTTTAATAAATCATAGAAAATAAAAAAAAAAAATTTTATATATCAGTAACTATTCGTTCGAAATTGCTGAAATTTTGCAAGAGCCTACATAACCTAACTCTTCTGCCAAGTTTCAAGTTTTAATACGATCGGTTAAATATTGTTGGAGATTCGAGCATTCTTGTGTGAGTTCAGTAGATGGGTGGCCGTTGCCTCGATAACTTTCGAACGAAAGGAGATAGGGACTTGCAATTTTCAGGGTAGGTTGCGTATCCGAAAGGGAGAGTTGAGTTCGTTTTTGGGCATAATCGGTCTAACGGTTTCCGAGTTATACCCACCTGGAATATTATTTCCTTAATAACTCAAAACATAAATATTCGATCGAAATGGCGCTTTGTAACTAGTAGTAGAAAATCAACATAATGACGTGTTTAAAATTTTGTAAGAACCGTACCCCTAGAAAAAAAAAATTACGAAAAAAAAATTTTAAGAATCGTACCCCTAGAAAATTTTAAAAAAATCACGAAAAAAAAAATTGGTTCAAGCACTGACGTGAAGTCAGAAGCTTTTGCGCGTATGTTCTATTGTCCATTCTCCTGTATTGGACACTCTTCTTAATCGAATTTACCATGATGAATTCTATTGTCTATTCTCCTGTATTGGACACTCTTCTCAATCGAATTCACCATGATGAATTCTATTGTCCATTCTCCTGTATTGGAGACTCTTCTTAATCGAATTTGCCATGATGAATTCTATTGTCCAGAATGGACAATAGAATTCATCATGGCAAATTCGATTAAGAAGAGTCTCCAATACAGGAGAATAGACAATAAAAATCATCATGGTGAATTCGATTGAGAAGAGTGTCCAATACAGGAGAATAGACAATAGAATTCATCATGGTAAATTCGATTAAGAAGAGTGTCCAATACAGGAGAATGGACAATAGAACATACGCGCAAAAGCTTCTGACTTCACGTCAGTGCTTGAACCAATTTTTTTAATTTTCTAGCCATACGATTCGCACAAAATTTCACAAACGTGCTTAAGTTTATATTCTACAACTACTAACCAAGTTTCAATTTGATCGGATTCATATTGGTTGAAAACAAAATTATTACTCGGAAACCACTGAGCCGATTATGCTCATTAACGAACTTGTTCGTTGTATTGGGATACGCCACCCACCCTGAAAATTTCAAGCCGCTAGCTCTTTTCGTTCTCAAGTTATCGTGGCAACGGCTGGCCGGAGGGCCGGACGGACAGAATCAAATTTGACCTCGAATTCTTCATTGGGGAGTCGAACTAAATCGTTTGAGACCATTTTCGTCAAAAAATTCGAAAGTTACAGACATTTGGGCAAAACTATAACGATGTTCCCCAGAACATACGCGCAAAAAATTTATTATTTTGTGATTTGCTTCTGCGTAAGAAACAAAAGATATTTGTCAGATGCAATCAATCGAACAATGTTGCCTAACAAATAACAACGAAACAAGATCAACGAAGAAACAACTATATCGTAACGCTTCGGAGTCTATATCAGACTCCTTCGTGAGAAGCTTAACGAAAATCTTTAGAATTATTTTGTTGATAGTTATTCTGAAATTCGAGAAATGTCATATTGACAGTATTTGAAAATCATAGCTAACATAGTTTTACTTTGCATAAAAATTCCAAGTTCCAACTCCTTTTTCAATACATTCAGCTAAATATGGTCCACAGGGCTTCCCACTTTTGACCTGAATATAGGGATAAGACCCTCCTGAAATCGAATTCTTCAACCAAGAGTAATTAAGGTGATTTTTGGCGCTCTTGTTCCTCGGATGAGAGATAAATATCACGGCTAAGTTCGTTATTGGGCAAAATCGGTCAGATGGTTTCGGAATAATAAATTTCAAAATACGTTTTTCTCAAGATGCTAATATTTTCGGAGATACGATTTTACAAAATTTCAATAATAAATCGTACTTCTGTGATTTCATATAATGCGATAATAATTCTATCTATGAATTATTATAATATGATCTGTGTTGATGCATGTCAACTTATTTTCCTGAGACATGATGTGTCAAATTTTGATATGTAATGCCCATGGTAAATATCCATATGGTGATGGGAATGGTAATGGTAAGTTAATAATATTGAGTTCAGAATATCTCCAGTGAAAACAAAACTCAAATATTGGCTAAAGTTTCAATTGCCACAATATAAATTTCAGAGTGGATTTGAGACAAAAATATATCGCTCATCATAGAATTGAGGAACGAATATCTCGGATGAGTTCGTTGTTGAGTAGAATTGGTCTATTGGTTTTGGAAGAATAATTTTTGGCACTCTTATTGAAATTGAATTCTTTTATTATGTTTGAATTTTTCTTCTGCTATTATGAAGTTCTATCATAAGAATCCATTGATATAATTCCCAACTCTTACCAATGGATTGTTCATATTGCTTCTGTGACAGCCAAAGCCCGCCAACTGACATATTTGCTGCAGAAGACTTTCCGAGGCTCGGACAGGGTTTGTAAGCTTCTATACGAGTCCTTTATTTGTCCGGTCATGGAATACGCAGGATCAGCATGGTGGACTGCTCTTGCAGCGGAGATAAATCGCTGGAATCCATCCAAAGATGGAACACAAGAATCCCTTACGGACCCCATCGACCCGATTATGAGACCCGCCTCAAACTCGCAGATATGATTTCGTTTTCTCATAGACGCGACAGGGGTGATCTCATATTCACATACAAGTCCATGAAGGGAATTTTCGGACCACAGGTACAAGCTATATTTCAGAAGAATACCAACAATCTTCGGGGTCATGGCTGCAAGCTTGCAAACGAGAAGTTTAGAACTACTCAAAGACAGCTATTTTTGAGCAACCGAGTGTTTGATTTATGGAATGGACTTCCGGCTTCGGTTGTGGACAGCGCATCGACAAATTCGTTCAAAAATAGCTTGGACAGGCTGAGTCGCATTCAACACCAGTTGAGCTGATTCGAAGGCATTCGATTTGATTTTTTTTTTGCTGACTATTTAGAGTTTATATTGAGTTTTCAGTGTTTTTGGCGCTCTAGTTCCTCGGAACTGAGTGCTTATCAATTTGCCCAAATGTCTGTAATTTTTCGATGAAAATGGTCTCAAACGATTTGGTTCGACTCACTGATCCAAAATCCGAGGTCGAAATTCATTCTGTCCGGCCGGTCCAGCCGGTCCGGCCGTCCGGCCGGCCGGCCGGCCGTAGGCACGATAACTCTCGAACGGAATGAGCTAGACAGTTGAAATTTTCAGAGTAGGTTTGGGGGATAAATATCTCGGCTAAGTTTGTTATTGGGCAAAATCGGACAGATGGTTTCGGAGTAACAAAAAAAAATTTTTTTTTACAAAACAAATTCCAAATTAAATTTATTTCAATAAGCAGTTTTACCATAAGAATCCATTCATATTATTTTTAAATCTAACAAAGTAATACTTTCGGAGATATGATTTTTCAAAATTTCAATGTAAATCGTATTTCTACGTTTTCACACAATGATAGAATTATTCTGTGGGTATTCTATGAATTGTTATAATGTCAAATTATTTTCGTGAGACATGACGTTGTCTCATTGTCATTCATTCCAGCAATCCTATAAATATGAGAATTCTAATATAATATCATACTTTTTGTTGGTTGATATTTTCATGCCGATGGTCAATCCATATGATGATGGGAATGGTAATGGTAAGTTAATAATATTGAGTTCAGAATATCTCCACTAAAAACAAAACTGGAATATTGGAATTGGAGTAGATTTGAGGAAATATATATCATCGTTCATCATAGAATTGAGGAATGAATATCTCGGATTCGTCTATTGGTTTTGGATTGATAATTTTTGGCACTCTTGTTGAATTTAAATTCTTCTATGATGTTTGAATTCAATTTCTGCTAAGATGAAGTTCTAAATTTCAATAATGAATCGTACTTCTATGTTTTCAAAAATGCTATAAATATTCTATCTAAGCTTTATTATATGATCTGTGTTCATACTCGTACATTTCATCCTGTTCTATAAGAGAGAGTCAAATTTATTTCAGCTATTTTAATTTGGTTTCTTCCATGGTGCAGTTCTCATTCTCAGATTACTCATTTAATCTTGATAAATAAACTATTATTTGAATTGAATTTCCTTTATGATGCAGTTCTATCATAAGAATACATTGATATAATTCTCAACTCTGAGAAATCAATACTTTTGGAGATATAATTTGTCTGTTTGAACTAGAGCGCCAGAAAGCTCCTGTCCACAGGGCTTGAACCCATTTTTATTTTCTTTTCTATATGATTTGTGAACTGACGAATAGTCTGTACATTGGTCCATTTTTCGTAGTTCTTTTGGAGTTTATAGGCATAAGACCCTACTCTTATTTGTATCTTAAATAAATAAATAAATACTTTCGAAGATATGATTTGTCAAAGTTTTAACAAGATCGCCAAAGCTCCTGTCCACAGGGCTTGAACCAATTTTTCATATTCGCTTGAGCATCTGACGTATACCTAATACTCCACCTTTTGACTTGACTTTTTTTTTGCTAGATATTGGCTTGGCTATAATTTGATGAATCTTCGATCGGGAGGAAATAAAAAATTACTCTTCCATCGTAAAAATAAAATCATTTTTTTTCGATATTTCGATATTTTAAGTTAAACATAAATCTGAACAAACATTTTGATTACTATTTTGCATTAGTTATGTCGGTGTTTTTGCTGCATAATTATTTCGATTAGATACCATTTTGTATTAATTATGTCGGTGTTTGTACGACAGATAGTTTTAAAGTACAGGGCACATTAGTTTCTGAATAAAACACCCAGTAACTTAGTAAGGAGTCATATTTTATGTGAGTTATTTAGGTTGAATCTTAATATTTTAAGATCAAGATTCAATAACAGTTAAAATATATCCAAAGATTAATGAAACAACCTGTATAATAGACCAACCCGGGTATTTTTCCCGGGATGAACGAATCCATTCGTAGCAAGTTTGTTTCATAATTGAACATTTTCGTAACTGAATACTGCCAACGCCGAAATCATCAAAACTAACCCCTGCGATAATCCAGCAAAACAAACGTTCATTAACAGAATCCTTCCCCGATTATGCAAATTCAATTGATTGATTCGGCATCGTCCTATGTATACATAGTGTCCGCGTATCAATGACACGCACCGTTAATTTTAATCGCAATTATAAATGTTCGGCAATACGTTACGCGAGCCAACTTCGATATTGCTGTTTATATAAAATTCATTAACAACATTCCCTAATGTGCGTTCATCGCATCGCGATACATCGATGCCACCCGCCCGCCGACCCTCCAGATTTATCGCTCTTCTGATAAATATTTAATATAATGTTACAGCGGAAAAGCGAAGCCTGTTTTAGCGTTCGTTTAATTCAATTGGGAAATTGATGATGATGATGATGGGGACAGGTCGCGTCGCGCTTTGAGCGACGGATAATTTTGCTAATTGCTGGAAATTCTTCTGTTTAGTGTGTAATTTTAAAATGGTGGAAGTAATTTATCAAAATATTCAAATTTCATTTTCGATATGATTTGATCTGACTAATTTGGATAATGCATCAAAGGATTGTAATAAACAGTGGGTGGAAAATTATACTTGAAGAGCGGCAAAAAACTAGATATGGGACCTGTCGAGTGAAAATTCATTCGAATGAGTTTCTCTCGTCGGCAAAAGCTGAGATTTATATTCTATACTTCATTTCGAACATCTGCAAATAAATATGGTACCAAAATCGGCATAATCTTCAAGCGCTGT
The DNA here is from genome assembly GCA_937662695.2 of Halyzia sedecimguttata. Taxonomy (NCBI): domain Eukaryota; kingdom Metazoa; phylum Arthropoda; class Insecta; order Coleoptera; family Coccinellidae; genus Halyzia; species Halyzia sedecimguttata. The sequence continues at coordinate 102,647,105 of OW569414.2, forward strand.
GAATTATACTGTTTGAGCGAACCGAAAACTTGATGGATTTGGAGATAGGAAGTGATTTTTGACGTCATTCCATTATGTCCAACCCCACAAAAAATGCCTACAATGCCACTATATCATCTTTGCACAGAAAAGCGGTGTGAAATAGATGAGAAAGTATTTCATTAGAATTTCTGTCAACATTACGCCAGTTTGTAAAAATAAAGTTTAAAACCTAATATAACCTCGCTTTGCATGGAGCAAAATATCTTTTCTTTTAACGGTAATAGTATATAACGTTACTAGCAAGGTAAGAGGGTTTTTACTGGCGAATGGAAGATATAACTGACGAGCCGCAGGCAACTCAGTTACCTCCTTGAGCCTGTAAAACCCGTTTCCTTGCGTGTATTGTTTTATATTTTATTTGTTTCTCATTTGTAAAAAGGTTAGATAAATTCCAAAATCTCAATAATTTGGCGCAAGTGTCGTAAGCTATGGAAGCGTTGCCATGAATATGTCTGTTTATTTTTCTTTACATTTGTTTTGGCGAAAGCGAAAATGAATGTACCAAAAGAAATTATTGAGGCAGCCAGCAGTGTAGCTTCACGTTTATTACCTGCAAAATCAGCTTCAAGGTACGAGCGAGAATACGACGACTTCAAAAAATGGCAAAACAAAAATAGTGTGGATTGGGGTAACTGAAGATGTTTTGTTGGTATACTTGAATCAACTATCAGCTAGATTCTGCCCTAATACTTTATGGGCAAAATGGTCTATGCTGAAAAGCTGCTTGGAAATGAAAGAAAATGCCCCTTTTCGCAGGTTTGTTTTCCTTAAAAAATTTATTGAAAAATATGACGTTTAGTTGTCATTTGCAGATTTCAAAAGGTAATAGCGTTTCTGAAACGAAAAAATGAGCGTTATACGCCAAAAAAGGCCAAGGTATTAAGTAAAGAAGAGGCTGAACAATTTCTTTTACATGCCCCTGATGACCAGTGGTTGCTGGCGAAAATTGTAACAATATTTGGGATTTTTGGATGTTGTCGATGTGACGAAATTCTCTCCTTAAACATGAATGATGTAGAAGATATGGGAAAATACGTTATTGTGACATTGCGGCAAACAAAAAATTTAACAACAAGAAGATTCACCATAACCGATAATGGCTGCAGCTTCAAGCTCTGCATGATATACAGAAAGTATGTAAATCTTCGGCCTCCTGGAACAGAAAGCCTAAGATTTTTTTTGACATACCGACATGGAAAGTGCATTTCCCTTAATGCTGGCCAGCACACTATTGGTGGTGTCCCAAAGCAAATAGCGAAATATTTAGGTTTAAAAGACCCAGAGTTATACACCGGCCACTCTTTTCGCAGAACTGGAGCCACTATGGTTGCATATTCGGGTGGAGATATTTTTTACTAACTTGTAAAAATTTTGCAAGTTAACTGTCAGTTTTACAAGTTAGTGACTCAGTAAAATAAACTTTCTTGATTAATATTGTGTTTTCGGAAACTGACGTTTACAAATGAGAAACAAATAAATAATATAATCAAACCTTTCCTACGGGCATGGGAAAGTCCCTTTCCCCTTTTTTAGCTAATTTGATCCTCAGTAAATTAAAACTAGAAATAAAAAAAATTGGCTCTAGCCCTGTGGACAGGAGCTTTGGCGCTCTTGTTCAAATTTTGACAAATCAAATCTTTGAAAGTATTGGTAAGAGTTGGGAATTATATCAATGGATTCTTATGATAGAACTACATAATAGCAAAACTCAAATTCAAACATCATAAAAGAATTTGAATTCAACAAGAGTGCCAACAATTATTAATCCAAAACCAATAGACCCGTTCTACCCAACAACGATCTCATCCGAGATATTCGTTCCTCAATTCTATGATGATGAACGATATATTTTTTCCTCAAATCCACACTGAAAATTATATTATATCAATTGAAACCTTAGCCAATATTTCATTAAATATCAAAAATTGACATATCATGTCTCAGGAAAGTTGACATGTATCGACACAGATCATATTATAATAATTCATAGATAGAATTATGATCGCATTCTGTGAAAACACATCAGAAGTACGATTTATTATTGAAATTTTGAAGAATCATGTCTCCGAAATTATTAGATTGTTAGAGTTAAAAATGACATCAGTGGATTCCTATGGTGAAACTGCATCTTGAGAAAAACTTATTTTGAATTTCATAATGTAAAAAATCTTTTCTTCTGTAACTCCGAAACCATGTGACTGATTTTGCTCAATAACGAACTTAGCCTAAATATTTATCTCCCAAAGCTATTCTGAAAATTTCAACTGTCTAGCTCATTCCGTTCTAGAGTTATCGTGTTAACGGCCGGCCGAACAGCCGGACAGAATCCATTTCGTCCACGTATTGTTGATCAGTGAACCAAATCGTTAAAGACCATTTTCAGCAACTTATAAAACTATAGTGGACAGGAATGTAGTTTCTTTTGTAGCATAATTATGTATTCAAGTGTAATTAATATGTGAACGGTTTTAAAATGTAATTGAAAAAAATAGTTTGTGGGATTCCTTAGCTGCAGTATTGCACATGAGTATTCCACATAGTTATGAACTTAAAAAGAAGTTACAGGCTCTTCTGCCAAATGAGCCAATGTCAAACACCAAGTATCGTCCGGACATGACACTAGAATTGATCAGCTTAGGATACCAAAAAATGGGAGTCAGTTTTTGATTTTGCTTTGGGCAATAGCAAGTCGCAGAATGATAATTTCGTAAATATTGAAATGACACTCTTATGTCAAATGTCACTTAGAATATAGTATTTGTATAGTGATTGAAAGTGAATGAAAACTATACCTGATAAGAAAATTTGATTAGTATATTGTCATAAAACTTGGAATAGTTTTCAGATTAGTCATAGGTACCTACCTATACTGAGCCAAAAAAAATTGATGCAAACATTCTGCGATTGATATTTTAGAGTTTATAAGCAGGGCCGTCGAGAGGGCGGTACAGCCGGTACAAATTACCGGGGCCCGGGCTCGAGCTCGAGCAACAAGAATTTTTTCATTGATTCTTATTATACGGTAAAGTAACACCATCGGGGAGGGGGCCATATTTTTGGTATGTACCAGGGCCTGCCGAAGCTCTCGACGGCCCTGATTATAAGAATTGTAAGGAGAAGATGTGGAAAATAATCATTAATTTTACATTCTTTGACTTGGGCTTGGATCACTTCAAACAATTTACATACTCAGTTTCAGTTGTGTAATTTTATGATTTTGACTTGATCTTGATCATTTTACGTGATTCCTTGTCTTTTTGATTGTTTTGTCTCTTCTAGGTTTACTTGGGATTTTACCCCTGAAGCTGAGTTGTAAATGCTCGAAACATGTGCAGTGACAATTGAAATCACCTAAGAATGTTATCTGGTAATAGTTATTCAACTTCACTATTGATCATTAATTTTTGGGTGCAATACTCAGTATTTCATGAGCTATGAGGCGGAATAATCATTTGCTGAATAGTGCTAGGTACAAAAGCAACCTATTTCTGAAGCTAGCTATTTATCAATGAGACTTCAACAATGATCTATGTCTTCCTGCTGCACATCAGCTAGAAGATTATATACCTACCTATCTATAAGTATAGGTAATCTATAAGTATAGGTAATCATTAAAGCACAGTGACGATATGTTGACGGTATATTTGTAATTTACAAATTTGGCAACATGGTAGACAAGAGTTAGGCAAATTTTTCCATTTCATAAATTCAAAATTCACTTTGGAAATAAAGAAGAATACTCCGCTTTCTTTTCTAGATGTTTCGATACCTAAGTATCCGAACCATTTCTAAACAAGTGTCTTCAGGAAGCAGATGCATAACAAATAGATATTTGAATTTCTATTCAAACCATCAACTAAGTGTGAAAAGAGGTGTTATTGAAACTCTTTACGATTGAGCTAATCTATTTGTTCTACTCTTGAAATTCGAAATAATGAAATGAATTTCCTCAAACTGCTCAATTGGAATTGACCATATATTTGCTTGAATTTGTTGTAAAAGGAGTTTCAACTAGGAAATTTCTACGCTAAGTGTTGCTAAGATCTTTAAAGACTGTCAATGTGACAGAACAAATATCTTGTATTTCCAAAGCAAAAACAATTCACAAAATAATGAATATTTTATTTAAAGATATTTTGAGAGAAAACCCAGAAAGGAACTTATTAGTTACCTACCTATCTGTTCTATATGATGCACGCCTTCCGCGCAGGAGATTCGGGTTTGAATCGCCGTTAAATGAGTTCAATATTTAATTCATTTTAAAATTCGAATCCAGTTGATGTCCAATACATTATTTATCTTATTAACGCTAAAAAACTGGCTTGAAAGTACATGCAGTATTTCGTGGTGTTGTCTGAGGCGTGAACAGAGAGTAGAACATACGTGTAAAAACTCCTGACTTCACGTCAGTGCTTTTTTCAAACTTTTATATTTTTCACTTTATTTTCCGGAAATACTTAGGTACTGAAAATATAAATAGATGCATCTAACAATTTTTGTAAGTAAATGAAAAAATTGAAACTATCTACAAACATAAAAAGCCACTTATACTAAAAGAAATAATAATAAAATATATCGATTACTGCACGAACCTCCTAGTCTCAACTCTTAATTCCCGTCAATCGCAACATACATATCAAAACATTCAAAACGCAGACGATATACCTATCTCGGCAATCTCATATCTCGAGTGCGTTGTCTCAGCTCGATGCCACATAAATATATGATAGACGAGAGAAAGTCATTCGAATGAATTCATTCGCATTTTTCAGAACATCTCTAGAGATTTCGATAATCAAAAGGTTCGATTAATTCTACTCGGAAGGTCCATCTCTAGTAATTAATAGTGTAAAATACTATTCTCCTTACACATCTCCTCTCACCTTAATGGACACGAGTGATCATTTATTCTTCTACGTCAGTTCCAAGAGAACATCTCTTTGTTCCCAAGTTTCGCGAAAAAATCATTTCGAGCTCTGCATTAAGTCTGACCAGAGATGAAATCTACCTCAAGTTGGTTGTTTCTGATGTTTACGAGCCATTGCTTATATTCAAATGATCCTAAAGAGTACAGAACCTACTTCATTGTTTCGATAGGATTTCAATGTTTATTTGAGATTTCAAAGCGCCTGCTTCTTGTGAGTTCGCGATGAATCGTAGTTCGCTTGGGATAAATTGACAGCACGAAGACCATATGGATTCCGGAACAATGATACGTGGTGCCTGCGTGAATCAATGGCTGTTTGTAATGGAGACTTTGAATAGTATGTAAATATCATTTGATTTCTAATTATTTACATCTGTTACCTTGTTACCTGTTCTTGAATAGTTTTATATGTGAGCGACAGGAACAAATAATATTAAAATCGTGAATATCGTAATCGAACACTCCAACAATAGTGAACGAAAATTCGAACAGTTTCGATTTCAAGTCCTCTGTCGCATGAAATTATACTTGACAGTCAAAATTCGACACGAGACAAATCTCTCGTACCAATTATTCGGTTTTTTGCGCTCGTACCGTGACACATTTCGCAAAAATGTCTGAAAATTACAAAATTTTAGCCGATAATGCTCTCTCAAATTACAATTTTTTTTTAAATATTTTTTTTAGTTATATAATCCTCAAGAAATTTTGCACAAATTCACAAGTTGGCATTCTCCAACGAATTATTAGGTTAAGTTAGGTTATTTTTTTAAATATATTTTTTTTAGTTACCTATAGTATCCTCAAGAAATTTCGTACAAATTCGCGAGTCGCCATTATCCAACCAATTATTAGGTTTCAATTCGACCGAATGTGTATTTTTTGAGTTATTGAGGAAATAACCAGAAAATTCCAGATAAGTAACCAACAGTTTCGATTGTGCAATTTTATGATTTTGGCAAAGAAACAATTCTTTGGTTTTTTTATTGTTTTTGCACTTCTAGCTTCACTTATGTGATTTTGCTCCTGAAGATGAGCTACATCGGCTGGAAACATGATTAGTGACAAGTTAGACCATCTAACAATTTTATTTGGTAGTAGTTATTCACCTCCACTATGGATAATTACCTATATACTGCAATACATCTATAACCAGTAATTCATGAGGTATAAGATGGTGAAATAATCATTCGCTGAATAGCGCTAGGTATTGAAGTGACCTATTTCTGAAGCCGTCACTGTAGCTCCTAATTTATCAATGATATTACCTCAACAAAGATCGATGTTTTCCTGCAGCACACCAGCTGGAAGTTTGTATAGCTATAAAATGGCGAAATAATCATTCGAAAAAAAATGTTTTAAAGTGTATATTTTTAATTATACATCCCACGGAATTTTGCCCAAATTTTCACAAAAGCATTCTGCAACCAATTTACAAGTTTCAATTCGATCGGATCTCTATTTTTTGAGTTATTGATGAAATAACCACAAAATTTCAGATGGGTATATCGGCCAAACTGTTTGATTTATTATGCCCAATAACGAACATAACTCTCCCATTCGGATGCGCAACCTACCCTGAAAATTGCAAGTCCCTATCTAATTTCGTTATCGATGCAACGGTCCGGCTACTGAACTCACACAAGGCTGCTCGGATCTCCAACAATATACAGGGTGAGTCTTTGACCACTGCATTAATTTTAACCAAAGATTCCTCTCATCAAATGAAACACTTTTTTCATTTAACATTTTTCCAAATTCAGCTCAGGTAAAAAGATACAGGCTGTTGAAATTTTGAAAAAAAATCAGTTTTTATTTTGTAGCTTTGACATCCTTTTTTCGAATAAAATGAATGTTGGCATAACGTTTCCTATAACTATGATACATATTTTCCAATTATTAGTTATTTTCTACTTCTACTGGTTTTCTAGTTATGGACTCGTGGATTCATAAAACTAAACGAAATTAGCATAAAGAAAGCATATAAAGTTTTTCTTGAGTAATTTCAAGAATATTCCATCGTTTTAGAACATTATATTATTCTTCATCATTTCTCCTTAAACGCACCGTTTTCGAGATATTCTTCATTGAATGTTTTAAAATGGAAAACTCTAGAAATTTCACTACTTTTATGGATCCGTCCCTGAGCGTTGGCATCCCGAATCAAGATGTAAACCACGTTATCATGCCTTATTCTCGTCCGCCAACAATGTCATAGATAATTTATATGCGGGAGTGTATTAGCACATTGTGAAATCTTTAAACGCTTGTAACTTTTTACCTGAGCCGAATCTGGAAAAATGGTAAATGAAAAAAGTGTTTCATTTGATGAGAGGAATCTTTGGTTAAAAGTAATGCAGTGGTCAAAGACTCACCCTGTATATCGATCGTGTTTAAACTTGGAACTTGGCAGTAGATTTAGGTTTTGATTTCAGCGATGTCGGTCGAATATTTTCTGATATAGAGTTTTTTTCAATTATATTTTTAGAGTTTTCTAGGGATAGAATGCTCATGAAATTTCGCAAGAATTTTCGCGTTGGCATTCTACAACTGATAACCATGTTGGATCGGTTTCGTATTTTTTGAGTTATTGAGGAAATACCAGCCAAATTTCAGTTCTCACAAAATTTCACAAACGTCTTTAGGTTTGTATTCTACAACTACATACCAAGTATCAATTCGATCGGATTTGTATTGGTAGAAAAGGAAATTATTTCTCGGAAACCATTGGGCCAATTATGCCCATTAATGAACTGGCTGTCGAATTGGGACTTGCCACCTACCCTGGAAATTTCAAGTCTCTATCTCTTTTCACTATCAACTTATCGTAGCAACGGCCGGCCGGACATACATTTGGGCATGACTATTGCGGGATGTTACCCAGAACGTGCAAGCAAAAAGGTGGGTGTATCATATTCCTACTTCGTGTATTGTAGGAGTGAATTTATTTTAGTTTAGCATGCACGTATTTGATAGATTCATACACGAAAAGGGAAGGAAATGAATTCTCTATATGCCTTCCTGCAACAATCTCTGTAACCAAGTCTACCCATGATCTTAACAACTCGGTGTTGCATCCGGAATATTCTATGACTTTCCACACAACTTCTCCACACAATCAATCCGTACTTCATATGGGATTCCAAAATAGAATAATATACAGTCTCTAGAAGAGCCAGTGATATAATAATAATAATAATAATAATAATAATAATAATAATAGGTATTTATTTTCCAAATCTTCATCACAAATGACAATAAAAAGAAAACAAGTCAAGTGTGGTACATAGTGACACGTCACAAACGATCACATGCATTCTTAAATTCTAACATGGAATAGGGTTCACAATTTACAATGAGGCGATAAATAGATTTACGGAATGATTTATAATCTGTAATGGCTCTAAGATCTCTTGGAAGAAGGTTAAATAATTTTATCGCTGAGTATACAGGGTTTCGTTCAGTAATGGACAATTTATGACATGGAAAGAAATATTCAACCCTTCTCCTAGTGTTATTTAGGTTTTTAAAATGTATGAAGTAGTGCTCGTTCTTTCGAAAAAAGAGCGGGATTTTGTATATAAAGAGAACAGGAAGGGTGAGTACATTTTGTGCTTTAAACTTGTTCCTACAGGATGCTCTATATTTCATTCGCAACATTATCCGTAATGCTGTTTTTTGGACAACAAATACGCGCTCTGCTTGTGTGCTACTTCCCCAAAAAATAAGTCCATAGCTCAGTAAGGATTGGAAATTTGCATAATAAACTGTCCTTAGTGCATTTACATCAATCTGATCTCTTAAGACTTTTAAGGTATAAATTACAGAACACAGTTTAGGAATCAAGATATTACATTGCAATGTCCAGTTAAGGTTATGATCAATATTAACACCCAAAAGTTTAGTGTGTGAACTGACTTGAACTTCGCTACTTACGAGAGGAATGCTTTTAGGACATATAACATTAGATCGTGTGTTCATAGAACCAGCTAGATTCTTAAGCGGATAATATTCTTACCCAGCCTTTTAGCAATCGACGATATGTGATCTCCAAGTGAGATGTGAGTCGAGCACAAAACCCAAAAAATGAACACTGTCAAATAAATTAATCGTGATTCATCATAAGGTCTGAGACTGAATATAGCCTTTTTTGATTTTTGAGAATACAAACAGAGCTCATTTGACGTCAACCATTTCGACGCATCAAACAAAACTCCATTATAAATATCTGCAGCATATTTTATGTCACTGCAAGTAACAAATTGGATACAGTCATCAGTAAACAAAATTGTTGAGTAATTCCTCAAATAGTCAGGAAAATCATTCAAGTATATCGAGAAAATCAAGGGGCATAGGACCGATCCTTGCGGTACTCCCACTGTCACTGCTTATATCTCTCTAGCTCATCCCGTTCGAGCGTAATCGTCCTGACGGCTGGACAGAATTAAGTTTGACCTCGTATTCTTGATTAGTGAGTAGAGATTAACCGTTTGAGATCATTCTCGCCCAAAAATTCCAAATTTACAAACGGAGGGCGTGGCTTATTAAACTGCCCTCATAGCTTGTAAGTTTGAAAGAAGTGCATTTTAGGCATTCTTTCGGTTTGAAAAATTGAAATTCCTAAGAACCGCCCCTGTTGCATGAAACAAATCGATAATTCCGTCTCTGCTCATTAAAGCAACATAATTGCATATTGACTCTTCAAGTTCGTGAACATGAGTTTTGTTATACATGAGTGGATATGCTGCCAGAGATAGATTGAACCTTAGGACAACTAGATTTGATTCATTGCATTACGAAGTTCGCTGAACTCAATTGCCCTGATTGTTCTATATCCTGAAATGAATAATTGTTACACACGTCCTCAATATTGGTCAAGTGGAAGTTGCATGAAATTTTCGAGTAACAGATGTACTATTTGGAGTTGTTCTGTGAAGAGTACAACATGATCCTAGGAAGATGCTTTGTCATTTTGGTGAAGAGTCATCGTAACAGTATACAATATCTTTAAGTTCAATGAATCGCTGTCGTGTCATGATATATGCGATTTCTTCATTGTTGTAATTATTAACTGCAAGAGTAGGCCTCTGTGGTATGGTGGGCTGAAGATTTGCACTTCACGCCGTTAACGTGGTGCTTGAGGCACGGAGGTGTGTCCCAAAAAAATATTGGGATTTCCATGATATACATACGAATACATCATGTGACATAATAAGAGAAATACTGAAGGTATCTTCCAAAAAGTCCATGATAATACGTTTTCAAAAATATTTGTCAAATTTTGTGAGAATCGTATCACTAGAAAATTTTAAAAAACTAATTAAAAAATTGGTTCAAGCACTGACGTCAAGTCAGAAGCTTTTGCGCGTATGTTCTATTGTCCATTCTCCTTTATTGGACACTCTTACATTGGGTTTCACAAAGCTTTGACAGCTCTTAATTGCCCAATTAGTGCGATTCTATGTCGATTTTCAGTTCATTTTTCATACAACCATCGAATTTAATCCACGATTAAGCTAATCGAAGCTTCGTGAAATCCAACTTCAATCGAATTTACCATGGTGTATTCTATTGTCTATTCTCCTGTATTGGACACTCCAAATTTACCAAGGTAAATTCGATTAAGAGTGTCCAATACAGGAGAACAGACAATAGAATTCACCATGGTAAATTCGATTAAGGGTGTCCTATAAAGGAGAATGGACAAGAGAACATACGCGCAAAAGCTTCTGACTTCACGTCAGTGCTAAAACCAAGTTTTTTGAAATTTTATCGTGATACGATTCTCACAAAATTTTACAAATGTTTTTGAAAACGTATTATCATGGACTTTTTGGAAAAGTCCAGTCAATTCTATTGTTTGTTCTCCTGTATTGGACACTCCGAATTTACCATGGTAAATTCGATTGAGAGTGTCCATACAGGAGAACAGACAATAGAATTCACCATGGTTAATTCGATTAAGAGTGTCCAATACAGGAGAATGGACAATAGAACATTCGCGCAAAAGCTCCTGACTTCACGTCAGTGTTTGAAACAATTTTTTTTTATCGAGAAGAGAGCTTTTGCGTCTATGTTCTATTGTCCATTTTCATGTATTGGACACTCTTATTCGAATTTACCATGGTGAATTCTATTGTCTGTTCTCCTGTATTGGACACCCTTAATCGAATTCGGTTCAACTGTCTGTTCAGCATCACTTTTTGACGGTAAGTTCAATTATTACATTATTTCGTGAATTATGAACTGATTTTGAAAATTTCAACTGGGTTGTGTATAGAATATAAATAACTTTCAAACTAAGCAACTCTCATCATCTATTCTCTATTCAAAACATTTTAGGGGTTGATGCGACCTTCCTGGGGGTGATTTTTTCGGAACAAACTCATGATGGAAATTCGTCTCCCTCAAAACACAAGTTGTCCTGTTTTTGGGCGCATGTTCTAGGGGAACATCGTCCTATCATTTCGTCCAAATGTCTGTAATTTTCGAATTTCGAGCTGAAAATTGGCTAATAGACTAATTCGGACTCCCTGATCACGAATCCGGTGTCAGATTTTTGGGTGCCGTCCGGCCGGCCGGCCGGCCGGCCGGTTTTCTGGCCGTAGGCACGATAACAGGAGCACCGAAGGTCCTATCGACTTCAAACTTTCAGGGTAGGTTTCTGATCAAAATGCGACGGTTAAGTTCGTTAACGGGCAAAATCGGCCGGACGGTTTAGGAGTTATAGACATTTAAAATTTTGTGGTTATTTCCCTGATATTTCAGTAACTAAAGAAGATGTTGAATCGAAACTTGGTAGTCAGTTCGAGGATATAAACGCGCAACTTTTGGCAAAATTCTGTTATGATCGAAATGTTGGTAATTTTTAAAAAAATATTTCTTTTAATTTTTTCGAAAAAAAAATTTTTTTTTCGTGAACTATTCATCAGATTGCAACAAGAACTTGTACTAACGTCAATTGTAGTATTTTGCAACATTGTGCAAAATTTTGGCTCTATACGATTTCAATTTCTGGAGATATAAGACAAAATGTGTCAAATTTCCTGGGTCTCTCTCAGTATTTTCATCGATTATTATATAATAATCAATAATATTAAGGTATTCAACATGATTCTGCTTTTTTTCTTTACTGGTCAGTACGGGCCACAAGGAAGATGAACATGCGCCCAATAGCTCCTGTCCACAGGGCTTGAACCAATATTTTTTTTAAATCTTCGAAAATTCTTCTGAGTTGGGACAACCTGTATAAGGATATTCTCCATGAAGGTAAGTAGGTATTGCTATTATTTTAGCAAACATTTGCAGCTTTGGGTGAGATCAGTACCTGGCCATAAATTTGAACAAACGCGCCAAAGCATACTGACCTTACGGCAGTGTTTGCCCAACATATTTTAGTGAATTATTACTCTTTCAATGCAAAATATGAGAATATTGATCCACATCAAAAACTTCCTAGTTTTTACTCATCGAATATAATACTATGCACTGTTAGATTTATATTGCCCGTTTGAAAATCACGCGAAACCTATAATTGAACTGCATTGCATGTTTAAAGACCCATTATTTTATAGACTATTATACTTTCTATAGACGCTGATAGAAATCACTAAATCGAAACATATATTCGGCTTTGATCAATTCAGTGGTGAACATTTTCATGTATAGAAGCCAAAGGGCAATCCTAATGATTCAGTATCCAGCAAATGATCGGCTTCGATTTAGTTGTACATTAGTGGCTTTGTTTCCTTTCTCCACAAAACCGATATATCCAAAACCGCAAAATCAAATTGGATCCAATAATCTGTACGGGTATTATTCCATTAAAATCCATATTTGTTCATTAGGTTCTTTTGGGAATTGGGTCCAAATCGTCCGCACTAATCTAATCAATTCGTAAAATATCAATTTGCAAATTTAATAAATATTCTCGTTCCGATAGGCCCGCCAAAATATTGAATCCCCGCGTAATATTGCAAATTTATTCAAATTCGGAAAATATGGTCCGATAGCTATTCGTATTAATATCAAATTCAATATCCTCGAAATAAATGATTTACAAATTGAATATTGGTGGCTATTACTGCATCGGAATCGGTGTCATTATCAGCATTTGTGTTATAGCTCTTCCTGACACCGCTATTGATGAAAGTGTAAAATATTAGTACGTGTGTGTTATCCAATTGGTCCAGCCAGCAGTAACTAAAGGAATACATTCAAACTGAAGGATCATGAAACTCTTCTTGGCAGGCTGTTCAGGGGAACGGAGTGCCTATCAATTCGTCCAAATGTCTGTGATTTTCGAATATTTGGCCGAGAATGGTCACGATAACGCACGAACGCAATGAGTAAGATAGTTCAAATTTTCAGAGAAATTTGCAGTCCATATGCGCCGGCTAAGTTAGTTAATGGGCGAAATCCACCGAGTGGTTCCAGAGTTATAGCCATCTGACATTTTGTTTTCCCAATATCTCGAATAATACTGATCTGATAGAATGAGTTGAAAAAAAATACCGACATGAAGACTTATGCAAAATTTTGTGAAGATCGCATGACAAGACAACAAGGGCACCATATATATTCTGTATCTCAGAAACTTCGGTTAGATATCGTTGAAATTCTGCGAGAGCCCTCAAAACCTTATTTTATTGTCAGGTTCTAGATTTGAGCTGGATAGGATGTATATTGGTGAATATATTGCGATATCAACGATCGAAATGTACTGGACCATTTTTGACGCTCTTATTCCTCGGAACAGAGTGCTTATCAATTTGCCAAAATGTCTGTAATTTTCGAATATTTGGCTGAAAATGGTCTTGATTGATTTGGTTTGACTCACTGATTAAGAATCCGTGGTCGAAATCTCGATTCTGTCCGGCCGGCCCTCCGTCCGGCCGGCCGTTAACATGATAACTCTCGAACGAAATGAGCTAGACAATTGAAATTTTCAGAGTAGGTTTGAGGGATAAATATCTCGGTTAAGTTCGTTATTTGGCAAGATCGGTGTAATAGTTTCGGAGTAACGGAAAAAATATTTCTTTTTACATTACAACTTTTTAATTCAAATTTTTGGAAGATGCAGTTTCATCATAAGAATCCATTGTTTGTCATTTTCAACTCTAAGAAGCGAATACTTTCGGAGATATGATGTTTCAAAGTTTCAATAATACACCGTAAGTTCTAGGTATGTCACAGAATGGGACCACAGAATCTGTCTGTGATACCAATACTTTCGGAGATATAATTTGTCTGTTTTAACAAGAGCGCCAAAAAGCTCCTGTCCACAGGGCTTGAACCAATTTTATACACTGTCAACAGTTTTTGATTTTTGACGTGATGGAGAGAATTCAATGAGATAAATCGGCCGAAGTAAAATTTGACAAGTCGATATGTCAGTAATAACATTCGTTTAACCCCTAGTGACAATTGGTTCTCAATTTTAACTTGGTCGAATAATATGTAACATGATAATATCTTTCTGCAATTTGAAATTTGTAAACATGCAAGGTATCAAAGATCAGTAATAACGTAAGTTCAAGTGTTCTGAACGGAATTAAGTTGATATTTTCATGAAATTACGTGAGTTTTTTTTGCATATTATTAGATATCAAAAAAATTCAGCTATATAGCGTCATTGATAAAATGTCATAGGTTCTTATGGCTTAACTGTACGATTCGACTGATTTGTATCATAGGAATAATTCTCGGAATAAATGATTGAAAACGAAACCACTGCTATACATTACGCCACCAAAAACACAGCACTTTTTATTTTTGAACCCAACGGTGAATGGTATATATTTGAGTCGAAACTAATCGTTTGGTACCATTATCGGCCAAACAGTCGACCAGTTTTTGGCGCTCTTGTTTCAAGGAACAGAGTGCTTATCAATTTTGTTTAATTGCCTGTAATTTTCAAAATTTTGGATGAAAATGGTCTTAACGATTTGGTACGAACCACTGATCAACAATCCGTGGACAAAATCGATTCTGATGCCCTGCCGGCCGGCCGTTAACACGATAATTCGGAATGAGCTAGACAGTTGAAATTTTCATAGTAGTTCAGGAGATAAATATCTCAGTGGAGTTCATTATTGGGCAAAATCAGCGGCACGGTTTCAGAGTAATGAAATTTTTTTTTTTAACATTACAAATTCCAAATTCATTACATTACAAATTAACTCAACCGAGATATTTATGTGTCAAACCTGCCCTGAAAATTTAAACTGTCTAGCACATTCCGTTCGAGAATTATCGTGTTAACGGCCGGACAACATAGATTTTGACAACGAATTCTTGATCAGTGGGTGTAACCAAATTGTTTGAGACCATTTTCAACCAAAAATTCGAAATTTACAGACCTTTGGACAAATTGATAAGCCCTCTGTTCCGAGAAACAAGAGCGCCAAGAAGAGGGTCAAATTAGTACATATGAACATAAATAGAAGGAACATTTAGTTTCCTTCGTTTCCTTAGCAATCCCGTACATTCATATGAATTCGATAAATTTGAAAATCCCGCTATATACTTTCACATTCCGTACGAATGCCGTCGAAAACGAAGTAGGCGTGCTTTTAGTTGGTTAAAAAAAAAAAAGTCCACGCATATTTCAGCCGTCAAACCGTGCAGTTTGGTGAACAAGAGCCATCTCTCATAATAAATTGAATCACAAATCATAAATTCGAATATA
This sequence comes from Halyzia sedecimguttata, assembly GCA_937662695.2. Lineage (NCBI taxonomy): Eukaryota > Metazoa > Arthropoda > Insecta > Coleoptera > Coccinellidae > Halyzia > Halyzia sedecimguttata. Next base: position 102,662,764 of record OW569414.2, read on the forward strand.
TATGTGAATAGAAATGGGTGTTGATGACATATTTAATGCATTCAAAAATGCAGTTCTGCAGAAATAGATTGAATATTTTATACGACAGGAAATTTGAAAAGAGGTCGATGAATATTCACGATAAGGCGGGAGTGGGCTGAAAAAAAATAATTAAATTATGCGTAATATGATTGATGAGACTGCTAGGTGCTATACACAGGGTTCATAATGGAGGGGGGTCGCGATTCACATATCCTGAATATGCAGAAAGGATTGCTTTTCATATACGAGGAGGGTGAATGGTAGCCCTTTTTTTATTTAATTCATTTCTTTGGAATACACGGACATAATAATAATTACAGGACTGAAATCGTAGATAACGTATACCTTTCAGTGACAAAATTACGATATGTCTGAAGTTGGCCAGCACTTTTCGATTTTCGAAAATTTGTTTCTTGCGCTGAATTGTTCTAGGTTTGTGCTGCTTTCTGTAATGATTTTTTTTTATTCCATATGGTTCTCCAGATATTCCACTGAGTGTGGTAAATGGGCCTATCCAGCAATTTTCGAAATTAGTTGATTATAAATACGCCTAGGGAGTAAAATGCATGATTTTTTCCAGAGGTGCATTTGTAGTCCAAGTTCGAAGCACGAGGGGGCTACAAGGCATCGAGAAAAAAGCATTAATTAATTAAGGCTATAATTCGGAAATCACTCGATGGATTTTGCACATTAACGAACTTAGCCGGCGCATTTGGACTACAAAGCTACCCCGAAAATTTCAACTCTCAACGTCATTGTATTCGAGCGTAATCGTGCTGACGGCCGGACGGCCGGACAGAATCAATTCTGCCCTCGGATTCTTGATCAGTGAGTCGAAACTAATCGTTTAAGACCATTCTCGGCCAAATATTCGAAAATTACAGACATTTGGACGAATTGATAGGCACTCTGTTCATAGAACAGCGTGCCAAAAATAGGGTTCATATTTGAAAAATGGGTTCAAGCCCTGTGGACAAGAGCTATCTGGCGCTCTAGTTCAAACAGACACATTATATCTCCGAAAGTATTGGTTTCTCAGAGTTGGGAATAATATCAATATATTCTTATGATAGAACTGCATCATAAAGGAAATTCAATTCAAATAATAGTTTATTTATCAAGATTAAATGAGCAATCTGAGAATGAGAACTGCAACATGGAAGAAATCTAATTAAAATAGCTGAAATGAATTTGACTCTCTCTTATAGAACAGGATCACATGTACGAGTTCGAACACAGATCATATAATAAAGCTTAGATAGAATAATTATAGCATTCTGTGAAAACATAGAAGTACGATTCATTATTGAAATTTAGAAAAATCATATCTCCGAAAGTATCAGCTTGTTGGAGTTGAAAATGATATCAATGGATTTTTATGGTGAAACTGCATCCTAATTGTAAATTTAATTTCAACTTTGTTACTCAAAAAAAAAATTTTTTTTTCGTTACTCCGAAACCATTTGGCCTATTTTGCCCAATAACGAACTAAACCGAGATATTCATCTCCCTAACCTACTCTGAAAATTTCAACTGCCTAGCTCATTCCGTTCGAAAGTTATTGTAGAAAATGCTTTTTTTAATTTTCAAATTTTTTTTTACACTTTGCGGTGACCTGGTCAATACAAAACTTCACATGCGTATAATGGTCATGATTCTACAACTTGATGCTAAATTTCAGATAGATCGAGTGATCGGTTTCGGAAATATCCATAAAAAATGTTTTTACTAAATTCGTCCATAATTCCGAAACCGCTTGATGGATTTTGCCCATTAACGAACTTGTCCGAGATATTTACGCTCCAAACTCACCTTGCAAATCTCAATCCTCTAACTCCTTTTGTACGAGAGTTATCGTGCCTACGGCCGGCGGGACAGAATCGATTTCGACCTCGGATTCTTGATCAGTGAGTCGAACCAAATCGTTTGAGACCATTTTCAGCCAAAAATTCGGAAATTACAGACATTTGGGCAAATTGATAAGCACTCAGTTCCGAGGAACTAGAGCGCCAAAAACAGAAGTTACTGACAATTTTTGAACACAATTTTCGACACAAAATTTGAAACATCCTGTGATGATATTTCTGGAATTAAAAAGATGCATGACCTTTCCACATTCTTCCTCTTCGATGTTGTGAAAACGGTTTAAGTTCAGGATGTTTAAAATAAGAATAATGAACATAATACTGACTAAACATATTTGACTTTTTTCCGGTTTTTTTTTTCGATATTTTGAAAACTATTTGAATGAATACAATGGTTTTAATAGAAATGGATTCAGCATTGAATACTTGATAATACCAGGAATGCAAAACTTGAAAAAAAAATGTTTTCATCAAATTTATTTCCACTCCCTGTATAACCGGAAGTGGGCTCCGAAAATATTTTAGCTCTGTAGAGAATTTCAGCAATATCATAATCCCAATTTTCATATTTCAAATATGTCCAGTTCTCCAGAAACGTCTAATAGGCACTCGAACTTGGGACACCCTGTATATGCACGATCCAACAATGTCTATAGTAAGAATCCAACGATTTTAATAGAAATTAATTTTTAGCATATCAATTATTATTATGATATTACTAATTTATAAACACAAAAATTTGAATAAAGCACTGACGTGAAGTCATGAGCTTTTGTTCGATTGTTCCATTGTCTATTTACGCCTCAAATGAAATTCGGTACTGTATTGTAAAATGGTGGCTCGAAGTTATGTGCGGAATCTCAGCTGATTCTTACGCATAGTTTCTGAAATATAAATTTTTTTCAGATAGCTGAAAAAAATTAAAATCTAACCTTAAACCGACAAACTTACAGTTAATAATGTTTTATTCACGTCTATTGGACACCTTTAGTCAAATTCATCATCGATGTAGGCCTTTTTCTCAGCACAGAATCTTTAATTCTGACATATGTATTCTATCGGAATTGTACTTCGTTAAATATTTAATAATTGATAGGGTTATCGTAGCAACGGCCTACCGGATAGAATCATATTTGGCCTCAACTTCTTCTTCAGTGAGTCAAACCTAATCGTTTGATACCATTTTCGGCAAAAACTTTGAAAATTATACACATTTGGGCAAAATGATAGCACGCTGTTCCCCAGAACATCATATCAGCACATCAGAGGTTCGACAAGAATTTTATTGTAGCTTGAATGGAAGTAAACATTGAATTTGAACATATATAATGCAATATCTCGAAATGCACTTTGTATAATAGTGCACATGGTCAAATGTGTTCAAAATGATCTGATTTTCCACACCTTATTCAAAACAATTTTCGAAAAAAAGTGCTGTTCTAGCTTTTACTTAATTTCGCGATTTTTCGGATAATCCGAAAAATTTTTGTGGAAATATCAACGGCACAACTAAGCTCAAATGTAGCAATTTATCTCACCCATTTTTGAGAAAATAGAAGTGTTATGCTGACTTTTTTCATAATTCTTGATTTTCCAGGGAATAAGAGAGACTTTTGGAAAAATTCGAACGGCACGATTCAGTACAAGTACAACACAATCTATTTCAGCCGTTGAAACCCACCTTTTCGAGAAGTGGGCCAGCCCAGGCCCATTTATTACATTTTGTGGAATATTTTGAGAACCGTATAAAATAAAGAATCTATTTCATCGGGACCAAGCAACACAAACCGGGCACAATAAAGCACAATAAACAATTTGGGAAAAATAAAGCTATGAGTTTCAATTGAGACACTTACTACTCCGGCCCTGAACATCCACTTTTTATTCCTTCTTCCAGCCAGTATAAAGGGAATTGTCCAAACTTTTTCGAGCAAGTCTCTCCAATTTGATTTATAATTTAAATTGTAAATCTCGCCCTGTTAAGTCCGTAATATTATGATGAATTCCATTTCGCAAATGTGAGGGAACAGCATTCCACCTCAGACAAAAAAATTGAGAATAAATTGTTTGCCTCTAGATGGAGGAGACATCGCATCTTCTATAAGTTACAGTATTAGAAATGTGATATTGATGCATCCTTCTGTAGTTTACTCAGTTTTGGAATCATCATGTTTATAATTTCCAATGAAAAACGATGGGATTTGTGAGAAAAAGAAATTTATAACCTCATTGGTATTTATATAATTTACATTGAAGAATAATACTTCAAAATCAAAATTGAACACTGAAGACAACTGAATTTCTACACTGAGGGGTTCATATCTTTGGCCAAACGATGGTTTTCAGAAAGTAAAGGGTAAAGTTTTTTTCAGGGGTTATTGTTTTTTTCCCAACTAAACTTTTTGGTGATACGCCCCGGTAAATTTGAAAAATCGTTCTTCAGCAATTTAATAATAATGGTTGATTGATATCAAACTGCACATTCACGGATTTGGCCGTGAATAGATATTTTAGATAAATTCCCTCCATTCCATTTATACATGATAGTTCGGAAAACCCTGTACATTTCAGAATACAACACTGCCGTTCTTGTTGAATAATGCTGAAATTGATGCATTGCAGAATGGGGCTTTGCTGGTCATCCTTGGATGTAGAATGCGGTGCACCTCACTCCATCAAAGACTCATTGCATCGAAAATCCACTACATCGAAGGTTCACTCCATCGAAAATGACGCCTACTTACTCATGATTCGCCGAACGTGAAATCTCCCATATCGATCGTCTTCGTCCGCAGTTTGGCTAGATGAGAGATAAGTTGTTTCATTGAGTGTACGTCAACGAAGCGGACTCTGTCTAACCCAGGAGTCGGCAGCTGTTTGGTTATGAAGATGAAGCTACGGCTCTTTAGTTACATACGCAAATATTATTTATTCTTATGAATAAATAGATTAGTTTTTTTTATCACAAAACTTCATTTATGAAAGTACTACGTATTTATTGTTGGCAAGAATAATTTTTCCGATATGCTGATACGACGGTATAACATTTGGAAACGAGGAACATTTTTTTTAAAAAATTTACTGTACAGCGATTGCTCATGGTTTTTTATTCAACTGACTGAATTTTTTGTTAAAATCAGAGGCAGTTAATACAGTATGTCCATCCTCCAGAGGAAAATTACTGCAGGACTTGGACTGAAGAAAGCTATTTCATTGGTTCACGCAATATTTTCCATTATCTATTGAACTTGTATCATGTAAGAATCTATTCTACTGGAGTATCATATCCTGATGGGAAATAAAATTGAAATCAAAATATGAAATTTGTCAAGAAGAAAACAGCATCGAGATAAATTGGCTCAGTGCGAAACCCATTCAACTCCAATTTTCTTGGATTTTTAGTTATTTACTTTAAGAACAAATAAAAACAACATTATTGATTTAAGAATATAAATATCCTTTTCATTGTTCACGTTAGGAATTTTCTCCTTGCCAAAGTGGAAACACTGAACTGGAATTGAGAACTTTCAAATTAATTTATGCTTATATTTCAGATTTTTCAAAAGAACTGAATTTAAAATAAAAGAATATATTAATATACCTACCTTTTTCTTTCATTTCGGGCATCCTGCCAACGTTTTCGTAATATATTTCTAACTCAGTATAAAAATGTTATATCTTTATACAAATTTCTTCATTACGAATGAGAAGTAATACAGAAACCAATTAAACATAAATAAAGTTCTAGAGTGTAACAAAATATCCTACTCTTTTAATTGATGAATATTTCAACTTGCTTCGATAGATTTACTAAAATGATATTCATATGTCGTCAGATAGAAAGTGTTATATAATACAGCGTATTATTTAGATTCAAATCTTATTTCGAATCAGGATATGATACTCGAGTAAATATTATATATTCATATTTTCATAGCATCACTGAAGGATGTTTTCTTCTTGACAAATTTCTGCACGTTACAAAATTGAACTTATAACGCATGGTACAAAGATTTTCCATAATGGCTCACTAATTGAAAATTGTCGAACACATTCACATTCATCCTTCAATTATTTCAAATTTTAGGTTAGACCAGTAGTCGGCAAGTGGTCAGAGAGCCAAACATTAAAATTTACAAAATTTCAAAGTTTTTAAATAGCCAGAAAAATTAGTCTTGCCAACAATAAATAGTATATAGTTTCTTTCATCAATAAATTTTTTTGATGAGAAAACTAATCTGTTCATTCATAAGTATAAATAATATTTATTTACGGAACTAAAGAGCCCCAGCTTCAAATCGAAAGAGCCGCATGTGGCCGACCCCTGGGTTAGACAGATCAGATTGCGCTGTTGGCGTACACTCAATGAAACAAATTACCTCCCATCCAGCCAAACTACGAACGAAGACGGTCGATATAGGAGATCTCACGTTCGGCGAATCAGGAGTAAGTGGGCGTCATTTTCGATCGAGTGAACCTTCGATGCAGTGACTTTCGATTCAGTAAACTTTCGGTGCAATGATTCTTCGATGGAGTGAGGCCTACTCAAGTTTTTTGGCGCGCATGTTCTGGGGAACAGCATGCTATCAATATTCCCAAATGTCTGTAGTGTCCAGCCGGCCGTTGCTACGATAACTTTCGAAGGGAAAGAGATAGCGACTCGAAATTTTCATGGTAGGTTTCAAATGCAGATCCGATCGAATTTAAACTTGGTAGAATACCGATATAAAGACGTATATGGGAGAAAGCGACTTTTTAGGGTAGGTTAAACATCTGAATGCGACATTTGAGTTTGTTAATAGGCATAATCTGCCAAACGGTTTTGGAGTTATACCTATCTGAAATTCGGTTATTATTTACTCGATAACTTAAAAAATACGAAACCGATCCAATTCAAACATGGTAATTAGTTGTAACTAGAATGCCGACGCGCTAACTTTTGTAGGGCTTCACACGAGACGAGAGTATAAAAAATCTCCACTCGCTCTCGCCAATTCCCAAAAAATTAAGTCTCGTTTAAGTCTCGTTCTCGTCTCATTATCAGTTGACTCGTCTCGTCTCGCTCAATTCTGAATAACGATAATAAATATTATAATATATAAACGAAATGGTATACAATAATGAATAATTTTGTAAAGCTATATTTATTACGCTCTTATACAAAAATATTTGTACCTACATGTACATCATTTTTTAAATTTTAAACACTATTAATTTAATCTTTTAAATTACTCGATGGACAAGAATTCAAACATAATCACGCAATCACATACACCATGATACGTGAAGACATAAATAAAATATATTCACGTATTCAACCCCCCCCCCCCAGGACCGAAGTCCTTGTTTTCAAAGATTACCTTCCCTGAGGGTGTTCTTGACTTATTCCTCCTAACACTTTCTCAAACATTGAATAGCTTCATTTCTTTACCAGTTTTAATATACGTAGTTCCACAGATGTATACAATAATTGTTCACATCTTCACTACAAGGAGCACAAGAGAATAAATTTCTCCACATGTTCAGATAGAGACGAAATTTTCAAAGCATTGGGATTTAGGGGCAATAAAAGTTGTCCGTTAAGTATTGAATTCATAATGGCATCCGTTTTTATGGTTGTGAATTCTATTTTTCTTGAAAAATAATCTCAATTATCGCAAGGTCATAGCGAATTAATAATCTTCTAAAAAATCGTAAATTTCTAGAACGATCGATGCATAATATAGATAAAATATATTGGTAATTACAGTGGAAACTCTTAATATTCAATTGTTTTCTATGGGTGTTGAAAAAATTCGAGTCGTATATAGAACTTACATACAAAACATTTAACGAGACCAAAAACGAGACTCTCGTGTTGCGCTGTATGTGGTCTCGGTATCACCTATAATATTTTTGAAAAGGTCTCGTCTCGTCTCGTCTCGCTTTTACCAGACGAGAATGAAACGAAACGAGAAACATCTCGCTCTCGCGTGAAGCCCTAAACTTTTGCGGAAGCTCGTGACCATTTAGTTCAGAAATTTGTAGGGTATATATCAGGAAAAATGCTAGAATATATTTTTGGTTTGTTTAGAATTGATGTATTTTGGTTAGCCAATTGCTATCAATAAACTTATTATTATCATTATTAGGATCATTTTCCCCATAATTGGAAATCTCCAAAACTTAACCTAACTTAACACATTTGGTCATTTAAATATTCAAAATGAGTATTAAGAAATTTTAATGATTCGTTTCAACAATTTAATATATATTTCCATTTTTCCTTAGTTATTTCTTAAATTTCGAAGTAATCAGTATTTTGGGAGAAGATAATCAGAATCGATTATTCGTTCGGTCCCCTTCTGCACAATTCCCCTTCCTGATATCATAAGGAAAACTCCATAGGAATTCATGAGTGAATTTTCAACTAACACATCTCGGAGACAATGGGTATTGTACTGAAGTTTATTTTCTTTCCTTTCCGACTCCAGGAACAAAAGCTAGCTTTCCTAATTGGATATTATGCATTAAATATCAACGTTATCAAGGTGAACACAAGTTGAGGGAGGGAACACAAGGGAAAAATTAATAAGAGATAAGGGAAAAGGAACTTCTGTACATAAAAATTCCGTTAGATGCCTTCAACTGGTAATGTCGGCCCCAAATCTAACGATCAAAATCACTGTTCGTTTAAATCTGCATCTTAATAACATTATGAGTTAAGAAATTGGACATGATTTTATTTATATAAATATATATTTTCCCTATTATTATGAATTTGACGCTATAAGCACAAGTAGGTTATAAATGTATCAATGTAGGGTTGTGTGGTTAAGTCACAATGTGACGGAAGGTAGCAATAAATATTGTAAATCAACATACCATGTAATATTTCATTTGACGTAATAAGGTAACTATTGTTAATAATTTTATTAACTTTAGTGGGTATTTGTTACCACATAAATCTTGTGGAACCTTCAGATTCACATAACAAACCGATATTTTTTCGCTTCAATTTCCCCACCATCGGCACCATCCCAAATAAATTCGTCATGACATTCAGCGTTGTCACATTCTACTCCTAAGAGATTTTATCGGTAAAAACATACTCCGTTAGGGACATTAATTGGCTAACCCTGATTAGTAATTAAAACCAAAGATACAAGTCAACGATCAGAGTGGATCAGAATCGTGGTTTGCTACACGAAATGCTCCCAATTAGATGGCGCGCAAAGATAGCTTTCCCCAAGATTTATCGACAGGATCATCTATTCTGGGACTTGTACTGCCATTCAAGCCGTCGGTTTTTTTTATTCTTTCTTCAAGTGATCCTCACGAAATTTTGTAATAATTTGCGCACCATTCATTCTACAATTAATCTAGTTTCAATTCTATCAAATATGTATCTTTTGAGTTATTGAGAAACAAAAACCACATACCAGGTGGGTTCAAACTACATAACCGTTTGGCCGAATATGATGCCTGAAAATTGCGAATTGTTATCTCTTTCCGTTCGTGTTAACGGCCGGCCGTCCGGCCGGCCGGATAACTTTCGAACAAAAGAAGTTAGAGAATTGAAATTTGCGGGGTAGGTTTGGAGCGTAAATATCTCGGACAGGTTCGTTAAAGCCGGACGGCCGGCCGGACAGATTCGATTTCAACCACGGATTCTTGATCAGTGAGTCGAACCGAGTCGTTTAAGACCATTTTCAGCCAAAAATTCGAAAATTACAGACATCTGGGCAAATTGATAAGCGCTCTGTTCCGGGGAACAAGAACGCCAAAAAATAAAATTTCGAAAGTTGCATATTGTGGAAATTGTTCAAGAATGTGCCTTCGAATAAATACGGTAGTCTACCGTAAATTAGAACGTCACATTTTGATGCAAATCTATAGATTTTCAATCCAGTTTAGTGAATCTGTCAAAATAATGTTCACTTTCGATATTTTTCAGTAACCCAGATAATATCAATATAGTAAACAAAATTCATTGCAACGAACGTTTGTTTAGATATCATCAGAATGATATTTATTTAATTGAATAACATCATTTTCTGTTATGAAAGCGAAACTTTATAGTCGAATGTTCGATATACTATAGTATGGGCCCCATTTCAAAAAATTTTCATGATAGGGATGCAATTATTATCGAACAATTACAATGGTAATTGCATCATACACGATTCAATTACCGCTGTAATTTTTCGTCAGCATGGCTGCAAACAAAACGTGGTAATGAAATTATCATATTCTTTATTCCTTGTATCGATTATGGCAACGTCATTTTGACAGTTCTAATGTAGGTATTTTGAAAATATTCCAATAAATCAGTGCATCGAAATACCTAGATAACACGGTGTCATGCACATGTGCAATTACTCCCGATAACTCATTTTATCATTACCCTTTAGTTGCATGCAAAATTTCAGAGCATTCTGGCGTTAAATTGTAAAGATTTCATTCTCTTGAAAACAAAATTTATTTGTTTCTCATTTGTAAACGTCAGTTTCCAAAAACACAATATTAATCAAGAAAGTTTATTTTATTAAGTCACTAACTTGTAAAACTGACAGTTAACTTGCAAAATTTTTACAAGTTAGTAGTATTATTTACATTAGAAAATTTTGTTTTATCGTCATATATGTTGAAAATCATGGTACAATTGTTATTTCCAGTAACACAGATTTTTGATGATGGAAGAGTTGATACTGATGATGATGAACCGTCTGTTGACTCAGAAACTGCTGCACTCGAAGACTGCAGAACATTTGTACTAGAGACCGACCGAAAGTTCGGTTTCGGTTTCGGTTTCGGCGAGTTTCGGCCAAGAAATCTAGTTTCGGCCTAAGTTTCGGTTTCGGCCCAAAATGGCCGAAACTTTCGGCCGGGCCGAAACTCGAATGTTCGTGAATTATCCTGGTCGTTTGGCCAGGAGTTATATGTAGGTATACATAATTGTCGTACGAGTTATTGTGATCTATCTTTGTTATGACTGAGAATTCACTTTAATGATTTTATTAATTAGAATACATAGGGTGATTCCAAATAAGACGTGAAACTTGGAGTATGACTCATTAGCTGTTGTTTTATCCATATTTATTAATAACCGAAAATCAACGGTTTTTGGAGTTCGGGTGATTTTTAAAAGATTTCTGAACTTATAGTACATATTTCGTCAATTTTTTCTACGTTGACCAAATTTGGTGATAATTTTGGTTTATTTTCATCAGAAAAGAATATGATATGTACGAAAAAAGCAAAACTATGCTATATAAGAGGTTGAAAAAGAATTAGTATGATTTGAAATGTGGTATATATGAATAAATGAAAAATCAATTTCTAATATCAATTTGTCTGCAACCTTCGAATTTCACAATTTTGTATGTCAAAATTATTTTGAAAACTTGCCGAATTCCTTCTTCATTCTCTAAAAGATTTCGTTAGATTGCTTAACTAGTTTCGTTTCAGCAGATTTTTTATAAGCAACCTTTTGAATGTCGGGCATTTAAAATAGTGAATGTTTATCAAAAGACAGCGTGAGTAAATTTCAGGCGGAAAATAACAACTGAAGACATCAGAAAGACGGCACGTGCTAGCCAATGGAATGGTGGAACATAATTTATGAATACATTTTCTAATGTAATTTCGAGCTTAGTTGCAACAAAAAAATATTGAATTCGTTATTTTCCTCTATTTGCTTCTTATATCCCCTTTCAAATCATACTTATTCTTTTTCAACAGAACCAGTACTCAAATATCTCGGAAACCATTGATTTTTGGTCCTCAATAAAAATGGCTCAAACCACAGCAAATGATCCATACTAACACCTCCTCTAAGGTTCACGTCTGATTTGGAATCACCCTGTATACTTCGACTGATTATTTTGATAACTTGGTAATACCAAAATAATAAATAAAGACCTCAAAAAAATTCTTTTTATTTTATTTAACACTCCTTAACTATTTTTATGTATAGGCGAATAAAATTGTAAAAAATTTAGTAGATTTCAGTATGAAATATAAAGTTTCGGTTTCGGTTTCGGTTTCGGCCGAAACTGAGACCCTGGCCGAAAGTTCGGTTTCGGTTTCGGTTTCGGCTGAAATACCAGTTTCGGTCGGACACTAATTTGTACTCTCTTTACTACCAAATAATTTGCTAGACATTTCGATTTTTTTGTTGACCGAATCATCGACATAACTCATCGCAATTTCGGTGCTCTTCCACCCTCCTGCACGCTTTAGTGCTAAAATATCTCCACCCGAATCCGCAACCATAGTAGCTCCAGTTCTGCGAAAAGAGTGGCTGGTGTATAACTCTGGGTCTTTTAAACCTAAATATTTCGCTATTTGCTTTGGGACACCACCAATAGTGTGCTGGCCAGCATTAAGGGAAATGCACTTTCCATGTCGGTATGTCAAAAAAAATCTTAGGCTTTCTGTTCCAGGAGGCCGAAGATTTACATATTTTCTGTATATCATGCAGGGCTTGAAGCTGCAGCCATCATCGGTTATGGTGAATCTTCTTGTTGTTAAATTTTTTGTTTGCCGCAATGTCACAATAACGTATTTTCCCATATCTTCTACATCATTCATGTTTAAGGAGAGAATTTCGTCACATCGACAACATCCAAAAATCCCAAAAATTGTTACAATTTTCGCCAGCAACCACTGGTCATCAGGAGCATGTAAAAGAAATTGTTCAACCTCTTCTTTACTTAATACCTTGGCCTTTTTTTACGTATAACGCTCATTTTTTCGTTTCAGAAACGCTATTACCTTTTGAAATCTGCAAATGACAACTAAACGTCATATTTTTCAATAAATTTTTTAAGGAAAACAAACCTGCGAACAGGGGCATTTTCTTTCATTTCCAAGCAGCTTTTCAGCATAGACCATTTTGCCCATAAAGTATTAGTGCTGAATCTAGCTGATAGTTGATTCAAGTAGACCAACAAAACATCTTCAGTTACCCCAATCACACTATTTTTGTTTTGCCACTTTTTGAAGTCGTCGTATTCTCGCTCGTACCTTGAAGCTGATTTTGCAGGTAATAAACTTGAAGTTACACTGCTGGCTGCCTCAATAATTTCTCTTGGTACATTCATTTTCGCTTTCGCCAAAACAAATGTAAAGAAAAATAAACAGACATGTTCATGGCAACGCTTCCATAGCTTACGACATTTGCGACAAATTATTGAGATTTTTTTTGGAATTTATCTAACCTTTTTACAAATGAGAAACAAATAAAATATAAAACAATACACGCAAGGAAACGGGTTTTACAGGCTCAAGGAGGTAACTGACTTGCCTGCGGCTCGTCAGTTATATCCTCCATTCGCCAGTAAAAACCCTCTTACCTTGCTAGTAACGTTATATACTATTGTTCGTGTAGTGATACGTTTGCTCAATTACAAAAATATTATTTATCTCCGATATCTTGAGAACGGAAAGAGATAGCGACTTCATAAGGTAGATTGAGCATCCGAATGCTAGATTTGTGTTCCTTAATTGGCATAATGGATCGAATAGTTTTGGAGTTATACCTACTCATCAATTTTTGTTGTTATTACCTCTATAGCTCAAAATATACAAATTTGATCCTATTAAAACTTGGTGATTAATTTCAGAATGCCGACCCACTAATTTACTTATGAATATCGTATTCTGGAGTTACTTGAGGCGTAAGTTTTTTGCGTATTTCAATTCCAATAGAATACATATGTCAGAATCAAAAATTCATTCATCATTGACGAATCTCCCTTACCTACTGAAGTCTGTCATTAAAATTGTATAAAATGTATTCATTTATTAGAAAACCTGAGAGCTAATCCACTAGTAGTGTCTATAATAAAGGTGAGTGAACAATAGAACATAAGCGTTAAAGCTCCTGTCTTCACCTCAGTACTTGAACAATTTTTGCGCGTATGTTTTGGGGAACATCGCGTTATCATTTTGCCAAATGTCTGTAACTTTCAAATTTTTTTACGAAAATGGTCTCAAACGATTTGGTTCGACTCCCCAATGAAGAGTTCGAGGTCAAATTTGATTTTGTCCGGCCGTCCGGCCGTTGCCACGATAACTTGAGAACGGAAAGAGCTAGCGACTTGAAATTTTCAGGGCAGGTGGCGCATCTCAATACGACGGACAAGTTCGTTAATGGGCATAATCGGCCCAATGGTTTCCGAGTAATAATTTTGTTTTCAACCAATATAGATCCGATCGAATTGAAACTTGGTGAGTAGTTGTAGAATATGAACCTAAGCACGGTTGTGAAATTTTGTGAGAATCGTATCGTAAAAAATATTTTTGTTGTCACGATATCCTGAGAACAGAATAAGATAGCGGCTTGAAGATTTCAGGTTAGGTTGTGCATCTGAATTCGACATTCGAGTTTGTTTATAAGCATAATCGGCCGAACGGATTAGGAATTATAGCCATCTGAAATTTGGATGTTTTTTGTTCCTCATTAACTCGAAAAATACTAAACCGATTGAATTCAAACATGGTTATTAGTTGTAGAATGCCAACGCGAAAATTCTTGCAAAATTTCGTGAGGATATTATTTGTAAAAAATTTTTAAAAATCATTTAAAATTGAAAAAAAAAATTCTATATATCAGTAACTATTCGTCTGAAATTGCTAAAATTTTGCAACAGCCTTTAAAACCTAACTCTACTGCCAAGTTTCAAGTTTCAACACGATCGGTTAAATATTGTTGGAGATTCGAGCAGCCTTGTGTGAGTTCAGTAGATGGGTGACCGTTGCCTCGATAACTTTCGAACGAAAGGAGATAGGGACTTGCAATTTTCAGGGTAGGTTGCGTATCCAAAGGGGAGAGTTGAGTTCGTTCTTGGGCATAACCAGTCTAACGGTTTCCGAGTTATACCCGGACCTGGAATATTATTTCCTTGATAACTCAAAAAATAAGTAGTAGTAGAAAATCAACATAAAGACGTGTTTGAAATGTTGTAAGAACCGTACCCCTGTAAAATTTGAAAAAAATCACGAAAAAAAAAATTGGTTCAAGCACTGACGTGAAGTCAGAAGTTTTTGCGCGTATGTTCTATTGTCCATTCTTCTGTATTGGACACCCTTAATCGAATTTACCATGGTAAATTATGTTGTCCATTCTCCTGTATTGGACACTTAATTCGAATTTACCATGGTAAATTCGTATTAAGAGTGTTTGTTCGTGATTTTTTTGAAATTTTCTAGGGGTACGGTTCTTAAAATTTTTTCTTCAAATTAAACTGATAAGGGTGTGAAATTGGGCTGTTCGTGTGTTTTGTAATTTACTTTCAGAATATTTTTTGTGAATCCTTGCTATTGGGATTTTTTTCCTGTTAGGGTCCATGATTAATAATAAATAAATAAATAGAGTTCAGTAAGGGCAACAGTTTTTTGTTTGCACTAGGACCCTTGGTTATCTAGCTACGCCTCTGGTTGAGGCTAGCAACAAACATTTGCGAAATAGTCCAATTTACAGCAATCTCACATTGAATGCTGATCTCAATAATCGTTATAGTAGAATTCCAATGAGTCATTCCTTGCCATGCAAAAGTTCTTCAACCCTTTGTAATTGATATTGAAACATCAATCTTAGCGCAGAACATTCAAACAAAAATGCCAAACAATCCTGGAATTAACATTTGAATTCCTAACCGATAGAAATCTGGCTTGTAATTTACCACCACATTTAAGATATCCACAGTATGCATTTCCAGCTAGAGAACCTGTAATAACGAAACAATTATTTACCTTAGCTGCCTTATTTAAATGATTTAAAATTGAACAGTTGACTGGTTACCATAATGGTACAATAAACATGCAGATCTGAAGGATAAGATCGTATCCGCCATTGTGTTATGTGAAACAATGGCAAAAAACTTCTGTTGAAAACAATAACTAAGCCCCCTGGCAACAGGGAGATAAATGTTATCTGCATTTGTTATTGTTTGTATTTGTTCTGGTTTTGAAGACTTTTATTCTGTTCCTTCTTTCAATATAGGATATTTTGCTCGTGGGGGGAAAGCTAAAGCATGATTCCCAGAGATAAGTTGTGCAGTTTAATTAATTTTTGAGTTGATGGAACGATCACACTGTCACGTTGATGCTCATTTTCTTTCCTGATTGAATTACTGCAGGATAATTCGGAAGACGAATACCCTCTTTAAAACCAATTTATGGAAAGTATAATAAATTTCCTTAAACTTGTACTCACTTTTGCCCAAATTTTCTGCTGAAAATGGTCGTTTAGTTTAGACACACTGATGAAGAATCACAGGTCAAACTTAAGTCTGTACCATTTGTGTCTATAATAACCATTTTTGGCATGCTGTCCAGGTGAACAAAGTACCTATCAATTGATTCAAATGTAATTTTCGAATTTTTGGGCCGAGAAAGGGCTCAAACGATTAGTTTCGACTCACTGATGAAGAATCTGAGGTCAAAATTTATTCTGTCCGGCTGTCAGCACGATTGAGCTGAGTAATGAAATTTTCAGAGTTGGTTTGGAGAACAAATGCGCCGGCTAAGTTCATTGATGGGCATTAATCAGGAGTCATTCTGAAAAATTTAGTAAATGAAATAGCCAATTTTATTCATGAAACAAATCAAATGTAATCAGTCCAGAGATAACTCAAACCAGAATACTTATGTAGGAAATCTTAAATAGTGTAACTAAGGAATAACTACCTGTACATTAGTTGGAAATCCCGTTCTAAATCTTCCATAATTAGAGAATGTCTCGTAAATTATACTCGACTTCCTTGCATCATTCATTTTCGACTCACTAACCAAATACTCTGCCTATGAACTTAACGAATCCAAATTTTTACATGCTTACATCAACCAAACTCTCCAGAAATACACTTTCAGTTTCGTTTGACATTAATAACGTTTATCTTTCAAACTGGACCAAACGACAGCTACCGAAAACCGATAGAATACAGACAGATTGCATTCGCATTCTGTGAAAACATGGAAGTACGATGTATTATTGAAATTTTGAAAAATCATATCTCTGAAAGTATTAGCTTGTTAGAGTTATGAATAATATCAATGGATTCTTATGATGAAACTGCATCTTAAAAAAAATTTAATTCAAAATTTGTAATGTAAAATTGTTACTCCGAAACCATCTGGCCGATTTTGCCCAATAACGAACTTAACCGAGATATTTAGGTCTCAAACCTACTCTGAAAATTTCAACTGTCTAGCTCATTCCGTTCGAGAGTTATCGTGTTAACGGCCAGACAGAATCGATTTCGACCACGGATTCATGATCAGTGAGTGGAACCAAATCTCTTATGAACATTTTCAGCCAAAAATTCGAAAAGTACAGACATTTGGAAACATTTATAAGCACTCTGTTCCGAGGAACAAGAGCACCCAAAATACAGACACAAAGACTTAAGCAATTTTGTCAGGAACGCACGATGAGTGGAAAATTTATAAAATATATTTGAAAAATTCTGTATCTCAGGAACTGTTCGTCAGATATCGTTGAAATTCTGCGAGAGTTTTCACATCCCTGTTTCACAGTGAAGTTCCAGATTTTAACTTGACCGGAACTATATTGATAAAGATATTGCTAAAATATCGATATATTCCAACGGTCGAGATGTACTGGTCAACTGTATTACACTGGACAAAGTAAGTTTCAACAGTTTTTTATTTTTGAATATAAGAAATCATGACGTGTTCACATAGATCATTATTATTAGCGTTCTGTGATGCCAATAACATATTAACAAAGAACTATAAGAATATCTAATATCTATATACAAATTTCATATCTTTCTATGCTCTTGTTGACTGACATGAAAGACTGTCAAATCGGACAAGCAGTTTGAAAATTGGAAAAATGCATATACGGGGTGAGTCTTTGACCACTGCATTAATTTTAACAAAAGATTCCTTTCATCAAATGAAACACTTTTTGCGCGCGTGTTCCGCAAGGAACAGCGTGCTATCATTTCGTCACAATGTCTGTATGTTTCGAATTTTTTTTCGAAAATGGTCTCAAACGATTGGGTTCGACTCCCTGATGAAGATCTCGAGGTCAAATTCAATTCTGTCCGTCCGGTCCGGCCGGCCGTTAGCACGATAACTCTCGAACGGAACGACATAGAGCGTTGAAATTTGCAGGGTAGTTTCTTAGCGTAAATATCTCGGACAAGTTCGTTAACGGGCGAAATCCACCGAGCGGTTTCGGAGTTAAGGCCGTTTTTAGTCAAAACGTTTTTTAAGAATATTTCCGGAACCGATCCCTCGATCTTTCTGAAATTTGGCATCAAATTGTAGAATCATGACCTCTATATGCCTGCGAAGTTTTGTTATGACCGGACGGCCCTAAAGTGGCAAAAAAAAATTGTTTTCCCGATAACTCGAAAAATACTGATCTGATTAAATTGAAACTCAGTAGTTAGATGCAAAAGACCTAGATGCAAAGACCAGAAGAGAAGTGACTGTTTTCGGGTTGTATGGGTTATGTTGGGAGTGCTGAGCCGATATTGTGAGGTTTCAAAAGAATATTCATGGCAATTAAGTGCAAGGAAAGTCAGTTTGGGGGATGTAGCGTTGTTTCCGAGTTAAAGTGTCCGTACCGTGGCCCTGGGGCTAATTTCGAAATTGATGTACTCCTTACGGGCATTTTTCGTTATGCGCATGAGCAGACCATCAGTGATTTAACTGCTGGTGCTTTCGTCAGAGGGGATTGGGATTTTGGGGTGGCGGATGCTATTCCTCTATAGAATCCCCTGGTGAGGGTCTACGCATGAGTGGATTCAAGAAGCGATATGTTATGTTATGTTGGGAGTAATGAGCCGATATTGTGAGGTTTTAAAAGAATATTCATGTCAATTCAGTGCACGGACAGAAGTCAGTTTGGGGGAAATAGCGTTGTTTCCGAGTTGAAATGTCTGTATGGTAGCCCTCAGGCAAATTTATAAATAACTATATTCGGTAGATCTATATTAAAATACGTTCGGATTTGGAGAAGAGGCAATTGCTTTCCTAACGGAGGTCCCACAACCGCAATTTTTTTTGATCTACAGTAAAGCTTACAGCCAAACTGTATTGATAGCTATATTTGTTAAAGGAACTTGAAAAAAAAAAAAAGCACTGACGTGAAGTCAGTACTCTTTGGCGCGCGTGTTCACGGTGGCTAATTTGAATTGAATGATGAGTACTTCAAGCTCAGTGGATAGAGCGAGCCGAAGATCTACCCAAAGGATAGTGGACACCATTCACTTTCGGTTCAAAAATTAACAGTGCTGTATCTAAGCTGCCATCAGGATAGAGTAACAAAGTTGGAAAAGAACACAACTGACTCTCCTTAGTCGCACAAGCTCCTAGAATATTTGGGAGGGTCAGTATAATCCTAATCATGTTTATAGCACGCGCGCAAAAGCAGAGTGACTTAACAATGAAAGAAAAAGTGTAAAAAGTCAATCTGCTTTGGCGCGCGTGCTATAAACATGATTAGGATTATACTGACCCTCCCAAATCTTCTAGGAGCTTGTGCGACTAAGGAGAGTCAGTTGTGTTCTTTTCCAACTTTGTTACTCTATCCTGATGGCAGCTTACATACAGCACTGTTAATTTTTGAACCGACAGTGAATGGTGTCCACTATCCTTTGGGTAGATCTTCAGCTCGCTCTATCCACTGAGCTTGAAGTACTCATCATTCAATTCAAATTAGCCACCGTGAACACGCGCGCCAAAGAGTACTGACTTCACGTCAGTGCTTTTTTTTTTTCATTTAACATTTTTCCAAATTCAGCTCAGGTTAAAAGATACAGGCTGTTGAAATTTTCGAAAAAAATCAGTTTTTATTTTGTAGCTTTGACATCCTCTTTTCGAATAAAATGAATGTTGGCGCAAAGTTTCCTATAAATATGATACATATTTTCCAAATATTAGTTATTTTCTACTTCTACTGGTTTTCTAGTTATGGACTCGTGGATTCATAAAACTAAACGAAATTAGCATAAAGAAAGCATATAAAGTTTTTCTTGAGTCATTTCAAGAATATTCCATCCTTTTAGAACATCATATTATTCTTCATCATTTCTCCTTAAACGCACCGTTTTCGAGATATTCTTCATTAAATGTTTTAAAATGGAAAACTCCAGAAATTTCACTACTTTTATGGATCCGTCCCTGAGCGTTGGAATCCCGAATCAAGCTGTAAACCACGTTACCATGCCTTATTCTCGTCCGCCAACAATGTCATAGATAATTTATATGCGGGAGTGTATAAGCACATTGTGAAATCTTTAAACGCTTGTAACTTTTTACCAGAGCCGAATCTGGAAAAATGATAAATGAAAAAAGTGTTTCATTAGATGAGAGGAATCTTTGCTTAAAATTAATGCAGTGGTCAATGACTCACCCTGTATAATATAGCAAATCTTGTTGAACAGATAGGATCCTGGAACCAGTCGCATTACAAACAAAGAATGGAAAATACTTAGCTATCAAAGAAAATCTCTGAGGCGAAAGACTCGATGTCATATTCCCGAACAAATATGTATGGTTCAAAATTGTCTCAGATTTTATAAGATGAATACATGGCAGACTTGAATAATGGGAGAATCGTCTATGATGACAGAATTTTTAATTCTGACATGTGTATTCTACCAAAATAAAATCCTTAAATATCAGAACAAACAATAAGGTTGATCTAGAAACTAGATAACTGAATAATGTAAAATATTTATTCATTGGTATGATGTCAATTTACTATTAATATTATTTTGGATCACTGAAAATATGACTAGACGACAACACATTGAACTGGTTCAAAAAGTTCTAGTTTTGCATAGAAAAGTGACGTTCGTTCAATTTTCAAAGCCAGTTTATGCGAATTTAAACAATTTCCAGAATATTTCTATTTGAATTTGTTAGTGTCCGACCGAAACTGGTATTTCAGCCGAAACCGAAACCGAAACCGAACTTTCGGCCAGGGTCTCAGTTTCGGCCGAAACCGAAACTTTATATTTCATACTGAAATCTACTGTATTTTTTACAATTTTATTCGCATATACATAAAAATAGTTAAGGAGTGTTAAATAAAATAAAAAGACATTTTTTTTTGAGATCTTTATTTATTATTTTGGTATTACCAAGTTATCAAAATAATCAGTCGAAGTATACAGGGTGATTCCAAATCAGACGTGAACCTTAGAGGAGGTGTTAGTAAGGATCATTTGCTGTGGTTTGAGCCATTTTTATGGAGGACCAAAAATCAACGGTTTCAGAGATATTTGAGTACCGGTTCTGTTGAAAAAGAATTAGTATGATTTGAAAGGGGATATAAGAAGCAAATAGAGGAAAATAACGAATTCAATATTTTTTTGTTGCAACTAAGCTCGAAATTACATTTGAAAATGTATTCATAAATTATGTTCCACCATTCCATAGGCTAGCACGTGCCGTCTTTCTGATGTCTTCAGTTGTTATTTTCCGCCTGAATTTTACTCACGCTGTCTTTTGATACACATTCACTATATTAAATGCCGGACACTCGAAAGGTTGCTTATAAAAAATCTGCTGAAACAAAACTAGTTAAGCAATCTAACGAAATCTTTTAGAGAATGAAGAAGGAATTTGGCAAGTTTTTAAAATAATTTTGGTTTACAAAATTGTGAAAGTTGCAGACAAATTGATATTAGAAATTGATTTTTCATTTATTCATATACCACATTTCAAATCATACTAATTCTTTTTCAACCTCTCATAAAGCATAGTTTTGCTTTTTTCGTGCATATCATATTCTTTCTGATGAAAATAAACCAAAATTATGACCAAATTTGGTCAACGTAGAAAAAATTGGCGAAATATGTACTATAAGTTCAGAAATCTTTTAAAAATCACCGGAACTCCAAAAACCGTTGATTTTCGGTTATTAATACATATGGATTAAACAACAGCTAATGAGTCATACTCCAAGTTTCACGTCATATTTAGAATCACCCTATGTAATCTAATTAAATAATCATTAAAGTGAATTCTCATGAATTCTCAGTCTTAACAAAGATAGATCACAATAACTCGTACAACAATTATGTATACCTACTTATAACTCCTGGCCAAACGACCAGGATAATTCACGAACATTCAAGTTTCGGCCTGGCCGAAAGTTTCGGCCACTTTGGGCCGAAACCGAAACTAAAGCCGAAACTAGATTTCTTGGCCGAAACTGGCCGAAACCGAAACCGAACTTTCGGTCGGTCACTCAATTTGTTTAATGACACATCTTTAATAACGGTAATCCCTACTCAGGTATTAAAAATATAGACTTCACAGGATATGAACGAGCCATTCCGGACCACCTTGTGTAATATCCAATTCGGGCATATGTTCATTTCGTCTCGTCATAAAAATGAAATATAGAGGCGGAATTGCATTTCCCCATTGCAACATCCAATCAGCTCGCAGTATTCATCTCTTGCACAAGTCCATCTTGTTTTCGCAATGTTTTCAGAAATGGATTGATTCTAATTATCAGAGTCATCCATCAATAAAAACCTGTTCCATCCCTTTTCCAATCGGCAGACAGAAAAGAAAAAACAAATATGTCGATCATGCGCATACTGCTACTAATTTTGAATGGCAACAAGACCAGAGAAATAATGTAAAGAAAAACAAGAGACGTAAAAAGTAATACGTTGAATATGTGATGTCGCTTATAGAAGAGAGAGAGGGAGATTTAGGAACCAAGAAGGCCCAAAGAGGGATGGAGTCGATCGATACATCATTTGGGCTGTTTCCATGGTAGCACGTGCCTCTTTTCCCCTACCAGACACCCCTTCATCCCCTTACAGACCCCTTTATATTAGTTCCATAGCGAGGGGAATGAATATTTTCTATTTAAGTTGGAATGTGCCTATCCCATTTTTTCCGTGGCATCCAAGGGTAGGAGGACGCTGGCTGGCGGACTTCTTGACATGGGCAGTAGGTCACGGCATAATTTTGGGACGGAAGTGTTGAGATACTTCAGGGTCAATGCCTTCGGACCTTCGTAAACGACGAGGACTCCAAAAAACGTGGTTATAGCACATGATATTTTCCCAGTTTATATCTATATAAAACTGTTATTTCCCGCGAATTATACAGTGTGTAAAAACCAAATGGAATAAATTCATTATCTTGCTTACTACATATATTTATGGAAAATACCGAAACACGTAAAATTCAAATTTTAAATTGTCATGCTTCTTCGTAAAAATGCGAACCCTACATTCAACTCCCTTCGAAAGATAGGTACAACCCCCAATTTGTCAAATAGGAAGTATGGGCTTGTAATACATCGAAAGGGCTCGTCATTCTCTATTAAGAAATGTTATCACTCTCATGTTTATTACAAAACTCACAATAGAAAAAAATCATCATGTGATTACCGAAATTTATTATAAAATCCTCTCGACTATTATTCCCAAATCTTATTACAATAATACTTCACTTATTTGCCTTCAAGATGTGAAAGAAAATTAAACTAAACAACAACATTATGTATTGCAGATGGTACTATGGAAACTACGTAAAACACACTCTTAATTCGAATTTACCATGGTAAATTCGAATTAAGTGTCCAATACAGGAGAATGGACAACATAATTTACCATGGTAAATAGATCAATCTGCCGATTCACAGGACAGTAGTACATTGAGTTGCAAAAATTCATGAGAGCATTAGCCTGTCCATCAATATTCGTTAAGATACCGGTCAATTTACCGACAACTGATAAAGTCCATTTTTATTATTGAAATGAAGGATTTCAATGGTCTTGACAATTATAGCTCATTTCAGTTTCGAAAACCATCGTCCAATTTTCCGTAAGATTTCTGGTTGCTGAGATACCGATGGCTGAAGCCAAAAGTGTCTTTTAATTTCGGATATCTCCACGAAAAATGGGCCTAACAAGCATTTAAAAATGGGTTCAAGCCCTGTGGACAGGAGCTTTCTGGCGCTCTAGTTCAAACAGATAAATTATATCTCCGAAAGTATTGGTTTCTCAGAGTTGGGAATTATATCAATGTATTCTTATGATAGAACTGCATCCTAAAGAAAAATCAATTCAAATAATAGTTTATTTATCAAGATTAAATGAGCAAACTGAGAATGAGAACTGCACCATGGAAGAAATCGAATTAAATCTGGCCAATTTTAGCCAATAACGAACTTAACCGAGATATTCATCTCCCTAACCTACTCTGAAAGTTTCAACTACCTAGCTCATTCCGTTCGAGAGTTATTGTAGAAAAACTTTTTTTAAATTTTGAAATTTTTTTTTGACACTTTGCGGTAATCTGGTCAATACAAAACTTCACATGCGTATAAAGGTCATGATTCTACAATTTGAAGCTAAATTTTAGATAGATCGAGTAATCGGTATCGGAAATATTCATAAAAAATATTTTTACTAAAATCGGCCATAACTCTGAAACCGCTTGATGGATTTCTCCCATTAACGAGCTCGTCTGAGATATTTACGCTCCAAACCCACCTTGCAAATTTCAATCCGCTAACTCCTTTCGTTCGAGAGTTATCGTGTCTAAGGCCGGCTGGCCAGTGAGTCGAACCAAATCGTTTGAGACCATTTTCATCGAAAAATTCGAAAATTACAGACATTTGGGCAAATTGATAAGCACTCAGTTCCGAGGAACTAGAGCGTTAACAAGTTTCGTATGACAATTGCCCAAAACAGGTCTAAAGTACCTACAAATAGTATATTTTTCATAAAACATGTATCAAAGAAGAGTAATAATGAAAAATTACCTTGTAATCGATCAAAAATTTCCTGATCTACGTTCACCAAATTTTCTCCTCTCTCGAACTGCAGAATTATGCTTTCAATATTTACATTCTATTTGCATTCTATGTCTATGGATGAAAAGCAGTCTCACTACTCTCAGATCTCTTACTTCATGTTCCGTTCCGAAATGTAAGACTTTTCTGAGAAAAACTAATTTCGGAGCAAACAACTGAGATTTTTCTCACTTCGCTCACATTTCGGAATACACTTTATTCTCATAATTCTTCGATTGATTAGATAATGTCATGTCTCAGGATAATAAGTTGACATTATGACAATTCATACATAGATTAATTATATCACTCTGTGAAATACGATTTATCATTGAAATTTAGAAAAATCATATCTCCGAAAGTATTAGCTTGTTAGAGTTAAAAATGATATCATTGGATTCTTATGGTAAAACTGCTCATTGAAAAAATTTTAATTTGGAATTTGTTCTGTAAAAAAAAATTTTTTTTTGTTACTCCGAAACCATCTGTCTGATTTTGCCCAGTAACGAACTTAGCCGAGATATTTATCTCCCAAACCTATTCTCAAAATTTCAACTGTCTAGCTCATTCCGTTCGAGAGTTATCGTGCCTACGGCTGGCCGGCCGCACAGAATGAATTTCGACCACGGATTCTTGATCAGTGAGTCGAACCAAATCGTTTAAGACCATTTTCATCGAAATATTCGAAAATTACAGACATTTGGGCAAATTGATAAGCACTCAGTTCCGAAGAACTAGAGCGCCATAAATTGAAGCAGATAAAACATATTATCTGGTCCGTATGGTGATTCAACCGAAAAAAAAAACTAAGCCCGTGGACCGTGAAAAAGGAAACTAAAAAATTTTGAAAATGTTATTTGCTCTATTCACTCCTTTGAATTTATTTGAGACCTTTCCTTAGATCCTCGTAACGACGATTTTTGCAATTTTTCTCTGAGATACAGTCAGTCAAAAATGTTTTGAGTAATATATTTAGATCCGAAACCTTCTCGTAAGTAAGCAAGGATTTGAAACAACAACTACGTAACTGATGTAATCAAGTTTGCTACTGCTTGACATGCATATTCATTCGGGGATGAAAAATGGAATTGCAGTCGGTCGAAAATTTCTATCCAAATTGCTAAACTGAACCAGGTAAATCATGTGCATCAAAATTACTAATAATCTCGATAAATTGCGCACCTATGAAGTTCGACCGCTCTACGTACGTGTTTTCAGAATTTAAAGCTAATCGTTTCGGTTAACTCCAACCCTCCCGACACCCCTCACCACCGCACATACATTCATCTCCACTTCCACCCCCCACACCCACCAAGTTGCAGATTATCGATTCTCTCACTACTCCGAAATTGAAATCGTGTTATTGTGCTCCAATAAATGCAAGATATGAAGTCATTATCATAACCCTAAGCGATGGATGCAGAGGGGAATTGAGTTACTTTGTGCTTAAATGCCGGCGTAATAAGCTCCCACACGAACACATGCTTATGGTGTTGAAAGGAGTAATTTTGTTTATTATGGAGAAATGCAATTTCTGCGTGAATACGACTCGAACCTATTCACTACACAACAGATTGAAAGCAGTGTGCCTTCAGCTATATCTGTTGTCTCGTGTTCTTAAATGGTCAACGATCAAGAATATCAAACTGCGATATTAAGACGTTGTCCGATATGTTATATGAATGGTGTTCAGTCAATAACTCGAATTTCATGCTGATATAAATTACTAGCGGACTGGACAGACGTTGTCCTGCTCGAACGTTGGATTGCCTGATATCAGTGGGATCAGCAAAATGTTTTTTTCTACGACCGTGCGTTTTAACCCACTTTCCCGCAATCACTTTAGTTCAGAAAGTGTCACTTTCCCGCACTAGTGTGGGAAAAATCACTATGTCAATTTATCGTTATTGAATGTACATTTCATGGATTTCACCTGTATATTACTATTCAAACTAATATAAGTTTTAAAATTCAATCTAACCCAGACTATTTTTCATTCATTGGAATGAAGAAATTGCGATACTTTTATATACCCTATACATTTTCCATAACAATCAAACTAAGCTGAGTCAAATGGTTTGGTGTGGTAACCAAAGATTTATTATGGCAACCAAGTTGTCATCAAGACGTCAAAGTTTCAAATCGAAGCGTTGTCGAATTGTCCGATTCTGGCATTTTCAAATTACTTTCAATAAAAGCCATATTTTAATGGATTCGTCAGACGAAGAGCTCCCAGAAGCAATATAAAAGGCCGCAGATGAGGTAAATTCAGACCTGTTACCAAGTAAATCACGAGAAAGATACGAACAGCAATAAAACCACTTTTTAAACTGGTGTAAGGAAAAAGGAGTGAATAGCATCAGAGAAGAGGTTTTTTTGGCGTATTTTTGCGAGCTGAGTAAGGTACTGAAATCCAATACCCTATGGTCGCGTTACTCGATGGTGAAACGGGTAGTTAAAATAAAACAAAACCTGGACATAAGCAAGTTTCATAAATTGACGTCGTTCCTAAAAAAGCAAAATGTTGGTTTCCGACCACAGAAAGCACAGATTTTTACCAAAGAAGACATATCCAAGGTTATGCTAGCCCCTGATGAGATATATCTTATGATTAAAGTAGGTACCATTTTTGCTTTAGCCGGTGCTATTCGCAGAGCGGAGCTTGTGAAAATCACGCTTGACGATATTCAAGATAAAGGAAACCTAATTATTGTGAAAATTTCCGATTCGAAAAACCATACCTCAAGATCCTTTGTTATATCTGAAGACATAAAAAATGGAACCTTTTTGAAGCTCTATAGAAAGTATCCAAATTTACGGCCTCCTACTACCACGCACCGTCGTTTTTTTATCATTTACAAAAAAGCCAAATGTTCTGTTCAGTGCGTAGGCATAAACACATTCGGTAAAATGCCGGCAGAGATCGCTTCCTACTTAGGCCTACCTAACCCAGAACGTTACACAGGTCACAGTTTTAGACCATAGATTATAGACGATGCTTGGCAACGTTTCTAGCAGATTCAGGCGAAGGGATAACCAACATAAAAGTCAACTGCTGTTGCTGAGGGATATTTGGAGGACTGTAGAACAGAAAAAAACCATTTCCAATAAAATTCTTTCTGGTACTGGCAACTTGCAACCGATGCCGTCTCCGTCATCTTCATGCACGTTGCAATCAACGAGTGTTACTCTTAAAAGCCAGTTACCACCAACAAATTACTCTGGACCGGCTATTCTGACGCATTTGCAGAATGCAACAAATTGTGTTTTCAACATTAATATTAATAGTAAATAAATAAATAGTGGATTTTCATGAAATGTTTGTATGTTGAAATAAAATATGTATTTTCAATGTGCTTTTTGAATCTTTATGCGGTCGTAGAAAAAATATTGTTCCTAACTCGTGCGGAAAGTGTCTTTCCCGCACTTGACTGCTTGCCCGAACTCCGCTTCGCGTCGTTCGGGTCAACGGCAGTCGCGTGCGGGAAAGTATCACTTTCCGCACTTGTTAGGACAATAACTATTTCAATATTCGAATTTTCGATATGGTATATTCCAAGCGACATTTGACATAAAAGTGGATCCCATTTTTTGGTATCCTAAGCTGATTAATTCTAGGGTCATGTCCGGACGATATTTGGAGCTTGAATTTGGCTCATTTGGTAGAAGAGCCTGTATTTTTCGTGTGATCTATGGTGAGTAATAATGGGGTTGCCGATCACATAAATATAAGTATTTTTTTTTAAGTTAATAACTATGTGAAAGGCTCCCTTCACGAATCCTGCAATGTATAGTTTTTTATTACTTTTCATATCCGTTCACACATTAATTACACTTAGATATCATATGTCTTGAACTACATACTTACAGTATAATTTTGTATATTGAGATATGTTAATTCAATGTTTTTTTCTTGATATGTACTGAGGTAGTTATGACATTTACAAATTAATCAGATCGGTTAAGGGGTTAGGTGTAATCAGAAGCGTCAAAACATGACAATTTAAAATAATTTTTTTTTGCCAGTAAATTATTTTATTTTGAAAAAGTAAAAATATAGTATCATCAAATAAGGTTTCGACTTGATTTGACAGCAATTTCATGAAAAAAATATTAATAATTTCCAAAATAATGGCTGTTTGTGTTGATCCAGTTCCGACCGAACCTCCTTGCGGAGACCATCACTTATCTTTGGAGGTTCATCAAAAACCAATCGGACAGAAAAAAATGGTTTTATTCAAAGATAATCTTGTGACTGATCGAAGCTTTTTTTTGTTTCTTTTAAATTAACTAAATGGCAGCCTCAGGAAAATTTTATCCATATTTTCGAGATGAAACCAACAGTTAATTGTTTATTAAAATTCGAAATCAAAAGAAGAACGAAAATCCTTCGATCAGGCACGAGTCTCTCATGTTTTCGAAAAGCTGTATAACCGAAAATGGTCTCAAATGATTGAGTTCGATTACCTTAGGAAAAATTCGAAGTCAAATTCGATTCTGACCGGCCGGCCATCCGTTGCCACGATGGCCACTTGAGAATGGAAAGAGATAGCGACTTGAAATTTTCAGGGTAGGTGGCTTGTCCCAATACGACGGACAAGTTCGTTAATGGGTATAATCGGCTCAATGGTTTCCGAGTAATAATTTCGTTTCCAACCAATACAAATCCGAAGAAATTTAAACTTAGTGAGTAGTTGTAGAATGCAAACCTAAGGATGTTTATGAAATTTTGTGAGAATCATAGCCTTAGAAAATTGAAAAAAAATTATTGAAAAAGATTATTTATGTCACGATAACCTGAGAACGGAAGGAGATAGCAACTTGAAATTTTCAGGATAGGTTGTGACTCTGAATGCAACATTTGACTTTGTTTATAGGCATAATCGGACATACGGTTTTGGAGTTATACCCATCTGAAATTTTGTTCTTATTTCAACAATAACTCGAAAAATACAAATCCGATCCGATTCAAACATGGTATCAGTTGTACAATGCTAACGCTAAAATTCTCGCGAAATTTCGTTAGGATCGTATCTCTAGAAAATTTTTAAAAAAATCATTGAAAATCATCAGAAAAAATTCTATATCTCAGAAACTATTCGTCCGACATCGCTGATATTTTGCGAGAGCCTTCAAAACCTATCTTTACTGCCAAGTTTGAACACGATCGGATCTATATTGGGGAGATAGGGACTTGCAATTTTCGGAGTAGGTTGCGCATCCGAATGGGAGAGTCAAGTTCGCTGTTGGCCATAATCGGCCCAACGGTTTCGGAGTATTATTTCCTCGATTCCTGGAATATTATTTCCTCGATAACTCAAAAAATATAGACTCGATCGAACTGAAGTTTGCTAACTAGTTGTAGAATATCGACATGAACTATAATATTTAAAAAAAAAATCGAATTTACCATAGCAATTTCGGTTAAGAGTGTCCAATACAGGAGAATGGACAATAGAACATACGCGCAAAAGCTTCTGACTTCACGTCAGTGCTTGAACCAATTCTATTTTATATTTTTCACTTTATGCGATGTACTCTTTATTCATTTTACTTTTTGCTTTTCTGAGCTTTTCTAGATTATTCCCTCAGCTCTTGTTATTTTTGAAATAATAGTAATAATGAATAATAAAACTGCATCATCTCGATTCACGAATAGGCACTGTTCCCAAGAATCGATATATCCAGGACATAAGTGAGTTCGGAAATTTCGGTGTGACTCCACCTTGATCCAAACCTGTCAGAACTCTATTCCCATTCCAATCCACCAGAACCAACCTCATTCGACAACATAATTATCCGAAATGTTGTAGAGGGAAATATGATAATGGAAGGAAATGGATAACCTTTGATGGTTTTCCCTAATAAGAATTGCTAATCATGGAGAAGATGAACACCACGTTACGTAAGCATCCAAATTCCATTGGTTGCCAATCAATACAGAATCATAACTCTATAACAAACGAAATTGGAATAACATGATTACTTCGCTTCGTCTCGCAGGCCGAATGGGAATTGGTGCTTGAGATTGTTGCAGCGAGAATACAAAAAGAGATCTTCGATATCGGCAGTTCAATGTAATCAAATAATAAAACATTTTCATGTTTTTTTTCCAAAGTGGATATACATAGGTGATGATCGAATATATTTTGAAGTGAATCTTCTTCGTTTAACGCTCCTGGGGAGGGGTAATAGAAAGAGACAGAGCGAGAGTGAATGCGTGGACCTCGAACGCATGGACGTAGTTTTCTACTAACTTCTATTTTCATTTCCAGATTTCGAAGTTTCACTTCTTCCGCGCAGAGGAACTCTACGCACAATTTTTTCTTAAGTGAAACTTCTAAGGCGCCTTCCAACATGGTTGCGTCATACCCCCCTACCATGCAGGGGGGTATGAAAGCACTATTGCCTTAAACGCTCCTGGGGAGGGAGAACAGAAAGAGACAGAGCGAGAGTGAATGCGTGGTACTCGAACACATGCGCGTACTTTTTCACCCTTTCCTATTTTCATTTCTACATTACGTTGTTCTATTTTAATTTATAATATTCATTAGTTGATTTACTTGTTTTTTTTTAAGTGAAACTTCCAATGCGACTTCCAACAAGGTTGCGTTAAACGTTTAACGCTTCCATGGAGGGGGTCAGGAAGCACTGTTGCGTTAAACATTCAACGCTTCTAGGGAGGAGGAATAGAAAGAGACAGAATGAGAGGGAATGCGTGGCACTCGAACGCATGCGCACATGCTACCCCTTCCTAATTTCATTTCCACTCCTTCCGTCCTTTCCACTATACGTCGCGGTGGAACGCAGTGAATTTCACAGAAAGGATTCTTATCTCCTCATCAAACCGTATTTCTATACTCTGTCTACTAATTTCCTTACTTTCCCTTCAAAGTTTTGTCAGTTGATCCCTGATTTTATTTTTGGCAAACTGAACAAAGGGCCTATGAATTTGCCCGAATTTAAGTAATTTTCGAATTTTCGCCGAAAATTACCTCAAATGAAGAATTCTGATGAAAAATGGATTCAAGCCCTGTGCACAGGAGCTTTCTGGCGCTCTAGTTCAAACAGACAAATTATATCTCCGAAAGTATTGGTTTCTCTGAGTTGGAAATTATATCAATGTATTCATTAGATAGAACTGCATCAAAAAGGAAATTCAATTCAAATAATAGTTTATTTATGAAGATTAAATGGGCAATCATGAGAATGAGAACTGCACAACATTTTCAATTTTTTTTTTGACACTTTGCGGTAATCTGGTCAATACAAAACTTTACATGCGTATAAAGGTCATGATTCTACAATTTGGTGCTAAATTTCAGATAGATCGAGTGATCGGTTTCGGAAATATTCATAAAAAATATTTTTACTAAAATCGGCCATAACTCCGAAACCCCTTGATGGTTTTCGCCCATTAACGAACTTGTCCGAGATATTTACGCTCCAAAACCACCTTGCAATTTTCAATCCGCTGACTCCTTTCGTTCGAGAGTTATCGTGCCTACGGCCGGTCGGCCGGCCGGACAGAATCGATTTCGCACTCGGATTCTTGATCAGTGAGTCGAACCAAATCATTTGAGTCCATTTTCAGCCAAAAATTCCAAAATTACAGACACTTGGGCAAATTGATAAGCAATCTGTTCCGAGGAACTAGAGCGCCAAAAAAACAAGTTTCGTACCTACAAATAGTAGGTATTCCATAAAACATGTATAAAATAATAAATTACCTTGTAATCGATCAAAAATTTCCTGATCTACGTTCACAAAATTTTCTCCTCTCTCGAACTATAGAATTATGCTTTCAATATTTACGTAATATTTTCAAACATTTTCGGGTGAGGTCCCCGTTGCATCGCTAAAATACGAGTATTTCAACCCCAATATTCTTGATGTTACAATATTCCCTTCTGTCAAGTTGACTTTATGACAATTCATACATAGAATATACATAGAATAATTATATCAATCTGTCAAATACGATTTACATTGAAATTTTGAAAAATCATATCTCCGAAAGTATTAGCTTGTTAGAGTTAAACATGATATGAATGGATACTAAAAAAAATTTTATTTGGAATTTGTTTTGTCCGGCCGGACCGGCCGGACAGAATGAATTTCGACCACGGATTCTTGATCAGTGAGTCGAACCAAATCGTTTAAGACCATTTTCATCGAAATATATGAAAATTACAGACATTTGGGCAAATTGATAAGCACTCAGTTCCGAGGAACTAGAGCGCCAAAAATCGAGGTCCAATTTCATACTGTCCAGCTGTAGGCACGATTACTTTCGGAAGAAATGAATTAAAGAGTTGACATTTGGAGGGAAGGTTTGGATTCCAAATTACGTTAGGTTAATTTCGTTAATTGGCAAAATACGCTGTGATTTCGGAGTTATCACCATCCGAATTTTTGTTTTCTCAATGACTAGAAAAATACTAATCTGATCGAATTGAATCTTGGTAACTAGTAGCACAATACCGACACAAAAGAACTGTGCAGAATTCAAAAGGGATCGTATGACTAAAAATTAAAAAAAAATTTCTGTATCTCAGAAATCATCCGTCTGATATTGCTGAAATTTTGCAAAAACCTTCACAATATAATTTTACAGCCAATTTCTAGATTCAAACTTGATTGGATCCATATTATGGCAGATATTGGGGATATTGGGAGTGCACCAATTTTGACTATTTTTTTAGTTATACGGGTAAATATTATGAATATTATATTAAAAATTATATTATTTTGTACAAGGACAAGTCACAGGTTCATGTAGAAGTGCAGTACCTATTTTGTAAAAATTATACATATTTCATAGATAATTTACCCATTCCTATAGCTATGATTAACGCTCATCAACGATTTCCTTTATCAATTACTTCAATACATGAAGAATGTTGAAAAAAACGATCGAATAGAATAAGGATATTTCTGCAATTGATATTCAGTACCTACCCTCTGGTAATTAAACAAGCCCTGTGGACAGGAGCTATTGGGCGCATGTTCATCTTCCTTGTGGCCCGTACTGACCAGTAAAGAAAAAAATACTGAGAGAGACCCAGGAAATTTGACACATTTTGTCTTATATCTCCAGAAATTGAAATCGTATAAAGCCAAAATTTTGCACAATGTTGCAAAATACTACAATTGAAGTTAGTACAAGTTTTTGTTGCAATCTGATGAATAGTTCACGAAAAAAAAAATTTTTTTTCGAAAAAATTAAAAGAAATATTTTTTTAAAAATAACCAACATTTCGATCATAACAGAATTTTGCCAAAAGTTGCGCGTTTATATCCTCGAACTGACTACCAAGTTTCGATTCAACATCTTCTTTAGTTCCTGAAATATCAGGGAAATAACCTCAAAATTTTAAATGTCTATAACTCCTAAACCGTCCGGACGATTTTGCCCGTTAACGAACTTAACCGTCGCATTTTGATCAGAAACCTACCCTGAAAGTTTGAAGTCGATAGGACCTTCGGTGCTCCTGTTATCGTGCCTACGGCCGGAAAACCGGCCGGCCGGACGCCACCCAAAAATCTGACACCGGATTCGTGATCAGGGAGTCCGAATTAGTCTATTAGCCAATTTTCAGCTCGAAATTCGAAAATTACAGACATTTGGACGAAATGATAGGACGATGTTCCCCTAGAACATGCGCCCAATAAAATGAGATATTCAAGGATATTCTCCAGAAAAGTGAGTAGGTATTGCATTTAATCAAGGGTTCGAAAATATCATGATATTTATATAAATATCAAAATATCGGATATATATCGATATATATCCGATATATATATCAATTTCCTGATATTTATTTTTAAAAACAATTTTTAAAGTTTTTTCCTAATTGAAATCAATAAATTAACCGCATTAAAATGGTGATTTACTAAATTTATTGAAAAATGCAAACAAGATTCTCAAAAACAAAGAAAATAACAAAAATAAAAAAAAAATTGTTAGTTAAAAATTCATCAAAGGTATCAGAAGGAGTCTCCAGTGTAGACGCAGTGGACTCATCCCATATACATTCTATATTGCTACTATTGCAAGCTCTAGGTGTAGGTGCATGCTCTCTGTTTAGATATTAAAAATAAACAAGTTTGGCTGTTTTGTCACGTTACAATCGATTTCTTAATTTTGATTCTACCCAGCCGAATGTTGAAAAATACAATTCCGTGGTGAAGTTATAAAATCACCATCTAAAAATATACTAGGATGAAGTTGGGGATTCCCCGAAAATGCGTTGCTTCATCCATCGGACAAATGATCAGTATGTCGGTAAATACCCGTTTTCAGCTGTTGGCTGTGGCCCCTTGACGAGGGCATAGGCGTACTCTTAAATCATGATTGATTATAATTTTTTTAAGCCGTTTCACATTTCAGTAAATTTATAAATATCCGTGATATATATCACTGCTTATAAATATCGATATATATCGTGATATATATCATGATAAATATCGGCGATATACAGGGTGATTTTTTTAAGTGTTTCATTAGAAGTTTTTGAGGAAGGAATTGTAATGCAGATTCAAGATTTTGGATTTTCGTTTTAGAGTACATGAACTTCAATTGTAAAATATTTTCAAGTGGAATCTACTTCCGGTTTCACCGGAAACGAATGTAACTTCGCTATTTCGAATGCAACACTCTGTATATTTTTACGTATTCGAATTCTTCGTTTAATTTTACACTGATTTGATGTATGATATGTGCAACCATTCAAGCGGTTTTTGAATTATAGAGTGATTATCAAATTTTTCGAAAAAAAGGTTGTCACAGATTAGTGTCCATATCTTAAAAATCCCTCATTACAAGAATTTCTTTTTGCGAAAGTGGAACAAAAGAAAGTACGCTGATACTGTTTCTTGTATAACTTATGAGGAAATATTATACAGGGTGTCTGAAAAAGGGCCCCAAAGTGAGCCTCAATAAAACTATGAAATCTCACTTTTTTCAAATGGCAACCCTATAATTTTGTAATTCCAATCGATTGCTCGTCAAAAACCAGTTATGGTGTCCCGAACATTTCATGCCTCTAAAATCAGTATTTTTGCCGTTATTCAATAAAATTAGAATTTCACGATTAAGGACAGGTTTCGCACAGTTTGTAAGCTTGCATTTTTGAAGTAGGCTATGTTAGGAACTGTCATTCTTACTTTTTCTTACAGATCAAGCACTAAGCAAAGTATGCAATAATAATTTCACTGGAATGATATATCAAGGGTATGTTCTTTATTTGCGGCAAATGTAACAAATTCCTAGAAAAGGTAATTAGAAATTCAACGAACGAAATTCACATTTACTGACATTAACGAAATCAAAGTTCAGGAGGTATCAAATCAATTTTCTCCGTACTGGAAGCCTTAACCCTAAACGGACTCGAATGAATACAGTAATAGATAATGAATGATCTCTTAGTTTAAAACTATCACAAAAATTTTATTCACAACAAGAAACTAATACTACAATAAATTTTCAAAATATTGGCCGCCTACCGCCATACATTCATCAATTCTTCTACGAACTCCATCTGATGTAGCTTTTCTTATTTGTTCAGGTGGTAATCCCCTTAATGCACCCCTCACCCTCGCTTCAAGTTCTTCCTTAGAGTCGATGTTATTTTTGTAGACCTCTGATTTTATAGTACCCCATAAATAAAAATCAAGGGGTGTTAGGTCTGGAGAACGAGGGGGCCACTCTAATGGACCATTTAGTCTGATCCACCTCTCTCCGAACATTGCGTTCAGTTCGGTAGTGACAGGTCTCGTGCAATGTGCCGGTGCTCCGTCTAATTGGTACCAGCAATGGAACATCACATTAAGAGGTAATTCTTCCAAAAAAGGGGAAACCACCGACCTTAAGATTTCCAGATACCTTTGTCCGGTTAAATTCTCATCATAAATATGATAACATAGTTTATCAACATGCAAAAGACATTGAAACCAAACCTATGTTGATGGTTTTTCTCATTAATCAAATGTGGATTTGTATCATTTGCCGCAAATAAAGAACATACTCTTGATATATCATTCCAGTGAAATTATCATTGCATGTTTTGCTTAGTGCTTGATCTGTAAGAAAAAGTAAGAATGACAGTTCCTATCATAGCCTACTTCAAAAATGCAAGCTTACAAACTGTGCAAAACCTGTCTTTAATAGTGTAATTCAAATTTTATTGAATAACGGCAAAAATACTGATTTTAGAGGCATGAAATGTTCGGGACACCATAACTGGTTTTTGACGAGCAATCGATTGGAATTACAAAATTATAGGGTTGCCATTTGAAAAAAGTGAGATTTCATAGTTTTATTGAGGCTCACTTTGGGGCCCTTTTTCAGACACCCTGTATAATATTTCCTCATAAGTTATACAAGAAACATTATCAGCGTACTTTCTTTTGTTCCACTTTCGCAAAAATAAATTCTTGTAATGAGGGATTTTTAAGATATGGACACTAATCTGTGACAACCTTTTTTTCGAAAAATTTGATAATCAGGCTATAATTCAAAAACCGTTTGAATGGTTGCACATAGCATACATCAAATCAGTGTAGAATCGAACGAAGAATTCGAATACGTAAAAATATACAGGGTGTTGCATTTGAAATAGCGAAGTTACATTCGTTTCCGGTGAAACCGGAAGTAGATTCCTCTTGAAAATATTTTACAATTAAAGTTCATGTACTCTAAAACGAAAATCCGAAATCTTGAATCTGTATTACAATTCCTTCCTCGAAAACGTCTAATGAAACACTTAAAAAAATCACCCTGTATATCGGTCGAACCCTGATTTAATCTAATAAAAAATTGGTTCAAGCGCTGAGGTGAAGTCAGAAGCTTTTGCGCGCACGTTCTATTGTCTACTCAGCTCTATTGGATACTCTTAATAGAATTTAGCATCGATATTATACTGTGTTCTCAGCTTTTATAATATATTTTTTCTAAAAATTATATTTCAGAAACTATGCGTCAGAATCAGCTGAAATTTTGCACATAACTTTGAGCCACCATTTTACAATCGAGAATCGAATTCCAGCTCGATCGAATTCGTATGAGGCGTGAACAGACAATGGAACATGCGCGCAAAAGCTCCTGACTTCGCGTCAGTGCGTGACCCAATTCTTAAATAGTGGCCGGTATGTCTACTATCGAAATGATAATAGTCGGTCTGCCAAAGTACGCACTGCATATTTCAACAAATTTTCTACTTTTGTTGGGGCACTTCGATATCCGCAATCTTTGCTGACCTAAAAGGAAAATCACTCTAGTTATCCTCAACAATCTCCCGAAATGCCTTTGATACAAAAGGGAAAATACCAAAAGGTTGTTAAATTTCAGAGAATCCATCTTTTATAATCAGGAAATTCAAATTTGCAATTATAATATCGCTCAAAGCTTCGCTTCAACTTAGAAATTCAGTCGGTTTCCCATGAAAAGGATGTTGATTAGGTATTAATACGTATAAATATTAATAATTTACCTCCAAAAAAGGATTGACATAGGGCCGCCCCGGTTGTATATAAATTAAAATACGATTTGGAGCTGAAATAAATTGGTCTGAGCTCTTTAACTAAATTGGTTTCTGAAGTTCGCTATTCATGTTAATGAATTTTCCATGTCTTTTTTGTACTACAGTCGAAATCATCGCTTGAATTCATAACACGAAAATATACAGGGTGACTCTTAACCATAGATTCCTCTTGTCTAATGGAACACTTTTCAGATTCACCATTTTTCCAGATTCAGCTCAGGTAAAAAGTTATGAGCGTTTAAAGATTTTAAAATGTGCATACACCTCTGCACTTTCTCTAAACTGTTGAACACAGAATCCCTCACTGGAATCATAATTGAATAATGATCTAAAAGCTTTATCATTTGAAGCTTGAAATGCAATGGAATGTTTGGGAAAACTTATTTACTCACTCAAATCCAATGAAATATTTTGTAATATTCTCAATGCAAAATTTGTAAGAAAGAGTTCCACTTTTTTTTTCTATCTATTTATGTGCTAGGCAACTGTAGGCCATCTACACAGTTATAATCCTTATCTCGCAAACTCTTTCATATTATTTTTTGGACATTCACACAACCCAACACCACATCCATGCCCTGAGCGGGATTCGAACCCGCGACCCCGGCACCACAGCAGTTCTTTATCCCCACTGGACCACCTGAGCCGGCCTAGTTCCACTTTTCCTGCATATTAAAACACTGAATTTCAACTTGATATTCATTAAATATCCACTATGAGATTTCACAGAATTTCATCATCGCCTATTATGACATTCCTTTAATATTATAATTCTCATAATATAAATGAAAACAATGATATCATACATTATCCAACACTGAAAGGGGTGGGGCGAAACATCTCAAATAGTGTTTGTTAAAAATGTGCTGGATGTCAAATCTGCATCATGTGTTGAATAAGTTTATACATAATAAACAATTCTTTCCTATATTATATCTCTTTCTCTCGATAACACAATTTTATCATTGAAACTCATACATTGATAAAATTAAAAAATTCAAAATACAAATACAAAAAACCCGACTGTGAAAACATATAACTGAAACATATTCATGTGAACAATAAAATAAAGTATAATATAAATATAATTGTTACGTAACGAGATTTTGCATTTGTGGGACTTACGTACAACCAAACTGTATTTAGTATTGGTCTTTCTAAAATATTTTGTCTTTAACGAAAGATATATTCCGTAATCTTCGTTAGTGCCCGAAAGCAAAATTCCGATACGTATCAATTATATTTTTGCGCGTATGTTCTGGGGAACATCGCGTTATCATAATAGAGAGAGAAATAATATTCTGCAAAAATTAGCTGGTACTTCATGGGGTGCTGATGCAGCTACTCTTCGAACGGCAGCCTTAGCCTTGGTTTTTTCTGCCGCTGAATATTGTTGCCCTGTCTGGTTTAATAGTGCTCATACTCAAAAAATTGACGCACAGTTGAATTCATCTATGCGAATCATCACTGGAACTATTAGATCTACACCTATTCATTGGTTGCCAGTTCTTTCAAACATTGACCCGCCCCACATTCGCAGGCAGAATGCTGTTTCAAATTCTTGGAATAAATTTCATTCTTTTCCGAATTCATTTCCGATTATCTCCTACATTCCAGGCAATAAGATTCCCAGATTGAAGTCACGAAACCCTTAATGGTCCAACTGTTTTCTTAATTCGAATAAAAGTGACAAGGAAGTTTGGCGGTCTGAATGCCCTTCAATATTTGATATTTCAGCAATTTCAATTTTCATAAATCACAACACTAACGGGGAGATAGGGTTTTTTTGCTGAGGTTTTTTCCCTAAGCTCTAGTATCATATATCAAATTATATGGTACCCCGTTACACTAACCTCTGCTAACACTTTTTTCATACACATGCTTTATTGTTAGATAAAAACAAATTGTAATGCTCAAGTTCAAAAGAATATATATATACTAAAATCTCAGCAGTATTGTACCAAAATGTCACAAATGAATAAGGAATATAACAATTTCCATTCTAATATCCAGAAGTATGCACAAGTTTCGGCTATAATTCAAACGGTAAAAATCCCGAAAATCCCTGATCATAAACCCAGACACAATTTTCACCCGCACACAATTTCCCAACTTCAAAGTAATTCTTCTTGTGAAAAACCTTCGAAACTTGATCTATTTAATCTGAAAACTTAGAACACTCGAGAAACTTTTGACATCCCTCCAGGAAATCGATCTACCTCCCTTCGCCTCCCTGTTCCTCGAAAAACTCTTTAATTGAATTGCAACCACCATTGCACTGTACGACATTGCGATCTACTCGAGAAAGTTTTTAATTATTTCAAAACTGAAGAATGTATTCACGACAGATGGAATCCACCGGTTGGAGGATGCTCAGCACTAGCTTTTGGTACTTTTATTATGGTATGATGAATCACTTTTCTCGTTTAGTAATTACGAAGTTTTGGGGATAATTTTACGAATTCAGTTTCTTGAATTGATGCCCGGAAAAGTCAAAATCCATTTTTATAGCCATGAAAAGCAGATTTTTGTAGATCGCAGGAAAGCTGAAGAATGTCTTCAGAAAACCACGAACTCATAACACAGAAGAATTAAGGGGTATAAAAAAAATTCCAGATTTTTGGGTGATCTTCAAGAGGCCGTAACTCGAAGGATGTTTGCATAACGTGGTCTAACTTTGGATGTAATTAGTGAAAGAAGGATATGGTCAGTAATTTTTCAACCTTGAAGTGTCCCGGAAAAATCCTGAATAATTCAAAGCACAGCAATTTTTCTTTCGCCAAAAGTCACCGTATTTATCATTTTTGGCGCTCTAGTTCCTCGGAACTGAGTGCTTATCAATTTGCCCAAATGTCTGTAATTTTCGAATTTTTCGATGAAAATGGTCTTAAACGATTTGGTTCGACTCACTGATCAAGAATACGTGGTCGAAATTCATTCTGTCCGGCCGGCCGGCCGTCCGGCCGTAGGCACGATAACTCTCGAAAGGAATGAGCTAGACAGTTGAAATTTTCAGAGTAGGTTTGGGAGATAAATATCTCGGCTAAGTTTATTGGGCAAAATCGGACAGATGGAATCTATATTGCTTGAAAACAAAATTTGTACTCAGAAACCGTTTGGCCGATTATGCGCGCAAAAAGTTTTCACGATATATTATCGAAGATAAATTTTTGACATTGTTGCCATAGCATGCTTCAAATATATTCATTATGTAGCCAAAAATCAAGTTGAAAGAATTAATACTTCCAGTTTGACAGGCCGCTTAGAAAAACAAAACTGTAATGCCTTCTAATAGCGAAAGTTATACATCTATCCGAGAAGCAGAAAGTGACTTAGATTTAGAAGATATTGATGTTCATAGAAGTACTCACAGAAGACTATGTCGTATTAGTGCAGAGCAGAAGCAGAGTATTATCCTGGTCAGGTCATTGGGATAGATCCTGAGCATCCAGATCAAGTCACTATTGAGCATAATATGTAGAGAAGTGGAAAACGTTTTGGATAAAAGTGGCCAAAAATGAGATTACTCGCTCTTGTTCCTCGGAATAGAGTACTTATCAATTTGCCAAATGTCCGTAATGTTCGAATTTTTGGATGAAAATGGTCTTCAACGATTTGGTTTGACTCACTGATCAAGAGTCGGAGATTTCGGAGATATGATTTGTCAAAGTTTGAACAAGAGTGCCAAAGCTCCTGTCCACAGGGCTTTTCCGCATTTTTTAGATTTGAACGTCGAGAATTCGATAATATTTTGTTTCCAAATAGTGTTTTCATACATTTCTCCAATTTATAAACCTTAAGTGAATAACGTAATTTCTTAGGTTTTATATTTTGTGTTTATTTCTATATTACCTCTTCGAAAACCATTCAACATTTATCCGATCTGAAAAGAGCATATTTAAGAGCAAGTTTCAAACTATGGTCCAGTTACAAGTATTGTTGATGTCACCTGAAATGTTTACATGTGACATACTCACCGCAGAATTCTGGGTAAGTAGGCCACAATTAAAAAAAAAATTGGTTCGAGCACTGACGTGAAGTCAGGAGCTTTTGCGCGTATGTTCTATTGTCTATTCTCCTGTATTGGACACTCTTAATCGAATTTACCATGGTGAAAAAGCTCCTGACTTCACGTCGGTGCTTGAACCACGGTAAATTCGATTGAGAGTGTTCAATACAGGAGAATGGACAATAGAACATACATTCGATCGAGTCTATATTTTTTGAGTTATCGAGGTAATAATATTCCAGATGGATATAGCTCCGAAACCGTCTGGCTGATTATGGCCAACAGCGAACTTAACTCTCCCATTCAGATGCGCAACATACCCTAAAAATTGCAACTTCCTATCTCCTTTCGTTCGAGAGTTATCTAGGCAACGGTTACCTATCCAGGTACTGAACTCAAACGAGGCTGCTCGGATCTCCAACAATATAGATCCGATGGTATTCAAACTTGGAACTTGGTAGTAGAGTTAGGTTCTGAATTTCAGCCATGTCGGATGAATAGTTTCTGATATATAGAATTTTTTTCAATGATTTTTTAAAAATTTTCTAGTGATACGCTCATCACGAAATTTTGCAAAAACTATCGCGTTGGCATTCTACAACTAATAACCATGTTTGAATTGGATCGGTTCTATATTTTTCGAGTGATTGAGGAAATAACAACCAAATTTCAGATGGGTATAACGTTTGGCCGATTATGCTTGAAGACAAAATATATGTCGCATTCAGTAGCACAACCTAACATTAAAATTTCGAATTGCTATCACTTTCCGTTCTCAAGTTATCATGAAATAAAAAATATTTTTTTATAATGTTTTCAAAATTTTCTAGCTATACGATTCTCACAAAATTTCACAAACGTGCTTAGATTTATATTCTACACCTATTCATCAAGTTTCAATTCGATCGGATCTATATTGGTCGAAAACAAAATTATTACTGGGAAGCCATTGGGCCGATTATGCCCCTTCACGAACTTGTCCGTCGTATTGGGATGCGCCAGCTACCCTGAAAATTTCAAGTCGCTAGCTCTTTCCGTTCTCAAGTTATCGTGACAGAATCAAATTTGACCTCGAATTCTTCATCTGGGAGTCGAACCAAATCGTTTGAGACCATTTTCGTCAAAAAATCCGAAAGTTCAGACATTTGGGCAAAATGATAACGCAATGTTCCCCAGAACAAACGCTCAAAAATATCAGGATCTACGAAAATACTTTCACAGTTGACATCACCATATTTGGTTCCTACATTACTCTTTATCATAACATTTGCAAACTCACATCCACTACTAAGCTACATAAGTTTGAAATTCAAAATTTGCAAATGAGGTTTCCGCTAACTGCACTTTACCTTACCACCTCTGAAGTCACTGGGTAATATCTTATAGAATAACCCTTATAACTTTTAGGCCAGCTTTTAACAAAGCTCCGATTTCAAATTATTTTTGCAGTAAGGTGTGCCCTAAACGTATATCGCTTCAGACACACAGATAGCACAGATATACCTGAAGGTTGCTGAGTTGAAGACCATTTTGAGCTGAAAGCAATTGGAGCATGACTCACGAATGGAATAACACCTTCACTGTTAAGAAAAAAGGTTGTGGAATGGGTAAGGGCACACAAAT
The DNA here is from genome assembly GCA_937662695.2 of Halyzia sedecimguttata. Classification (NCBI taxonomy): domain Eukaryota; kingdom Metazoa; phylum Arthropoda; class Insecta; order Coleoptera; family Coccinellidae; genus Halyzia; species Halyzia sedecimguttata. The sequence goes on from OW569414.2 coordinate 102,706,624, forward strand.
TTCCGCTTGATTCATACTCCAGTACAAAGGCAAGCCAAGAAGCTTATCACACCTTCAGAAGGAAAGGAGCAACTCACTTGGAGTTCATTTTGGAGTGAGCCATTCCATAATTCCAATCAAAGTAAGTAACTCCCATATACCGTCAGTATTATGTCCCGTCAAAATACTCTTTCTGCCTCGAAGGCACAGTTCTATTCGAATATTGGAGAATTCCTTATCGAATTCACGTTTTTTTCTAGCGCCGAAACATCAAAAGATCCATCCAATTTTTCAGTATCCCTCTTCTAAAGATGAGTTTGTCCAAGATCATACAAGAAAACGGGGAAAAAGTCATTGAAAGGAATATCGAAAAGTGAGTGAAAAAATTTGTATTGGAGATTGAAACGGGATGAAATGTTGATTTTTATTTTTATAGCTCTATTGATATCAGAGAATGCAGAATATTCATGGAAAATATACAGGGTGTTCCACAATAATTTGGCACTGCTTTAGTTTGTTATTCTATGGGTCATAGGCTACAAGAGCGTGATTTCCCATTCGCCAATTCTTAAAACATTAATAGATATCTGTGGTTTTACACAAGATTTCTCCAGAGGCGAGGTATATTTAAATGAATGTAGAATTCATTAACATAAGCCATCGTGTCAAGAATCATTACGATAAAAGTTATAAAAAATTCTTCCGAAACCGTTTGTCGGATTATGTGCATTAACTAACATAACCTACCCTGAAAATTTCAAGTCGCTATCTCTTTCCGTTCGAAACCTATCGTGGCAATGGCCTGCTGGGCAAAATCGAATTTGACCTCGAATTCTTCGAAGTACTTCGATTAAGAGTGTCCAATACAGGAGAATGGACAATAGAACATACGTGCAAAACCTCCTGACTAACGTGAACGTTAGTGGTTTAACCAATTTTTTTGCGCGCGTGTTCCGCAAGGAACAGCGTGCTATCATTTCGTCACAATGTCTGTATTTTTCGAATTTTTTTCAAGAACACCTTACAGCAGAACGATATTGAACTTTTTGCGGTTTCCTTTAATGCCTGCTCTGGCAGCAATGTTCCCAATTGATGACGAATCAAATGTACTCCATAAGGATATTTGGTGGCAAGAAACACTACAAAAAAAATTGGTTCAAGCACTGACGTGAAGTCAGAAGCTTTTGCGCGTATGTTCTATTGTCCATTCTTCTGTATTGGTAATTCGAATTTACCATGTAAATTTCATGATTTTTTTGAAATTTTTTAGGGGTACGGTTCTTAAAATTTTTTTTTTGTCATTTTTTTAAATTTTCTAGGGGTACGGTTCTTATAAAATCTTAAACACGTGTTTATGTTGATTTTCTCCTACTAGTTACCAAGCAACAATTCGATCGAATATTTATTTTTTGAGTTATCAGGGAAATAATATTCCAGGTGGGTATAACTCGGAAACCGTTAAACCGATTATGCTCAAAAACGAACTCAACTCTCCCTTTCGGATACGCAACATACCCTGAAAATTGCAAGTCCCTATCTCCTTTCGTTCGAAAGTTATCGAGGCCACGGTCACCCATCTACTGAACTCACACAAGAATGCTCGAATCTCCAACAATATTTAATCGATCGTTTTAAAACTTGAAACTTGGCAGTAGAGTTAGGTTATGAAGGCTCTTGCAAAATTTCAGTAATTTCAAACGAATAGTTACTGATATATAGAATTTTTTTTTTCAATTGTCAATGATTTTTTTTTAAATTTTGTATATATACTATCCTCACGAAATTTTGCAAGAGATTTTGCGTTGGCATTCTACAACTAATAACCTTGTTTGAATTCAATCGGTTCAGTAATTTTCGAGTTAATGAGGAATAAAAAACAACCAATTTTCAGATGGCTATAACTCTAAAACTGTTTGGCCGATTATGCCCATAAACAATCTGAAATGTCGCGTTCTGATGCACATCCTAACCTGAAAACTTCAAGCCGCTATCTCTTTCCGTTCTCAAGTTATCGTGAAAACAAAAATATTTTTTAATAATTTTCTTAAAATTTTCTAGCGATACGATTCAGACAAAATTTCACGAACGTGCTAAGGTTCATATTCTACAACTACTCACCAAGTTTCAATTCGATCGGATTTATATTGGTTGAAAACAAAATTATTACTCGGAAACCACTGGGCCGATTATGCCCATTAACGAACTTGTCCGTCGTATTGGGATGCGCCTAACCCTGAAAATTTCAAGTCGCTAGCTCTTTTCGTTCTCAGGTTATCGTGGCAACGGACGGCCGGACGGACAGAATCAAATTTGACCTCGAATTTTTCATTGGGGAGTCGAACTTAATCGTTTGAGACCATTTTCTTCAAAAAATTCGGAAGTTACAGACATTTGGGCAAAATGATAACGCGATGTTCCCCAGAACATACGCGCAAAAATGGGTCCATGAGTAACATATTCAACTGGTCTCGACCCATGATAAGTATTAAATATCGATTTGAAATAATCTCTTTAACAAATGGCTCTTCCCTTATATATTATATATATTTCCACTTCTATCAATTCAAACTGCATCATGAAATTCGTTCGACTTTTGATGATAAAAACCATGTTGGTCAGGTGTAATGCAGTGGACCAGTACACTGTAATCGTTGTAATAACTCGATATTTTTCCAATATCTCCAACAATATAGAGTTTAGTTCCAGAACTTTGCTGTAGAATTAGGTTGTGAAGTTTGTCGCGAAATTTCAACCATTTTTGACGGATAGGTGCTGAGTTGAATTATTTCAAATACTTTTTTTTTATTTTCTAGTCACTCGTTCCTTACAAAATCTTCGTGTCAGTATTTTTCTACCAATAACCCAGATTTATTTCGATCAAATCAGTATTTATGGAGTCATTGTGCAAATAAAATTTCAGATGGCTATAACTTCGAAACCACTTGGCGGATTTTGTGCATAAACTAATTTAACTGGCGCATTTGTACTCCAACCCTACCCTCAAAATTTCAACTACTTAACTCATTGCGTTCGAGAGAATTCGTGCTGACGGACGGGCAGAATTATACAGGGTGAGTCTTTGACCACTGCATTAATTTTAACCAAAGATTCCTCTCATCAAATGAAACACTTATTTCATTTAACATTTTTCCAAATTCAGCTCAGGTAAAAAGATACAGGCTGTTGAAATTTTGGAAAAAAATCAGTTTTTATTTTGTAGCTTTGACATCCTTTTTTCGAATAAAATTAATGTTGGCGTTAAGTTTCCTATAACTATGATACATATTTTCCAAATATTAGTTATTTTCTACTTCAACTAGTTTTCTAGTTACGGACTCGTGAATTCATAAAACTAAACGAAATTAGCATAAAGAAAGCATATAAACTTTTTCTTGAGTCATTTCAAGAATATTCCATCGTTTTAGAACATTATATTATTCTTCATCATTTCTCCTTAAACGCACCGTTTTCGAGATATTCTTCATTGAATGTTTTAAAATGGAAAACTCCAGAAATTTCACTATTTTTATGGATCCGTCCCTGAGCATTGGAATCCCGGATCAAGCTGTAAACCACGTTACCATGCCTTATTCTCGTCCGCCAACAATGTCATAGATAATTTATATGCGGGAGTGTATTAGCACATTGTGAAATCTTTAAACGCTTGTAACTTTTTACCTGAGCCGAATCTGGAAAAATGGTAAATGAAAAAAGTGTTTCATAGGATGAGAGGAATCTTTGGTTAAAATTAATGCAGTGGTCAAAGACTCACCCTGTATATGACCTCAGATTCTTCTTCAGTGGATTGGAACTAATCGTTTAGGATCATTCTCGGCCAAAAATTCGGAAATTACAGATAATTGGGGAAATTGATAGGCACTCTGTTCGGGTAAACAAGCCGCCAAAACTTTTTTTTTTTGACGTTGGCAGTTCATGAAAACTGGGAATCAATTCAAGGATGGGTTTTTATTCGAATACAAAATTCGAATGCCCTTTTCAAAAACCCGATATAAGCGAATTATACAATGATTCAGCTCAAGTTTCACCAAAAATATTATATACTGAGTAGTTCTCGAGTGCAGTATTCATAGGCATATAGAGAATTCTTACATCTTGGAATAAACTTTCAGGGTGAATTTGCAGTTAAACTAGAAGTTGCGATTCCCTCGGCCAATGTAAAATGATGGTCCTTTCTATTCGAACAGCAATTCAACGAATGAATTCCGTAGAACTTTCTATATTCTAAACGTGAAAAGCTACACATTTCTGCAATTGCTATCTTTCTCACCAGAAAAATGACGGCATAGCTGTTATTTCCAGTTTGTACGTAAATAAAGTTAGAATTGATAAAATATTGCCAAAGTTAGTTGGGAGAAAATTGCATCTATGCATTATTCATGTTCAAACTCAACTATATCAAGAGTGTGCTGGAAGTTTCAAGGAACGTAGGAGTGGAGGGGACGGAAACAAGTCTTGCTCGGGGGTTTAGAAAGACATTTATTACTTCATTAAGCTGCAAATAAGCAGCTTTACTTTCGTAAATAAAATTTGGATGAGTTTATCATAATATAACATGCTCGGCTCGTAAACTAGGATCAAATTGTTTGTTGGAGATAAAAGTTTGAAGTTGGTTTAATGCTGTGAGAAAGAATGGTATACTCGATATGGGGAGGTGAGGAAAGGGTTTAATTCATTCATAATTCATAATATCGAAGTCGATATTTCCTAGCGCTGTGTAGGACGATATTTCGGAAAAAACTTGGAAAAGCTCTGACCTAGAGTGAGTCTGCTTTGGCTCGCTTGTTTAAATTTTTAGCTAGATCGGTCATCCATCCAGATACTGGACTCATCCAAGGCTGCTTGGGTTCCAGGAAAAAAAAATAATAATATCTCAATATTTCCAACAATTTAGATTCGATCGAGTTCAAATCTGGGGCTTAGCTGTATAATAAAATTTTGATGGCTCCTGTTAAATTTCAGCGATATCTGAGGGATTGTTTCTGAGATCCAGAAAAATTTCAATAATTTTTGTGAAATTTTTCTAGTCATACGATCCTCATTAAATTTTGCAAAAGTCTTCGCCCCAGTATTATCCAACTAACTACCAAGTTTTAATTCCATAAGATCAGTACTTATCGGGTTATGGTGAAAAAAACACCTCTGATAGCCGAAATGACTCGGCGAATTTGCAAATTAACGACCTTACATGTATGCCCCAAATCACAAATTTACAAATTATGTTGGTTCTAGCGTTCGAGAATTATTGAGCTCAAGGGCGAATGGCTGACCGGACAGAATTAATTTTGACCTTCGATTCTTCATCATTGAGTCAAAACTAAACGCTTAAGACCATTTTCTGCCAGATATTCGAAAAATACAGACATTTGGACAAAATGATATGGGATAGGATTGTCCCACCATATTAATTGATTATTGATTTCCTTAGCATTTCTTTCTCTTCACGGAACTGACAACAAAAATGTTGTTGTTGTTTTGTTACCCGGACGTAAACAATTAATGTTCTATTACGGTCCTGTTTCTTTTGCGTGCATGTTCTGGGGAACAGCGTGATATCATTTTGTCCAAATGTCTATGTAACTTCTGAAATTTTTTTGCAGAAAATGGTCTAAAACAATTAGGTTCGACTCACTGATGAATAACTCGAGGTCAAATTTGATTCTATCCGGCAAGCCGGCCGTTGCCATGATAACTTGAGAACGGAAAGAGATACCGACTTGAAAGTTTTTGGGAACAATCAGCCCAATGGTTTCCGAGTAATAATTTTGTTTTCAACCAATACAAATCCAATCTAATTGAAGCTTGGTGAGTAGTTGTAGAATATAGACCTATAAGGACATTTGTGAAATTTTGTGCGAATCGTATCACCAGAAAATTTTAATTAAATCATTAAAAAATATTTTTTATGTCACGATAACCTCAGAACAGAAAGAGATAGCGACTTGAAATTTTCATGTTATGTTGTGCATCCGAATGCAACATTTGAGTTTGTTTTAAGACATAATGAGCCATACGGTTTTGGAAATATCCCCAGCTGAATTTAGGTTGTTATTTCCTCAATAACTCGAAAAATACATAACCGATTGAATTCAAACATGGTTAATGGTTGTAAAATGCCAACGCAAAAATACTTGCTGAATTTCGTGAAGATCGTATTTCTAGAAAATTTTTAAAAAATTATTGGAAATCATTGAAAAAAAATCAATATATCAGTAACTATTCGTTCGATATCGCTGAAATCTTGCGAGAGCCTTTAGAACCTAACTCTACTGCCAAGTTCCAAGTTTGAACACGATCGGATATATATTGTTGGAGATTCGAGCAGCCTTTGTGTGAGCTCAGTAGGTGGATGGGTGACCAGCAAATCGCTGTTAATAAATTCAACAATACTTTACAATGTCTGGGTATGTCTCGGAAACGCCTGCGATTTTGAACAACCCTGTATGGTTAGAGACGTATGTCATTATACGTAAGTGATACACGGGATATTGGTAATCCATACTCGAAATTTCTGCTTTATTAGATTCCAAGTAATGAAGTAATGAATGTTGAATTGAAGCTGTTTTGCACATAAAAGGAAGTAAATCAATTAATTACTGAAAAACCGCTAGAGATAGGGATGAGGGAGTTGATACAGAATTCATCAGGAGACTATGTCGAATCGAAAAAAGCAATACTAAATAGGGTGTTCCATTTGAAATATTCGAGTTGTAAGTACTTTTTGAATAAGCGGCACCACCGCAGCGCTGAAAATATTCTAGATCGATAGAGCAGTGATTCCTAGCCAAGAAGCCAAATTTTTAAAAAAATTATACGTCCCGTTCTCCGTAAAAGTCCAGGGTACCATCGACCGTGGCCCACCCTGTATAACATCATATTCTATCCAATCACTTTATGAACAACTGTTAGATATCATAATCTCTATCAGTCTATGGCTTATAGATAGCAAAGAGCCTAGACCGATGTTTCTGGTAAGTTTCACGAGAAACTTACCAAAACTTACGTTCAGTTCTCAATTAACCAATTTCTCTCTCATATTTAAAAAGCTGATTAACGAAATTTGGGTTTCACAAAGCTTTTCTATTATATCAAAACCCGAGATTCTTAGATAAGAAAACCTTGGTCAAAACCGTCGATTAATCGGAACAATTCGACAAGTGACAACCTCGTATACACACAGTATAATCATATTATTTTACTGTGACAGAAGCAGGCACAGAAATGTAGATAATAATTATTAGAATATTAGGTTAGCCACAGCCTATGTCTATGGTTTTTAATATGATATATGACCTATTTCGAGTTGTTGGAATTTCAGGTGGATTTGCACATTTCACATGAGAGCTTACATTTTGAACTAATCATTCATCAAGAGATTGATATTTGATTACTAGATATTCTCAAGTTTACCATATTAACTTATTCCGTTTTAAGATGGTAATATAACCAATCAATTTTGAAACAAGCGAGATTAAATTGCAATGCATAAAAATAAAATATTATATGAGACATGGAAGTTACTAGCTAATACTTTTTCTATAAGTATTAACTTTTAGATAAATACTCAGTATATGCCAGAACACAATCATCTGTGATTCTAGTCCAGGTCCGGATAAGAGCAGTTAAATTCCTAGAATTTTCATTATATTTTTTTTTTCATTATTTTACATTCAATGAAGGATATCCCGAAAAAGTTTTGGGAGAAATGAGGAAGAATAGTTTATTTTTCTTAAATGCTTGAATATTCTCAAAATGTCTCAAAATAACCTTCATCTGCTTTCATTATGCTAATTCCTCATGAACCAGCCAGTCTATATCTAAGAAACCACTGGAAGTAGGGAAAAACTGTTAATTCTAGATTATGTGTCATAGTTATAGAAAACTTCACACCAAAATTCATTGCATTCTGATTAACCATGTCAAAGCTACGAGGGGAAATATTTTGTTTTTCAAATTTCAATAGCCTGTATCTTTTTTCCTGTGCCGAAGTTGGAAAAATGGTAAATGAAAAAAATGTTTTATTTGAAGAGAGGAATATTTGGTATTTAGGTTGGGAAAGGATTAATAATCGAATGCTAAATGTTAGTTCCTGACGAGAAAATAACCCACCCCTGCGCGAGACTTTTATAATAAATTATGTTTTCCCTCAATTCTATATTCTAAAGTTCAAAAACTACTCTGAAGATGATATTCAATTCAGTTCTACACTCCGATCGATATTCTTAATGAACTCACAAAATAATAATTAGTTTAATCCTGAAAATAAATGGGATGTCTGAAAGCAGAAAGGATATTGGGGAACTTCAGAGTTATTAATTGTTTCGGAGTAACTGCCATGAATAGGGGTGCTTTCTTTATTACTAGTTAGTATTATTGTTAGTCATTATGTTGAGTACGCCCGACTTCTTTTGATTAGTTGAAAGGAGGACGTAACACCATGTGGCGCCAATCCGGGCAAAATGAGTGCCCCTTTGAATCTCTCAGAATGAATGAAATAATCCCTCCAAATGAACCCTAGAAACTTCAGTATGGACTGTATCCGTTTTATCTTTGTAAATGCCACCGACTAGCAAATAGAAACAATTCAGTAGATAAAACAGCTAGTCGAATAAACAAAGCACATGCAACAGAAGCGATATTATTTCCTGTTCTAAATAATATATTAATTTTGGTTTTCTTGTCTCATAAAATGAACCTTTATAACATCCCCTGAAATTTTTACAGCTTGTGAAGAACAGTACGTAGAATTTAATTAGTTGGAAAACCACTGTGCTTTGTCGTGCTTGTTCAATTTTATAGCCAGATCGTTCATCCAAGCAGGTACTGAACTCGCCCAAAGCAACTGGGCTTCAAGGAAAAAATATAATATATTCACAATACTCCCAACAACGTAGATCCGATCGAGTTTAAAACAAGCCCTGTGGACAGGAGCTTTCTGGCGCTCTAGTTCAAACAGTATTGGTTTCTCAGAGTTGGGAATTAAATCAATGTATTCTTAAGATAGAACTGCATCATAAAGGAAATTCAAATCAAATAATAGTTCATTTATCAAGATTAAATGAGCAATCTGAGAATGAGAAGTGCACCATGGAAGAAATCAAATTGAAATAGCTGAAATGAATCTGACTCTCTCTCTTATAGAACAGGATGACATGTACGAGTATGAACACAGAGCATATAATAAAGCTTAGATAGAATAATTATATTTTAATTTTAAAATCTCCAGTTTTCAAGGTATATCGAACGGAGCTCGTGTCTAATTAAATCGAGGTCGCTGATCACGAATATGCAATTAGTTTTTCCCTAAGTGGCGTACTTTATGAAAATTTTCACTTTGAGTGAAAAAATGGACGAAAATAGGTCAATTTTGGAAGTTCACACCGCCCAAAAAAATCGGAGTAAGGTGTTGTTGATTTTTGCCGTCATATATGGATCCTTTATCTACTGAATAATCCAAACAGAAAATGTCCAGGCCGTACTATTCGGAAATTATGATTTTTTTCCCAAGGGTCTGTTTTTCGGAAAACTCATTTCGCGGTATTTCCGCGGAAAATTCTCTAATGAAAAATCCGATCATATATTCGTAATCTACGGCCCCGAATTAGTAAATGACGTAATTTGCATCGAAATCGGAGACCAGTCGAATTTTGGCAATTTTTTAATACATTAATTAGCCTTAAAAAAATCCCATTTTTCGAGAAAAATTTTTTGACGCAAAACTATGAAACGGGTACTTATTCTTATAGATTCGGGGCCGTAGATTCCGAATCTATCATCAGATATTTATTACAAAAATTTTCCGAGAAAATATCGCGGAAAGAATTTTCCGAAAAATAGACCCTCGGGAAAAAAATCATAATTTCCGAAGCGTACGACCTGTACATTTATTGTTCGGATTATTCGATAGATAAAGGATCCAACTATGACGTAAAAAATCAGCAACACCCTACTCCGATTTTTTTGGGTGGTGGAAAGTTCGAAAATTGACCTATTTTCGTCAATTTTATCACTTTAAGTAAAAATTTTCCCAAAGTACGCCACTTAGGGAAAAACTAATTGCATATTCGTGATCAGCGACCTCGATTTAATTAGACACGAGCTCCGTATCGATATACCATGAAAAAATTTTTTTGGGTCGGCACTTAGAAATATTTTTGACCCGGAATCGGAGGAAAATTCTTCTTTCCCGTCCCAAATCTATGATTTTCACATCTCAATAACCAAATTTTCCCCGATTATTGGTCGGTGGACGACGTTTAGATTTATGTATCTATTTTTTCTGTATCTCTATCCGTTCGGAAAATATTAGGTAATGAGCGAATCCGTCAAACGCCGAAAAGTTTTCTCTAGTATCCAACACATACAAAAATCTACAATTTTCCGATTAGGTCGAGATACGGAAAAACTAATTCCAGATTCGGAATCTACGCCCTCGATTTAGTGAATAGCCAAAGCCGTGGCGATCTAATCGGAAAATTCTAGATATTTGTATGGGTTAGAATCTAGACAAAGGACTCACAGCTCTGGCAATGTGTTAGTTGTTGTATGCATTTTATCAATATTTCACAGGAAATAGGTCATAAATACTTCTACAAGGGTTGAAGTATTACGAGATATTTTACTTGCAATTATCTTTTCGTGGAAAATATTAATTTCAAGGGTGAGACCACCCATGCAAAAATAAACCAGTTAACCCAAAACATTTAAGTTTTACAAGCGAGCTGCTTTGTTTAGAAATACAAATGAGCGCTTCCCAACATGTGAAGTCATGGGACGCAACAGTGGTGATATCTCGAAAACCAGCGGACTTTTACGGAGGTCATGTTGATGCTATCTGATAGACCTAATGCCAATCTATCTCCAGTGTCACTTTCGCGTGGTATTTTTGGGACACCCTGTATAGTTGGAATTGCGCAAATAATTATTTTTTTATAATCCAAGCTGTCTTGGACGAGTTTAATCATTCTTGCGTTGAAAATTAAAGTTTGAAACCTCACATAAGAAATAATCAGATGTATGCAAATGCAATAAAAAATTAAGCTGATACTAATTGAACAAACAGATGTGAATAACTGTCCAATATTAATCAACTACTTTTGGTTTAAAAATTGATAATTTTTCTTGAATAAATATGCGGAAAGTTGGATGGAAAAATAATGAACTTTCGCTTGCACCATTTTCCTCGTAAAATAGATAGCTCAATTCATCCAGACACCATAAAGATTCCTCTCTGCTTCGTACGATATTTTTCATAAATGAATTTGCGTGAAGAGCCTGATCTGCAGTTTGTCCGCATAGAAATTGGAGAAAAATAGCTATTCATCTCCGCAACCATCAATTTTTTGCCTGCGCCGACTATAGAAGGACTGTAATTGAATATTGATCAGAAAGAGCCGTCGTCAAGGGAACAACAACAAAGTGCTTACCACGTGATTTACTCCGTACAAGCAATTACATGGTCTTGTTTTTCTTTTCAGCGAAATATTCGCTATTAATTATATCCCCGAACAGAGATAGGCGCTTTTCTATTTGAGCCTGCTCTCATCTATTTTCCTGTATATGCGAATTCTGATTCGTTTCGTGAACAGTTTCAATGGGTCTTTTGAAGTTGTTTGAATTAGTAGGATGATGGGTAAAAGCAACGTCATGTGAATAATTGCATATAGGAAAAAAGTGGAACGGAAAATTAGTCTTTTAGAGAGCAGATTTTCGCATTTTTTTCCTGCGACGATTATGTGCTCATTCGGACTGAAACTGTAAAATGTTCGATTTTCAGCCGGTTACACTCGACCGGTACAGGAAACGGACAAAAAGAATTAAATAAAAATCTCTTCAAAAGAGGTTTTTGTTCCTAATTCGATTCAGATGGAAGCTCATAAAAAATGGTGTTTGCTCTTTGTTATTTGAATCGGTGAGACATGCAAGGGTTCAGAGGAAGGCATTCACTTCAAAGGTTGAAATTGTCAGCGAGCAACCTGTTAATTAATAAGTCTATTTAGTGCCTTTTCGAAAATCTTGGAGAAGGTTCTTGCAAAGTGTTTGCTTAATGTCTCCAGAAAGTTTGAGGTAATTTCTAGTCGTCAACTTGGTTTATCGAGTTTAAATCTAGACCTTGGCTGTAAAATAAAGTAATACTTGTTTGAAATCACACTTAAGATCAATGTGCAGAAATTCAGGACGGAAATCCAAATATTTGTTTCTATTTTTGATTATAACTCTTTGAAAAAATTGAATAATTATAGAATAATGTGAACTATAGCTAATTGATAATAATTAAAATCACCGTGTGTCTTTTAGTTATTAACAAGAAGCGACAGTTCACCTTATCCACTAATTTGTGCACAAAATCGAACGTTTTCATGTCGCAATGGGGTCATATAGGTAGTCTGCCTTGCATTCCCCCCCTCATGCGGCAAAAGAATGAACGTCATTGTCACTGAGCACCTTTCAAGGTTCCCGCATCGCAGAGGGTTGCAAGGATTTCCCTAGGTGGCGCTGGTGAGCAATAGGGTTTAATTTCCTAGAGCTCCTTCGTTTGTCATTCAGTGTGCTAAGTTACATTGATGATTGGTAATAACCATGAAACCGGTACGTATGTACCCCGAATGACGCTTTCCTCATTAGGGGCATTGAGCGATGAGGTGAACCACCCGGATCACGAGGCAATATTTGTTGATGGTTGAAATCGATGAATATTTCACCTTGTGTCTTTGAATAATTACCTAACGGAATTTTTTTTAGTGACACTTGTCACTATAGTATAAATATGATTGTAAATTAGAATTTTTGTTGCAACAAAAATTCGACATTTGTCGAACTTTCACAAATCTGTGGTCATAGAAAATAATAAGTCGCATTTCGCCGGGATTTGTATAATTTTTTGCGCGCATTTTCTGGGGAACATCGCGTTATCGTTTTGCCTGAATGTAACTTTCGATTCGACTAGGTTCAACTCACCGATGAAGAATTGGAGGTCAAATTTGATTCTGTCTGGCCGTCCGTTGCCACGATATTTTGAGAACGGAATAACATAGTGACTTTTCAGGGTAGGTGGCACATCCCAATACGACGCACAAATTAATGGGCACAATCGGCCCAATGGTTTCCGAGTAAAAATTTTGTTTTCAACCAATACTAATCCGATCGAATTGAAATTTGGTGAGTGGTTGTAGAATACCAATTTATGGACGTGTGTGAAATTTTGTGAGAATCGTCGCTAGCAAATTTCAAAAAAATTATTAATAATTTTTATTTATGTCACGATAACCTGAGAACGGAAACAGATAGCGACTTTTCAGGTTAGGTTGTGTATCTGAATGCGACATTTAAGTTTGTTTGTAGTCGACCAAACGGTTTTGGAGTTGTACCCATCTGAATCTTGGTTGTTATTTCCTCAATAACTCAAACAATACAAAAGCGATCCAATTAAAGCATGGTTATTATTTGAAGAATGCCAACGCAAAAATTCTTGCAAAATTTTGTATCGCTAGAAAATTTTTAAAAAATCATTTGAAATCATTGAAAAAAATTTTATATATCAGAAACTATTCATCCGACATCGCTGAAATTTTACGAGAGCCTTCAGAACCTAACTCTTCTACCAAGTTCGATGTTTGAACACGATCGGATCTATATTGTGTGAGTTCAGTAACTGGATGGGTGACCGTTGCCTCGATAACTTTCGAACGAAAGGAGATAGGGACTTGCAATTTTCAGGGGAAGGTTATGTTCGTTTTTCAGCATGATCAGTCTAATGGTAGAAAGAATACACTCTGCTTGAATCCAACTAACTTCCCAAGTAATTCCTGTCGCTATACAGGGTGAGTCTTTGACCACTGCATTAATTTTAACCAAAGATTCCTCTCATCAAATGAAATACTTTTTTATTTAACATTTTTTCAAATTCAGCTCAGGTAAAAAGATACAGGCTGTTGAAATTTCGAAAAAAAATTAGTTTTTATTTTGTAGCTTTGACATCCTTTTTTCGAATAAAATGAATGTTGGCGTAAAGTTTCCTATAACTTTGATACATATTTTCCAAATATTAGTTATTTTCTACTTCTACTGGTTTTCTAGTTATGGACCCGTGGATTCATAAAACTAAACGGAATTAGCATAAAGAAAGCATATAAAGTTTTTCTTGAGTCATTTCAAGAATATTCCACCGTTTTAGAACATTATATTATTCCTCATAATTTCTCCTTAAACGTACCGTTTTCGAGATATTCTTCATTGAATGTTTTAAAATGGAAAACTCCAGAAATTTCACTACTTTTATGGATCCGTCCCTGAGCATTGGAATTCCGAATCAAGCTGTAAACCACGTTACCATGCCTTATTCTCGTCCGCCAACAATGTCATAGATAATTTATATGCGGGAGTGTATTAGCACATTGTGAAATCTTTAAACGCTTGTAACTTTTTACCTGAGCTGAATCTGGAAAAATGGTAAATGAAAATGGTGTTTCTTTTGATGAGAGGAATCTTTGGTTAAAATTAATGCAGTGGTCAAAGACTCACTCTGTATATTACCTATATATGAAATCTGGAGCGTTTCATTTAGACAAATTGTCGAACAAAATCAATTATTGTTTCTTACAGAAAAATCGATTATCTGTTTCCATTTAGCTCCGCGAAAATGGTTGAGCCAACTTTTTTCATTTCAGTAATGAGAGCACATTTACAGCGAAACTGTGAGAATTCTATCTACCATGTAAAATCTAAAAGGTTTTTCCTTTGTACTCTTCCATCTCGGCGAAATGAGACTGATAGAGCAATAAGGAATCCCAGAGACATTCATATGCTACTTCTTTATTTCTGTTGGAACTTTCCTATTTTATATAAAGGCACATCTCTCTTCCACGAGGAGAACTCTTTTTATTTTAGTGTGCAATATTTAAAACTGGCAGGCTTTCGCAATATCAGCCGACACTAGGAAGCTTTCAGTGAAATTATTGTTTCTGAAGGAATCCAATAAAAAGGGAAATATTTTCATTGTGTTTTTCCCTCTTTGATGAAATTCGTATATGTTAACCCTCTGCGATAGGGCGAAATATGAAACTGTTGTTTGCGAAATTCAATAGTTCGGGAATTCCTATAATTCTCCAATTCGAAATAGGAATTCTATTTCGCATTCGAGGATTTTAATGACCATGAAGTGATCTTTGATCTCTATGAACAATCAGAATTATGATAATGGCTAATGATCTCAGCAGTTGATGCTGTCAACTCGAAGTGAAGAAAAAATAATTTTATAGCTATTCATGGAGAAAGTAGCTTTCCCCCACAATTACACAAAGACACTCCGCCAAGTTCTCAAATATGGACACTCCTCGATGAATGTACAGAGTGTATATGAGTATTTGCGAAAACATTTAGGGGTTGATTACTTGTCAAAACCTAGGGTGGGTCTTTCATATAAACTCTTCTTCATTGAGCCCCCTCTGCTTAGTTACAGCCCCCTAAAGATGGCGCCCGAAAGGTAGTTTTACCAAATAAAAATACTGACAAGAATTAATGAATTTTTGGTGGTGTTCCTCGATGATTGAAAGTTGTAGAAAAGCGACCTCTAAACCTTGTTTCGCGAAAAAAAAAAATTCCATACTCATATTTTACAATAAAATAATTAATTTTGGATAGCTTGATCCATTCTTAACGACTGAGGTCTCTAGTTTTCTTTGTGAAATTTTTTTTTCAAAATTACGGAAAAAAATTGGTTCGAGCACTGACGTGAAGTCAGGAGCTTTTGCGCGTATGTCCTATAATCCATTCTCCTGTATTGGACACTCTTAATCGAATTTACCATGGTGAATTCTATTGTCCGTTCTCCTGTATTGGACACTTAATCGAATTAACCATGGGAAATTCGATTAAGGGTGTCCAATACAAGAGAATGGATAATTAACATACGCGCAAAAGCTCCTGCATTCACGTCAGTGCTTGAACCAATTTTTTTTTCGTAATTTTGAAAAATTTTCGAGGGTTACGGTTCTCACAAATTTTTCTTTGTAATTTTGAAAAATGTTCTAGGGGTACGGTTCTCACGAAATTCTACACACTCCTTTATGTCAATATTCTACAACTAGTTACCAAGCTTCAATTCAATCGAGTCTATATTTTTTTAATTATCGAGGAAATAATATTCCAGGTGGGTATAACTCCGAAACCGATGGACCGATTATGCCCAAAAACAAACTCATCTCTCCCATTGGGATGTGCAAACTACCCTGAAAATTGCAAGTCCCTATCTCCTTTCGTTCGAAAGTTATCAAGCCAACGGTCACCCATCCAAGCTACTGAACTCACACAAGGCTGCTCAGATCTCCAACAATATAGGTCCGATCGTGTTCAAACTTGGAACTTGGCAGTAGAGCTACGTTTTGAAGGTTCTCGCAAAATTTCAGGGATGTCGGACAAATAGTTTCTGATATATAGAATTTTTTTCAATGATTTTCAAAAATTTTTCGAGTCATATGATCCTCATGGAATTTCGCAAGAATTATTGCGTTGGCATTCTACAACTGACAACCGTGTTTGAATTGGATCGGTTTCATATTTTTCGAGTTATTGAGGAAATAACAACCAAATTTCAGATGGGTATAACTCCAAAACCGTTTGGCCGATTATACCTATAAACGAAATCAAATATCCCATTCAGATGCACAACCTTACCCGAAAATTTCAAGTCGCTATCTCTTTCCGTTCTCAGGTTATGGTGACATAAATAATATTTTTTGATAAGTTTTTTAAAATTTTCTAGTAATCGTATCCTCACAAAATTTTACAAGCGTGCTAAGTTTTGCATTCTGCAACTACTCACCAAGTTTCAATTCGATCGGACTTGTATTGGTTGAAAACAAAATTATTTTCTCGGAAACCGTTGGGCCGATTATGCCCATTAACGAACTTTTCCGTCGTATTGGGATTCGCTACCTACCCTGAAAATTTCAATTCGCTATCTCTTTCCATTCTGAAGTTATCGTGGCAACGGACGGCCGACTGGCCGGACAGAATTAAATTTGCCTCGAATTCTTGATCAGGGAGTCGAACCCAATCGCTTGAGACCATTTTCGGCGAAAAATTCGAAAATTACAGACATTTGGGCAAAATTATAACGCGATGTTCCCCAGAACATACGCGCAAAACAATATAATAATGAAAAATGGCGATATCGTAGTTAATATTTGAAGCGTGAAATCATATGCCACGATTCACTCGATTTTAATCGAGAAACGAGTCCCGCAGAGCTCAGAAGACAGTATCTTCCCAATAGCCATGAACGCTGTTTAGCGTTTTCAAAAATAATAATGAAAAATTGGCGTATGTTCTATTGTCCATTCTTCTGTACCACTAGAAAATTTCAAAAAAAATCACGAAAAAAAAAATTGGTTCAAGCACTGACGTGAAGTCAGAAGCTTTTGCGCGTATGTTCTATTGTCCATTCTTCTGTATTGGACACCCTTAATCGAATTTACCATGGTAAATTATGTTGTCCATTCTCCCGTATTGGACACTTAATTCGAATTTACCATGGTAAATTCGAAGTGTCCAATACGGGAGAATGGACAACATAATTTACCATGGTAAATTCGATTAAGGGTGTCCAATACAGAAGAATGGACAATAGAACATACGCGCAAAAGCTTCTGACTTCACGTCAGTGCTTGAACCAATTTTTTTTTTCGTGATTTTTTTTGAAATTTTCTAGTGGTACGGTTATTAAAATTTTTTTGTTCGTCATTTTTTTCGAATTTTCTAGTGGTACGGTTCTTACAAAATTTTGAACACGTCTTTATGTTGCTTTTCTACTACTAGTTACCAAGCTTCAATTCGATCGAATATTTATTTTTTCAGTTATCAAGAAAATAATATTCCAGGTGGGTATAACTCAGAAACCGTTAGACCGATTATGCCCAAAAACGAACTCAACTCTCCCTTTCGGATACGCAACCTACCCTGTAAATTGCAAGTCCCTATCTCCTTTCGTTCGAAAGTTATCGAGGCAACGGTCACCCATCTACTGAATTCACACAAGAATGCTCCAATCTCCAACAATATTCAACCGATCGTATTAAAACTTGAAACTTAGTGGTAGAGTTAGGTTATGAAGGCTATTGCAAAATTTCATCAATTTCTAACGATTAGTTACTGGTATATAGAATTTTTTTTTTTTATTTTCAATGATTTATTAAAAATTTTCTACAAATGCTATCCTCACCAAATTTTGCATCCACTTCCGCGTTGGCATTCTACAACTAACAACCATGTTTGAATTCAATCGGTTCAGTACTTTTCGAGTTAATGAGGAACAAAAACCACGAAATTTCAGAAAATTTCAGATGGCTATAACTCTAAAACCGTTTGGCCGATTATGCTCATAAACAAACTGAAATGTCGCGTTCTGGTGCTCATCCTAACCTGAAAATTTCAAGCCGCTATCTCATTCCGTTATCAAGTTATCGTGACAACAAAAATATTTTTTAATAATTTTTTTAAAATTTTCTAGCCATATGATTCGCACAAAATTTCACAAACGTGCTAAGGCTAATATTCTACAACTACTCACCAAGTTTCAATTCGATCGGATTTATACTGGTTTAAAACAAAATTATTACTCTGAAACCGCTGGGCTGATTATGCCCATTAACGAACTTGTCCGTCGTATTGGGATGCGCCACCTACCCTGAAAATTTCAAGTCGCTAGCTCTTTTCGTTCTCAAGTTATCGTGGCAACGGCCGGACGGCCGGCCGGACAGAATCAAATTTGACCTCGAATTCTTCATTGTGGAGTCGAACTTAATTGTTTGAGACCATTTTTTTCAAAAAATTCGGAAGTTACAGACATTTGGGCAAAACTATAACGCGATGTTCCCCAGAACATACGCGCAAAAATGGTAATAACAGCGGTATCAACGTGAACATTATACTAATTTCTCTATTTCAGTATCCTAATGAGTTCATTAGAGCACTTAAAACAGCGCTGTAATGAACTAATTCCCGCATTATTTCTAGTTATATGTATTTTTCGTTGTGCGGTAGTCAGCACTGACATCCGATCCTATCAAATTTCAACACACGTCAATTATTGTCAATATAAGATAATCTGGATGAGGTGAAAAAATTGTTGAGAGAAAAGGTTTTATTTTCATACAAAAATAAGGTACTAGAGATGTCCTTCTTGCTAATTTTGAATCATTCATGATGTTAGGAAACTATTTAATCTTATCTCCATGCTCTACGTACAATTCAAATTCCATGATCTGTCAACTTTCGTAACAGTCACACCAACTGCCAAGATACAATACAAAAGTCACTAGGAGGTATAATCCTAATTTTTTATTAAATTTCAACAGTATTTTTACAAAACTAGCCTGAAATAGAGAAAATATCGTCTAATACTCGTTGCAGAAGGCAATTCCAACACTCATGCGTACGAATTTCGCATTCGTGTTTAAATATCAGCCCATTCTGCAACTTGTTTTAGAATATACTATTCTGTCCCCCTAAAAACTTAGAGCCGCTTAGACGGACAGAAGTCAGGGATTCCCTTGATTTTGTGCGATTTTGTTAATGATATAAATTTCCATCAGTTTTTATTGGAATTGTTGGATGTTCCAACTGTGCAATTAGGGCTTGCTGTTGATGAACTCATTACCTACTCCACTCCCGCCTCATTACCAAGGATCCAGAACAAAACTTTCAAATGGAATGACTGAGTGCATCCTTCCAGAGCACACTTGACGAACATTGACATAAAATGTATCTACGTCAAGATGAAGATCCAACACACATTCCCATCCAAGGTTCTCCGAGAATATCGCAGTTAATTTTCCATCTAGAATATGCAAGTACTCGAAATTTCGTCCTCCGTCCATGACATTGAGTATGCATGACGATATAGTTTACGAGAACCGAATTACCGCCCTCTCATGATATAATTTCACCGTGAAAGAGGCATTCTCCCGGATATCTCCTCTATGCATTCGTCCCCCTTTCATCAGGGAGTTTTCCCGCAGAGAAAAATAGATTTCTCGAGAAGAAAATTCCATCGTGCCTCTTCTGTCGGAAATATCTCGGTGAAATATGTTTTCCATTAGGAGCTCACATTAAAGAATAGATGAAAAAAAGTTTCTGAGGGTCGTTCATATTATTTATTCGGCTTATTCATTTAAGTCTTATGGGACGTGAGACGCGAAACTTTTCCAGTTTAAATTTGTTTCCAAAGTTTCTTTGAAAAGACCAGGGCACGAATATTGTTAGGCTGTTTCACGAGATGTTTCGAGCAGATTTTGATCTCGAAAATCTTGTTTGCTGAAAGTTGCGAATATTCTGGTCGTCTATTTCTTGTTGTGTATATTTTCCCTATATTGATTTCATCCTGAGAACTCCTGGAATCATTTCCAGGGATTTGATTCTGTATAGTCGATTAATTCGGGAATATTTATTGGAGGGAACATTCTAAACGACAACATCAAAAGTCTCGTCCAAATCGTCCAATAGTCTCAAGACTGGGGAAATTTGGAGGGGAAAAATTCGAAAAATTATACTGCCCAAATCAGTAACAGACTTTAATAAATTTTCTTTGATGGTATATTTATTTTAGATTTAGTTTTCCAGTGAAGCGTTAATTTTATATTTTCGTATGAATCAGGCTTTTGCCTTTGGCTTTTAGTAAATTCTAGGTTCCTGTGAAGCACTGTTCTATACAGGACAAAGGTTATAAAAGGACGTTTTTGGCGATCTAGTTCCTCGGAACAGAGTGCTTATCAATTTGCCCAAATGTCTGTAATTTTCAAATTTTTGGCTGAAAATGGTCTCAAACGAGTTGGTTTGACTCACTGATCAAGAATCGGAGGTCGAAATCGATTCTGTCCGGCCGGTCCGGCCGGCCGGCCGTAGACGCGATAACTGTCGAACAAGGAGTTAGAGGATTGAAATTTGCAAGGTGGGTTTGGAGCGTAAATATCTCAGACAAGTTCGTTAATGGGCGAAATCCATAAAGCGGTTTCGGAGTTATGGCCAATTTTAGTAAAAACATTTTTTATGAATATTTCCGAAACCGATTACTCGATCTATATGAAATTTAGCATCAAATTGTAGAATCATGACCTTTATACGCATATGAAGTTTTGAATTGACTAGGTTACCGCAAAGTGTAAAAAAAAATTTGAAAATTTTAAAAATTTGTTTCTACAATAACTCTCGAACGAAATGAGCAAGGCAGTAACGAAAAAAAAAGTTTTAAGTAACAAATTTCAAATTCAATTTTTATTTAAGATGCAGTTTCACCATAAAAATCCATTGATATAATTTTTAACTCCAACAAGCTTATACTTTCGGAGATATGATTTTTCTAAATTTCAATAATGAATCGTACTTCTATGTTTTCACAGAATGTTATAATTATTCAATCTTTATTATATGATCTGTGTTCATACTCGTACATGTCATCCTGTTCTATAAGGGAGAGTCAAATTCCTTTCAGCTATTTTAATTTGATTTCTTCCATGGTGCAGTTCTTATTCTCAGATTGCTCATTTAATCTTGATAAATAAACTATTATTTGAATTGAATTTCCTTTATGATGCAGTTCTATCATAAGAATACATTGATATAATTCCCAACTCTGAGAAACCAATACTTTCGGAGATATAATTTGTCTGTTTGAACTAGAGCGCCAGAAAGCTCCTGTCCACAGGGCTTGAACCAATTTTTAATTCATTACACTATACCCTATTTTAAGCATTTGAGCCTTACTGCATTTGGATTTTTGGATATCGATAACATTTGATATGAAAATATCTGTTTCAATTGATCTAAATTCGTCCAATATACCATATTTGATTCTCTTTGACCAACGAATGGTTTATATGTCTATATAAATGCATCTCAATGGTTTTCCAACTCCTTCTGAAACTGATGTTTGAGAATTTACAAAATAATTTTTTTTTCGGCAACCGTCCGGGAAGTGCCCACTTCCCGGACGCTTTTTCTTTGAGAAAGAAGCATTTCCCGGCCTAGTCCGGGAAGTACGTACTTCCCGGACTAGGCCGGGAAGAATCACGTCGTTTTGGTCATTGTAAATACATTATGAAAACCTCGTTCGGAACGACGGTATTTGCGGGAACGCGAAGACGAGATTCGAAATTAGTCCGTAGCTGAGCCCTTTTTTCGATTCACTCTTTCGTTTTCCCGGAAGAACGATAGGAAATGTGACTTTTCGGCGAAAATCGACGAACTTCTGACGTTTCACGTATTTCTGTGGCGAATTTTAACGCGGCTCCTTCACGGTCGACGTTTTCGGTCAGAACGAGCGATTAGAAATGTCAAATCGAATTTGAATTTCGAACCGAATCGGTCGAAAACCTTCGAATAGTCTAGAAAAACACGGTTGCCGAAAAAATATTGTACGCAACACGCCCGAAAAAGGTTTTTTTGGACTCATAGACTTCCAGGACTCGCTTACGCTCGTCCTAGAATTTTGTCTATTCGTCCAAAAAAACCCTATTTTCCGGACTTGTTACGTAAATTACTATTTTAGGTATTAAATATGGATTTAAAATCATCATTAATTGAGCTTTAATTGGATTAGATCAGTATATTGCGAGTTATTTGGAAACAAAAATTCAGTTGGCTTTAAGTCCGAAACCACCTATTATCGAACCCAGAGGTGCATTTGGACTCCAAACATACCCTGAAAACTCTCTAACTCATTACGTTCGAGCGTACTCCTGCTGATGGCCGGACAGAATCAAATTTGACCTCGGATTCTTCATCATTGAGTTGAAACTAATCGTTTCAGATCATTCTCGGCCAAAAATTCGTAAATTACAGACATTGAGCAAACTGATAGGCACTCTGTTCTGGTGCACGCGCGCCAAAAATCAACAGATAGAGAATTCATGCATTTTGATCAGAATTGAATAAACTATTAAAAATAAAGCTCTGCTTTCTTCAGAATGTGGTCAAATGTATTTTCTGCGTGAAATTAACCAAAACTGTAGTTATAGGGGAAAAATGAAGACCTCTTGGTCTCTAACCAACACCAGACAACAAATGAGAGATTCTCCGACGACTTCAGTATTATCAGAAAAGAAAAAACTGAATAACCCACAATCTAGATAAACGGCTGCCATAATTATTATTCAAACACCAAATTATTTCTCACCACCACGTTATTACCGCAGCACAAGATCTCCAATAAATTAAACCAAAATTATACCTTTTAAACACATCGTTTCAAACATCTTAATAAAAATCTCTCATAAACGGGTTAGCTCTACGCTCTTGTGGTGTGAGAATATTAATTTATTTCGTGAACGCCTGTAGATAAGCAGCCGTTCGGGGTGTGTAGACGAGTAACTCATGTTCACAAATAAATATACAGCGGGGTTGAGGCTGAATTTATTCGCTATCGCATTACAAGAGTCATTTATTTTTAATTGAGTGTATCTAGGAAACAAATAATCAGATACGGTACTGTATTCTTGTGAAATTATGGGAGAGAATTCATTATGGGTTGCAATGATGCTGCAGGTGGTCCCTAACGTGAATAAGTGTATATTCTATTCTCATTTTTCAGTGGTGAAATAGCGAGATGGGTGGTTGCGTCTCGACAAATGAAAACGTTATCGCTATAATATTTCGATTTGAAAAATCGTTCTGGCAATTTCTTTCGCTTTGCGATTTTCGTGTTGAAGAATGCTGTAAATTTAAACAGTAATTATTTATTCCCTCACATAATAGGATTCTGAACAATAATTTTGAATCGCGCTCCAATTAAGTCTGTCAATTGTTTGACGCAGACATACATTATCTTGGTTACTGAACATATTTATGAAAATCCCGAAACACGTCAAATTCAAATTTCAAATTGTCTTTCTTCGTAGTAAAATGCGAACCCTTCCTTCAAACCCCTTCGAAAGACAGGTACAACACCTATTTTTTCAAATAGTAAGTATGGTTTGTGATACATCCTTTGAAAGGTCGCATCATTCTCAATTCAGAAATATTATCACTATCATGTTTATTGCTAAACTCAGAATAGAATTAAATGAAATCATGTTTTTACCGAAATTCATTAAATTATTTCCTCATAATCCCAAATCTTATTACAATAATACCAAACTTATTTACTTTCAAGATGTGATTGTTTTGCGCTGATAAGTTGTAGTTAATAAATTGTCCAATTTGTGTTTGAATTTCATTAACTTCAATTTTGAATAATGGTTCGATTAACGGAAATGAACAAAATAACAATTTTACAAATGATTGGTTACGGAAATGGCACCCGAATATAAAAAGAAGTAAGTTACTTGTTTCATGAGAAATTTCCGAATTTACCGCCTATAACCCACAGGACAATAAGTGAAATAGAGAAACCTATATATTGTATATATATTGTATATCCTGATCAAGGAAATCCTCAAGTTCCACGGAATACGATATGGTTCCAACAGGATAGAGCACCACCACATTACCAACGCAATGTCCGACAGTACCTCGACGCAATATTTCCAAATCGGTGGAGAGGAAGGCGAGGAACGATCGAATGGCCACCGCGATTCCCTGATAATAACCCATTATATTTCTTTTTCTGGCGATATGTGTACAAAACTAGACCCGTTGGTTTGAATGACCTAAAAAATCGAATAACGCTTGCGATTAGGTCGATCACTCCTAAGATGTTGAATAATGTTGGAAGACATTTTTATTTGAGGTTAAGATGTTACCAAGTCGTTTGCGGTGAACACTTTGAACATCTACTTCATTAACATTCATATTTGTTTTGTCTCATTTTGTATTACACTAATTTCAGTTCTTGATATTATACCATATTTCGCTAACCACTTGATCCACTTGGTTTAGGAATTCTGGAGCAGTATATCTGGTCTCAGAAATGCTCAGTCAATAATTATTGCCCCGTCAGTTTTGGAATTATACCTATCTGAAATTCTGTTGTCATTTACTCAATAACTCAAAAAATACGAAACCGATCCGAATCAAACATGGTATGTAGTTAGTTGTAGAATGCCAGAAGGCAATTTTTGCGAAAATTCGTTTGGATCATATCACTAGAAAATTTTAAAAACTATTCGTCCTACATCGCTGAAATTGTACGAGCCTTCAAAACCTAACTCTACAGCCAATTTTCAAATTTGGGCACCATCGGATCTACACTGCGCAAAAAAATTAACGCACATTCTGAAAATCTCAATTTTAATGAAAGTTAACTCTACATTGACTTTATAACTTATTTTTCATGTTCTCTCGGGAAGGTTTTGAACGAAACAAGACACATTAAATGGAAGAAAAATTCAGGATTTCACCGAATCTTATGTGAAAGAAGAGAAATAAACAATTTTCAAAATACTGGAATGCTGATAAGTGATTTAATACTTGGTATTTCCACCCCTTGCGTTAATTACAGCTCGGCAACGACGGTTCATACTCAAAATGAGTGATCCTAAAATGTTCTGATCTAATCCTTCCCAGATTTCTCTGAGTTGGATTCCTAAGTCATTAAGAGTAGCTGGATGATTTTCTGAACTTCTCAGCCTTCTATTGAGGTTGTCCCAAACCTGCTCAATCGGACTGAGATCTGGACTTCTTGCTGGCCATTCCATTCGAGAGACTTCAACCTCTTCAAGGTACTCCTGAACGATGCGCGCACGATGGGGTCTGGCATTATCGTCCATAAAAATGAAATTTTCACCAATGTATGGGGCAAATGGCACTACATGCTCTTCAAGAATGTTCCTTATATAACCATCAGCATTCATAGCTCCATTATCAACGACCACTAGGTCTGTGCGAGCAGTCAAAGATATTCCACCCCATACCATAATCGATCCTCCCCCGAAACCAGAAGTATTAAGGAAATTGCGCTGAGCATATCTTTCATGTGGACGTCTGTATACAAGGGAACGTCGATCACAATGGTAGAGGCAGAATCTAGACTCATCTGTGAAGAGAACTCTTTCCCAATCAGCCTCTTCCCAATGGATATGCTCTATCGCAAAATCCAAACGCGCCCTTCGATGGGCTGGGGTAAGAGCAGGGCCTCTTGCCGTGACACGAGGCCTTAAATCATATTCTCTGAGGCGATTTCTTATTGTCTAAGTGCTAATTTGCACCCCATAAGTTTGCTCAAGCTGATTTTGAAGGAGGCGAGTGGTTGCAAACCGTTGTCTCAACGAAGAAACTCTCAAGTAACGTTCTTGAATGGCAGTTGTTACCCGTGGTCTACCCTGTCCTGGTCTTCGGACATTCATACTTGTCTCCCTGAATCGCTGCAACATTCTGGACACACTTGTATGGGAAACTCCAAACCTTTCTGCAATTCTTGTGTATGTCCACCCTTCTTCTCGCAAAACTACCGCTTGGGCACATTCTTCTTGGGTCAAATTGCGTGTTTCGCATTGCATAGCGATCGAGTGTAGAAAATCAAACGAAAGAAAAACTATTGATCACTAGAATTGATCGAGAACAACTGATTTCAGAATGGAGGCAATACATTCAAAATCTGATAATCTCATCTTTTTTTATTCCTGCTGGGAAAAAACATCTGTATTGAAGAAAAACGTTGAAAGTGGATAACATATGCATGCATAATTCTGATAAAAATAATTATCATTGAGAACACCTTCAGTTGTAGAATAAATTTGAGATTTCCATAATGTGCGTTAATTTTTTTGCGCAGTGTATATATTGTTGGAGATCCGAGCAGCCTTGGAAGAGTTCAGTAGCTGGATGGGTTGATTACGCGTCCGAATGGGACAGTTGAGTTCGTTGTTGGGCATAATCGGCCCAATGGTTTCAGAGTCACCCACGAGAATATTGGAATTCAAAAAACACAGATCAGATCGAATTGAAGCTTGGTAACTAGTTGCGGAATACCGACATAAAGACGTATGTGAAATTCTGTGAGGATCTGAAACCACTTGCCCTTTAACGAACTTAACGGGCGCATTTGGACTCAAAATATACCTTGCAAATGTCAACTCTCTTAACTCATTGCGTTTGAGAATAATCGTGCTGACGCCGGCCTGACATAATTCAGTTTGACCTCAGATTCTTCATGAGTGAATCGAAACTAATCGTTTTAGATCATTTTCTGCCAAAAATTCGAAAATTGTAGACATTTGGCAAATTGATAGTAGGAACTTTGTTCAGGTGAATAAGCACACCAAAAATTATTTCACATCTCTCAGATATTTCTATTCTGTATGGTCATCTGGAAATAAGAGTAGGGTAGACTGGGTACGGTTGTGCCAGGGTACGGTAGTGACAGTCGTCATAACAGTGAAACTATACGGAATACGGGGAAGGGTGCAAGGGGAGAGAGAAGCGCCATGCAAGTCTCAACGCATTGTCCAGTATTGCTTCAACCGGCGCGTGACGTGAACGCAAACAGGTTGCCACATTGCTTTTCGACCGTCAAAAGTAAGTTTTTTGATCAATTTCTTTTTATAGTTACTGTTATTCGTATGCAGATAGTCGATGTCCTATATTTTTTTGTTAGAAGTTCGATATTAGTAGTTAATTACGTGTGATTACTTATTACGAAAAGTATTTAGCAAAGTCAAGGCGATCGTTTGAATTCAAAAGTCTATGCTGGGTACGGTTGTGACATGTTTTTTTTTTCTTATTTTTGCTTTCAGATGCCCAGAAAACGCTTGCGGAAGACCGAGTTAATCGTATGTCGTTGTTGCGATATATTCGTAAACGTAATGAAGCCAGTGCGAATCACGATGAAAACAGCATCAGCATGGGATATGTTGCTCATAGTGAAGTATTCTCCAATGAGCAAGAACAGCAGCTATCACAATATATTACTCGTTGCGCTGAAATATACTTCAGTCTTTCTACAAAAAAGGTACGGAAGCTGGCATTTGAACTAACAACTAAATATGATATAAAGCGACCTGCTACTTGGGATGATAATAAGATGGCTGGTGAGGAATGGTTCCGTTCATTCATGAATAGGAACCCATCACTCTCTGTACGGGTAGCTCTGGCTACAAGCCTTCCAAGAGCTACAAGTTTTAATAGAATTAATGTGGAAGCTTTTTATTTCTAACAATAAAAGTTTTTAAAAACAATTTCTGTGTATGTTGATGTTTGTCACTACCGACCCCAACCACTGTCACAACCGTCCTTGGGTTGTGGCCGGTTGTTACACTTTCTCTATTTTTTTTAAATAGATGCTCCACATAGTACAGCGCATTTAGGGGCAACATTTTGGAGTTTTTACGCAGGCAAAAGTACATAGTACGATTAAGGTTACTTTTCTTCATCATAACTAGTATATAAACAAAATTATTAGTGATCAAACCAAAATTGTCACAACCGTACCCAGTCTACCCTACCAATAAGCTATTTATTTCAATCATGAACTGGAGATCCCATCGAGCTCCAATTCAATTTCACCTGATGCTGTCGGAAAAACTGAATGGAATCTTCATTGCAACTCCTCTATTCCAAGGAATTTGATTACGAATTCCTTCATGAATAAATCAACCTATCTTTCCTCATTCTTTCAAATCAAAATTCGCGGAATCCACCGAAATATTTGCTAATCTAACTCCGGGCCTCAAGATCGACCTCCTTCTCCTCCTCATTTCCCGAAATCGACCTAAATAATGTATGTGCATGTCCCTCCAGAGAATTCATTTCATTTGTTCAGGAATGCTTTCATTTTTCTGGAAGTGGACCTCGGAGGATTTCTTGATACAGATTAAAAGAGATTGGATACTATGATATTCCGAATGGTTTTTGTTTGGTTTGAAGTCTAACTCTTCAACGTTTTCATGTTTTCCAATTGACCCGGAAAATTGCGTGTAATGGAGTTCCGTTTTATCTCAGACATAAGACACGACTTGACGGTTGCACTCAAATAAAAAAATATACAGGGTGAGTATTTACGTTGTACCTACAGTAAGTTTAACCATATATTACTGCCGTCAAATGAAACCCTTTTTGGCGGGCTGTTCAGGGAACATAGTGTCTATTAATTCGTCCAAATGTCCGTATTTTTCGAATGTCGAAAATGGTCTCAGTCAGTTGAGTTCGACTGATGAATAATCCGGGGTCAAATTATGTCCGTCCGTCCGGCTGGCCGGTCCGGTCGTCCATTTACACGATAACTCTCGAACGAAATGAGTTAGAGAGTTGAAATTTGCACGGTAGTTTTGGAGTGCAAATAACTCAATTATTTTTGTTAATAGGTAGTAGTTAATAGGTAGTAGTAATAATAGTAATCTTCAATGATACTTGAAAATTAATTCACTCATATTATTCCTATTCCAATTCCAACCTCAATATAAATCACAGCACAGAATACTAATAATCGATAATCGAACTTCGAACTTCATAGCAATGATCTAATAATAAGTAGAAGGAAAGCTTAGAGACAGAGGCATCGACTCCAACATAAGAGTGAGATGCAATGATAGAAATCAGCTGATGTAGGGCGAAACATCGTGTTTTCCATGTGCATTGAATTGTTTTTGACTTATTTAAAGTTTTATAAAGATTAATAGATTATATTGATGATAATGGAGATGGCCTATTAGGCGTCCGGTTGTACGAATATTATAAAAATAAATCATTAAATTTCAAAGGTGAGCTATCTGAATCTCAGGAAATAATAATGTATACACTTTCTAAAATATGACACACGTAAGTAGGTATTTGAAATGAAATCAGGGATTCCTAAAAGCTGATATCAATTCTGCAGAATCGATCATATTTTTATTTGTGTAGATAGGTACATCCTGATTTGAATATAACTTTCACATACATATTATTCTTAAGTGAAATATTTGATTGCTTTCAAAGGATTGTTCAAAACAGTAAGTCTTTAGGCTTTGAATTATTCTTTTGTCCAGAAGAGAATCAAGAACTTGCGAACAAACGCAAGTTATTACTTACATGTTTCTTAATAGAACTCAATCCTTTGACACCTATTAAATGTTTTATGAAATTTTCAATCAAAATAATAATCTATGAACGATGGCATTGTGGCGTTCAGTTTTGATCAGCAATATGGAGGATGGAGGAATCATATCTCTGGTTTAATTGAGTGTTCCTTATCTAGGGGCGGATTGATAAATGTATTGAAATTTCTGGATTTTCCATCAGACTTTATATCATTCAAAAAAATAATAATCTTGAGAACAGTACGTTTTAGGAGAAATGTTGAAGAATACTTCATTTTTCTAAAACGATTGTAGATTCTTATAATAACTTGAGCTAAACTTAATCTTCTTTGTTTATGCTAATTTCTCATAGTTTTTTTTAATTCGCGAGTCTATAACTAGGAAACGAGTGTAAGTAGGAAAAAACTGTTAATTGAAAATTATGTATCATAGTTATAGAAAACTTCACCCCAAAGTTCATTCATTCGGAATATCCATCTCAAAGATAGAAAAGAAAAACTGATATTTTTGGAAATTTCAACAGCCTGTATCTCTTCACCAGGGCCGAATTTGGAAAAATGGTAAATGAAAAAAGTGTCTGTTTGACGAGAGGAATCTTTGGTTGAAATTAATGCACAACTTAAAGACTCACCCTGTATATTAGAGAAAAGGAAAATATAGAATGAGGACATTTTGTTGAGGACCCCTAAAAGATGTCCCTTTCGCATGAAAACAAAACATCACGGGGTAACTCTTCATTTTCCAATCGAATAAACGTCAGTCATTCCAGACGTACGTGTATTTTAAATCAGACAATTTATTTGTTTACCACATCGGACCGAATTATATTTTAATATGTTTGAGTGCCGCCGTTCCGGCCATTTTGCGAATTGTCTCCGGAAAATTTTACAATTTTATTTTCGAGTCAGGGCTGGCACCAGATTCCTGTGCGACAAATTGGATTATCCGAGAAGGTGACGCGAGTGCAGAATAACGCGATTCGGAATGAAATTACATGTATTATGTAGGCAATTGTAGAGAAATTGCTGTGTACATTAAAGATACTTCAGACGGGATATGAACATTTCGAGAAATCGTAAGTGAATTTAGGACGACGTCGGAATATCGAACAGGAGGGAAAGACATACCGAGATATGCACGTCGGATTGAATATAGGGTAAGGGAGAGATAGCGTCGAATTAGTTAGCGTGGGAGCACAGATTGACAGTGTTATTTTATGTATTTTGATAACATCTAATAAATTTGGATTATTCTAACTGTCGAACCGGACAGACGTCCTGCTCTAGTGTTGGCTTGCCTGCTATTAGCTATCAGCAAACCTTTTTCCTTTATTTATAACTAGCTGCCCGCCCCGGCTTCGCACGGTTGAAATGCTGATACTAAATATACCACAGAATTTCTTTATATACAACGTTCACTAAACTTTTTATTCGTTAGACAATATAAACATGTTTTCTTTAGAGGTTACTCTTGAAAGAGCGACATATAATTGGCCATGTGAAAAACACTCAACGATCAAATATAACCCTGAAGCGTTGAAAGTTGGACCCTGCGATTTATTAATGGTCATTGCGAAATATATCATTACCGGAAATTGTAGGCGTTTAAATTGGATCAGTAAATCCGATGGTATCAGAGGAATTTGGAGAATCAATACATCTATCCTGGCTGAGGTGAGCCTCACGCTCTACAGATGATTCTCTGGCTCTCTGTATTCGATTTCTATCCCTATCCTGGCTGTGCCGGCCCCCCGGTCCGAAGGGAAGAGATTTTAAGCAAAACAGCATTGATCCTTATCCAATTAAGTAGCTTAAGTGCATTGTGCATTTAATATTGATCAATATGGCCCTTCACAGCATGTAATTTAAATTAATATTTTCGAAGATATTGCAGATTTAAAATGCAGGGACATAGCGGTTGCGGTGATAACCGCTATGTTCCTGCATTTTAAATCTGCAATATCTTCGAAAATATTAATTTAAATTACATGCTGTGAAGGGCCATATTGATCAATATTAAATGCGCAATGCACTTAAGCTACTTCATTGGATAAGGATCAATGCTGTATTGCTTAAAATCGCTTCGTAATCAAGCCATTATTTCTCGTAGAATGTAAAGGATAAAAAATGGTTATTGTGGATTATCCTTAAGAGATAGGCATATACTATCGCGAACTTTTTTGTAGAACATTTTAAGGTGAACCATACTGTACTGCATTATTTTGATCTATCTCGTAGGGTTCAGCCAGCGTTTGCAATGTAGGCGCAAAAAAATGTGTTTATTTACGACATCACATTAGAAACCTCTAAAATTATCAGTGTTTCTATAATATATTATGTATGTATTATACATATAAACCATCCTATTGAATCAATCTATCTATTAAAAAACGCGTTTGCAATGTAAGCGCAAAAAATGTGTTTATTTAGGACAACACATTAGATACATCTAAAATTATCAGTGTTTCTCTAATATATTATACATGTTTTATACATATAAATCTTCCTATTGAATCACTCTATCTATTAAAAATAACGCATCAAAATCCTTCACGTGGTTTCAAAGATCTAAGCATACATAGGGACATACAGATAGCGGGGAGCGACTTCCTTACATAGTATAAAAAAAAGTCGCTTCCCGCTGTCTGTCTGTTCCTATGTATGCTTAGATCTTTAAAACTACGTGAAGGATTTTGATGCGGTTTTTTTTTAAATAGATAGAGTGATTCAATAGGAAGGTTTATATGCATAAAACATGCATAATATATTAGAGAAACACTGATAATTCTAAGGTTTCTATGAGGTTTCTAATGTGATGTCGTAAATAAACACATTTTTTGCGCTTACATTGCAAACGCTGGCTGAACGCTACGAGATAGATCAAAATAATGTAGTACAGTATGGTACACCTTAAAAAGGTCTACAAAAAAGTCTGCGATGGTATATGTCTATCTCTTAAGGATAACCCACAATAACCATTTTTGATCCTTTACATTCTACGAGAAATAATGGCTTGATTACGAAGCTATTTTAAGCAATACAGCATTGATCCTTATCCAATTAAGTACCTCAAATGCATTGTGCATTTAATATTGATCAATATGGCCATTTACAGCATGTAATTTAAATGAATATTTTCGAAGATATCGCAGATTTAGAATTCAGGGACATAGCGGTTGCGGTGGAACCGACCGGGGGGCTGGCACAGCCAGGATAGGGATAGAAATCGAATACATTTATTTATTTATTTATTTGTCGTATGGTATGGCATATGTTGAAATTTACATAGTAAAATAGCAATAATAACAACAATAAAACAATAATACAAACAATTGAATACAGTGAGCCAGAGAATCATCTGTAGAGTGTGAGGCTCACCTCAGCCAGGATAGATGTATTGATTCCACAAATTCCTCTGATACCATCGGATTTACTGATCCAATTTAAACGCCTATAATTTCCGGTAAAGATATATTTTGCAATGACCATTAATAAATAGCAGGGTCCAACTTCCAACGCTACAGGCTTATATTTGAGCGATGAGTGTTTTTCACATGGCCAATTATATGTCGCTCTTTCAAGAGTAACCTCTAAAGAAAACATGTTTGTATTGTCTAACGACAAAAATGCTGTGAACGTTGTATATAAAGAAATTCTGTAGTATATTTAGTATCAGCATTTCAACCGTGCGAAGCCCAGGCGGGCAGCTAGTTGTTTCATAATATGTTTAAGGATTAGGGCACATGAGACGGATACTTTTCTTGTCTCGTCTCGAAAAAGCGAGACGAGACGTTTTGGAAAATATTATAGGCGATACCGAGACCACAGGCAGCGCAAACAGAGAGTCTCGTTTTTGGTCTCGTTAAATTTTTTTTATGAAGTTTTTATTCGAAAAATTAGGAAAGTTCTACATAGAGATCAATGTATTTTACAAAATATTAACTCTTGTGACTATCTGTGAATTATTTTACTTTAAATTAAAATAATTTTTTCACATTTTTATTTCAACTTGTTAACTGTTCTTATAACTTCTTATAGTAACGTATCTCTTATCATAAATATCTATCCTTGTTTTTTTTATATTTTTTACAAAAATCTGATATAGGATATAGTTCATAGACACATATTATGTGTCTATATACTACTGAGTAATAAACGAGTATACTATTGAAAGGGTTTCTTTGGCTCGAAAATTTCTACCTGAAAGATCGTTTTTACTACTATGACCTTACATTTACAATAGATACATACAGTATACTTTGCCTATATACGACTCGACCGTGTTCAACATCCATAGAAAACAATTGAATCTGAGTTTCCACTATAAATACCAATATATTTTGTATATATTATGCATCGATCGCTTTAGAAACACACGATTATTTAAAGACCTTGCGATAATTGATATTATTTTTCAAGGAAAACTAGAATTCACAACCATAAAAATTGATCCCATTATGAATTCAATACTTAACAGACAACTTTTATTGCCCTAAATCCCAATGCTTTTAAAATTTCGTCTCTATTTGAACATCTGGAGAAATTTATTGTTTTTTATTGTGCTTCTTATAATGAAGATATGAACAATTATTGTATACATCTGTGGAAATACATAAAAGAAATGAAAAATGAAGCTATCCAATGGTTCCAGGTGGTTATAACTCCGAAACCGTTGGATTATGACCAAAAACGAACTCAGCTCTCCTATTGAGATGCGCAACCTAGCCTGAAAATTGCATGCCCCTATCTCCTTTCGTTCGAAAGTTATCAAGTCAACGGTCATTCATCCAGCCTACTGAACTCACACAAGGCTGCTCGGATCTCCTACAATATGGATACGCGCGTGATCAAACTTGGAACTTGGTAGTAGAGTTAGGTTCTAAAGGCTCGCGCAAAATTTCAGCGATTTCAGACGAATAGTTTCCTATATACAGGGTGTTTCATCATAAAGTGGACAAACCTATATGGCGTATAGGAGATATCGAGAGAATCATTTTTGGCTTATGACATATACCCCGTTTTCGAACCATAAGCGAGATACAGGGTGTTAAACCTCAGGATTGAGCCATTTTCAATCCAATATTGTCAGTTTTCTATAACATATCAAGTTATGATTTTACGTCACAGTGGAGTATTTCGGGGTACCTTATCTAGAAAAGTTCAAAATCAGTCAAAAAAAAAATTCAAAATGGCGGAAAACCTAAAATGCTCTTTAATTTTTTTCTCGGTTCCAAATTTGAATTTAATTTTTCGAACGTGCCCATTTTTATAAGAATTTCTGTACAAGAAATTTCTGATAAATCGACAACAAATTTTTTTTTACATGTCTACAGCAAAAAAAAAATTTCCCCCAAAATTGTTGATTTTTCACACGGTGGTACTCTATCTCCTACCAAATACGAATCTGAAAACAGAATCGAAAAATATCAAACGGTTTCTTCGCTAGAGCCATCCGAATATGGCATTTTGACTTCTTGCTCAACTAAAAATAATTAAATTAATAATTAAACTGATTTGACTATGGGGGTTTGTTGTGTGAATTTTGGCTATCAAATTATTCCAAATCCTGGAAAAGAATTAATCACAAAATAGTTTTTTATTTTACTCTGATGGAATTCTTAAGTTCATCTCTAGACTCTAGACTGAGAAATGTTAATTGGAACTTATCTAAGAATGCTCAGAATCGTTACCTAGCAACGGCGATTCACCGAACTGCTAGATTTTCAATTTTCACTTAGTAGAATATTACATTTCGATTGAAATGAATAGAAATGGGAAAATATTAGGAAGCAATGTCCTTTTCTAACTTAAATAATTTCAATGATATTTTGAGGAATAATTCAACATTTATCTAACTCGGAAATAAAGAACAAGAAATAGAATGGAAAAAATAATTTAATAACTCTGAAAAAAATTTAAATTCATAATTCATTCTCAAAAATATTTCCATTTTTCTGTAAACACCTTCTCGCTCTTTTAGCCATTGTATTCACCGATGCTGCAATCATTTCCGGGTTTCGGCGAATTTCGTCAGCAGCTGATTCAATTCGCTCAATAAGTTCTTCTCTCGAGTTTACTGGAGCTCGCTTGTCATAGACAAGGCTTTTCATGTGACCCCAGAAATAATAGTCAAGAGGTGTCAAATCTGGTGAACGAGGAGGCCATGCAACCGGTCCTAATCGACCAATCCATCGGTAGGGGTATTTAGTGTCTAAATACTCCCGTACAGTTCTCACTGTGTGAGCAGGACAACCGTCATGTTGGTACCAAATTCCTTGAAAATGGCTCAGAGGAATATCTTCCATTAGATTCGGCAAAGTCTCCCGCAAGAATTGATAATACGTATTTCCAGTCAACTTTTGAGGGAGAATGTAAGGTCCGATGATAAATCGATCCTTGATACCCGCCCAAACATTAACTGAAAACCTCTTTTGTCTATTCCTTTGTATTGTTGCATGCGGATTCTCCCTTTGCCATATAACAGTATTTTTACTATTAAAGAATCCGTCTCAGAAACGTCTCAGAAACGTCTTGAAATTTGGTAGTGCTCTACCTGGAAATCTACGGTAGTAGATTTCTCTCGCTTTCCTCGCCGAGGAATTTCCTTCATAATACGCCTGAATCATATCATTTTTTTCCAAAACTGAATATTTCATTTTCATTCAAAACTAGATTGCGCTTCGAATAAAACGTCAAATTCGGTGAATCGCCGTTGCTAGGTAACGATTCTGAGCATTCTTAGATAAGTTCCAATTAACATTTCTCAGTCTAGAGTCTAGAGATGAACTTAAGAATTCCATCAGAGTAACATAAAAAACTATTTTGTGATTAATTCTTTTCCAGGATTTGGAATAATTTGATAGCCAAAATTCACACAACAAACCCCCATAGTCAAATCAGTTTAATTATTAATTTAATTATTTTTAGTTGAGCAAGAAGTCAAAATGCCATATTCGGATGGCTCTAGCGAAGAAACCGTTTGATATTTTTCGATTCTGTTTTCAGATTCGTATTTGGTAGGAGATAGAGTACCACCGTGTGAAAAATCAACAATTTTGGGTGAAATTTTTTTTTTGCTGTAGACATGTAAAAAAAATTTGTTGTCGATTTATCAGAAATTTCTTGTACAGAAATTCTTATAAAAATGAGCACGTTCGAAAAATTAAATTCAAATTTGGAACCGAGAAAAAAATTAAAGAGCATTTTAGGTTTTCCGCCATTTTGAATTTTTTTTTTGACTGATTTTGAACTTTTCTAGATAAGGTACCCCGAAATACTCCACTGTGACGTAAAATCATAACTTGATATGTTATAGAAAACTGACAATATTGGATTGAAAATGGCTCAATCCTGAGGTTTAACACCCTGTATCTCGCTTATGGTTCGAAAACGGGGTATATGTCATAAGCCAAAAATGATTCTCTCGATATCTCCTATACGCCATATAGGTTTGTCCACTTTATGATGAAACACCCTGTATAGAATTTTTTTCAATTATTTTCAATGATTTTTTAAAAATCTTCCAATAATACAATTGGCACGAAATTTCGCAATAATTTTCGCGTTGGCATTCTACAACTAAAAACCACGTTTGAATTAGATCTGTTTTGAAGTTTTCGAGTTATTGAGGAAATAACAACCAAATTTCAGATAGGTATAACTCCAAAACCTTTTGGCCGATTATACCTATAAATGAACTTAAATATCGCATTTAGATGCACAACCTAACCTGATAATTTCAAGTCGCCATCTCCTTCCGTTCTAAGGTTATCGTGACATAAATAATATTTTTTAATAATTTTTTTAAAATTTTCTAGAGATATGATCCCCGCAAAATTTCCCAAACGTCCTTAGATTTATATGTTACAACTGCTCACCATGTTTCGATTTGATCGGATTTGTATTGGTTCAAAACCACAATTCACAATACTTTTAGAGATATGATTTTTCTAAATTTCAATAATTAATCTAACTATATGATTTCAAAGAATGCCCAAATTATAATTTGCTGATGTATGTAAATCCAAAAAAGGAGGTGAATCATAAACCTACGTTTTGAATTAAATTTTTCATGATACAGTCATATCATAAGAATCCATTGATATCATTCTGAACTCTGAGAAACCAATACTTTCGAAGATATGATTAGTCAAAGTTTGAATAATTACTCACTAGTAGACAGACAAGAGCGCCAAAGCCCCTGTCCACAGAGCTTTCCCACTTTTTATTTAAGGAAAATTCTTATTTTTGTTCCTAGTCATATGACATTCACGAAATTCTGCAAAAATTTGCGCGTCGACAAAGATAACTAATAACCAAGTTTCAATTCGATCGGATCAGTATTTTTTGAGTTATTGGGGAAACAATATTTCATATGGTTTAAACTCCAAAACCGTTTGTGCTTTTTTTC
The DNA here is from genome assembly GCA_937662695.2 of Halyzia sedecimguttata. Classification (NCBI taxonomy): domain Eukaryota; kingdom Metazoa; phylum Arthropoda; class Insecta; order Coleoptera; family Coccinellidae; genus Halyzia; species Halyzia sedecimguttata. The sequence goes on from OW569414.2 coordinate 102,744,972, forward strand.
AACTTTTTTCAACTCGCCATGTCTTTTCGTACGTACATTTATTTTTGGTCATTTCGTAACATTCAAATTTTGGAAATAATAAACCCTAATTCGAGGTAATGTCCAAATATAACATTGGCATTGTTGAATGGCAATATTCGTCAATTTTTATATTGGCTATTCTCAAAAATTTTCTCCTAAAACGTCAAATTCAAGTAATGGGAACCATTTGAAGAGAAAACTGTTATAAACTTTCCGCTCGTAACAAATTTCGTTCAATCGAATTTATATGTACGATTTCCTTGAAACAGAGAAAAATATGAGACAGTTCAATTGTCCGAACTTCCCTTATTTGTTCAATGTCGGGAAAGTTCCCAAATAAATTCCCGTTTCCAATAACTTCGATTCTAGGTAACATTTTAAAGTTGACTAATGCAAATTTCCTGTTTCAGATCAGTAATTCTGAGATGTACGTTCTCCAGGGCAGAACCACAAGAATTTCATTGAGAAAAGCTTCGTTTAACATACATTCAGATATAATCGTTCCGAACTTTTATAGTAAATATCACTCGATAGGAGGGCGCCAAATAACGCAAGAAAAATATTAATATAATATATTTTAGATATATGTGTATACAGGTTGAGTCTTTGACCACTGCATTAATTTTAACCAAAGATTCCTCTCATCAAATGAAACACTTTTTTCATTTACCATTTTTCCAGATTCGGCTCAGGTAAAAAGTTACAAGCGTTTAAAGATTTCACAATGTGCTAATACACTCCCGCATATAAATTATCTATGACATTGTTGGCGGACGAGAATAAGGCATGGTAACGTGGTTTACAGCTTGATTCGGGATTCCAACGCTCAGGGACGGATCCATAAAAGTAGTGATATTTCTGGAGGTTTCCATTTTAAAACATTCAATGAAGAATATCTCGAAAACAGTGCGTTAAGGAGAAATGATGAAGAATAATATAATGTTCTAAAACGATGGAATATTCTTGAAATGACTCAAGAAAAACTTTATATGCTTTCTTTATGCTAATTTCGTTTAGTTTTATGAATCCACGAGTCCATAGCTAGAAAACCAGTAGAAGTAGAAAATAACTAATATTTGGAAAATATGTATCATAGTTATAGGCAACTTTACGCCAATATTCATTTTATTCGAAAAAGGGATGTCAAAGCTACAAAATAAAAACTGATTTTTTTTCAAAATTTCAACAGCCTGTATCTTTTTACCTGAGCTGAATTTGGAAAAACGTTAAATGAAAAAATTGGTTCAAGCACTGACGTGAACTCAGAAGCTTTTGCGCGTATGTTCTATTGTCCATTCTCCTGTATTGGACACTCTTCTTAATCGAATTTACCATGATGAATTCTATTGTCTATTCTCCTGTATTGGACACTCTCTTCTTAATCGAATTCACCATGATGAATTCTATTGTCCATTCTCCTGTATTGGAGACTCTTCTTAATCGAATTTGCCATGATGAATTCTATTGTCCAGAATGGACAATAGAATTCATCATGGCAAATTCGATTAAGAAGAGTCTCCAATACAGGAGAATGGACAATAGAATTCATCATGGTGAATTCGATTAAGAAGAGAGTGTCCAATACAGGAGAATAGACAATAGAATTCATCATGGTAAATTCGATTAAGAAGAGTGTCCAATACAGGAGAATGGACAATAGAACATACGCGCAAAAGCTTCTGAGTTCACGTCAGTGCTTGAACCAATTTTTTTTTCGTGACTTTTTAAAAATTTTCTAGGGGTACGGTTCTTGAAATTTTTTTTTTCGTCATTTTTTTCAAATTTTCTAGGGATACGATTCTTACAAAATTTTAAACACGTCTTTAGGTTGATTTTCTACTACTAGTTACCAAGCACCAATTCGATCGAATATTTATTTTTTGAGTTATCAAGGAAATAATATTCCAGGTGGGTATAACTCGGAAACCCTTAGACCGATTATGCCCAAAATTGAACCCAACTCTCCCTTTCGGATACGCAACCTACCCTGAAAATTGCAAGTTTCTATCTCCTTTTGTTCGAAAGTTATCGAGGCAACGGTTACCCATCTACTGAACTCACACAAGAATGCTCGAATCTCCAACAATATTTAACCGATCGTATTAAAACTTGAAAATTGGCAGTAGAGTTAGGTTATGAAGGCTCTCGCAAAATTTCAGCAATTTCAAACGAATAGTTACTGATATATAAAATTTTTTTTTTTTATTTTCAATGATTTATTAAAAATTTTCTACAAATGCTATCCTCACCAAATTTTGCAAACATTTTTGCGTTGGCATTCTACAACTAATGACCATGTTTGAATTCAATCGGTTCAGTATTTTTCGAGTTAATGAGGTACAAAAACCACCAAATTTCAGAAAATTTCAGATGGCTATAACTCTAAAACCGTTAGGCCGATTATGCTCATAATCAAACTGAAATGTCGCGTTCTAGTGCACATCCTAACCTGAACATTTCAAGCCGCTATCTCATTCCGTTCTCAAGTTATCGTGACAACAAAAATATTTTTTAATAATTTTTTTAAAATTTTCTAGCCGTACGATTCGCACAAAATTTCACAAACGTGCTTAGGTTCATATTCTACAACTACCCACCAAGTTTTAAATTGATCGGATTTATAATGGTTGAAAACAAAATTATTACTCGGAAACCACTGGGCCGATTATGCCCATTAACGAACTTGTCCGTCGTATTGAGATGCGCCACCTACCCTGAAAATTTCAAGTCGCTAGCTCTTTTCGTTCTCAAGTTATCGTGGCAACGGCCGGACGGACGGACGGCCGGACGGCCGTACGGCCGGACGGACAGAATCAAATTTGACCTCGAATTCTTCATTGGGGAGTCGAACTTAATCGTTTGAGACCATTTTCGTCAAAAAATTCGAAAGTTACAGACATTTGGGCAAAACTATAACGCGATGTTCCCCAGAACATACGCGCAAAAAGTGTTTCATTTGATGAGAGGAATCTTTGGTTAAAATTAATGCAGTGGTCAAATACTCACCCTGTATATTTAATTCAATAACGGGTCTTCCATTAAGAACGCTCCATTTTGTTTATAAATAAAACACTACAAAAGTAACTACACTCTTGTCCACTACAGTTTTTGTCGTCTGACATTATGTTTCGGAAACAAACTTTCCATCTTCAAAGACGAAGCGTTACTAAAGCATGCTATCAATTTCTACACTCAAGTATGGGCATTATACCCTTAGTCATAAACCGATTAGAGAAAATATTGAGTTGTTAATAGGGGTTAGATCATTATTGAGTAAAATATCCTTTCTCTTATACATTTCGATCCCTTCAAGTACACTTTATTGGAATTTTTCAACAATTTGACGGAATTTTCTGAAATTGAGTTATTTAATATTCCGCTAAGCAATATTAACTTCAAGAAAGAAAGAGAAATAGTATAGTCATCAACTAGTTCTGAAAATTATCAACAAACATAAAGATAAAAAACTTTTCAGTAACATAACCATAACGAAAGAAATAAAAATCGTTCAAACTTTGACACATCATATCTCCGAAAGCATTGGTTTCTCAGAATTGGGAATGATATCAATGTATTCTTATGATAGAACTGCATGATAAAGGAAATTCAATTCAAATAATAGTTTATTTATCAAGATTAAATGTGCAATCTGAGAATGAGAACTGCACCATGGAAGAAATCAAATTAAAATAGCTGGGTAGAATCGGTCTGATGGTTTCGGATTAATAATTTTTGGCACTCTTGTTTGTTTTTTAATGACAATTTTTTTAATTTAATTTCTTTAATGATGCAGTTCTATAATAAGAATCCATTGATATCAGTCCTCCTAACTTTGAGAAACCAATACTTTCGGAGATATCTGTCAAAGTTTGAACAAGAGCACCAAAACTTCTGTCCACATGGCTTTCCCACTCTTTCCGCCATTGAATTGCGTTTCTTGTGACTGTGACAATTTACATGTGATCGCTGCTTATAAAATAAAGCAGTCTAAGGAGGCCAAATTGTCGGACGAATAGTTTCTGATTCTCTATTTTTTTCAATGATTTTTTAACAATTTTCTAGTGATACGATTTTGCAAGAATTTTCGCGTTGCCATTCTACAACTAATAACCATGTTTGAATTGGATCGGTTTTGAATTTTTCGAGTTATTGAGGAAATAACAACCAAATTTCAGATAGGTATAACTCCTGAACCGTGTTGCCGATTATTCCTATAAACAAACTCAAATGTCGCATTCAGATTCAGAACCTATCCTGAAAATTTCAAGTCGCTATCTCTTTCCATTCTTAGGTTATCGTGACATAAATAATATTTTTGGCGCTCTAGTTTAATAATTTTTTTTAAATTTTCTAGTGATACGATTCTCACACAATTTCACAAGCGTCCTTAGGTTTATATTCTCCAACTATTCACCAAGTTTCAATTCGATCGGATCAGCATTGGTTGAAAACAAAATTATTACTCAGGAACCATTGGGCCGATTTTAGCCATTAACAAACTTGTCTGTGGTATTGGATTGTGCCACCTGAAAATTTATAGTTACTATCTCTTTCCGTTCTCAAGTTATCGTGACAACGGCCGGCCGGATAGAATCAAATTTGACCTCGAATTCTTCATCAGTGAGGCGAACCCAATCGTTTGAGATCATTTTCAGCGAAAAATTTGAAAATTATAGACATTTGGGCAAAATGATAACGCGATGTTCTCCAGAACATACGCGCAAAAATTATCAATTTCATCTTCGAAACTAGGTGAGCATTCAAATTTCTGTTGTCAGCATTACTCGTTTCACAAAAGAGTAAAGCAGGTTTGTCAAAGCCGCCTCCTCGTATTTCTTAAGAAGGCGGAGATTCCATTCGAAATTAGGACACCACGTATATATTACGCCGACTCCTCTTCGAAATTGCTAAAAAAGGCAACTTAATTTGAATTTATTCAACCCCGTCTGCAACTTACTACCAAACTCCCTCTGAACACCATGTATATAACGGGTGGGCCATCTGTTGGTACGTTTTTGAATTTCGTCGTATGACAACGGCAAACGAGCTACAGACCCGAAATTTTTACAGTTCATTGGCCATACCGTCCGCGGCACGAAACAACATGTTTTCTCTTGAAGAGCGTTTTGAAATTTTAAAAACTTATTTTCAAAGTCAGTGCTGTGTCGCCGAAACTGTGCGAATTTTGAAAAGAAATATGGGTCGTGATAAAGCACCTACCGAAGGCGCTATACGCAAATTGGTGAAGAAAGTTCGTGAGAAAGGGATGTTAGTGGATGACAGAAGTGGTCCCAGAGCTCGGACAGTGCTCACACCCGAGAATATTGAGGCTGTGGCCCAAAGTGTGAGACAGAATTCGACGACCTCAACTCGACGCCGATCGCAGCAACTGAGCATTAGTCGCACCAGCCTGAGGAGAATACTGCACAAAGACCTCGGATTATTCGCCTACAAGATCCAGATGACTCAGGAGTTGAAAGCAAATGACCATCCGCTTCGATATCAGTTCGCTGTGTGGGCCATAGACCAGCTCAATAATGACGTCGATTTTGGTCGAAAAGTCATCTTTTCGGACGAAGGGCATTTCTATCTCGGCGGATATGTGATAAGCAAAACTGCCAGATTTGGGGTTCCGAACAGCCACACGCAATCGTAGAGACCCAATGCATCCTCCAAGAGTCACGGTTTGGTGTGGATTTTGGAGTGGTGGCATTATTGGCCCATTTTTCTTCGAAAATGATGCTGGCAACGCCGTTACCGTCAATGGCGAACGCTACAGAGCCATGTTGACTAACAATTTATGGCCTAAAATCAACGCTATGAATGTGGACGACCTTTGGTTTCAACAAGATGGCACCACATGCCATACAAGCCGGCTTACGATCGACCTTCTGCGCACCAAGTTTAACAACCGCATAATCAGCCGCTCAGGAGATGTCAATTGGCCTGCGCGTAGCTGCGATTTGACACCGCTGGACTTCTTCCTGTGGGGTGCCGTTAAAGATCGATGTTATGCGGATAATCCAGAGACAATTCCAGCCTTGAAAAACAACATTACGATTGTTTTGAGCGAAATTGGCGCCGAGGTAGTTCAAAATGTCATCACTAATTGGGGTGACTGAATGGCATACTGTAAGGCCAGTATAGGGAGCCACATGAACGAAATCGTTTTTCATTCTTGACTGGGATACTTTTAGCTTTACAACAAGAAAAAAATTAATAAAAAATATCAATGCATACTCTTTTGATCGCATTTTTAAAAACGTACCAATAGATGGCCCACCCTGTAGAACACCGACTCCTCTACATAATTGCCTAAAAAGGCAACTTGATTGGAATTTATTCAACCCCGTCTGCAACTTACTACCAAACTCCCTCTGAACACCATGTATATAGAACGCCGACTCATCTACGAAATTGCTTAAAAAGGCAACTTAATTGGAATTTATTCAACCCCGTATGCAACTAACTACCAAACTCCCTCTGAACACCAAGTTAAAGAAGGCCGACTCCTCTACAAAATTGCTTAAAAAGGCAACTCAATTGGAATTTATTCAACCCCGTTTGCAACTAACTACCAAACTCCCTTTACCGACCTAACTTCTCATGTGTGCATTCTAATGTAGGAGAAAATGATAGATCTCAAAGTACGCAAACGTTCCTTCACAAGCAGTGTAGCCCTCCGATGGGGTCGTCACCTACACCCCAACCATTCAGCACTCAAAGGAACAATTTTCCCTAATTAAAGATAATTACTATAGGATATCAAGCGAGTTGTTGAAATTCAATTCCGCAGCTATAATAAGAGCAGAGAAATGATGAAAGAGCGAAATGATGAAATAGCGATGTCGAGATGAACTGAAAAGCAATATTCGTTTCAATACAAAAATTCGTCATTCATCCACGAAATTGGATGGAAATTCACGATTGGAATGAGTATTCGGATTCGTTCGAGCGGAAAATAATGCGAAATGATAATACGAGAGAAAAGATTTGGATGTGGAATCTCTCGATTCGATAGAGAGCGTCTCTGGAAAACGATACAGCTATCGTTAACTCTGTTGAAGGAAAAAGTTCGGAATGGATCAGATTTCTCGATGTATAAATTGAAATTCTTCGTTGAAATGTTATATACAGGGTGGGTCTTTAAATTGTTCGATTATTTTAACCATAGATTCCTTCCATCAAAATGAGCTTTTATCATTTACCATTTTTGCGCGCATGTCTGGCGAACATCGCGTTATCATTTTGCCCAAATGTCTGTAACCTTCGAATTGTTTGCCCATAATGGTCTCAATCGATTCGGTTTAAATCACTGATGAAGAATTCGAGGTCAAATTTAATTCTGTCCGGCTAGCCGGCCTCCGTTACAACGATAAAATGAGAACCAAAGATAGCGACTTGCAATTTTCAGGATAGATACGACGGACAAGTTCGTTAATGGGCATAATGGGCCCAACGGTTTCCGAGTAATAATCAACCCATAAACATCAGAAGTTTTTATGCAAAAATCTACCTTATCTGTGAAATTTTAGAGGATTTTTTCAGATTTTAAACGAATTTTCTGAGGCTATATGTGTAAGTGACACATTCAAACAATGTAGAATTCAATGGGTAATCTGATTATGAATGAAAAAACTTGGTATTATATTAAAAAAACGAAAGTTAGTATCATTTCTGGCGAAACCGGAAGTCGAACGAATCTGAATTTTTTTCCAAGAATTCATCTCTCCTAACATAGCTTCACTATAAGATTTCAAGTGTTTATCTCGAGTCTTTCTTTGAAATATTCTAGCAAACGGTCTTCGTGAATCGCCCTGTATAGGCTTTAGACCAGCTCACTCTCCACACGAAAAGTTTTTCGTTTATTATAGAAGCAATAAATGTTGTCAGTACAGCCAGTGGGAATTAACACATTTTCTAAATTACCGTCAATTATCGCAAAATTCCTCGAATTAGAGAGGAATGATATCACATATAATATCATCAATCTAACTACTTGATATTGAATATCCAATCTCTGGCATATTTCTCTCTTAATTTAGAATGGCCGGTCGAGACACAATCAATTTAACCGCAATATCTCCATCAGCATTTGCGGTATTATCTCCAAAACTTACAGTCCAATCAAAAGATAGTAATAGAAAATATCATCCTAGATACTCGAAAGGTAATTTGAAACCGAAAGAACATGGAAAAACATTTCCTTGAACTTCACTGAATCGTAATTACATGTACAGAAATTTTTCTCATGATTATTTTCATGTTCCAGCAGTGAAAGGAAGGCCGAGAAGGCTCTTCCCTATTCGATCTATGAGATGTTAGAGTAATGGCATAGCTCTCGACAAAGTGAAAAGCTAGTGTACTAAAAAGGATATAAAGCTACGCGGCTACTACTCCCTTGAAATGTTCGTTGTTACATCGCTGAAAGACTGAAAATTCATGTCTTTTGACGTAGACATCTCAAGATATGAAATGAAAGCTTGGAAAATTAATGTTTTTCCAACGTTGCGAAGGAGTGCAAAAAGTTCTATCCGAATAAAATTGAAGGAGGGTTTTTCCAATTAAGGTAAAATAAATAAGCATCTCCTCTAGAGACGGGTACTCGGGGAAGGCAGGCTATTCACTATTCGTTACAAGATGCTCCCCATTATTTGGCTTTCATTTATTCGATTCAGGGGAGATTTGTTTGAATAATACCCCATTTCATAAAAGATATCCATTGTAACTATCCATGAACGAACGCTTTGTGTAAATACAATTTGCTAAAATGTTCTGAATAGATGTTTTCTTTTCATAATCAGGCGAAACAGTGTGTGAAGTGGTTTGTGTAAAGAATTCTGAGGGTTAGATTATCTTCGTAATACAAGAGAGTCGGCGTCTGTTGTTTTTGAATCCAAAGTTTATGCTCTTTGAAACTCGGGGTGTTGGTATATTATTTTCGAATAATAAACGTCAAGTTGCTTCAAAGTAAGCTCCCGGACACATATTAATATTGATTGCTGTACTTCAACACATACAGTTGAAACGGTATAATTTCCCGTTCACAGTTTTGCCTATACCACCCATTAAATTAATATTTGTTTATAATATAGAAACGAGTTCGACTCCCTCATGAATAATCCGAGGTCAAATTCAATTCTGTCCGTCCGTCCGTCCGGTCCGGTCCGGTCCGGCCGGCCGTTAGCACGATAACTCTCGAACGAAAGGAGTTAGAGGTTTGAACATGGCTGTAGGTTTGGAGCCTAAATATATCGGAAGTTCGTTAACGGGCGAAATTCACCTAGTGGTTTCTGAGTTATTGACGTTCTTAATTAAAACATTTTTTATGAATATTACCGAAACCGATTACTCGATCTATCTGAAATTTAGCATCGAATTGTAGAATCATAACCTTCATTTTCTTGCGAAGTTTTGTATTGATCGGATGGCTATGAACTAGTGAAAACTTAGTTTTCGCAATAACTCGAAAAACACTGATCCGATTAAATTGAAGTACCGACACAAATACTTCGGCAAAATTTGGGGATAGCATGAGTAGGAAAAATTCAAAAAATGTTTAACTATTAGCGGAATATTTTACTTGAAATTTCGAAACCAAACATCGGATTGAGTTCAATTTTGTCACTTGACCTCTAGGACCTGAAAAAAAATTCAATAGTATTGAACAGGGCAAGTTATTTCAGTTGTTATTATCCTACGAGGAAAATAACATCTGGTAAACATTCGACGTGTTTTATCTGATCTGAAATATCTCGATATGTACGAGGGCATTAAAATATGGACGAGTAACACCGTGGCAATTCAATTAGTGGGTGAACGATGTGTGTATTTGAAATTAGTTTTCAAAATTTGTCAGACCGTTGAGCGACTGGGGGTGAAACTGGAAAGACATGTCAACAGCTCATGTCAATTCCGTGATTGTGCAAGCCAATTTAGAGGAAACAGCGTAGTGTCCATGGTTTAGTGTGCATAACACAAAACCACAATAAATAAGTTTTATTCTAAATCATAAGTCATTGCAGATTTGAATAATTTGGAAACTGAATTTTCAAGAATTTTAAAAAGAATCTTAAGATTTAATAATAATTTAATATTGGCTCTCAGTTCAGATATTCTATGATATAAACAGAACACAAGAAGTGAGAAGTACAATCATTTATAAAGACCCAGAATTTCAAATATCTGTTGTTATTTGAGGCAATAAGGAACCAACGTAGAAGAGACAAATATGAACGTCTGTATAAAATTTATATTTCTTTCCTCATCAAAGTCAAGTACTGTCTGACCTCAATTTTCCCATATGAATTTTACAACCGGTTAGGTCCAGTGATCGATGGAAATTAAATTCCTTCAAGGGAAATTCATTCTTTGATAGGCAAAGATGGGTGAAAATCACCTACATTATCAATTATGCACGGTCCAGCCGTTCTTGAATGCTTCGGCGGACACATCGATTACGATGCTCTATCTACCTCTATTAATCTCAAAGTGAACTGGAGGATTCCGTTAGATAAAGGACCTTGCTACATTGTAATCAGCATCCACTGAAATGGAAGAATTTCCATCCGATTGCCGATGAGTTCTGATAATCCATAAACGATCAGGCAGTTTATTCCATGGAAAATCTATATGTATAGTCTGAAGAAACAGCTAATATTCTATATCACTTCTGAGGATGTATGTTTGTTTAACTGAAAATAAATGATTTCAACCGAAAAATGCATATACCAAATACGTGTAAATTTCGAGACCCTACAGAGTGGTCTGCTTTTTGACGCGCTGTTCAGATGAACAGTGTGTCTATCAATTCATCTAAATGTCTGTATTTTTAGAATATTTGGCCGAGAGTGGTCTCACCGGATTACGCTCGAACGCAATGAGTTAGAGAGTTGCAATTTTCAGAGTAGGTTTGGAGTACAAATGCGCTTGCTCATCAGTTAATGGGCAAAATCCACCGAGTGATTTTAGAGTTATAGCCATATTATACCGATACGAAGATTTATGCAAAATTTTGTGAGGATCACATGATTGGAAAATTTAAAAAAATATATTTAAAAAAAACCTGTATCTCGCGAACTATCCCACAGATACAATTGAAATAGCGAGGGCCTTCAAAACATTATTTCATATTGAAATTCTAGATTTGAACTGGTCTTTGATATTAAAAAAAAAAATGGATTATTATTCAAATTTTCATTGTTTATTTAATAAACAATTTGTTATAAACAAATGAATTATCTCTATGTATTTTTTCTCTATTTAAATAAACGAAATCAACCATCCATTACTTTAAAAAAAAATTCATATTTTTTATTGAACTTTCAATTGAATAATTTTTTTTAAACAATACATGGTTATTTTGTTTTTTTTAAATATAAAAAGGATTATTAAATATACAATTAAAATTTAAATAATAATCGAATTTTTTTTTAATATCAAAGACCAAGATAAATAATGATTTAAAAAAAATTGTTCCTTAATTTTCGTAAAGAGTGGTGAAAAAATGTTATTTAACAAATGCCTTTCAAAGCAATTACAAATTTTTTTTATGAAACGATTTTTTTTCAAATCATAATATTCATCAAGGATTATGTTATAAAAAATAATTTAAATTATCTTACTAATTACGAATTTGTTTATAACAATTTCTTAAACAATAGGAGATAAAAATTATTAAAAATCAATTTTAAGTATCTTCTGATCACAAGAAAACGGATCAATAGTAAAAAAAAAGTTTTTTTCAATGTTTGTGAAGCTTTATAATTTTTCACTTGAGTATATTGTTAATAACAAAACGAAAATTAATAATTTTTTAATTTTTCCAAGGAGAATCTATTCTAAGACCTTTGAAAAATAGCTTCACGAAAGGAAAAAATTCTCAGATTAATAGTTTAACAATTATCGCACTTGCAAAAATAATGTTCGTTCTACAAAAAATTGTTAATTAACTATTGTATAACTAATTGAAAAATTGCGATAAACATTTTAGGACCTCAGATTATTGTTCACTGATCTATCCTGCAGGCGCCGGAATTTTTTCAATTTTTCAATAAGCTTAAATAATATTTTTTTATTGAAAGTCCGATGGGGAGAGGCTTGCACAAGCCGGAGTACCCGTTTTCGGGCGCTTTTCAACCCTCCAGGAAAATTATAAATATTGGTCGTACAATTCCGGGAGTTGAGAGTTTTTTCTAGGAAATTTCACCTCTTTTGAATCCTTTTTCAAATTTGAATTATCTCGAATAGTATTTGAGATATTGGCGAATAACCAAACCCCACTTTTTCCACTTAATTGTTGAAGACTACATACTGCAATTTTTACGAGCGGCCTTTCCGAATCGAATGACACCTCAATCATAATTTTCGGAGAATACGCAAAAATTTTGACCTAAAAAGCAAATGTTGACTAGACTAAAAGACCCTGTCCACAGAGCCTTCCCACTTTTTTTTTTATTAAAGATTCAAAATTTAATACAGATGATATTATGGAAATAATTGATTTATGTTTAAATACTGCCTATTCCCAACTAGGTGAACTAGGAAATGATTTTCATCGATAAAATTTTGGAGTAGCAATCGGTTCTCCTTCATCATCTGTCATCGAAAATTTCGAAGTACAATTTGTCGAGACATATTCGTTGAGACCGAAAGCTTAGTGGCGATATGTTGTTGATATATTTGTAATTTGGCAACATGGTATAGATGAGTTAGATACATGTTTCGATTTATAAATCCAAAAGAACCAACAATAAAAGTAACTTCGGAAATACGACAAATCAATAATCAAACCAAATTCGCAATTTTTGGCGCTCTTGTCCTTCGGTACAGAGTGCTTATCAATCTCCCCAAATGTCTGTAATTTTCGAATTTTTGGCTGAAAATGGTCTCAAACGATTTGGTTCGACTCACTGATCAAGAATCCGTGGTCGAAATCGATTCTGTCCGGCCGTCCGTTAACACGATAACTCTCGAACGAAAGGAGTTAGAGGATTGAAATTATCAGGGTAGGTTAAGAGCGTAAATATCTCGGACGAGTTCGTTAACCGGCGAAATCCATCAAGCAGTTTCGGAGTCAGGGCCGTTTTTATTAAAAATATTTTTTATGAATATTTCCGATACCGATTACTAGATCTATCTGAAATTTACCATCAAATTGTAGAATAATAACCTTTATACGCATGCGAAGTTTTTTATTAATCGGGTTGCCGCAAAGTGTAAAATTTTTTTTTTAAATTTTTAAATTTTGTTTCTACAATAACTCTCGAACAGAATGAGCTAGGCAGTTGAAATCGTCAGATTCGGTTTGGGAGATAGATATCTCGGTTAAGTTCGTTATTGGGCAAAATAGGCCAGAGGATTTCAGAGTAACGAAAAAAAAATTTTTTTTTAATTACAAATTTCAAGTGCAATTCATTTCAAGATGCGATTCCACCATAAAAATCCATTGATATCATTTTCTACTCTAACAAGCTAACACTCTCGGAGATATGATTTTTCGAAATTTCAATAATAAATCGTTGTTTTCGTAGAATGCTATAATTATTCTATCTATGAATTATTATATGATCTGTGTTCATACTTGTACATGTCATCCTGTTCTATAAGAGAGAGTCAAATTCATTTCACTAATTTTAATTTGATTTCTTCCATGGTGCAGTTCTCATTCTCAGATTGCTCATTTAATCTTGATAAATAAACTATTATTTGAATTGAATTTCATTTATGACGCAGTTCTATCATAAGCATACATTGATATAATTACCAACTCTGAGAAACCAATACTTTCGGAGTTATAACTTGTCTTTTTTGAACCAGAGCGCCAAAAAGCTTCTGTCCACATGGCTTCAACCAACCAAATCTGTCCCTCACCCGTTTGGGATCATAAATTATCGAGAAAAGTATATACATATCCCTATTTAGATATTTCATGATTATTTATATATTTTTTTCAGCAGGAGATGGTGGAACAATAAGAATTGCAAGAAAATGTTCCCTATGGTATAGATTAATTTGACCTATCAAACCATCTTTCACTATTCCTGCAAGAGGAGAAACTAAATCCATCATTCCATACTTTTGAAACTTACTATACTTATAATTGTACTTTGTCAGAGAATCCAGTAGTTTTCCATAATAGAAGCAATGGTCCCGAGACCAACTTGGGGGGCTTAAGTGAGACTTAAAATTCCAACTAGCTAGTCGGTGCATTTTTTTGCATTAGCAGGACAGATATAAATTGAATCCTTAGCCAATGAAACTGGGTAAATAATTGTTTTCACTGCGACCCTTTTCCCTCGGCGGAGGAAAAAGGAAAAGTAAAACAGCAATTGGCAGACAAATTGAACAATCCTGTCATCTTGTCAATCAAAATGTTACATTGTTATTGTACATTTGCCTACCTACTGGGTCAAAGACACGCGTCGGGGGGTGGTTCGGTGGAGCTCAGGTTCCGCCGGGGCACTCCGCGGTGCCTGTCGATTCCAGTGCATGGTCAACGGCTTGTCGTGGCAGGTAGGCTGAGTACCTTCTAGGACGCTCGGTCCGCGTCGGGGCGGTTTCCCACTAGGGAGGCTGGTGCCGGGGCGGGCCGAGTAGAGCAGGGAAACCAAGTTGACCGAAACTCAGGGAGCTAACCACTTCGGTGGGTAGTACGGGGATCGCCAAACCCGAGTATCCCGATGGACCTGGTGGCTCGCCACCTTGTATATACCGTCAGTAAGGTCATGTCTCTGCTGATGGGGGGCTTGGCTTTACCGCCCGTCCCGAAGAGGAGTTAACCTCCATAAAAATCCCCAATCCTAAGGTGTGGAGGTCGCCGATGGGATGCATGGTCAGGGGAAGCTGATCCCAAGACTTCCTAACCACAGGGCACCTGGCGAACCCTGTGGGACACTTAGCCCTCCCCCCAGTACGGGCGCACTGCTGGGGGGTGACGTTTCTTTCGGCCCTGCTCGTGGGTTTCATTATGGAAGCAGAATTTAAAAAACCAAAGAAGTCTGGTGTTGGAAGGTTGAGGCGCAGCTCGTCCTTAACAGATAAGAGGAGCCCTGCAATATGTTCAGGTAAGACTGAAAAGGTGAGTGTTTTGAGTAATGTGTGTGTTACTGAAGCAAAGGGTGTGGGTGAGGCAAAGGGAGTGAGTGAGACAAAGGGTGTGAGTGAGGCAAAAGGAGCGAGTGAGGCAAAGAGTGTGAGTGAGGAAAAGGGTGTGAGTGAGACGAAGGGTACAAGGGAGGCAAAGTGTGAGAGCGAGGTGAGGAGTGTGAGGAAAGAGAGGAGCATCGGTGAGTATGATGTGATCTCAAGAATGCGGAATGTGAGTGAGAGTGTGAGGAAATTTGTTTTGAAAGAAACAAATAAGGTGAGTAAGACAGCAGCGGAGACGCTACTGCAGAGTGTGGCCGCATATGAAAGTATGATTGTGGGTATGGCTATGGAAGTGGAAAGGATGAAGGGGGTGGTTGCGGAAAAGAATATATGGGAGGAGAAGATAGCGTGTGGTGCTCATGAAGTGCGAGGAGTGCAAGGGGTTTCCTCTCCGAGGAAGAGCTTGCCGTTGGGTGGTGGGACGGTGGTTGCACCTGTTCAGGGTTCACCCACTAGGTCCTACGCCCTTGTGGTGAAGGACGAGTCGGGGAGGGGCCATAGTAGTGAGGAGGTGAAGCGGAAGGTGTTGGCGGAGGTGGCACCGGAGGTGAATGCTAGAGTGACTGCGATAAGGAAGTGTAGGAGAGAAGGAGCGATTGTCATTGAGACGAAAAGCGAGCAGGAGCTTTCTATTCTGAGAGGATGTGAGAAATTCAGGGAGATGGGTATGACTGCGGAGAAGCCGAAGAAGCCGAATGCGAAGGTTATCGTCTTCGACGTTCCCTCCGACATAACGGAGGATAAGTTGAGGAGGGAACTCTACAGGCGGAATGCATGTGGGGTGCCTTATGTAGAGTTTATGGACAGTGTAAGAATGAAGAGTAGGAGTGCATCTGGTGAGAAAGGGAATGTGGTACTTGAGGTACCCTTGAAATTAAAGAATGAGTGGTTGAAGGAAGGGAGAGTGTATGTTTACTTTCATGCGTGTAGGGTGAAAGAGAAAAGTGTAGTTGAGCGGTGTCACAGGTGCCTAGACTTCGGGCACTTCGTGCGAGAGTGCAAGATGAAGTCCAATGCATGCAGGAAGTGTGGTGAGGTTGGGCACATCTTTAAAGAGTGCAAGAAGAATGAGGAGTGCAGGATATGCAAGGAGAGAGGAAGGAAGGTGTACCAGCATAGAACATCTAGTGCTGAGTGTCCCGAGTACAAGTTGAAAGAAAAGTGGCTGAGAGGTAGAATGGGTGAGGATGCCTGAAATGGCGTGTATGAGAGTTCTGCAGTTGAACTGTCAGGGGTGTTATGGTACTATGGGTGAGATAGGTGTGTGCATGCTGCGTGAGAGAACATGCGTGGGGCTTTTACAGGAGCCGTACGTAAGGGACGGTCTTGTTTGTGGTCTGCCCAGCGCCATGCGAGTGTATGCCTCCGTGGGTGGTAGGGCAGCCATCGTGATAAACGATCATGGTGGTGACGTCGTGCCGGTCCCGGAGCTGACGGATGAATGGGGGGTCTGCGTGTGGTTCCGGAATGGGTGTATGGAGGGTTATCTGGTGTCTGTGTATTGTAAGTATGCTGACGAATTGGAGCCATATTTGGGGTACCTGGAGCGAGTTGTTGCAGCGATTGGAAACAGTCCGATGTTGATCGGACTGGATGCGAACGCGGTGTCCCCCTTGTGGTATAGCAAGGGGATTGGAATATATGGGGATAGCGTGGAAAGAGGAGTCCGGATGGAAGAGTTTATCGCTGAGAAAAGACTGAGTGTGGTTAATGAATGGTCTGAGTGGTACACTTTTAGTGGTAGCCAGGGGGAGTCGGATATAGACGTAACCCTTATGAATGAAAGAATGGAATGCCAGTATGTCGTCGGTTGGTGTGTGAAGCCGGAATGGAGTATAAGTGACCATAACAGTATACTTATCACTCTGGTTCGGAGGCAGCAAATGGGTGCAGAGAGTGTGCATGGAGAAAAATGGAATGTAAGGGGTGTGAACTGGATGGAGTACGGCCGGAGATTGAAAATGGAGGCTGAAAGTATTGGACTAGACCAATACGACAGACTCGGCGCTATTGAGAAGGTGAGAGTGTTCTACGGGTGGTTAGTGAGTGTAAATGAGCTTGTGCTGAGGAGACCAAAGCCCCCGCCAGACAAAGCCGTCTGGTGGTCGCCCAGGCTCCAAAAGTAAAAGAAGGATGTGAGAAAGGCTCGAGTGAACTACCAGAGAGCAAGGAAGAGAGACAGATCGTGTGACAGGGAAAAGATGGAGTACTCTCGCCTGCGGAGACTCTATAAGCAAGAAATTGTTAATTGCAAGAGGGATGATTGGAGAAAGTTCGTGAGTGTGGAGGGAAACGCTAACCCCTGGGGGAAAGTGTTTAAGATATGCATGGGGAAGAAGCGAAAGGCGGAGTTATCCGGGGTGAAAATAGGTGGGACTGTGACACGAACTTGGAATGAGACGGTAAGTGCGTTAATGGATGGGTTCTTTCCGCGCGAAGATGAAGAAGAAAGTGGAATAAATGAGGGCGACCTGAGAATGAGTGCTTTTAAAGCATTCTCAATGGACGAAGTGAGTGTGGCTGTAAGAATGATGAAGAATGGTAAGTCTCCGGGTTTGGATGGTGTGTACCCTGAGATGGCTAAGTGTGCGTGGAGAAGCGTGCCTGAGTACATGGTGTCGATGTACAACCATGTGGGACGAGAGGGAAATTTTCCCGTGGACTGGAAGGTTGCGTCGCTCGTGGTCCTGCTGAAGTCGACGGAAAAACCGAAGATGGAGGTGGGGTCATATCGGCCGATCTGCCTCCTCCCCGTTCTTGGGAAGATAATGGAAAGATTGATGGTGAATAGGCTGGAAGGGACGTGTGCACAACTGTCGGGTAGGCAGTTCGGCTTTGTCGGTGGCAGGTCGACTGTCGACGCCTGGCATGAGTTCATGCGAATGGTGAATGAGAGTGAGGAGAAATATGTTCTCTGTGTATTTGTGGACTTCAAGGGTGCCTTCGACTTCTTGAGGTGGAGGTACATCTTGAATCGTTTGAATGACCTAGGTTGTGAGGAAATGGCTCTATGGAGGAGCTATTTCAGTGAGAGAGAGGTAAAAATGGTAGGACAGTATGAGGTGGTTCGTAGGATGACTGTAAGAGGGTGCCCACAGGGATCAATTGCAGGACCAAAGGTATGGAATGTTAGTATGAATGAATTATTAGTGAATTTAGAGAGAGAGAGTCAATGTGATGTTGTGGCATATGCGGATGATGTGCTTGTCCTGGTGAGAGGGAATAGTCGCCTCCATCTCGAACAGAGAGGAACGCGATGTATGAATGTGGTGAGTGACTGGGCTACTAAGGCAGGTGTCAGTGTGTCAGAGAGTAAAACAGTATGTATGTTGGTGAAAGGGAAGTTGTCTGTGAACAGGCCTCCAAATGTGCGACTGAATGGTAAGGGTGTGAGGTATGCTAAGAAAGTTAAATATCTGGGTGTGACTGTGGAGGAGGGACTTAGGTTTTCTAGTCACTTCTCAGATGTGCGAGGGAAATTAGTGCGTCTGTCTGGGTGCCTAGGAAGAGTGTTGAAGAGAGATTGGGGACTGCAAAGAAAGGCGATGAATGTGGTATATGGCGGTATGTTTCAAGCTTGCGCCATGTATGGAGTGAGTGTCTGGTACGAGTCACTGAAAAATGACTACGCCAGAAGATTTCTGAATGGGTGTCAAAGAGTGGTGATGAGCGCATGTTTGAGAGTGTGTCGTACTGTGTCCACCGATGCTATGTGTGTGATCATGGGGGTGTTGCCGTGGGATTTGGTAGCGAGAGGTCTTGGTGTGGAGCATAAGCTCAAGAAATGTATGCCGTTGAGTGAGTCTGATAGAGTGTTTCTGGCTGAGCGAGTTGAGGATCCTGCGGTAGACTTGGAAATGCTGCGCACCTCACTGCAGACAGAGTGGCAAAGGTGATGGGATGAAAGCGCAGCTGGCAGAGTCACCCATAGGTTCATTCCAAGGGTTGACTTTGTCTGCAAGAATGAATGGTTCTCACCTGGCCTGTACTTGGGGTTCCTCCTTACGGGCCATGGTAGTCTGAATGAGTTCTTGTACAGAAGAGGTCTCAGTGAGAGTAACAGGTGCATGTGTGGCGAGGTGGAAGACTGGAAGCATGTTTTGTTTGATTGCAGGGAATACGTGGTCGAGAGAAGTGAGTGCCTGGAGGGAATGCTTGGGGGGATGGACTTAGAAGCGTATGACGTCAGTTGGATGATTGAAACGAGAGAAATGTGTGAACGAATGGAGAGCTATTGCAGGGCAGTCTTCTCTAAGAGAAGACTAAATAGACTTGTTGGGTTGTCCCCTCCTGCGGCGGTCTCAGGGTTGGAACCTCGGATGGCTCGTATGGGGGTGAGGTAGAGTAGTGTAGAGTGGAAGCTCATCTCCCAAAGGAGAAATAGACTCGTAGAGCTGTCCCTTTCCCGGCGGTCTTTGGCTGGGGGCGGAGGTTTGTTTTCTTCTGGGGGGCGACCAGATATGCAGGGCGGCAACGTCTGGTTGAAAGAGATATCATCCAGGATGCCAACGGGTGGTGGGTCGGAGCACCACCCAGGTACTCCTGATGCATACCAATTCCAGAAGTGCCGACGGGTATGGCTAACCCGCATAACCCTAGCTGGCTTAAGCAAGGCCTGGACTCCAAGGTCCAAAACTTGCAAGGGAATACGTTCCCGGAGCATGTCCAAGCAATGACGCTATGATTGCTACCACGGGAGGGCGTTGCCCGCAGGGGAATCCCTGTTCGCCCTATTGGGATAGGTTTCGTGGGGGTAGTGGTTGAAAGCCCGCACGCTGGGCTAGAAGGGTTCTGTCCCCTTCGGCGTGTGAGTTGCGTACCCTCAACTCGGGAACTAACCTGCATAGTTAGTAGAGGTTGGATAGTGCCTCCTCCTGCCAGTGAGGGTGTAGGTCTTGGAAACCAAAGCCATACTGGTAGTAGCATCTACAAAAAAAAAAAAAAAAAAAAAAAGATGCTGCGCGCTGATTGGGCGTATCCCAATCCCGCGCCCATGGGGGCCGTGGCCATAGGTCCTAGGACAGGTAGGTCACGTAAAGCCAATTCCCTTCCTTCCTGTACATTTGCAAATGTTTTTGGCGCTCTAGTTCCTCGGAACTGAGTGCTTATCAATTTGCCCAAATGTCTGTAATTTTCGAGTATTTCGATGAAAATGGTCTTAAACGATTTGGTTCGACTCACTGATCAAGAATCCGTGGTCGAAATTCATTCTGTCCGGCCGGTCCGGCCGGCCGGCCGTCCGGCCGTAGGCACGATAACTCTCGAACGGAATGAGCTAGAGAGTTGAAATTTGCAGAGTAGGTTTGGGGGATGAATATCTCGGCTAAGTTCGTTACTGGGCAAAATCGGACAGAAGGTTTCGGAGTAATAAACAAAAATTTTTTTTACAAAACAAATTCCAAATTAATTTTGTTTTTAATAAGCAGTTTCATCATAAGAATCCATTCATATTATTTTCAACTCTAACAAGCTAATACTTTCGGAGATATGATTTTTCAAAATTTCAATGTGAATCGTATTTCACAGATTGATATAATTATTCTATGTATATTCTATGTATGAACTGTCATAAAGTCAACTTGACAGAAGGGAATATTGTAACTTCAAGAATATTGGGGTTGAAATACTCGTATTTTAGCGATGCAACGGGGACCTCACCCGAAAATGTTTGAAAATATTACGTAAATATTGAAAGCATAATTCTGTAGTTCGAGAGAGGAGAAAATTTTGTGAACGTAGATCAGGAAATTTTTGATCGATTACAAGTTAATTTATACTTATCTTCTTTTATACCTACTATTTGTAGGTACTTTAAACCTGTTTTGGGCAATTGTCATACGAAACTTGTTTTTTTGGCGCTCTAGTTCCTCGGAACAGAGTGCTTATCAATTTGCCCAAGTGTCTGTAATTTTGGAATTTTTGGCTGAAAATGGTCTCAAATGATTTGGTTCGACTCACTGATCAAGAAACCGAGTGCGAAATCGATTCTGTCCGGCCGTCCGACCGGCCGTAGGCACGATAACTCTCGAACGAAAGGAGTTAGCGGATTGAAAATTGCAAGGTGGTTTTGGAGCGTAAATATCTCGGACAAGTTCGTTAATGGGCGAAAACCATCAAGGGGTTTCGGAGTTATGGCCGATTTTAGTAAAAATATTTTTTATGAATATTTCCGAATCCGATCACTCGATCTATCTGAAATTTAGCACCAAATTGTAGAATCATGACCTTTATACGCATGTGAAGTTTTGTATTGACCAGATTACCGCAAAGTGTCAAAAAAAAATTTTGAAAATGTGGTGCAGTTCTCATTCTCATGATTGCTCATTTAATCTTGATAAATAAACTATCATTTGAATTGAATTTCCTTTTTGATGCAGTTCTATCATATTAATACATAGATATAATTCCCAACTCTGAGAAACCAATACTTTCGGAGATATAATTTGTCTGTTTGAACTAGAGCGCCAGAAAGCTCCTGTCCACAGGGCTTGAACCCATTTTTTTTTTCAAGAAATGGACAAACATATTATAACAAATATCTAAATCGTCAAAATAAACAAATCTATTATAATCGTATATCCCTGCAGACTTCTCGATCTTTACTTAATACCAATTTTATCGAATTATTGGAATAGAAATAATACTCATTTCCAATATCCGGCGACAAGTCTCCGAATATAGTCCTACGAAAAAACACAGCTTTCTACAATCTGAAAAAGCTTTCAAGTAGAGAGGAAGTTGAGAAAACTTCTTAGATCGACCATTCGTTCCCTTTACGTCTCATAATAAAATTCCACTCTCGCTTTCCTCCTTTCAAAGGAGGGACATTAAAAAAGGAATCGGAAATACTTGCCTGTATTTCATTTCTCCGGGAGAGTTCTGAAACCATATGAAATTTTAATATTACCTACGCTGTCGAATAAATTATTCCCACAGAAGTAGGAAATGGTAATTTCGTTCATTTGATGTGGAACGATAGATGAAATATTACGGCTAGGGTTACTGGCGAATTTCTGGAGAAATGGCAATTTTCAGATATATTTATGTAAGGTATAGATTGGCAGAATTCCATATAGAACTTCTATCCAGGTTTCATCTTACCGTATTTTTCTGGAAATTCATGTGGTAAAAAAACTAATGGAAGTTTTTTCATGTCTCATCCGTGACCATTGGCATAAATATACAGGGTGAGTCTTTGACCACTGCATTGATTTTAACCAAAGATTCCTCTCATCAAATGAAACACTTTTTTCCTTTAACATTTTTCCAAATTCAGCTCAGGTAAAAAGATACAAGCTGTTGAAATTTTGAAAAAAATCAGTTTTTATTTTGTAGCTTTGACATCCTTTTTTCGGATAAAATGAATGTTGGCGTGAAGTTTCCTATAATTATGATACATATTTTCCAAATATTAGTTATTTTCTACTTCTACTGGTTTTCTAGTTATGGACTCGTGGATTCATAAAACTAAACGAAATTAGCATAAAGAAAGCATATAAAGTTTTTCTTGAGTCATTTCAAGAATATTCCATCGTTTTAAAACATTATATTATTCTTCATCATTTCTCCTTAAACGCACCGTTTTCGAGATATTCTTCATTGAATGTTTTAAAATGGAAAACTCCAGAAATTTCACTACTTTTATGGATCCGTCACTGAGCGTTGGAATCCCGAATCAAGCTGTAAACCACGTTACCATGCCTTATTCTCGTCCGCCAACAATGTCATAGATAATTTATATGCGGGAGTGTATTAGCACATTGTGAAATCTTTAAACGCTTGTAACTTTTTACCTGAGCTGAATCTGGAAAAATGGTAAATGAAAAAAGTGTTTCATTTGATGAGAGGAATCTTTGTTTAAAATTAATGCAGTGGTCAAAGACTCACCCTGTATAATAGTGTAGGTAGGTACGCCAGATACTTACGAAAATCACCAAAATTGCTGTGTTCAATGTGCCGCTAATTTGTATCAAACAAAAATTAATTGTCGCACTTTCAGAAATAGAAAACTTCACAAAAATTTGCAGGATAAGTACGGAAATCCAGAAAACTGATGAGTATACAGGGTGGGCCACGGTCGATTGTACCCTGGACCTTTATGGAGAATGGCACGTACGATTTGATTGAAAATTTGGTTCCTTGGCTAGGAATCACTGCTCCATCGACTTAGAATATTTTCAGCGCTACGGTGATGCTGTTTATATAAAAAAGTACAAACAATTTTAATATTTCAAATGAAACACCCTGTATATTTTTGCTTTTTTGAATCGCCATAGCCTCCTGGTTATTTCTGTATCAACTTCCTCCTCCCAATCTCTAGCAGTTTTCGAGTAATTGATTGACTTACTTCGTTTTGTCGCTCTTGTTCATCGAAACAGAGTGCTTATCAATTTGCTCAAATGTCTGTAATTTTCGAATTTTTTGATGAAAATGGTCTTAAACGATTTGGTTCGACTCACTGATCAAGAATCCGTGGCCGAAATTGATTTTGTCCGGCCGGCCGGCCGTAGGCACGATAACTCTCGGACGGAATGAGCTAGATAGTTAAAACATTCAGAGTAGGTTTGGGAAATAATTATCTCGGCTAAATTCATTATTGGGCAAAATCAGCTAGATGGTTTCCAAGTTTAATGTTTTCAATCTGCAGTTTCACCATAAGAATCCATTGATATCATTTTTAATTCTAACAAGCTAACACTTTCGGAGATATGATTTTTCAAAATTTCAATAATAAATCGTACTTGTATGTTTTCACAGAATGCTATAATTATTCTATCTATGAATTATTATATGATCTTTGTTGATATACATGTCAACTTAATTTCCTGAGACATGAAATGTCGAATTCATTTCCTCTATCGTAGAATTATGAGGATTAAAATATGATATCTTACTTTTTGCGCGTATGTTCTGGGGAACATCGCGTTATCATTTTGCCCAAATGTCTGTAATTTTCGAATTTTTCGCCGAATTGGTGTCAAACGACTGGGTTCAACTCACTGATGACGAATTAAAGGTCAAATTTGATTATGTCCGTCCGGCCGGCCACGATAACTTGAGAACCCAAAGAGCTAGCGACTTGAAATTTTTAGGGTAGGTGGCGCATCTACGACGGACAAGTTCGTTAATGGGCATAATCGGCCCTATGGTTTCAGAGTAATAATTTTGTTTTCAATCAATATGAATCAGATCGGATTGAAACTTGGTTAATAGTTGTAGAATCTAAGAACGTTTGTGAAATTTTGTGAGAATCGAATGTCTAGAAAATTTAAAAAAATATATTGAAAAATAACTACCTGAGAACGGATAGAGATAGCGACTTGAAATTTTCAGTTTGCATCTAAATGCGACATTTGAGTTTGTTTGTAAGCATAATCGGCCGAACAGTTTCGGAGTAATACCCATTTGAAATTTGGTTGTTATTTCCTTAATAACTCGAAAAATACAATATCGATCCGATTCATGGTTATTGTAGAATGCCAACGCGAAAATTATTGCTGAATTTCGTGAGGATCGTATCACCAGAAAATTTAAAAAGAAATCATTGAAAATCACTGAGAAAAATTCTATATATTAGAAACTATAAATCTGATATGGCTAAAATTTTGCGTCAGCCTTCAGAACCTAATTATACTACCAAGTTCCAAGTTTGAACACGATCGGATCTATTTTGTTAGAGGTCCGAGAAACCTTGTGTGAGGTTAGTAGCTGGATGGGTGACAGTTGCCTCGATAACTCTCGAACGAAAGGAGATAGGAACTTGCTATTTTCAGGGTAGGTTGCGCATCTGAATGGGATAGTTAAGTTCGCTGTTGGCCATTATCGGCCCAACGGTTTCGGAGTTATACCCATCTGGAATATTATTTCCTAGATAACACAAAACAATAGACTTGATCGAATTGAAGCTTGCTAGCTAGTTGAAGAATAACGACATGAAGACGTGTGAGACGTGTATAAAGAATCACGAAAAAACATTATGTATTCAACGATACCTTGAGAACGGAAAGAAAAGTGACTTGCAAGTTTTCAGGGTAGATTGCGCATCTGAATGCGACATTTAAGTTCGATAATTAGCATAATCGTCCAAATGGTTTTAGAGTTATGTCCATCTGAAATTTGGTTATTAATTCTTCAAGAACCCAAGAAATACGATGCCAATTAAATCCAAACATGGTAATTAGTTCTAGTATGCCGACGCCAAATTTTTTACGGAATTTCGTATAGATTTATAACTAGAAAATTTTAAAAAAATCATTGAAAATAAATTTTTTCAAGCACTGACGTGAGCTTTTGCGCGTATGTTTTATTGTCCGTTCTCCTGTATTGGACACTCTTATTCGAATTTACCATGGTGAATTCTATTGTCCGTTCTCCTGTATTGGACACTTTTAATCGAATTTACTATGGTAAATTTGAATTATCGTTCATCATATATTTGAGGAATCAATGTCCCGGATGAGTTCGTTGTAGAATTGGTCTATTGGTTTTGGTTAACTTTCGGCACTCTTGTTGAATTTAAATTCTTTTATGATATTTGAATTTAATTTCTGTTATGATGAAGTTCTATCATAAGAATACATTGACATAATTCCCAGCTCTTACTAGTACTTTAGGATATATGATTTGTTAAAGTTTGAACAAGAGCGCCAAAACTCCTGACCACAGGGCTTTCCCACTTTTGTTATAAATTACGAACTGTGTTATGTAGCATAATTTCATCAACCTATTATAGAGGGTATGTATGGGATTTATACATGATAATTAGCATATCTTTGAATATAAAAATTATCTACTGGTTGAAACTGTAATTCTACATGGAAATCAATGTTACCTCAGAACACTGTGTAGTGCCTAAAAATTCAAGAGGGCGCATAGCTATAAGTAATTCGGATTTTCAAATGTCAACAGATCATCCAAGGGAGGATCCGCTTAAGTAGTATATGAGGGTGACCTACCAGGCTGCCTCTTACTAGCCATCGTATTCAACAATTCATCTTAACACATATATACCTAGCCAAGAATGGATGACAGCCCACGTTTCAGATGGGTCTTACCGACATCCTATGACTGATACTAGACCCTCTAAAGGAGGCCGCAAATTATCGCGGAAAGGAATGGATCGGAACGGAATGGACATTTTCATATTATAAACAAGTGATTTCATTTCATTCCGATACGCAGTAATGTGCGGGCTGGGCTCTAGCTTAATTATATGCATTTCAAAATTTTCGTTCCGTTCCGGTCCATTCCTTTCCGTGATAATGTTCGGCCTCTTTTAAGAATTCTCCTATGTGCTTTCGAAGAATCGTCGACGTGAACGCCTTCTTATACCGCTTAAGTGGAGCTTGACTGGGAGAATCTGTTGCAATATGAAAAATGAAAAGGATTTATAGCCATGCGACCCTATATGATTCTGAGGCCCTGCATAGAGGTCTGATGTAAGATAATTTTTCATATAGCAATACGATCTATAACAGTAGACAAATTTCTTACACAAAGAAGTATCAACTATGATGTTTAAACCCGTCACATATCCTCTATAAAATGGTGGATTTCTAAATGGAAATCAATCTTAACTCAGACCACTGTGTAGTGCCTGAAAGTTCAAGAGGGCTGCAAAGCTATAAGGCCGGCCTCATATTTCTCTGAATTCATATTCTTGAATTCATAATCTGAATTCTGGAACCTTGCAAAATCTAGAAATTAATACTCTTAAAAAATAAGAATGTGTGAGGAGAATAGTGAATTAGTATGCAATTCGGTGCTTTCTGAATTAATAATATGAATTCAGAGTGACATTCCGGACGTATGAGTCCGGCCTAAGTAATTCGGATTTTTCAAATGTCAACAGATCATCCGAGAGAGGCCCCGCTTAAGTAGTATGAGGGTGACCTACCAGGCTGCCCCTTACTAGCCAGCGCATTCAACAATTCATCTTAACACATATATACCTAGCCAAGAATGGATGACAGCCCACGTTTCAGATGGGTCTTACCGACATCCTATGACTGATACTAGACCCTCTAAAGGAGGCCGCAAATTATCGCGGAAAGGAATGGATCGAAGGGAACGGAAATGTTGAAATGCAAATAACCAATTGATTCCATTCCATTCCGATCTGATGCGGCAATGTGCGGGCTCTAACTTAATTAAATGCATTCAAAGATTTCCGTACCGTTCCATTACTTTCCGCGATAATATGCGGCCTCCCTTAAGAGTTCTCTTATGTGCTGTCGAAGAATCGTCGACATGACCGCCTTTTTATACCGCTCAAGCGGAGCTTGACTCGTAGAATCTGTTGCAATATGAAAAATCCGAAGGATTTATAGTCATGCGGCCCTATATGATTCTGAGGTGGCCATATGGTATATAACAGTAGACAATTTTCATACACAAAGAAGTATCAACTATGATGTTTGAACCCGTCACATATCCTCTATAAAATGGTGATGAATGTGTGCCTTTTTCATCCAATAAATGAAACGGTTCATAGTTTAGAACGCAACTAAAAGCAACCCAAGTAGCACAGTGTTATAAGCGAGCTGTAACAACTCCTAACGTAGTCGTATAGACGATGTAAATCAGTTACTTTTCACATAAATACTCAGTATCTGCTATACAACTTTGATGCGTTGATAATAACTACATTATTTTATATCGATATACAACTTATACTGAAATGTTGTGATGTGGTTGTAGTATACTACAATCGATATATGCCAAAATATTAACATCATTACGACGTTTATACAACTTCCATTACAGAATATATAATATACTGGTTATTTAAATGTAATTACACCGTTATTACATCAAATCTCATGGTCTTCGATCGTTTTTACAATTCTGAACATTCTTCAAAACACTGTACAGTGTTTTGAAGAAGTTAGTATTAGTAATAATATTAATTATCTATGCAGTGCTCGTAGCTTGGCTTGATTAACAGCATAGGTACATAATATCAATATCACATACATAACCTAACTGTGTTTTCTGTCATTATATAGCACCTAAGATAATAGAGTTCTCTTTCGCACCTGAGATAATAGAGCTCTTTTTATATACATTATATTGATGAATTTGTAAATATAATAGAATCAAGCGCGCCAAAAAGGATTTTCTCATGATAATAACTGGAGAAATTTCATCTGAACATATATCTTATTCAATAGCGACGACGGAAAAGCGACAGGTTTCTTAGTAGGGCATCCATAGAGGCAGAGGTTCGGGTCCCATCATGAAATTATTTCAGAAAATAAGTTGGAACTGATTATTAGGTAATCAGTACAAAATTGAAATTTCTAAGTGTAATAGCTCATGCAAAGAAGTTGTCATCCTTCCATGGATTTAAAAAGACACGAAACGTTCAAATGGGATATTTCTATTTATCAACATCATTTTCGAAGTTGTATAATTATAGTATAGTTATTATCTATGTTGTATCAACACATAATATCGGTTTTACATAAACCATTACAACCTAATACACAACTTATATCTATGTATATCAGTTGCTTAAGAGGTTGTAATTACAACTTTACAGCAGTCGTATATGTAGTGAAATCATTCCCACTTTTGTCGTAGTAACCGTGCTACTGACGTTATAATGTACTAATTTGATACTGATTTACGTAGGCTATCGGTTTTTTGGATTGTTATATAGACGTCCATACGACCGATATTCATAACACTTTTGCTACTTGGGAAAATACCAAAATGTTAGCATCGTATGCTAACTTTAAATGTTAGCATAATATGCTAACATTTTGGTGTTTCTGAATATCAACAGAAGCTCTGAAGCTCTGCATAAGCGGTGTAAGAGAGTGATCTATCAGGCTGTCCCTTAGTAGCTAACGCATTCTACAATTGATCTTCTAAACCTATATAGCTAGCCATTAACGGATGACAGCCCACGTTTCAGATCGGTCTTACCGACATCCACTGACTGATACTCTTCTACTCGTATCACCCTTTTATACCGCTTGAACGGAGCTTCACTGAGGGAATCTTTTGCCATATGAAAAATCAGAGGGATCTGTAGCCATGCGGCCCTATATGATTTTAAGGCACTACACACAGGTATGAGGTGAGATCATTTTTCATATGGCAAGACATTTTAAAACGGTAGACAAATTTCCTATGCAAAGATGTGCCAATTATGATGTGTAAATCCATCACTTTTCCCATATGAATTGATTATGAATGCTTGTCTTTTTCACCCGATAAATAAAACTGTTCATATTTTCGATCAAAAATGGAAGGAAAAATCCAAAATGTTAGCATACGAATAGAGTCTTGAGGAAGTACAGATATGTGAGAAAATGCTGAATAATTTCTAAGGTGTTGTTATATTCCTATGAGAAAATTTATCAAGAGCGGAAAAGTACTGCATCTACGACTATATGGATTTTTCCTAGAATATTTCGAAAGTCTGTCATCTCATTGTTAACTTGAATCAGAAAATATCCCTTGTCAACTCTACGTAACCTGTACTACGTAGGTTGGATATCCCATAGACCACATTAGTTAGGTTAGAATCATTCGCTTGGCGGGAGATCCATATTCAAATTTTTTAACAAGGAATTTCAACTTTGAGACGAAACCACCCTATTTAAAAGAGAATGTTAGTACAGAGACATCAAGTATTGGGTACCTTCATCATTAGTGCATGTTTTAATGTTATTTCCACATTAAAATCTACTTTTATTTATTCTTAAATCACAATTGAAACCATTCTAGTTCGAAAGATTTCCGTATGTCGTAGATGACTTCTGTTTTGCGTCATTACAAGGCCGATTTAGGGTTATGTTATTATTTTTGACTGATTTCGAGTGAGCTAAGACGTACGTCAATCGAATTTGGTGAACACTTTTATATTTATTAATTATTTTGGAAATATACAATTTTGTTATGAAAACATTGATTCTAGATGGTTGAGAAAGTTTCACAGAATCTATTCCAACCAAAATAAACCTTAAGAAATTAGCCAAAGTATCTAAAAACAGGCGAGAAATTTGCGTAAATTTTAGGTCCATAAGAAATGCATGGGGAATTCAGTGCTCGGATCCACGGATGGATCGTAATTCAAATTTCCCGCCTAACCTAACTAATGTGGTCTATAAACATTATTGTGGATGATAGTTATCATGTGTAATTAATTCCAAAATTATTTTCAGATATATTTATTTTCCTAATCTTTAGAGGATACTTTTGGAGGTATATTCATTACTAATTGGTTCCTTTCTAGATTTTCTCTTTCATACATTAATGATTCAGCATTTTCATACTTCTTTGGACCTCATCAATCAAATTAAAAATGCTAACATTTTGGATTTTCTTTCATTTTTGTTATTTAATACGAACCGTATTATGTAGTGGGCTGAAATAGCAGAATTTCATCAACCTAGTATATAGGGTATGTATCGGATTTATGCGTGATAATTAGCATATCTTTGAATATAAAAATTATCTACTGGTTGAAACTGTAATTCTACATGGAAATTAATCTTATATCAGACCACTATGTGGTGCCTTAAAATTCAAGAGGGCTGCATAGCTATAAGTAATTCGGACTTTTCAAATGTCAACAAATTATCCAAGCGAGCCTCCGCCTTAGTAGTATATGAATATATAGTATAGGTGACCTACCAGGCTGCCCCTTACTAGCCATCGCATTCAACAATTCATCTTAACACATATACCTAGCCAAGAATGGATGACAGCCCACGTTTCAGATGGGTCTTACCGACATCCTATGACTGATACTAGACCCTCTGAAGGAGGCCGCACATTATCGCGGAAAGGAATGGATCGAACAGAAGGGAAATATTGAAATGCAAAATTATATGCATTTAAAAATTTCCGTTCAGCTCCATTCGTTTCCACGATAATGTGCGACCTCCTTTAAGAGTTCTCTTGTGTGTTTTCGAAGAATCATCGACACGACCACCTTTTTATACCGCTTAAGCGGAGCTTGAATCGGATAATCTGTTGCAAAAAGGAAAATCCGAAGGATTTATAGCCACGTAGCCCTATATGTTTATGAGGCACTGCATACAGGTCTGAGGTAATACAATTTTTCATATGGCAAGACGGTTCAAAACAGTAGACAAATTTCATACGCAAATATGTGCCAACTATATGATGTCTAAATCCGTGACATATCATATGAAATAAGATCATGAATGTGTGCCTTTTTCAACCCATAAATAAAAAAAAATTGGATCAAGCACATACGTGAAGTCAGGTAAATTCGATTAAGACTGTCCAAAACAGGAGACTGGACAATAGAACATACGTGCAAAAGCTCCTTCACTGACTTCACGTCAGTACTTGATCCAATTTTTTTTTCGTAATTTTAAAAATTTTCTATGGGTAGGTACGGTTCTCACAAAATTTTACACACGCCTTTATGTCGATATTCTACAACTAGTTACCAAGCTTCAATTCGATCGAGTCTATATTTTTTGAGTTATCGAGGAAATAATATTCTAGGTGGGTATAACTCCGAAACCGATGGACCGATTATGCCCAAAGACGAACTTGTCTCTGCCATTGGAATGTGCAACCTACCCTGAAATTTGCAAGAACCTATCTCCTTTCGTTCGAAAGTTATCGAGGCAACGGTCACCCGTCTAGCTACAGAACTCACACAAGTTTGCTCGGACCTCCAACAATATAGATCCAATCGTGTTCAAACTTGGAACCTGGCAGTAGAGTTAGGTTTTGGAGGCCCTCAGCGTTGTTGGACGAATAGTTTCTGATATATAGAATTTTTTTCAATGATTTTATTTTAATTTTTGAGTTATACGATCCTCACGAAATTTTGCAAGAAATTTCACGTTGGCATTCTAAAACTGACAACCATATTTGAATTGGTTCGGTTCCATATTTTTCGAGTTATTGAGGAAATAACAACCAAATTTCTGATGGGTATAACTCCAAAACCGTTTGGTCGATTATACCTATAAATAAACCCAAATGTCCCACTCAGATGCACAACCTTACCAGAAAATTTCAAGTCGCTATCTTTTTCGTTCCTCAGGTTATGGTGACATAAATAATATTTTGTATAATTTTTTTTAAATTTTTCAGTGATACAATTCCCACAAAATTTCACAAGTGCCCTTAGTTTTGCATTCTACAACTGCTCACCAAGATTCAATTTGATCGGACTTGTATTGATTGGAAACAAAATTGTTACTCGGAAACCGTTGGGCCGATTATGTCCATTAACGAACTTGTTCGTTTTATTGAGATGCACCACCTACCCTGAAAATTTCAAGTCGCTATCTCTCCGTTCTAAAGTTATCGTGGCAAAGGACGGCCGACCGGAACGAATGAAATTTGACCTCGAATTCTTCATCGGGGAGTCAAACCCAATCGTCTGAGACCATTTAGGCGAAAAACTACAGACATTTGGGTAAAATGATAACGTGATGTTTCCCAGAACATACGCGCAAAAACGAACAAATTAATAATAAATAACCTTTCAAAAGTCTCCTCTCAAAAATACACTTCTCTGGATTTTTTTTTACAATATCTCGAAAGTCTATTCATTTCATTGATAACTTGAATCATTATTATTATTTGAATTATATTTGACATATCTTGTTTGCAATGATGCCGAGTAATCTTCAGAATTATAGAACTTCTTACTATATATGGGTTATATATGTTTGAGCCTCTAGTTTTTGGATATTTCCTCGTTCAGACCATGGGTATAATACTCGTAGTTATCATCTTCTATTCCCTTCACGTCGCTTCACACTCTTTGAAAAAGGTCCATGTTATATGAGTATTAAGTTTTATGATAGACTTGATGATCAGTTGAAAAATGTCAGATCAGAAAAACAATTCAAGCTGAGATTGAAGCAATTCCTAATAAATCTTGAACCCTATATAGTATCGAATAATTTATGATAGTTAATTTTATTTAGATAAAAATGTATTAATATTGTTTTAAGTTTTTAGTGAGAAGGCTAAGTAAAGTTTTTAATGTGATGTCATTCCATTTTATGTTGCTTTTACATGTAAAAGGTGAATTAATCTAAAATAAAGAAGAATTGAATTGAATTGAAATTCAATGACATACTTCAGTAACGAGTGAATCGTCTATGACCACAGAATTTTTGGAATTGAAATACGAAAAACTTACGCCTCAAGTAACTCCAGGATACGAAAATCACGAAATTCCGCAAAAATTAGTAGATCGGCATTTTACAAGTAATCACCGAGTTTTAATTGAATCTCATTTGCATATTTTGAGTTATAGAGGAAATATGTGCCCCAGAACGCGTAAAAATGCTTTTTCTGACCTGTTGGCGAGGCCGTTGTACTATACAACCAGCTGGCAAAATCCCATATAAAATTGCGAAATATCTCGGTTTGTGCGATTCTGAAAAATAAACAGGTCACTGTCTGCGTCAAACATCAGCAACTCTTCTGGCCTTCAGGTGGAGCCAGTATGACTACGCTGAAACGTCATGGTGGTTGGAAAAGTTCGTACGTTGCTGAAGGATATATAGAGGACAGTATATCTCAAAACAAGTTGGAAAAACACTGCGGCCAGCGAATTGATATTGAGCAGTTATCCAATTGTTAAAATTGTTGTACATTTCAAGAAACCTATTAGAATATATCCCTAAATACCGATTTAAATACATACATTCACTGTCGGGTCGAAAATAAACAGTGCTTTATTTGTGGCGCGTAAGGGCACCAATGTGTCCAATTGTACAATTGTTGCATGTGATGAAAAATACGCTGTATAGTAGTGGTTTATTTTAAATAATGTATTCCATAATTAATTTCCAGAAGAGGGCACGCACACGGGCATACCAAATCGACGTGATTCTAATATCCTATTTCCCTTCCACAGCCTCGGTTTCCAAGGGAACCATGGACGGACGATTACTATTATGAAAATCCCAGCGTCGCTACGATCGGAATGGAAGCTAAACCTCTATGACTTTAGCGACATTCGGACGGCATTCATGGAAGCACCATATCAGCCGCGTGAATCGTGTAGACTGGCAACAGTGGCAACGCTGAAATTGCATTTGTATTGGTCGAGTTGCATGATTCCCATAGAAAACGAGTGTGAACAGGGACTCAGGAGATTTGAATTGCTTCGATTCAGTATGCCCGTGTGCGTAAGCTCTTACGCAAATCAGTCGAATCGATTGGTTATGTCATGAAAAAGTATTAGTTGACATTAAAAAAAAACACCCTATATATCAGTGAAGATGTCTGATGAAAACCGCTGAATAAAATGAGAAAATAATAAATACTCACATACCTTTAAAATAGAAACTTGTACTCCTCTTAAATACGACGATAATTCATAATACTTACATCGATTTGAACCCTCACTTCCCAGAGGTGGTATCTAAAACAAAATATTCAATAATATATCATTCAAAGTAGAGTTCTTAATCATTGAATTACCTGCATTGAATATTTTTCAGTCATATATCTAATTTTCAATCAGGATTATCAGTTTCATTCAATTTCTTTGTGGAATATGTAATGAATCAAACAATGACATGACTTTCATAAACATAGACTGTTAATTTCAAACAAATACAAACACAGACCTTAATCTTCTTCATTCTAGAACTAAAAATTGGTTCAAGCACTGACTTGAAGTCAGAAGCTTTTGCGCGTATGTTCTATTGTCCATTCTTCTGTATTGGACACCCTTAATCGAATTTACCATGGTAAATTCGAATTTACCATGGTAAATTCGAATTAAGTGTCCAATACAGGAGAATGGACAACATAATTAACCATGGTAAATTCGATTAAGGGTGTCCAATACAGAAGAATGGACAATAGAACATACGCGCAAAAGCTTCTGACTTCACGTCAGTGCTTGAACCAATTTTTTTTTCGTGATTTTTTTTAAATATTCTAGGGGTGAGGTTCTTAAAATTTTTTATTCGTCATTTTTTTCAAATTTTCTAGGGGTACGGTTCTCACAACATTTTAAACACGTCTTTATGCTGATTTTCTACTACTAGTTACCAAGCTTCAATTCAATCGAATATTTATTTTTTGAGTTATCAAGGAAATAATATTCCAGGTGGATATAACTCGGAAACCGTTAAACCGATTATGCCCAAAAACGAACTCAACTTTCCCTTTCGGATACGCAACCTACCCTGAAAATTGCATGTCCCTATCTTCTTTCGTTCGAAAGTTATCGAGGCAATGGTCACCCATCTACTGAACTCACACAAGAATGCTCGAATCTCCAACAATATTCAACCGATCGTGTTAAAACTTGAAACTTGGTAGTAGATTTAGGTTATGAACGCTCTTGCAAAATTTCAGCAATTTCAAACGAATAGTTACTGATATATAGAATTTTTTTTTTATTTTCAATGATTTATTAAAAATTTTCTACAAATGCTATCCCCACCAAATTTTGCAAACATTTTTGCGTTGGCCTTCCACAACTAATAACCAAGTTTGAATTCAATCGGTTCAGTATTTTTCGAGTTAATGAGGAACAAAAAACCACCAAATTTCAGATGGCTATAACTCTAAAACCGTTTGGCCGATTATGCTCATAAACAAACTCAAATGTCGCATTCAGATGCACAACCTAACCTGAAATTTTCAAGCCGCTATCTCTTTCCGTTCTCAGGTTATCGTGACAAAAAAAATATTTTTTAATAATTTTCTAGCCTTACGATTCGCCCAAAATTTCACGAACGTGCTTAGGTCCATATTCTACAACTACTCACCAAGTTTCAATTCGATCGGATTTATATTGGTTGAAAACAAAATTATTACTCGGAAACCACTGGGCCGATTATGCCCATTAACGAACTTGTCCGTCGTATTGCGATGCGCCATCCACCGTGAAAATTTCAAGTCGCTAGCTCTTTTCGTTCTCAAATTATCGTGGCAACGGACGGCCGGACGGACAGAATCAAATTTGACCTCGAATTCTTCATTGGGGAGTCGAACTGAATCGTTTGAGACCAATTTCGTCAAAAAATTCGAAAGTTACAGACATTTGGGCAAAACTATAACGCGATGTTCCCCAGAACATACGCGCAATAACCATGTGTGAATTAGATCGGTTTCGTATTTTTCGAGTTATTGGGGAAATAACGACAAAATTTTAGATGGGTATAACTCCAAAACGTTTGGCCGATTATTCCTATTAACAAACTCAAATGTCGCATTCAGATGCTGAACCTACGCTAAATATTGCAAGTCGCTATCTCTATCCGGTATCTGGTTAACGTGACGTTACGATTCTCACAAAATTTCGCACACGTCTTCAAGTTTTTATTTCACAAATATTCACAAAGTTACAATTCGATCGGATGTGTATTGGTTGAAAACAAAATTATCACTCGGAAACCACTGGGCCGATTATGCCCATTAACGAACTTGTCCGACGTTTTGGAATACGCCATCTAGCCTGAAAATTTCAAATCGCTATCTCTTTTCGTTCTCAAGTTATCGTGGCAACGGCTGACCGGAAATAATTAAATTTGACCTGAAATTCTTCATCAGGGAGTCAAACCCAATCATTTGAGACCATTTTCGGCAAAAAATTCGAGAATTATAGACATTTGGGTAAAATGATGACGCGATGATCCCCAGAACATGCACGGAAAAAAATGATTAGAATAAGAACTACTATCATCTGCCAGAGTTTGTAATAGAGCTTATATAACGTACTGTATGTAATTTTTGAAAAAAAAAAATATTTTTTTTAAGAAATATAAATTTTTTTTTAGTGAAACGATGCTCAGAAGATTTTCCAAAAATCCGAAACCATATGGTCGATTGTGCCCATTAACGTGCTCAACCGTCGCATTCGGATACGTAACCTACCCTGAAAATCGCAAGTCGCTATCTCTTTCCATTCGAACGTTATCTTAGCAACCGACGGCCGGTCTGACCGAAGCGAATTTGACCGCGAATTATTCACCTGTGAATCGAACCTAAACTCTCGAGAGTATTTTCAGCAAAAAATTCGACTTTTGGGCAAAATTATAGAATGCTGTGACCTAGAACATGCGCACAAAAAGTTCAAGTTTTGGTACACTATAGATAGTGCAACAATTGGTAACCTTTCGCACGATCTTATAAAGAAATGAATCTTTAGGCCATATTTTTAGCGTCAACACGTAAAAAAATGCATGGTGCTTCAATTGAATTCAAGTATTGAAAGAAATAAAATAATCAACTTACTCAGCCGGGACTCGAACCCGCAACTCCCTATCCCCCACACGGTGTGACGCGGCGGTACTCGATTGTAGAATGGTGGACTGGAGGTCTGTGCGGAATTTCAGCGGAATCTGACAGATAGTTTCTGAAATTAAACATATTTTAAGAAATATGTGTTTTTTAGTGATACAATCCTCAGGAATTTTGCAGAAATTTGCTCGCTGGCATTCTACAGGATCTTTATAAATGATTGCAACATCGCAGTTGGATTTGGATCATTCTTTGCCGCTCTTTGCTAAGGATCCTGACTATTTCACAGCACAAGCCTTGGAAGTTGACAGATTGATAATTGTATTGTCAGAAAATAAATTCTGTGGATGGAATCGCGAATGTGAACAGTATTTTAAAGCCAACTGCGATGTTACATTTTATAAAGACCCTGTACTACTAATTACCAATCAGTTCGATCGGATTTGTATTTTTTGAGCTATTGTAGAAACAATATTTCAGAGGTGAACTTAACCGTCGCATTCGGAAGCACAATCTACCCTGAAAATTACAAGTCACTGCCTCTTTTAGTCCGAAAGTTATCGTGGCAACGGCCAGCCGGGCAGAATCGAATTTGACCTCGAATTCTTCATCAGTCAATCGAACCTTATCGTTTGAGAGAATTCTCGGCAAAAAATTAGAAAATTACAGACATTTGGGCAAAATGATAGCAGGCTGTTCCCTAGAAAATGCGCGCAAAAACTAATTATAGATTTAGATAAAGATGTTTTTGCATTGAAATCTTCGAGTAACACCGTTTCCATCAAGTCTGCTATTTGCCTAGAAACACGATACCTATTCTATGAAAATATTCTATGATCGTTCGTGCAATTCTCTCGTCCTTGTTGGTAGCACTGGTCGATATTGAATATACCATTATTTGACTAGAAAATTATGTAGAGAAACTACATTACCTTCCAATCCAATTGCACTATCATTCAACATAGAAGAGATTCATTTTAATAATCAATTCTATTAGTATTAGCCAAATAAGTATAATTATTTTATCAGCATCTAAATTAACATGATGTAAATGAAATATTATCAATTCTCACAGATAAACATAAACAACTGAATAACCTAATTCGTGTTATGGATGGAGATCGATACACTCACTAGGAATTCCTAATTAATTTTTCACACCGAAATCACTCAATTTTATGCTCGTGTGTTGTATTGCTTTAATTCCTAAATTGCTACGATTTATAATTCTTCCAACAGAAAAAAAAATACATGTTCCATCTCATTCGGAATATAAATTTCTATACTTTGTATTTCAACATTCGACATTCCACAGATAGAAGTTACCCGGATTAGATTTAATCTCTATTCTATCGAATATAAAATACAAAATATTATCGATTGATTTCCGCAGATAAAGATGTACCTACATACCTAGTTGAGGACACACACTTTGAAATTCCAGTTTCATTCCTAGGAAGAAGGATCACCAAACTATTTTTCACATCTACTAAATGAAAACATCTTCGAATCATTTGATTTTGCCGAGTCAGATTTCAAAGACAACTATGATCCTTTTTAGGAGCATAGTAGAAGACCAGAGAGCAAGATGTCATAGTACAATTCATCAAGTAATTTATTTCTCTGCATATTTGCGTATGGAACAGCCCTCAATTCCAACTTAATAGACATTTTCACAACCGATTTTATTGTGATCGATCCCAACAAATTTATTATGTTGAAAACTCAATCAAAATCAGGAACATGCAGTATATTAGGAAGATGTCAATATATTTCTATTGAAATAGATTCTTCAATTTACTATACCTACATGTGGATCAACATGAGGATGTTTGTGAGTTAGGAATTATCTTGATACTATAATTTCAGCTCTTTTTGCGCGCATGTTCTGGGGAACATCGCGTTCTCATTTGCACAAATGTCTGTAATTTTCGAATTTTTTGCCGAAAATGGTCTCAAACAATTGGGTTCGACTCCCTGATGAAGAATTCGAGGTCAAATTGATTTAATAAAACCTAACCTAACTCTACATCCAAGTTGGAAGTTTCAACACGTTGGGATCTCTATAGTTGTTGGAGAGTAAACTTAGGTGAGTTCCGATATTTTAAAAGGAATCTAAAAAATTCTAATACACAGTTGAATAAATACAGCAAGAGGATTTATGCAGTATTGTTTTTATATCATTAGATCTTTAATGAATTTAAATTCCGATAGAATATATATGTAAGAATTCTTTGATCTTAGATGATTCTCTCGTTACTGAAATCCTTAATATGGTACAGAATACCTATATTAATATCTTATAAAAGGTGATAAACGGTCTTAATCGATTATACATTCCATTAACAGTATCCAATAGAGGTGAATTGACAATAGAACACGCGCCCAAAAGCTCCTGACCTCACATGTCAGTGCTTGAACCAATTTTTCAAACTATAATAATGAATAACCGGCTGCAATCAGCATGGCTGACGCAAAAAAAAATTGAGAATAGTACTGACGTGAAGTCAGGCGCTTTTGCGCGCATGTTCAATTGCCTATTCACGCCTCATACAACAAAATTCGTACTCGGAAACCGCTGGGCCGATTATGCCCATTAACGAACTAGTTCGTCGCATTCGGACGCACCACCTACCCTGAAAATTTCAAGTCGCTCTTTTTCCGTTCGAAAGTTATCATGACAACGGCCAGCCAGACAGAATCAAATTCGAAAATAACAGACATTTGGGCGAAATGATAGCATGCTGTTCCCCAGAACATGCGGGCAAAAAGTAATTCTGAAGCCTAAATGTCTTGTTTGATGGAAGACAATAATCCTAAATTAAAACTCCTTTCCAAATACTTATTTTTATTCTCAGGACGAATAATATGAATGTTATTGGCTTGCCATCTATTCATTTGATTGTACTTCTTTCTGTGAGGAAACTTCATTGTAACAGGTAATACATGTGATTAGGGTTGAACAATAGATGTCTCCAAACAAGAAATTAGTAGTTTTTGCTGTTGCGCCATCAATTGACGGTTAAGATTTGAGCTAAAAATAGATATGGGAAACGAGGATTATAAAAGTGGGAAAGCCCTGTGGACAGGAGCTTTGGCGCTTTTGTTCAAACTTTGACAAACTATATCTCCGAAATGATTGGTCTCTAGGAATGATATAAATGGATTCTTACGA
The DNA here is from genome assembly GCA_937662695.2 of Halyzia sedecimguttata. Lineage (NCBI taxonomy): Eukaryota > Metazoa > Arthropoda > Insecta > Coleoptera > Coccinellidae > Halyzia > Halyzia sedecimguttata. Next base: position 102,785,545 of record OW569414.2, read on the forward strand.
TAGAACTGCATCATGAAAGAAATTGAATTCAAACACACCGATTCTCCTCAATAACGAACTCATCCGAGATATTCATTCCTCAAATCTATTCTGAAAAAATATTAGGTAGGTTATCATTTAAAACTTAGACAATATTGGAGTTTTGTATTTACTGGAGATATTCTGGACACAATTTGATTAGGTATCTTACCAAAGAATATATTTCCATCATCATATGGATTATCCACGGGTAAAATAAAAATAAAATAAATTAAATAAGAATCCATTGATATAATTCCCAACTCGGAGAAACCAATACTTTCGGAGTTATGATTTGTCAAAGTTTGAACAAGAGCGACAAAGCTCCTGTCCACAGGGCTTGCCCACTTTTTTTGTGCAAAATATAGTTTCAATTAAACATTCATTACTTCGGTATTTGGAATCCTAGAGAGCTGAAATTTCGGTTATGGATTACCAATATCCCGTGTATCATTTGTGTTTATTGAAAATCTAAGAAATACTAAAACGATACAAAATGCGTTTTTACGCGTATGTTCTGGGGAACATCGCATTTTGCCCAAATGTCTGTAACTTTCGAATTTTTTTACGAAAATGGTCTTAAACGATTCGGTTCGACTCCCGGATGAAGAATTCGAGGGCAAATTTGATTCTGTCCGGCCGGCCGTCCGGCCGTTGCCACGATAACTTGAGAACGGAAAGAGCTAGTGTGGGCCAGAAAATTTCAAAAAAATCACGAAAAAAAAAATTGGTTCAAGCACTGACGTGAAGTCAGGAGCTTTTGCGCGTATGTTCTATTGTCCATTCTTCTGTATTGGACACCCTCAATCGAATTTACCATGGTAAATTATGTTGTCCATTCTCCTGTATTGGACACTCTTAATTCGAATTCACCATGATAAATTCGAATTAATTGTTCAATACAAGAGAATGGACAACCTAATTTACCAGGGTGAAATCGATTAAGGGTGTCCAATACAGAAGAATGAACAATAGAACATACGCGCAAAAGCTCCTGACTTCACGTCAGTGCTTGAACCACTTTTTTTAAATGGAATGTCCTGAAACATTCTAATGGATTAACTTATTTCACAAATCCTCATGCTTTCACCAGAGGTGCAGAATAAGATTCAGACCTAACCAGAACATTTTGCATGATCTTGCTACAATTTGGTCACATTGACCGTGAAGAATAAACAATTTCATCAAAACTTCCTGTGCATAATTATTGCCTTCCATTGAATATTTAATAAATTCAACAATACTTCACAATCGATGCCAATTGTTAAATTATTATAATTTACATGTTCCATGACATTTGATGGATAGTTAATACAAAATGTTGCTCAACATTCCCATTGGCATGAAACTTGCATTTAATTCAAAAACCTCACAATTTAGCTATAGGAACATGTTATATGTTATATCGTTTGAAAGGAAATTTAACACACTTTCATTGCGTCTCATGATATACAGGTCATTCTGTTTGGAAAAACCACACAAGTATGTCTCGAAAAAGCCTCAGATTTTGAACAACCCTGTATGATTAGGGACAAATGTCATTACACGCAAATGATACACGAGATATTGTTAATCTAAAAAATTTCGGCTTTGTAGGGGATTCCAAATAACGAAGTAATGCATGTGGAATTGAAGCTATGTTTTGCACGAAATGGGAGTAAATCAATGAATTACCTACTCGAAACTCGTTAGGGATAGGGATTATGAAGTTGATACTGAATTAATTAGAAGGCTACGGAAGATCGAAAAAAGCATTAATATACAGGGTGAGTCTTTGACCACTGCATTAATTTTAACCAAAGATTCCTCTCATCAAATGAAACACTTTTTTCATTCATTCATTTTTCAAAATTCAGCTCAGGTAAAAAGATACAGGCTGTTGAAATTTTGAAAAAAAATCAGTTTTTATTTTGTAGCTTTGACATCCTTTTTTCGAATAAATATAAAATATCTACTGGTTTTCTAGTTATGGACTCGTGGATTCATAAAACTAAACGAAATTAGCATAAAGAAAGCATATAAAGTTCTTCTTGAGTCATTTCAAGAATATTCCATCGTTTTAGAACATTATATTATTCTTCATCATTTCTCCTTAAACGCACCGTTTCCGAGATATTCTTCATTGAATGTTTTAAAATGGGAAACTCCAGAAATTTCACTACTTTTATGGATCCGTCCCTGAGCGTTGGAATCCCGAATCAAGCTGTAAACCACGTTACCATGCCTTATTCTCGTCCGCCAACAATGTCATAGATAATTTATATGCGGGAGTGTGTTAGCACATTGTGAAATCTTTAAACGCTTGTAACTTTTTCCCTGAGCCGAATCTGGAAAAATGGTAAATAAAAAAGTGTTTCATTTGATGAGAGGAATATTTAGTTAAAATTAATGCAGTGGTCAAAGACTCACCCTGTATAGTTGTTCCAATTGAAATATCAAAGTTGTTAGTACTTTTTGATAAAAGCGGCAACACCACAGTACTGAAAATATTCTAGATGGATGGAGCAGTGGTTCCTAGCCAAGGAACCAAATTTTCATTGAAATCAGACGAGATGGGTTGAGAGCATTTCGGCAAAAATTGGAAAATTGCAGACATTGGGACAAAATGATTCCACTATGCTCCCAAAAATCCATATTACGGTTACAACCACACATCCATACATAAATTGAATGATCAAATTTGTTCTTCATCATTTCGTCAATTTTACAACATATTCAGGACAGAAAAACCTACTTGTTATAAGGGATAACGCGAAAAGAAAACGCTACAGGTGAGCCATCGAAGTCTCCATGTTGCATTCTGGAACGCTACCATTACTCAAGCCATCGCATCTACATACTGGTAGTGGAGACAATAGCCCCTGATTTATTGAAAACATTTCAATTCCCGACATAATGTCTCTTTGATTTGTGACAATACGGTTGCAAACATTATCGGCAACAATATAAATCAACCGTGGCTGTCTTCGGAATTCAAAGAAGAGAAGAATCATAAATAGAAAAACCTGACTAGACTGGGCTATTTTGCGACCATAAATGGCTGAATATATAAATTTTACTTTTATTCGCCCATTGTCTGATTTTTTCGAGATCGTAACTCTCTGATAGAGATTGAAATTTTCGAAGTCAGTCATGGAGCTCTCTACCAAAGTCATTTTCGTTTATCTTCGAGATCAGGTCATGCACCATTGCTTTCAGTTATTAAAAACAAGTAAATACGATTGCATTATTCTGCTATTAATTCACTCACGACCTGGAAAGATGATGAGTTTCGTTATAACAGCAGGATGTGTGTAATTATAACAGGTATTACCAATCTTTACTTCTACATTATTTCAATTAAACTGATTCTCAAATTAAGTTATTTATGTCACAAATATAATGGTTCTCTGGTGCTAGGAGTAAGATTTCTCAGTCGATAAAAAAAAAAAAAAAAAAAAAAAAAAAAAAAAATGTAATCTACTAATTTCAAACCTAGGTCGTTTCCTTTAAAAAATGGGTTCAAGCACTGACGTGCAGTCAGGAGCTTTTGCACGCATGTTAAATTCTCTATTCACCTCTATTGGACACCCTTAATCGAATTTACCATCGATATACACTGCGCAAAAAAATTAACGCACATTCTGAAATCTCAATTTTAATGGAAGTTAAATCTACATTGACTTTATAACTTATTTTTTTATGTTCTCTCGGGAAGGTTTTGAACGAAACAAGACACATTAAATGGAAGACAAATTCAGGATTTCACCGAATCTTATGTGAAAGAAGAGAAAGAAACAATTTTCAAAATACTGGAATGCTGATAAGTGATTTACTACTTGGTATTTCCACCCCTTGCGTTAATTACAGCTCGGTTACAACGACGGTTCATACTCAAAATGAGTGATCTTAAAATGTTCTGATCTAATCCTTCCCAGATTTCTCTGAGTTGGATTCCTAAGTCATTAAGAGTAGCTGGATTTTTTTTTTCTGAACTTCTCAGCCTTCTATTGAGGTTGTCCCAAACCTGCTCAATCGGATTGAGATCTGGACTTCTTGCTGGCCATTCCATCCGAGAGACTTCAACTTCTACAAGGTACTCCTGAACGATGCACGCACGATGGGGTCTGGCATAACTAAATGAAATTGGCAAGAATAATAAGGTCTTTTTAGTCTGGGTCCCCGGTCACTCGGGAGTCAAGGGGAACGAAGAGGCCGATACACTTGCCAGAAAGGCAGCACGAACTCCTTTTATCGGCCCAGAACCTTTCTGCGGTATAGGAAAATGCACCTACAAGAAAGAGTTTCTGGAGAAGGAGGAAACCAAAATAGAGACACTCTGGCGGAATCTTCCAGGTTTGGTTCATTCCAAAAAGTTCCTTAGGAACTTTAAAGAAGTGAGATCCAAAAGGTATCTGGATCTCTGCAAGAATAAGTTACACCTGGTCACTGGCTTCCTCACAGGACACTGTCGCCTCAGGAAGCATTTGATGAGAATAGGTTTATCAGATACTGACGAGTGCAGATTCTGTGGGGAGGAGGAAGAAACTCCTCTTCACCTTGTTACAGAATGCCTCGCCATTGCAAGTCAGCGAAAGGAATGCTTTGGACAGGAAACTTGTAGGAGTGAAGACATAATATCCTTGAAGCCTTCCCAGATATTGAGGTTCATTTATACTCTGGAACTGGAGGGCGAGCTGTAGATGGCGTAATGGTGAGAACAGCTCTGTTGGGGGGCACAATAGATCTCAAGGTCGCGGTGCAACGTAACCCCCTTATCAATAATAATAATAATAAATGGGGTCTGGCATTATATCGTCCATAAAAATGAAATTTTCACCAATGTATGGGGCAAATGGCACTACATGCTCTTCAAGAATGTTCCTTATATACCTATCAGCATTCAGCTCCATTATCAACGACCACTAGGTCTGTGCAAGCAGTCAAAGATATTCCACCCCATACCATAATCGATCCTCCCCCGAAACCAGTAGTATTCAGGAAATTGCACTGAGCATATCTTTCATGTGGACGTCTGTATACAAGGGAACGTCGATCACAATGGTAGAGGCAGAATCTAGACTCATCTGTGAAGAGAACTCTTTCCCAATCAGCCTCTTCCCAATGGATATGCTCTTTCGCAAAATCCAATCGCGCCCTTCGATGGGCTGGGGTAAGAGCTGGGCCTCTTGCCGCGACACGAGGCCTTAAATCATATTCTCTGAGGCGATTTCTTATTGTCTGAGTGCTAATTTGCACCCCATGAGTTTGCTCAAGCTGATTTTGAAGGAGGCGAGCGGTTGCAAACCGTTGTCTCAACGAAAAATTCTCAAGTAACGTTCTTGAATGGCAGTTGTTACCCGTGGTCTACCCTGTCCTGGTCTTCAGACATTCATACTTGTCTCGCAAAACTACCGCTTGGGCACATTCCTCTTGGGTCAAATTGCGTGTTTCGCGTTGCATAGCGATAGTGTGTAGAAAATCAAACGAAAGAAAAACTATTGATCACTAGAATTGATCGAGAACAACTGATTTCAGAATGGAGGCAATACATTCAAAATCTGATAATCTCATCTTTTTTATTCCTGCTGGGAAAAAACATCTGTATTGAAGAAAAACGTTGAAAGTGGTTAACATATGCATGCATAATTCTGATAAAAATAATTATCATTGAGAACACCTTCAGCTGTAGAATAAATTTGAGATTTCCATAATGTGCGTTAATTTTTTTGCGCAGTGTAGATCGTTTTCTCAGCTTTTATCCAGATGTGAATACATTTCGTACCATTTTAATGACATACTTGAGTGATGAGAGAATCGTCTGAAATTGGTGAGAATTTCAATTTCGGAAAAAGATTCTGGATACGATACTCACGAAATTCTCCAAAAATTTGCGTGTCGGCACAGGCACGGGCCTAAGGGAGGGAATGATTCCCCCAATGTTGAACGGAGTTGACAAATTTTCCACAGAGTTGGAAAAATTTCGAAGGAGTTGCAGAAATCTCTGTGGAGTTGGATTATTTCCGAAAAAATTGTCATAAAATGTGAAGGAATTTGAGCGCCTGAACGGATAAATGCAAAGCACACAGATAATAGGACGAAATAACGTGGAATAACATCATGTACCCTTATACACATTCCTGTTACAGTAAATTCAATATACAATAGTTTTCTGCACAATGTGTGTAGTCGGCAATAAATAATCTTTATCATAATATTGCATTAGTAGCCCAGTATATGAACACACAAATTATTAATTTTCTTTTGCGTTATTCCAAAGTGGGTAGCTCTCTAGATGTTTCAGTTTCGCCGACTGGAGTATGACATGAAACAAACCATCTGGTACCAATTTGAACTGTTTCTCACTGTCGAGCGGCATTTTAACAAGCTTTTATTTCTATTGAATTTAGCAACGTAAATATGTAAGTACGCAGTTTGCTCATTTCTTTTGATAATAGAAATAGATAAGTTTGAATTTCGGAAAACAAGTTTTGATGTTCAGAAACAGGCCTAAGGAGGAGAATGTAAAACGTAGTTTTCAAAGCAGTCGGAAAAACATTCATAGCAGTTGGAAAAATTTCGTCATCATGGGATAATTAATTTATTTTCCTTCGGAATTGAACTCACTCTCTCTCCACCAACCTAACGCAGATATTTGCAAGTTGCAATCTTTGTCCGTTCGAATTTGACATCGAATTCTTCATCGGTTACTCGAACCTTATCGTTTAAGACCATTTGCGACCAAAAAAAACGAAAATTACAGACATTTGGGCAAAATGATAGCACCCTGTTCCCTAAAACATACTAACAAAAATCACAAATACATAATGTCTATTTGTTATTATCTGACTAAAAATTCAAAATATTTTGTGTATTCTGAAAATATTATTTACACTATAGAAGAAAGAAGGTGATGGTTAAACGTACTTACTTACTTTTTGAAAAAATTTTTTCTAACGGACAATATTTTTGTCGTGTAGGTAGAATAACTTCGTGCTATGATTTACTAGGATGTTAGTAGACAAGTAGGTATTAGCCCGACAAAAGTCCTCCATCAACATTCTTTGGATATTTGGCGATCCAAAACGATTGATTAATAATAGTTTGGTGATTTCAATAATTGTATTCGTCATTTGCTCACGTATAAATACGGTTCCCGAGAAAAACATCGAAGCCATGAGTAAATGGATAGATCGACGTGGGGCATACCGTGAGTCTTAATCATCTCCTGGGAGAAATGTTCCACGGGTTTCCCCATGAAAAACCAGGATAGACAAAAAGATGTGTATGCGGATTTCGCGAATACAGATAATCTGATTGAGCCATTTATAAGAAACAATGTCAGTGAGACCTCAGTGTTTACTATTCATTGTGTATAATAGATATTGTGCTAAACAATTGTAAATGAATTTTTAGAATGTACCTAATAGGGTATGTTTATCAGTTCCATTTATTAATTCAGTTCAAATTCGGTGGACGGAGTTTGTGTCAGTAATAACGAATATCGAGTCATAAAATGAATACGCGACGTTTTGGCGAGCTCTTTCCGGGATATTGTGACGCCTTTTGCGATATTGCTGGGAGATCACCAAGAGCTCCCTATCACCTCCAAATGTCCGCCACAGGGGATGAGCCCAGTTACATCTCAGAGATATCACATGGGGAAGTTCTCAAACAACACAACCTGGGGAATATTTTGAGTGATTCGCTGCAATATCGCAGGAAGGTCGCCAAGAGATCTCTATCACCTCCAAATGTCCGCCACAGAGTATGAGCCCAGTAACATCTCAGAGATATTAACTGGGGTAGTTCTCAAACGGCTTGCCTTGTGAAATATTCTGAGAGGTTTGCTGGGAGGTCACCCAGGCCTCTTTATCTCCTGCAAATGTCCGCCACAGGGAATGTGCCCAGTAACATCTCAGAGATATCACATGGGGATGTTCTCTAACCTAACTGCTCAACCTGGGGAATATTTTGAGAGGATCTCTGCGATATCGCAGGGAGGTCGCCCAACCCGTATAACAATTCGTTATCGATTCGTTAGAGGTAGAATATCTGAATGTCCGGTACGCTAACGAAAAATCGTTATCTGAACCAGCAACAAAACGTTATCAAAAACCTCTACTCCTTTGATAGAGATCAAATAACGAAAAACTATCATCCAAACGGTAAAGTTTTAATACAGAAATTCTTTATCGAACAGATACCTATTTTGGGAGCAAGAATTAATAAGAATTACGGTGGAAAAACATAATTTTAAACGTTTTTCTTATATTTCTGCGTTACATCGTTCGGATATCTCAATCATCCTCTCATCTTACCCCTATTACCATTAACTTATTGAATTAAATTTTCGTTCCTCACTTAGATTCGAACCTGCTTACTTTAGCTCCAATATTCGATCTGACCACCACCTTACCAATCCATCCATCCACTAACCTTGTTGTAGAATATCACAAGTGCGTGCATTTTAACGACTGATTGTTGCAATGGATACACATAATAAACTAATGCGATATAACTGTCGATCGGAGACTGAATATTCACGATTAAATCTTAGAAAAAAAAAGAAAATGGAAGCTCCGCATAATAAAATTCGTAGAAATAATGGTACTTATGAAAATTTCCGTAATAATGATACGATGAAGGAATGCTGTGGAAGGAATATCAGTGTAAGAACTGCATCAGTTTATTTTACATTTTTTACTCAAACGCTATAATCAATACTACGTATCATAATTTATTTTGATTTGTTACCACAGTTATTGAAGGCATAAACATAAACAATAACATTCCCTCCAGTGATGACAGTACTAAGCTGTGATACATAAGAGTTCACACAGGACCTGTAAGTGATTAGCTGATAACTGAGGATACAATACCTATTGCTAGTGATCTATATTTATATTATCATGAGCTTTATTCGAATAAACTTGCCTGACCATTTTCGACCCAATGGACAGAAAGACAAAATATGTCCTTGTTGTGGAAGTAATAAAAATGAACTTACTGTAATGAATGCCAAAATAACAGTACATACATAGGAAACCTATGAACAGTAGGACATTCCCGATTTCAACAATGATCTGTTCCTTTGTAGTGTGTATTAAATTGAAAAGTATTAAATATTGTAATATCATTGTATCATTGAATTTCAACGCAACAACGCATTGTACCTATGCGTTTGGCATGTGAGATTTATATTTCATTATTGAAAGGAAAGCAGAGAGTACAGTATAGAGTAGAAGCAGAGTATTAATGGTAGAATTATATTAGTTTTCTCTGAAAATTGTATCTATTGTCTATCGATTCATCGTTAATTTTCGATAAAGAATTTAATCACGGGATAGTATAGAACCTATGAAGTTTTTTGATATAGGAATATCTCCGAATATCGTTATATGTTCTTTACAGAGTGATTAAAGATAACCGTTAGCGATTTTCTTACTGAATGCGTAGCGAATAGATATCGATTATCGATACAGATATTGTTTGTAAGATCTTTACCTAGTCTTTGTCGAATTTATATATTAGGTATCGCTATAATGTATACAGATTATCTTTAAAGTTTGGATATAGATTCGATAGAGTTTTGCTTTAACTTTTAGAAAGTTATTCAGTCGTTACGATCGGATAACGAAATATTCGGACGATAACGAATTGTTATACGGGAAACCTCTCTATCACCTCCAAATGCCTCCACAGGGGATGATCCCAGTAACATCTCAGCGATATTTATTATGTCTTTATTTCCACATCTCTAATTTACATTACAAAATAAAGAGAACAGATTCACACGTCAAATGCGGAAATCCCAAGGGGAAGTTCTCAGACTGCTCAACCGGGGCTGTACTGAGAGGAGATGGCTGCGAGCTGCGATATGGATCTATAATCTATATAACCTCCAAATGTGCAGTATATGTGTTTAGCCTAATAATACATACCTACTTCGATGCGTAGATCGATATTCCACTCGCGTTATTAGCGATGGGGTTGTTTTTCCGGGTACAGGGTAGACGATTGCGCCATCTACCGGTGGAAATGAGAAGTGAGTAGGGATGGAGTAGATCCGTGCAACACACCACCTGATTTCCTATTCTTGTTGAATTTGCGATGTTTTGAGGACCTCGTAATGGAATGCGTTATTCTCGTTACACTTGTGATATCTTGAGAAGCTCGCAATAGGAATGTATACTTCTAGTTATCTGCGTGATATCTTTAGAAGTTCGCAATGCGAATGTCTTATTCTGGTTATCTATGTGATATCTTGAGGAGCTCGCCATAGGAATGTCTTATTCTGGTTACATATGTGATATCTTGAGGATATCCCACAAAAGAAATTTCTTATTTTTGTTATACTTGCGATGACTTGAGGAGCTCGCAATAGGAATATCTTACTCTAGTTATCTGTGTGATATCTTGAGGAGCTCGCAACAAGAACGTCTTATTCTTGTTATCTGTGTGATATCTTGAGGAGCTCGCAAGAGAAATGTCTTATTCGCGTTAGACTTGGGATATCTTGAGGATCTCACAATGGGAGCTCGCATTTCATCCACATTGTAACCTCTCAGAGACCTCTATGCGAGGTATGTGTTACCTGGGTATTGTATGTCCATTTTGCAAATGTTAGGATACAGTGATATTTTGAACGTAGGAAGACAGATATATCGCCGTATTCACAAAGCATTCAATCTCCGTTAAGTCCTAACTGAGGTCCTCAGTTAAGGATAAAATTGAAACTCAAACCTCAGTTGACGTATTTAACGGTGGTGAAACAGGCCTGTTTCACGTTAACTGAGGTTGCGATTCAAATTTATCCTTAGCTGATGATCTCAGTTAGGACTTTGTGAATACAGCGGAATTAAAGAGTCTGTGCAAATATTATAACGAGAAGTAAGTCTTACTTCTCGTTATTCGGGGCACACAATATTTGCACTGCTATATTAATTGGTAAAGTGATATTTTGAACGTTGGAAGATAGATATCAAAAAGTGGACATACAATATCTGTTCCTTAAAACCATCGTTATGATATATTGAATAGTTCTATGAACGATTTCTCATGAAATATCTTCATTTTATAAGCATCTCCCTGCTAAAAATATGATTTACCTTTGAAAACAACCTCTGTACATGATTCATGATGAAGACAAAGCACTGATGGTGAAGTTTACTCAAACCGACTTGTTTGAAATCAGATATGTAAATATTAAAGTTCATTTAATAGTCAGTTATTTGGTACGGATTCACACAGATTAGGGAGGTGAAAACTAAATGGAATAGGTAGAGGGTGAAAATAAAGAGAAAATAGTAATTTAAATAATTTAATATGCACCCCAACCAGGGCCGTCGCTACCGGGGGGGGAGGGAGGGGAGCCTCCCCCCCCGGATCATATCTCAAAGGGCGCCAAATTGACCGCGGATATTTGAAAAACTATAGCAAAATGACATAATGAAAAAAAATTTTTTTGAACTATTACTTGCATAAAATGATTATTATTATACATAAGTACAGTGACTGTATCAAATGATTGTCCACCCTACCATCTACTCAATTTATTTGTACTAGACCGAAAGCATTGTAGAAAGCTTTGTTGCTGCTAAAGACTAGATGGCAGGAGTGGGGAATTCCCGGCCTTCCCCAGCTATACATCAAAATCGTTCAATAGGAAGAAACATAACCTTCTTCTTCTTATATAAATTATTCTTGAATAGTGAATATGAATATGGATTGAAAGTTAAAATCGAAAACCGAATATGGATATGGATCCTTGCCAAAATAAGTTCAAACCGTCTGGAGCGGAATTCAGAAGGACAGCCCAGAATGGAAAAATTGAAACGGAAAAAGGCGCAAATGTCATGAATACATGGCTAACGGCGAGTTGTTCAAGCACCTGACGCGAAGTCAGGAGCTTTTGGCGCATGTTCTATTGTCCATTCTCCTAAATCGAATTTACCGATTAAGAACCAATTTTTTTTAAATTTCTACGGTTCTCACTAAATTTTACACACGTCTTTATTTCGATATTCCGCAACTAGTCCAAGCATCATTTCGATCAGGTCTATATTTTTTGAGTTATCGAGGATATAATATTCCAGGTGGTTATAACTCCGAAACCGTTCGGCCGATTATGCCCAAAAACGAACTTAACTCTCCCATTCGGATGCGCAATCCACCCTGAAAATTGCAAGTGCCTATCTCCTTTCGTTCCAAAGTTATCGAGGCAAGAGTCAGCCATCCATCTACTGAACTCACACAAGGCTGCTCGAATATCCAACAATATCTATCTCATCGTGTTCAAACTTGGAAGTTGGCAGTAGAGTTAAGTTCTGAAGGCTCTCGCAAAATTTCAGCGATATCGAACGAATAGCTTAGGACATATAGAATTTTTTCAATGATTTTTTAAAAAATTTCTAGTGATACGATCTTCACGAAATTTCGCAAGATTTCGCGTTGGCATTCTACAACTAATAACCACGTTTGAATTGGATCGGTTTTGTATTTTCGAGTTATTGAGGAAATAACAAGCAAATTTCAGATGGGTATACCTATGAACAAACTAGCATTAAGATGCACAACCTACCCTGAAAATTTCAAGGCACTATCTCTTTCCGTTCTCAAGTTATCGTGGCAACGGCCAGCCGGTCGGACAGAATCAAATTTGACATCGAATAATTCCTCATTACAATTCATCACAATTTTTGGCATTAATTCGAAAATTACAGACATTTGGGCAAACTGATAACGTGTGATGTTACCCAGAACATGCGCGCTAAAAAGAGGACTGTATTTTCGATAGAGCGAAAGATTAAGTTTTGGCCATTGCTGACACATTTTTAAGGGAAGTAGCACCTTGTGAATCTTCATTCAACAACTGCACTGACAGGTTAATTTTCAGTGTCTATAAAACATAAATTTTTTTTTTCGTGATATTTCGGTAAAATATTCGATTGAGTGACATCGAAGATTTAATTTTCTATATGCAAACTACAAAAATTTTCAGGGTGATGAGTACAAAAATATTGCTGAAATTCAGGAATTACAAAAAACTCATTCAATATTCCAAATAGCAGATATTTTCGATGAATTGTTGGAACATTCCACTCTAGATAGCAGGATAACAGGAAATTATTGTTATATCATTTTTCGAAAGTTTTCATTTTAATATTTATAAAATCTTCAGATTATTCGTATCATCAAGATCTTAACCAATAAATTTTATCCACGTATTCTACGTGAAAAATAAGCCCTAGTTTGTCATATAAACTTATGTCGAGAAAAGCTTCATCTCCGAGATACAGGGTGTTGAAATTATAGAAAAAAAAAATGTTTTTTATTGATAACTTTTACACTTCTTGAAATATTTCTATGAAATTTGGGACATAGGTTTAAAGGATCAAGTAGCACTTTTAGAACAAAATTAATATTTTTAAATTCTACCAGTGGCGTCCGTACTGCATCGAGACGGAATATTTTTTAGGCAAAAAATGATAAATAATCATTAAAGGATACTGTGGGAGGTATACTCATTATTGAAAGGATTTTTTTTCTGGGTTTTCTCTTCCAAACTCTGAAAAATATCTATAAAATAAAAATAAATTATTTTGTGATTTGCTTCTGCGTAAGAAACACAAGATATTTGTCAGAAGTAATCAATTGAACAATGTTGCCTAACAAACAACAACGAAACAACATCAACGAAGAAACAACTATATCGTAACGTTTCGGAGTCTATATCAGACTCCTTCGTCAGACGCTTAATGAAAATCTTTAGAATTATTTTGTTGATAGTTATTTTGTGAAATTCAAGAATTGTCACAATGTGACAGACGCAGGATTCTGATATAGACCCCGAAACGTTACGATATAGTTGTTTCTTCGTTGATGATGTTTCGTTGTTGTTTGTTAGGCAACATTGTTCAATTGATTGCTTCTGACAAATATCTTGTGTTTCTTACGCAGAAGCAAATCACAAAATAATTAATTTTTATTTTATAGATATTTTTCAGAGTTTGGGAGAGAAAACCAGAAGAAAAACCTTTCAATAAAAAATAATATGCCACTCGTTTTTCCAACAATAAAAATTTTTCATGGAATCCTTATTTAATTTGAAGCAAATTCATCCTCTAGACTTTTTAACGTACGAGGAACCGTTTCCGAGTTAAAAAAAACACTTTCTCATGCATGAGGAAATCGCTAAAATTTGATATGATATATATATGATAAACGAAACGTGTAATTCCAAAAAATTAAGCGTTAACAGTCACACCCAAATACGAATTTAAAGAAGATGTTCGAAGTAAAAGAAAAAAAAACATTTATTTTTTCTAATAGCATTTTTCGACATACGTTTATACGACAAACTAGGGCTTATTTTTGACGTAGAATAAGTGGTTAAAATTTCTTGGTGAAGATCTGGACCATCCTGTATATATTTATTTTTGTCAAATACAATTCTTTTTTGGCCCTGGATCTTTTGAGAGATGCAAACAATTTTTTTCACTCAAAAAGACAAATTCAGAACGCGGTATTCTTTGTAAAATTATTTTCATTCATAGTTATATGAATTTATTCTTTATTAAGAAACTATGTAGTTTTTATCAATATATGTACACTTTATCCATATGTGTGTGTTTTTCGATTTTTGCCTATTTTTTCGAATTAGGGGCGCCAAAAGACGTTTCTCCCCCCCCACGGAATAGCTCTTAGCTACGGCCCTGACCCCAACATCAAATCTCCTGGGACTCTGCATCCAATTCAGCTGAATATTTAAAGACTAATCTGGTTAGAATTGAAATACATGCAAAACAGACCGTCAAAAATAATAAAGCTGATTTTTCAATTTCAAATGGCAATCATAATTGTGACTAACATAGTTTCTATCAATGTTTTGCATAGTTTCCAATTTTCGTGTACTTTCAAATACTCAATTGAACGTAACGAGGTGCACAAGTTAAATTGGTTCAGTAAAAGTTGTTTCAATTAATATTGATTTGATAGCGTTTGTATGTTTTCAATGGAAGCAATCACATTGGAAATTTAAATTCAATGAGTTTGAAGATTTTACATATTTTGTTGTATGGAGAATGTATAAATTATGCCTATAAAGCCTTTAGTTGGCAAGCCTTCACCATGGAAGGTAAATATAAAATAGGTATCAATATTCATAATATATCTGAATCATACTGTTTCTATCAGATTTAAATGGAAAATTTTCACACACAAATGGTTGCTGATCTCTTCGTGAGATCAAGATTACTTTTCTATGCAATTATCAGTTCCTCCATGGTCTAGCCATGTGTATGATACCGCGAGCGCCATCTATATTCAAAGGGACAAAGTTGTACGACCCTTTATCCAAACACTGTAGAAAACTAACAAGAATGTTTATTTCTAGGATTGTATAATTCTAACTAACAAGAATGTTTATTTCTAGCATTGTGTAATTCTATATACAATGTTTCTAGTATTCCAGTCATTAACATTTAAGACATGGGTCAATCACGATATCACGAATTAAAATTTTATTTACAATTCATCAATAAAAAATGAAAAAATAACGACGTAATAAAGCATAATAATTATTTTCTACATTTATGTACCTTAACATCAACTACCACCTGCTTAGGAACTAATTCTAATAATTTCTGGTATGCCTCTCTAGTAGCTTCCTCATCCGAGGATTCAATTGTTATTTTTACTTTATAGAACCTGTAAAAGAGTATAACATAAATAATTAGAAATGTGGTATGATGATAACAATAAAAGAAATACATGGAGTTGTGTTGGGAAATATTGAAATCATCAAGAACTATTGACATAGATACTGTACTTATGTATTTCTCCTACTAAGTGATCTTACATTTACCATTAATTGCATCATAATTTAGTATGAAATAATATTTTGCTTAATTTATCCGATTCCCTAGTTGAGTGATACGACAGTTCTGTTCAAAAACCACTCTTCATGAAAATAAAAAAAATTAAGATTTAACTTTGCCTCCTAATTCCTGTGTAGAAATGTTATGAACCCATATTATACTATATTCATAACTTAGGACTAAATAGAATTAAATTTGTCATAATTTCAAGACATCCTTCAGTTTTATGGAAATTATATCAATAAAACAATTCAACCAAAAACAACCCTCCAGGCTCATGCCTTGGATACCAATTTGGTTCACAAAATTTCCAAGCAACAAACTCTCATAATATCACAATGGATAACTTTTGCCGTCAAAATGTCATCACTCTTGGTAGTATAAATGATTTTTTACTAAATATAGTAGCCAATCAAATTAGTTAATTTTGAGTCATGTGTCAAATTTCATCCAATCACCTCTGGATTACAGCAACTATTTCACTCATATCAAAATCTGACCAACCACAGGCCAAAGACAGCTCGTATTATCGCGAAAACACCAACTGTTATTGAATTATGATTAGTCGTATAACTTTGGTGTTTTCAACGACTCAACCATGATAATAATAATAATAATAACTTTATTTACCGAGAAAAAAAATGTACACAGTAAATAAAAATTGCCTCATCAAAAATGTACATGAGTTGTCACATTCAATTCAGAAATATTACATTATATTGACAATAGTCACACCAATTATATTTATTCAATAAATAAAGCCCTACATCAAAAACACATTAAGATTCTCCATCTGGCTGCAGCGGGGACGCAGTAGTTAGGAACTCCTCAACAGAATAAACTGCATTCTCGATCAATACCCTCTACATCCTGGCCTCAAACTTCCTACTGCTCAATGCTTTATAGTAGTGTCCGACCGAAACTGGTTTTTCGGCCGAAACCGAAACTTCATATTTCATACTGAAATCTACTGTATTTTTTACAATTTCATTTGCATATACATAAAAACAGCTGAGGAGTGGTGAATAAAATCAAAAGTCAATTTTTTTGAGATCTTTATTTATTATTTTGGTATTACCAAGTTATAAAAATAATCAGTCGATGTATACAGGGTGAGTCCAAATTATACGTGAACCTTGGAGGAGGTGTTAGTATGGATCATTTGCTGTGGTTTGAGCCATTTTTATTGATGACCAAAAATCAACAGTTTCCGAGATATTTGAGTTCTGGTTCTGTTGAAAAAGAATTAGTATGATTTGAAAGTGGATGTAAGAAGCAGATAGAGAAAAATAACGAATTCAATATTTTTTTGTTGCAACTAAGCTCGAAATTTCATTAGAAAATGTATTCATAAATTATGTTCCACCATTCCATAGGCTAGCACGTGCCGTCTTTCTGATGTCTTCAGTAGTTATTTTCCGCCTGAAATTTACTCACGCTGTCTTTTGATACACATTCACTATTTTATATACCGGACATTCAAGAGGCTGCTTATAAAATATCTGCTGAAACGAAACTAGTTAAGCAATCTTACGAAATCTTTCAGAGAATGAAGAAGGAAGTAGACAAGTTTTTAAAATAATTTGGGCATACTAAATTGTGAAATTCGAAAGTTGCAGACAAATACTAGAAATTCATTTTTCATTTTTTCATATACCACATTTCAAATCATACTAATTCTTTTTCAACCTATTATCAGCATAGTTTTGCTTTTTTCGTACATATAATATCCTATTCTGATAAAAATAAACCAAAATTATCATCAAATTTGCTCTACGTAGAAAAAATTGACGAAATATGAACTAAGTTCAGAAATCTTTTAAAAATCACCCGACCTCCAAAAACTGTTGATTTTCGGCTATTAATAAATATGGATTAAACAACAGCTAATGAGTCATACTAACTCCTCCTCCCAGGTTCACGTCTTAATTTGGAATCACCCTATGTAATTTAATCAATAATCATTAGTGAATTCTCATGATTTCTCAGTCTTAACAAAGATAGATTATAATAACTTGTACGACAATTATGTATACCTACTTATAACTCCTGGCCAAACGACCAGGATAATTCACGAACAGTCAAGTTTCGGCCCGGCCGAAAGTTTCGGCCATTTTGGGCCGAAACCGAAACTAAGGCCGATACTAGATTTCTTGGCCGAAACCGAAACCGAACATTCGGTCGGTCACTACTTTATAGCGACCTGCCAGGCTATTCTATAACTTAGATCCCCAATATCTTATATTATTCTGAGTAAGAAAATAGGATAACGCGGATAAGTTTATTAAAATGGAATGATTATCTCTGCTCCTTTTGCGGAATTACCCGTTATACTTTTCCATTTTATTATTCTGAGTGTTTTTCAATCTATTATACGGGACTTTGATTTTACTTCGATATCAAGTGTTGTACTCATGACTGTCTCCGTTTTTCTCTAGTTGGTTGATATTTCTGTCAGTGTATTTAAGTGCCTCAAGGAGATGTACGGTAGCATGAGTATACTCTGATTTCAGAAGGAATTTCGACAGGTCTCTGTAACTTTCAGATCACAAAGAGCCCTGATTGCCTTTTTTTTGAAGAAGGAAGACCTCAACCATTCCGGCGGACATCCCCCACAGCAGTATACCATAAGAAATGATAGAATGGAAGTTGGCGAAATATGTTACTCTTGCAGCATGTTCTGTAGAAATGCTCTTGATGCGCCTAATAGACCACATTAGTTAGGTTAGGCGGGAAATTTGAATTACAATCCATCCGTGGATCCGAGCACTGAATTCCCCATGCATTTCTTATGGACCTAAAATTTACGCGAATTTCTCGCCTGTTTTTAGATACTTTGGCTAATTTATTAAGGTTTATTTGGGTTGAAATAGATTCTGTGAACCATTCTTTCTCAACCATCTAGAATCAAGGTTCCATATCAAAATTGTATATTTCCAAAATAATTAATAAATATAAAAGTGTTCACCAAATTCGATTGACGTATGTCTTACCTCACTCGAAATCAGTCAAAAATAATAACATAACCCTAAATCGGCCTTGTAATGACGCACAACAGAAGTCATCTACGACATACGGAAATCTTTCGAACTACACTGGTTTCAATTTTGATTTAACAATAAATAGAAGTAGATTTCAATGTGGAAATAACATGAAAACATGCACTAATGATGAAGGTACCCAATTCTTGTGGTCTCTGTACTAAATTTCTCTTTTAAATAGGGTGGTTTCATCTCAAAGTTGAAATTCCTTGTTAAAAAATTTGAATATGGATCTCCCGCCAAGCGAATGATTCTAACCTAACTAATGTGTCCTATAGAATATAAGGCTGTCGAAGCCTTTCTGCATGTTACCTGTACATGTTCTCTCCAGGTGAGTTGAAACTCCAAGTATACTCCACGAGTTTTAACTACTGTACTTCCAATCATAAATCTCATACACTTTGTCTTTGCTGAATTTACTTTTAATTTATTGGCTGTGAACCATCTTTCTGGGTTCAACATCAATTAAACTTTTTTGTTTTCCAGGTCTGTTTTCTTATCTGCAACAATGAGAAATGAAGTGTTGTTCGCAAACAAGTAAGTCTCCATCCCATGTACGTACTGGACTAGATCATTGATATAGACCACAAAGAGAACCGGTCCCAATACCGATCCCTGCGGTACACCCACATAAACTCTCCTCTCATGAGACAACTCATCACCATGAAACACCGCCTGAGATCTATTGGCCAAATACTCTCGAAAAAGCCAGAGAATTTTGCCTTGAATTCTATAAAGTTCCAGCTTATGCAAGAGTATTCTATGTGATACGGTATCGAAGGCTGTCCTGAGGTCGCATAATATTAGTTCCTGTTCCTCATCCATGTACACAGAGTGATCAATTTTTTCATACAATGCCAACAGAGCTGTAGTTGTTGACTTTCCTTCTCCATATCCGTGCTGTTGGTTGCTTAGTAACTTGTACTTGAAAAAATAGCTCTCTAACCTGCTCTTAATTGTTCTTTCGCATGCCTTGGAAATGATTGGTAAAATCGGGATAGGTCTATAGTTAAGGCTGGTTTATGCTGGCTGGTAACTTTAACTTAATCATATATATATAATATATATAGACATTTATTTTTAGTGTTACGCTCTATAATCAGACTAAATAAACCGTTAACGTATTAATTATTATTAGTAATAATAAGTAAACGGATTATTCAGTTTCAGAATCAACCATAGCGTTAGAAATCTATATTTCAATTTTTAAGTTAGGGAATAAGTTAAAGTTACCAGCCAGCATAAACCAGCCTTTACAGGGAGTACACCTATAACCGCCCTTATGGACTGGAACCACTCTTGCTCTCTTTAACTCATCTGGGAAAACCCCCTCTTCAAATCACTCATTCAGGATACTGGCTATGGGTTTACTGATTTCCTCTTTTATATGTTTAAGCAGAATTGCGTTCATGCCATATATGTCTAGGGATGGTTTGTGTTTGATTGACTGTATCACCTCTCTAACATCAAATGGAGTTACAGTCTGAAAAAAGGCGGCCTCACATGGAAACAGACTGTTTGACAAATGGTAAGTATAAATTACAGACGTCAACATGAGTCAATTTGTTTGTGAAATAGTCTAATGAAATACCACTCGTGACTGAATTTATCCCATAAGTCTGCCTTTTCTTTCTTAACACAACTGAGTTGCTAAGAGAAAACAACACTCGTCCTTCTGACTCGTGGTGTTTTCAAGCTACTCAGTTTCGTTAAGAAATAAGTCGACAGACTTATTGCAAAATTCAATCACTTGTGATATTACTAGTGATAATACCCTACATGTGGTGTTTTCAGATGGACAATCAATTATTGTAATGAAAATTAATAAACGTCAGATTAACAATCAATTTTTTGCAATCTACAAATTAAAAAATTATCTTATCGAACACCCCTCGGGCCTTGATAAATATTCTAAAATTTGGTCATAGAGAATCCTTCAAGCATGTTGCTCTAGGATACTAGCCCTCGGCATGCACACTCAGGCTATTATCAAGCAACACGCTTCCGGCATTCTCTAATACAAAATTATCTTGGTATTATCAAGGCCCTAGGTGTATTACTACTGAAAATATGGAAATGAGCATAGAGTCCATGATTCTCATTTTGGTTTAGTTTCTACTTACTCATCATTAATTTTTGGGTATGATCCAAATTCAACCGTAGGACAAAGTGTAACGAGCGAATTTAAATTCTTCAAAAGTTGTTCCTCCGTTGCATTCAAATATACAGATTTTGAATAGAATCGGCCACTGCATTGAAATGAATCTTGTGCTACCACCAAAAAGGCCTTTTGAAAGAATTCAGGTATGCCTGGAAATATAAACACATTCCTCACACTTATTCTGGGAAAATTTAGTTCTGGATAGAACTTCAACTTAGCTGACTGAGGTATCTGAAGGAAAAAGAAAGCTATTTGATTTACTTGTATCCGAGGAACTATTACTTACTCGCGATAATTTCAGTTTCGAGCTCTCATGATTATATTTTTCGCATAAAGCTTGAATCTCAGAGTTATTCACCAATGGTTCATCGAAAGCTTGAGCAACTCCTGAAATCAATAACAATTGAAAACTACCCAAGATATCACAACTTGCTTCACCTTCGTATGTTATGTCATCATGTGTTGGACCAATTCCACCAGTTGTTATAACATAGTCATACAACTTAGAGAAAAGTGAAACCTCTTTACTTACTTCAGTAATGTCATCCGCTAGAACTGAAATCTGTTATCAGCGTTAATTAAGTAGGTTGAATTACTTGACAAATACCTTTTTCATCTTAACACCTAATTCATGTAAAATTTTGCAGGATAAATACGAGTTAGTGTCTTTAACATCTCCTTTCAAGATTTCATCTCCTATAACTAAAAGTGAAGAATAATATGATATAGAGGAGCAAGGTGGAAATCTCTAATTGAATTACAAGGCCTATCCTGGAATGTATATAATTGAATGTTTACCTATTATTCCTGCGGTTTTATGTATTTTATTGATACTGGTATATTCCATTCCTCTACAAACTTTTCGCGAAATAGTTCTCAAAATAGTTAGTCGGCTACTCATTTTTGCGCGCTTGTGAATATTATCTTTCATGTATAGAGTCCAATCGTCCTTATCAAAATCATTAAATTCAAAATTATTTATCTTAGACTTTAGTCTAAGTTATTTATTATTTTTTATTTTTAAGATTTGACAGTTTCAGTTGATAGGTTATGTTATGCAATGTCGCCAATACACTGTGAAATTTCTGAACTTCCCTAACACAATCATAAAATACCCTAGATTAGTCCTAAATTCCTTCCAAACCCAGCTTAAAGCCTGGTTTATGCTGGCTGGTAACTTTAACTTATTCCCTAACTTAAAAATTGAAACATAGATTTCTAACGCTATGGTTGATACTGAGACTGAATAATCCGTTTACTTATTATTAATAATAATAATTAATAAGTTAACGGATTATTTAGTCTGATTATAAAGCATAACACTAAAAATAAATGTCTATATATATTATATATATATGATTAAGTTAAAGTTACCAGCCAGCATAAACCAGCCTTAAAGCTGTATTTGGCTCAAAAATATTTCGCAAATAATTATATTATAATTATAGTTATATTCGCTGTGACGTCAATATAATACAATATTCATCATAGTATCGTTATTTTGAATTTGTGGATTAAGCATTAAGCACTAAGCATTTGATTGTATTCTTAAGTGAAACACCATTTTTACCGCTCTTGTTTTTCTATGCACTTATTTTTCGCTATATTGAGTCAGGTTGTAAAAAGTCAAAATGATTAATTAATGAGGCCTGACCTAATATAGGGAATAATAGATGCATAGAAAACAATTTAGATAAGCTCTGTGGGCAGCTGCGTTCGCGCTGTTCAAATTTATAGCCAGAGCAGTCACCCATTCAGGTACTGAACTCGCTCAAAGCTGCTTAACTCCAGGAAAAAATTCTTTGCAGAATAATTAAATGACAATAATACAAGAGATACATGTATTCGAAGTATTCTCTAGGTTTGGCTCAGAACTATGGTAAATATATGTGAATGCAATTTGTATACTTAACTCACTTCCTTAAAAACTGAGAATCATCAAAGAATTTATTTAATTGGTTCCTTTCTGGGCTTTCTTTCCCAAACTCTGAAAGATATCTATTTCAGTAAAAAAACCTGCTTCTACAGGGTGTTTGGTAATTCGATGTGATACTTTAACTGGCTTATACTAGACATTATTTGCAACGCTTTGAATCCAGTGTACCATGGTACAAAAGTCTATGGTAACTGAGATATATTGATATTTCGACTTTTTGAAAGGTTTTCGACTTACCATCGAAAACAATTAAGTTTGTGGAAACTACTGAACTGAAAACAGAAGTGAGGGTTTTTAGAAAGCTGATGAGATGAGGGTAATTTCCAGAGAAAAATCATTCACCAAAAATTCGAATAACCTGAAAAATAAAGAGTCTGAAGTGGCATCAATTGTTTTTCTCATTTATCCCTACAGATATTTCCGTGAGTAATAAGCTCCAATGAGTAGGTGCGTTAATTTTGCCCAGAAATTTATGCTTCACTTCCTTGTTAGTAATATAACTTAATAATGTTGGAAGGACCTTGTGGGACAATAACTGGGTCATTCCTACGTTAGGTTAAAGGATGATCATCTATAATGCGTAGATTGTGGAAGATGGCTCCGCACAATAATCCATTTTATGTTTCTGCTCTTTGTTTGATCTCAGCATTTTGTGTCTTCGGTTTGGACTTTAGGTATCATAGTCAAGATGAATTGGAAAGATTACTATATGAATTTAGCGGGAACGTGAGTGATCCTTTGAAATCTAGAGTGTATTCGATTGGAAAGTCGTATAGGGGTGAGTCAAATACATTGTTGCGATAAATCACTGAACATTTCATTTTACTATTTTTTTGTTTCCATTTGAAAATGACCCCTCGCGAAGTTCTGAACGCACATTATTCTGAAAAAGCAATTGGAAAAGTACTGGCGAGAGGTCAGCCTTCTTTGGTGCGCTTGTTCAAATTTATAACCATAGCGGTCAGCCAGCCAGGTACTGAAGACTTCTAAGGCTGCTTGGCCCAATATTTCCAACAGTATTGATCCGAGTAAGTTCGATTCTAGAACTTGACTATAAAATAAGGTTTTGAAGGCTCAGTCATATACAGGGTGAGTCTTTGAACACTGCATTAATTTAAACCAAAGATTCCTCTCATCAAATGAAACACTTTTTTCATTTAACATTTTTCCAAATTCATCTCAGGTAAAAAGAAACAGACTGTTGAAATTTTGAAAAAAAATCAGTTTTTATTTTGTAGCTTTGACATCTTTTTTTCGAATAAAATGAATGTTGGCGTAAAGTTTCCTATAACTATGATACATATTTTCCAAATATTAGTTATTTTCTACTTCTACTGGTTTTCTAGTTATGGACCCGTGGATTCATAAAACTAAACGAAATTAGCATAAAGAAAGCATATAAAGTTTTTCATGATTCATTTCAAGAATATTCCATCGTTTAAGAACATTATATTATTCTTCATCATTTCTCCTTAAACGCACCGTTTTCGAGATATTCTTCATTGAATGTTTTAAAATGGAAAACTCTAGAAATTTCACTACTTTTATGGATCCGTCCCTTAGCGTTGGAATCCCGAATCAAGCTGTAAACCACGTTACCATGCCTCATTCTCGTCCGATAGATAATTTATATGCGGAAGTGTATTAGCCCATTGTGAAATCTTTAAACGCTTGTAACTTTTTACCCGAGCCGAATCTGGAAAAATGGTAAATGAAAAAAGTGTTTCATTTGATGAGAGGAAAGTTTGGTTAAGATGAATGCAGTGGTCAAAGACTCACCCTGTATACTTTCCTTACGAAATTTGAACTACCGGGTTTCATTTCGATCAGATCATATATTTTTTGAATTATTGAAAAATAAAATTTCAGATGACTCCGAAACCACCAGTGCGATTTTGCCTATTAACAAACTTATCCGAGATATTCATGCTCCAAACCTACCCTGCAAATTTCAACTGTTTAACTCATTTGGTACAAGTGTTATCGAGGCTATACGGCCGTACATAATTAATTTTGAATAGATATTCTTCATCAGTGGATCGAAACTAAACGAAAAACTTTTTCGGCCAAAGATTCGTGTATAATGTCATAGTGGAAAAATCGAGTGGAAGTGTTTGTGTTGTGTAAGGAATAGTGGAATATTTTTGTTACAAACGCATAAGGAACCAATTCATGAGAATTGAGTGGGTGAATAGGTTTTCTCAAACAATTTAATTGAATTTCGAACATCAGATGATACAGCTTTTTGGTTATTCATCTACAGTGTGGAAAAGTCAAATAGAATAAATTCATTATCTTAGTTGCTGTACATATTTATGGAAAATTCCGAAACACATCAAATTTTAATTTAAATCATTCTTATTCGTGAAAATGAGGACCCTACCTTCAATCCCTTTCGAAAGACAGGCACAACCCCCAATTTTTCAAATAGGAAATATAGGTTTATGAAACATCGTTTGAAAGGTCTCGTCATTATCTATTCAGAAATGTTATCACTTTAATGTTCATTGCAAAAATCAAATTAGAAAAAAATGTAATTAAGTGATTACCGAAATTTGGTACAATATCAAAAAATAAAAAGCAATACAAAATGGAGCAAAAAAAATATGAATGTTAATGAAGTAGATGTTCAAAGTGTTCACCGCGAACGCCTTGGCAATGTGCTAACCTCAAATAAAAATTATTTCCAACATTATTCAACATCTCAGGAGGGATCTACCAAGTGTTATTCGATCTTTTAGGTTCAAATCAAGGGGTTTAGTTTTGTACATAATGCTCTTCACATATCCCCATAAACAGAAATGTAATAGGTTAAGACCAGGGCATTGCGCTGGTCATTCGATCGTTCCTCGCCTTCATATCCACCGATTTTGAAATATTGCGTCGAGGTACTGCCGGCATTGCGTTGGTAGTCTGGTGGTGCTCCATCCTGTTGGAACCATATCGTATTCCGTGGAACCTAAGATTTTATTCGATCAGATCTAAATTTGCTAAAATTGGAACCACATCATTTTGAAGTAGTGCTAAATAAATAGCTATATAGTGCTAAATATACAGGGTGTCCCAAAAATACCACGCGAAAGTGACACTGGAGATAGATTGGCATTAGGTCTATCAGATAGCATCAACATGACCTCAGTAAAAGTCCGCTGGTTTTCGAGATATCACCACTGTTGCGTCCCATGACTTCACATGTTGGGAAGCGCTCATTTGTATTTCTAAACAAAGCAGCTCGCTTGTAAAACTTAAATGTTTTGGGTTAACTGGTTTATTTTTGCATGGGTAGTCTCACCCTTGAAATCAATATTTTCCACGAAAAGATAATTGCAAGTAAAATATCTTGTAATACTTCAACCCTTGTAGAAGTATTTATGACCTATTTCCTGTGAAATATTGATAAAATGCATACAACAACTAACACATTGCCAGAGCTGTGAGTCCTTTGTATAGATTCTAACCCATACAAAAATCTAGAATTTTCCGATTAGATCGCCACGGCTTTGGCTATTCACTAAATCGAGGGCGTAGATTCCGAATCTGTAATTAGTTTTTCCGTATCTCGATTAATTTTGGTAATATGGCGAAAAATCCGACTGATTAGTGCATTTTCCGGAGGTAGAGCCAGAAATTGCGACTTTTTTCGTCATTGCTCCGAAACTAATCGAGATACGGAAAATCTAATTACAGATTCGTGATCTGCGTGCCCGATTTAGTGAATAACCAAAGCCGCGTCGACCTAATCGGAAAATTGTAGATTTTTGTATGTGTTGGATACTAGAGAAAACTTTTTGGCGTTTGACGGATTCGCTCATTACCTAATATTTTCCGAACGGATAGAGGTACAGAAAAAATATATACATAAATCTAAACGCCGTCCACCGACCAATAATCGGGGAAAATTTGGTTATTGAGATGTGAAAATCATAGATTTGGGACGGGAAAGAAGAATTTTCCTCCGATTCCGGGTCAAAAATATTTCCGACCCAAAAAATTTTTTTCATGGTATATCGATATGGAGCTCGTGTCTAATTAAATCGAGGTCGCTGATCACGAATATGTAATTAGTTTTTCCCTAAGTGGCGTACTTTGGGAAAATTTTCACTTAAAGTGAAAAAATTGACGAAAATAGGTCGATTTTGGAACTCTCCACCGCCCAAAAAAATCGGAGTACGGTGATGCTGATTTCTTACGTCATATTTGGATCTTTCATCTATCGAATCATCCGAACAATAATTGTCCAGGTCGTACGCTTCGGAAATTATGATTTTTTTCCCGAGGGTCTATTTTTCGGAAAATTATTTCCGCGATATTTCCTCGGAAAATTTTTGTAATAAATATCTGATGGTAGATTCGGAATCTACGGCCCCGAATCTATAAGAATAAGTACCCGTTACATAGTTTTGCGTCAAAAAATTTTTCTCGAAAAATGGGATTTTTTCAAGACTAATGTATTAAAAAATTGCCAAAATTCGACCGGTCTCCGATTTCGATGCAAATTACGTCATTTACTAATTCGGGGCCGTAGATTACGAATATATGATCGGATTTTTCATTAGAGAATTTTCCGCGGAAATGCCGCGAAATGAATTTTCCGAAAAACAGACCCTTGGGAAAAAAATCATAATTTCCGAATGGTACGGCCTGGACATTTTCTGTTTGGATTATTCAGTAGATAAAGGATCCATATATGACGGCAAAAATCAACAACACCTTACTCCGATTTTTTTGGGCGGTGTGAACTTCCAAAATTGACCTATTTTCGTCAATGTTTTCACTCTAAGTGAAAATTTTCCCAAAGTACGCCACTTAGGGAAAAACTAATTGCATATTCGTGATCAGCGACCTCGATTTAATTAGACACGAGCTCCGTATCGATATACCATGAAAAAATTTTTTTGGGTCGGCACTTAGAAATATTTTTGACCCGGAGTCGAAGGAAAATTCTTCTTTCCCGTCCGAAATCTATGATTTTCACATCTCGATATCCAATACGCAAAAGTGGTGATATCTCGAAAACCAGCGGACTTTTACTGAGGTCATGTTGATGCTATCTGATAGACCTAATGCCAATCTATCTCCAGTGTCACTTTCGCGTGGTATTTTTGGGACACCCTGTATAAACATAATATCAATGTTATAATTAGTGCTGTAGTTTCATTAGAATACAAATACCTATATAATAGAAAAAACCTTGTCATGGCTTTTAGTTTGAATCCTGAAATCAAGAAATTATAATAACTAAAATTAAGCATCTCATTATATGATGGTTTTACTGATATATGAATCACGTCAAAATTAGAAGGATTCGTTGAGAAAAATTACTGAAAATCGACTGTTTGTCACGTAAGAATGTGACGTGAAATACACGTCAAAATTCGACGAATTTGTTCAGAAAAATCACTTAAAACCGACGTGTTTTCAACTTGAATTAATGACGTAAAATACACGTCATAAAAACTATGGCAAATTGACGTTATATCGCGGACACAAGCCGTAAGTTATTCTGGATATATCCTCGGATATAGTGTGATAAACGGATATTTCCTTTATTTTTGGCCTATGCGAATAACACGTAACTGTACTCATTTAAAAATTGTATACTTTTACTTTTTATTGATAGGTCGGGATCTTCTGGTATTCGAATTAACTGCTGCTCAAAATAATTCAGAAACTGTCCCGAATATCCAATTGACAGGAAATATACATGGAAATGAACCACCTGGTAGGGAGATTCTTCTTCATTATATTGAGGTTAGTATTGTTCAATCTCTCTTAATTATTCCGGAGACCTAAGTGACCTAACTAGCATAATGGCACTATGCGAAACAATGTATATTTCGTACGATATTAATATTACAGGAATTGAATATTGAATTTGAATATCATGTCAGGTAGGTATAAATGTAAGGAATTATGAATAACTTCATCCAAAATTGAATGATAATAACACTATTTGATTTGTGAAATATATGCATAAGTATATTTATTATACGAAGCCATTCATGAAGGACCCGATTAGCAGGAACGCTCTTAACTTGTTGATTATTCAAAATTGAATGGATTTCTGATGAATTGTTGCTGTCAGTAATACGAGAAATGGTTGAGTCAAAAATCAAATACATTCATTCATTTATATCAGGTGCCTAAAGCCTAAACTCAGAAGTGCAACCGCAGATATCCACAAAAGTTGATTAATAAAAGCCGAAACTATCGAGCAACATATGGTTTGACCTAAACTCATTGATAGTCACATGGAAATCATAAACTCCACAAGAATATCCGTATAAAAATCTCATAATACGCAAAACCAGATTTTGATAAACGTTAATTCAAAATATCATTGATATACAAAGATGTAAACATTGCTTAGGTAGATCGAAGAATAGCGGACCCAAATGAGTACCCTGCGGTACAGCCTGCTTTTCACCAACCGTCAGTGTGGTCAGCTGTGTATGTACCGCAATGTTGCTAAGGATATATTAATTCACAACCTGGATAGGTTGTGAATTGGCTGGGATCAGCCAATCAGAACGTTTGGGACATGGATAATATGCAGCCAGATTCAATTTAAATGCTGCATTTTGAAATCGAGGCAATTTGTAACAGTCCATTTCATTTTAGAATACCAAGTTTTTGGCCAGTAATAATTTGACAGAATTGCCATTTCATCAGCAAGTAATTTGCACATGTGGAGATAAAGCTATAAATATTCAATCCGTTATTACAGGATGAATTTTGAATTGTTGATCTGATATGATTGTATTTTAATAGAAATAATTTGTCGAAAGTTTGTTTCATTTTTGACGGAATTGGGAAAAGAAATAATAGAATAGAATAGCCTAACCCTAACCTATTCTATTCTGAATAGGTATATTTGATTTTGTTTATATCATAACTATCATATCATAATACACACAATAAGAACAATTAGTAATTTCAAGATTACAACTATTAACTATTACATTTTTGGGACCTCAACTACCCTATATCTGAATCAAAATGCAATATTTGTATGTATGTACAGTGAACATAATTGATTCCAACAAAAATAAATCGCAATATTAAACAAGAATTTGTATCACAGAATGTAACACTAGAGTCTAGATAGACAGACCGCCGGATTCATAAAGCATTCAATCTCCGTTAAGTCCTAACTGAGGTCCTCAGTTGATGTTAAATTTGAATCGCAACCTAAGTTAACGTATTTAACCAAGGGCGTAGCCAGGAATTAATTTCGGAGGGGGGTTTTGGGGGTGTAAGGGTCACTTTCTGCAGCAAATTTTTTTTTAGAGAAAAATAACATTTCGGGGGGGGGGGGGTTAATATGGCTCGTTTCCTAGTAGATTCGTCTATATTGTTCGCCACGAACTAATAGTGAATGATTCAAAATTAGCAGGAAGGAAATCTCTAGTACCATATTTTTTAATGAAAATAAAGCTTTTCCTCAACAATTATTTCACTACATCCAGATTATATTGTATTGTCAATTGACGTATGTTGAAATTTGAAAGAATCGAATGTCAGTGCTGACTACCACAAAACGAAAAATATAACTAGAAACAATGCGGAAATGAGTTCATTCCAGCACTGTTTTCAGTGCTGGAATGGACTCATTACAATATGTACTGAAATAGAGAAATTATATTTTCATATCAGTGTTTAATTTGAAAACCGAACTTCTATATGTATATTATCAAGCATATAAAAGATTACCCCAACGAGTCCATAAGTAATTTTCAGATCAGAGATAAAGTTTCATTATTACGTACAAATCACGCCAAAAATTCTCAAGCCATCGGCTAATGACCATATAGGAGATTGCACCCTGATTCAGGTCGCTTCTGATTGGCTGGGATCTGTTGTGGATGAATATATCCTAGTGTTGCTGTCGACGCCAAATTTCTCATACTGACCCAGAATTTTGTTTTCAGTATCTAATCACCAATTATGACAAAAATGACCTAATTCGATGGTTATTGGACAGTACAAGAATTCATATACTACCATGTCTGAATCCTGACGGCTGGGAGATTGCTGAAATTGGTGATTGCTCAGGGGTGGTCGGGAGGAATAATCAAAACGACCATGATCTGAACAGAAATTTTCCCAATTTTGTGCCTGGGGAAGAAGATACGGAACAAATGGAGACCAAAGCTATAATGGATTGGAATAGGAATATTTCGTTTGTTTTAGCTGGAGACGTGCATGCTGGTGCTATAGTTACTATTTATCCTTTCCATCGAGTAACGAAATCCAAATATGGGTACGAAAGTAAGTATTGTAAAATGCACGATAATATGGTAGGTAGGTAATCTATAATTCATATAAATGTAATACGGGTCATGGTAGAAGTCGTAAATATTATTAAAAGCCTTTCCGTTGCTCAATATTGACATTTCCATAAATAAACAACATCAACAATAGGAGAATGCTGCCATGAGAGCCAACCTATAAAATGCATTAAAAATATCTTCCTTTAAATGATTAATGTTAAGAATAGGTTGGTACCTATTCTTTGATACAATCATTAATTGTTATTGGGCTTAGGTTTCACAAGACATAATATTATGTTGTTGACATCAGGTGACTGTAGCTAATTTCTAGTATTAGTTAAAATACACACGGGTAAATATTCATCGCTCAACCATCAACAAATATTTCCTCGTGATCTGAGCTAGCCACATTACCGCTCTAAGAATCAACAATGAGGACAGAATATTTATTGGTGCTTAATGATGAATATTTCTCCGTATGTATTTTATGTTGTTGACATATACAGGGTGAGTCTTTAACCACTGCATTAATTTTAACCAAAGATTCCTCTCATCAAATGAAACACTTTTTTCCTTTACCATTTTTCCAGATTCGGCTCAGGTAAAAAGTTACAAGCGTGTAAAGATTTCACAATGTGCTAATACACTCCCGCATATAAATTATCTATGACATTGTTGGCGGACGAGAATAAGGCATGGTAACGTTGTTTACAGCTTGATTCGGGATTCCAACGCTCAGGGACGGATCCATAAAAGTAGTGAAATTTCTGGAGTTTTCCATTTTAAAACATTCAATGAAGAATATCTAGAAAACGGTGCGTTTAAGGAGAAATGATGAAGAACAATATAATGTTCTAAAACGATGGAATATTCTTGAAATGACTCAAGAAAAACTCTATATACTTTCTTTATGCTAATTTCGTTTAGTTTTATGAATCCACGAGTCCATAACTAGAAAACCAGTAGAAGTAGAAAATAACTAATATTTGGAAAATATGTATCATAGTTATAAGAAACTTTACGCCAAGATTCATTTTATTCGAAAAAAGGATGTCAAAGTGTGGATGAAGTAAGGAACAAAATTCATAACTGTGGTATTGAATCTTTTCAAGCAAAACGCTCGGACAGGTCAATTCAAGTTTTTAAATAAACACCTTATGGCATAAAAATTTTACTTATGACGTCATTAATTTTTTTTAATGACCACACCAAATTTTTTCTGCTGATTTATAAGACGGTCGCTTACCCAAATTATGGTGTAAAGAATTCGTATCGTAGATAACAATTTCTTTCAGAATATAGCACAAAAAATTGTTACCTCTACGGTAACAAATTTTCCCATTGTCATTTAGGTTAGTTGTACCCTGTAATAAAGCAGCCAAAAATATTCAGAATAGTCATTTAATGACGCCTCTCTTTAAAAATGTATGACGTCATGAGTAAATTTGTTTGCCATAAGGTGGTTAATTAAAAACTAAAATTAACCTGTCCAAAGGTTTTGCTTGAAAACAGTCAATAACTCAGATACTAATTTTCTTCCTCACTTTATCCACACACTGTATATCAAGCTAAGTCTCATTTTTGTTTCTTAAAGTAAATGTGTAATTTTCTGTAAAAAATTGGTAGCAACGGTACAAATTTTCTACACCATCATTTAAACAGAATTTTTTGAACATTCATTGTGATTTATTATTGATTTTGTTATATTTTCATTTATTATTATTATTTATCATTCTGTCTGAAAATATTATACCTACCAATTAATGTTTCAAGTTTGTATTCCTCATCTTATTGAATATCTTCTAAACGAGGTATTCTTTGTTTTATGCTAATGAATCAATTATACATAAGATATTCCATTTTGTAATTCTAGTGAGCAAACATCCTGTATAAATATAACATCTTCGTGCTGTGAGTAATATTGATATACTGTTCTATCTTGTTTGTTCTAGGTCAATCTAGTATCACTCCAGATGAAAATATATTCGAGCATATCGCAAATATTTATGCGAGGAATAATGTTGTCATGTACCAACAAACAATTTTCTGCGACAATGAAACGTTTCCTGGAGGAATAACAAGAGGTTCCACCTGGTATTATTTTCTAGGTATGTTTCAGGACTTTGTTTTTATTATTATAACAGTACATAACAAGAATTAGAGAAGAGGTAGCTCCTATTATATTCTCAATTACAATCATTATTATTCAAACAGACACAAACTCAATTCTATATCAAGTTCAGAAAGTTTTTGAACAAATTCATATTAATCGCTGACACCACCTGATCGGGGAGGTAGTTCCTCGTATAAAACACATGATTAGTAATCAGAGCCAGGTCTAGGGTTTTTGGGCGCCCTAGGCGAAAATTAAGGTGCGAAATCAAATTCTGCGCTTTCGAAAACCGTAAGGAATTCTCATAGCACTGCGTTGAATACTCTCCAGAAGCAGCCCATCCTTCCTTGGGAAACCAGACAGGACCACTATACGTCCCAGTATCGGGCGAACACAAGTTATGAAGAGGAGTTTACAAGTTTTGTTTTTTTCTGGTTGCAAATAGCAATTTTGCCATGAAGAAGATTTTGACACCACAGTTATCTGAGAAACCAAGAGTCCTACTTTCATTAATTCGAAAAGATGTGAAGTACTCGACTTTATTCCGGAAAGGGTCAAAAACTTCAGGATGTCAAAAGAACCACTCATGTCAGATCCTTTGGCAATTGAATTTGACATCGAAGCAAATGCTGTTGAATGCAAGATACCAAGGAGACCACCTAGGAGCTCTAGGAAGTCCAGTTGAAGTCAAAATTGGAAGGCTTGAAATATAACGTTGGAGGAATTAGAAAATGCATTAACTCATTTCACATCGTGTGGGAAAAGAACATATGAAGATAATTGTCCACTCAGGAAGAAAATGATCTCCAGGGATGTTCCCTGGTGGAATGATCAACTTGATCACCTCGAAGGAATGGCAAGAAAAGCCTTCAACAGGGCCATGTGAGAAGGTAGCTCGGAGGCCTATCGTCTGGCTGTAGCAAACTACAACAAACAGGAAAAAAAAAGTCTAAAGCCAGTCCTGGAGAAGCTTTTGTGAGGGAGTGGATAAATCTGCACCTGCGACTAGACATCAAGAGGTACTATTAAAAGATCACTCCAACCCAATTGGCCAGATTAGAAAGCCATTTGGGAGTTCCACTTATGATCACGAAGACAGCCTAATTGTTCTGGGAGACTCATTTCCCAGGATCTAAATAAGTCAGTACCAGGTATAAGACATCCAAAGAGAAAGCATCTAAGCACTCCAAGCGAAGCTATCAAAAATTCTGCAGTATAGTCACACCAAACAGAATTGAATTGACCATAAAAAGCTTCCAGTTGTTGGAATCGGTAGGCATGGATGATATATTTCCGGCTATGATTCAAAAAGGTGCTGAATATATTGTACATCTACTTACTGAGCTCTCTAGAGAGGAAGTTATGCATGGGGATACATTCCTAAATCATGCAAAGAAGCAAAGGTAGTTTTCATACCCAAAATGTGAAAGAAGGTCTCAAAGGAACCTAAATCTTGTCGACCCATATGTCCAACTTTCTCCTAAAAACCATGGAAACTATAGAAAATAGATAATCAAGTGA
Organism: Halyzia sedecimguttata; assembly: GCA_937662695.2. Lineage (NCBI taxonomy): Eukaryota > Metazoa > Arthropoda > Insecta > Coleoptera > Coccinellidae > Halyzia > Halyzia sedecimguttata. Next base: position 102,820,468 of record OW569414.2, read on the forward strand.
GAAGAAGTAAAGTAAAGCTTCACCAAAAACAATTTGCTCACAAATTCATCTTATTGTAGAGGGGGAGAGGGGTCCTACTTGCTATGTTTGGTGGTATTGGGTTCTTTTGAAACCACCTCGTTCACCTCGTTATGCAATGGTGCAAATTGATATAACCCTCCACTGATATCAGCAATACTGAAATGGTGTGCCGTCACGACCTACATGGGGGTGACAGAAGTGACTATGCTGACGTGTAGGGGTAGCTCAAAAGGTGGGGTCCTATCATTCGTGGAGCCTGGTCATGGATAGACTTCCGGGATGACTTTCGGCAAGTCTTTTCAATGCCCAGGCATGCGTTGATGACATAGTGATAACTGTTAGAGGCAAGCAAGAAGCCATACTGTGTATCCGAATAGAAGCTGCCCTCAGTATAACCTAAATGTGGTGTGGCGGAGAAGGACTCAACGTCAATCCCTCTAAGACAACCTTGATTTCCTTCACTAGAAGGAGGAATCTAAATCTCTGAGCTCCGGTCCTAAATGGCCCGACTCTGAACTTCTCCAGTGAGTGCAAATATCTAGGAGACATACTAGGTAGTAAACTGAACTGGAGAAAACACATAGACACAATTCTATCCAAAGCCACAGCGGTTATGTTGGCCTGCCAAAGGCTATTTGGGAAGACATGGGAGATGAATCCAGATCCTTAGCATGGTGGATAAAAACCGAGATAAAAACTGATGAGGCCACTATACACGCAGTCGGTTGTAGAAACTGCAATGGCCTGCCTGGGTTGAGGTCATACTCAAAATCTTCCTCCCTTGCACTTACATTTAATGAAATGTATCCTTCAATAGGAATTTCTCGTAGTGGAAAACTCCTACATGGTAACTGGGTAGGACATATGAGGTTACTGGACCAACGGGATTCAAACCTCTTGGCAAAACCCTCTGGTGTAATGACGGCCATATTCGATTTCGAAACATCCTTTGCAACGGTCATAAGAGACCGCCTGAGTGCGATGGATCTTGTTAATCGATTGGACAAAAAGTCATCCATTTCGTATACGGATGGATCAAAAACTGATAAGGGTGCAGGTGTTGGGGTATATGGGCTGAAACTGAGAATCTCTATGCCTCTGAGACATGAACCCTCTATCTTATAGATAGAGATAGTAGCAGTCTACATTTGGGCTCAAGAGTGCCGGAAAAGGAACCTCAAAGAGGCACACATCTATGTTATAGTGGACAGCCAGCCAAACTAACAGAACTGGAATCACCACAGAAGGGTTCTGGTTCAGCTGTTGTGACCCTAGAGTCCCTTTTTGCAAATTCATCAGCCTTCTTATTTCCTTCAATACCACAGTAACCTGGCATCCATAGAAGAGTCCGCTATAACTTGCACATCTTTGTTAAAACGGACAGGCACTGAGAAACCTGAAATCACCCACCCACCTTTGATAAATAAAAATCATAAAATACATAATATTTCAAGACACACACCACCCATGAGCGAGTAGGACTTGAACCTGCTACCTTTGGTATCGTAGCGGACGCCTCTTTACACTATACGATTTGGTGACAATGACCTATAATTTGTGAATTAAATTTTAGGTGGTATGCAAGATCATAACTACATTGAATATGGGACGATGGCCTTAACATTCGAGATATCTTGCTGCAAATATCCACCGGAAGAAGATCTTTCAGAAATTTGGGAACAGAACAAGAAGGTGAGATTATGTTTCTGTGAAGCGTATGGAAATTTGGGAATATGTATAGATGATTTATATCAATGATTTAGTTGAGGTGATTATAAAAGTTATCTTCTAACCAAATTCAGAATATTCCAGAAGAAAATTTATTTCATCCCGCTAATACGAATTATGCTATGTGTGCAGACCGTTTAAAGCACGAACAAGAGCCGTCAATCACTTTGAGCACATCTTCTGATCGCTCGGCGCCTTGACGTTTAGTATTAATCATTTATGTCCAATTTTCAATGTGTCTTCACGAAATTCGGCATAAACATTCAAATCGATTATTTATATTTCACTTGTTGATTTGAGATTGGTTATTTTTGTATTTCTTGGGAATACAAGAGAACATAAATTTAAATGGCCATACATTTGGACCCAATATTTTATCAACAAATGATTTTATGAAAAGACTTCATAGAACCTGATCATTTAAGACTTTCGATTATTTCATTATTTAAAATGGGATTAAAGTGGGATAGATTGCTCGGTAGTGTTTTGAACACGGTTTCTGTAAATGCATCCAAGAACTCACATGATAACTGTCCCCATAATCACTGATTTTTTACTTTGTCATTTAATTTCAATTTTTTTATTGTTATTAATTTTCTACTCTTGAAGCTCTTATTGTATGAATTTTGTAGTACTGAGTTTATAGGCTTGTACCTCAACTATTTCTTACATTAATAATAATATTAATGTAATTGAATGAACCCAGATTTACAAGAGAATACTTTAGGGCAACATGCCAAGAATGGGTAAGATGATAAGATTTTTAGGAAATACAAGTCAAGAACAGGATTTTCAGCACACATTTTGATTTTTGAGGTCTTAAAAATAAACAACTATAATGAGTTACGCACAAAGTTTGAAAATATGCATAATTAAAAAAGAAAATTAAAGAATCATGCATGATAAAAATAGTTTTCTCAACTTTTATAACATATGAATACATTTTGTACCATTTTAATGATAGACTTGAGTAATCGTCTAAGGTCACAGAATATCAAATTGTGACATGTATTGTATCAGAATTGAAATTCATCAAATATCCGATAATATACGAAAAAATTAGGGAAAAACACAAATCGATTCGTCTTCTTCGACACGACGGCAAAAGTCCGGGTCGAGCGATCGTTTCTTCGGAGCCTTACGCTACACCAAATCGGTACTACTGAACTCGCACAAGAATGCTCGAATCTCCAACAATATTTAACCGATCATATTAAAACTTGAAACTTGGCAGTAGAGTTAGGTTATGAAGGCTCTTGCAAAATTACATGAATTTCAAACGAATAGTTACTGATATATAGAATTTTTTTTTTTTTATTTTTAATGATTTATTAAAAATTTTCTACAAATGCTATCCTCACCAAATTTTGCAAAAATTTTCGCGTTGCCATTCTACAACTAATAACAATGTTTGAATTCCATCGGTTCAGTATTTTTCGAGTTAATGAGGAACAAAAAACCACCAAATTTCAGAAAATTTCAGATTGCTATAACTCTATAACCGTTTGGTCGATTATGCTCATAAACAAACTGAAATGTCGCGTTCTGGTGCACCTCCTAACCTGAAAATTTCAAGCCACTATCTCATTCCGTTCGCAAGTTATCGTGACAAAAAAAATATTTTTTAATAATTTTTTTAAAATTTTCTAGCCATACGATTCGCACAAAATTTCACAAACGTGCTTAGGGTCATATTCTACAACTACCCACCAAGTTTCAATTTGATCGGATTCATATTGGTTGAAAACAAAATTATTACTCGGAAACCACTGGGCCGATTATGCCCATTAACGAACTTGTCCGTCGTATTGGGATGCGCCACCTACCCTGAAAATTTCAAGTCGCTAGCTCTTTTCGTTCTCAAGTTATCGTGGCAACGGCCGGCCGGACGGCTGGCCGGACAGAATCAAATTTGACCTCGAATTCTTCATTGGGGAGTCGAACTTAATCGTTTGAGACCATTTTTTTCAAAAAATTCGAAAGTTACAGACATTTGGGCAAAACTATAACGCGATGTTCCCCAGAACATACGCGCAAAAACTTACTTCTCCAGTAATTTCAGAATACGATATTCATAATTCATATTTTTTTTTTAATTTTCTAATGATACCATCCTCACAAAACTTCTGACATCCTCACATACGCCTTTATGATGGTATTCCACAACTATTTGCCAAGTTTCAATTCGAACGGATCTGTATTTCTGGAGTTATGAAGAAAATGATATTCCAAATGGGTATAACCCCAAAACCGCTGGGCCGATTATGCCCTACAACGAACTGTCCCATTCCGATGCGAAACCTATCCTAAAAATTGCAAGACACTATCTCTTTCTGTTTGAAAGTTAACGTGGCAACGGTCACCCATCCAGCTACTGCACTCACCCAAAGCTGCTCGGATCTCCAACAATATAGATTCGATCGTGTCCAAATTTGGAACTTGGCTGTAAAGTTAGGGTTTGTCTCGCAAAATTCAGTGATGTCAGACGAATAGTTTCTGAGATATAGAATTATTCTCAATGATTTTTGGCGCTCTAGTTCCTCGGATCTGAGTGCTTATCAATATGCCCAAATGTCTGTAATTTTCGAATTTTTCGATGAAAATGGTCTTAAACGATTTGGCTCGACTCACTGATCAAGAATCCGTGGTCGAAATTCATTCTGTCCGGCCGGCCGTAGGCACGATAACTCTCGAACGGATTGAGCTAGACAGTTGACATTTTCAGAGTAGGTTTGGGGGATAAATATCTCGGCTAAGTTCGTTATTGGGCAAAATCGGACAGATGGTTTCGGAGTAACAAAAAAAAATTTTTTTTTTTACAAAACAAATTCCAAATTAAATTTTTTTCAATAAGCAGTTTTACCATAAGAATCCACTCATATTACTTTTAACTTTAACTAGCTAATACTTTCGGAGATATGATTTTTCAAAATTTCAATGTAAATCGTATTTCAACGTTTTCACACAATGATAGAATTATTCTGTGGGTATTCTATGAATTGTTATAATGTCAGATTATTTTCGTGAGACATGACGTTGTCTCATTGTCATTCATTCTAGCAATCCTATAAATATGAGAATTCTAATATAATATCATACTTTTTGTTGGTTGATATTTTCATGCCGGTGGTCAATCCATATGATGATGGGAATGGTAATGGTAAGTTAATAATATTGAGATCAGAATATCTCCACTAAAAACAAAACTGGAATATTGGTGTATTGGAATTGGAGTAGATTTGAGGAAATATATATATTATCGTTCATCATAGAATTGAGGAATGAATATCTCGGATGAGTTCGTTGTTGGGTAGAATTCGTCTATTGGTTTTGGATTGATAATTTTTGGCACTCTTGTTGAATTTAAATTCTTCTATGATGTTTGAATTCAATTTCTGCTAAGATGAAGTTCTAAATTTCAATAATGAATTGTACTTCTATATTTTCACAGAATGCTATAAATATTCTATCTAAGCTTTATTATATGATCTGTGTTCATACTCGTACATTTCATCCTGTTCTATAAGAGAGAGTCAAATTCATTTCAGCAATTTTAATTTGGTTTCTTCCATGGTGCAGTTCTCATTCTCATGATTGCTCATTTAATCTTGATAAATAAACTATTATTTGAATTGAATTTCCTTGATGATGCAGTTCTATCATAAGAATACATTGATATAATTCCCAACTCTGAGAAACCAATACTTTCGGAGATATAATTTGTCTGTTTGAACTAGAGCGCCAGAAAGCTCCTGTCCACAGGGCTTGAACCCATTTTTAAACATTGTTTTGAAATTTTCTACTGATAAGGTCCTCACGAAATTCCGCAAAAATTTGCTCATCGGTATTCTACAACTAATTACGAAGTTTGAATTGGATCGGTTTTGTATTCGTTGAGTTATTGAGGAAATAACAACAAAATTTCAGATAGGTATTACTCCAAAATCGTCACGATCCCTTTCCGTTCTCAAGTTATCGTGAGATGAATAATAATTAATTTTCTGGTTATACGATCCTCACAAAATTTCACAGACCTCTTCATGTCGGTATTCTACAACTAGTTATCAAGTTTCAATTTGATCGGATTTGTATTGGTTGAAAACAAAATTTGTCCTCGGAAACCGTTGGGTCAATTTTGCTCATTAACGAATGTCGGTCACATTTGGGCGTGCTACCTACCCTGAAAATCTCAAGTCGCTACCTCTTTCCGTTCTCAAGTTATCGTGGCAACAGCAAGCAGGACAAAGTCAAATTTGACCTCGAATTCTATCGTTTTCAGAAAAAAATCCAAAATTAGAGTCGCAAAATTGAACATTATAGGCATGGATGAAACTATGAAGCCCATAAAATATGGATTTCGTTTGATATACGTTTAGGTATAATGTTTATGTCTCATATTCAAGAATTTACTTTCATTAGAACGAATAATATTCATACTGGGATATTCCTGGAAAATGCACCTGTTAATAAATATTCGATAAGCATAAAAAATTCCCGCATTTCAGTCTCTGGTTATGTTTTCCGCCGAAGCCAATCGAGGCGTCACAGCCTGTGTCAAGGACTCCGAAACAGCAGAACCCATATCCAATGCTCAGGTGACCATTCTGGGAATAGACAAAGTGATCCACACAAATAATGATGGTAGATTATGGAAAATACTGTTACCAGGAAAATATTATCTGAAGGTAAACAGGCACGATAAAAACCACGACATCGTGAGAAAAATTCAACAATGAAGAAATTTTTGGGACTGAATGAGACGCAAAAGCCCATTCACACCTCAGGCATATAAGGAAAATTTTGAAAATGTGGTGGTAATTTATTTTTCCGCAGAGATAAGGGAGTTTTTTTCCTGTTTCTGTTGGATAATTGTCAATGGAATATTCTCTCCGAATATTTATAAATGAATTTTTGTTGCAAAATTTTCGGTTATATTCCACAAGTGCATAAAAATTACCGATAATTTTGCAAGGGAGCGTGTTATCTGAAAATTACATGAGGAAAATGACCGAATTGAATTTTTATAGGATAACACGCTTGAATGTTAAATTATCTGGTCATTTTTATGCACGAGTGTAATTCATTGTAATATTTTACGAATAAAGAGATATTGTCTGAGATATATCATAGTGCTGACGAAGACTATGAATAAAATCATGCTCTTAAACAGATTCAACTGTATATGGCACTCACCGAAACGCGACATTGACACTTTGAAGTTTATCTGTTTGTATTGTTTGTTTTGTCAAGGCAACGGGATGTTTTCGGATGCATTTTCGCTCTGCAGTGCAATTACCGCTGTAATATTTCGATAATTGCATTCTTGTCATGAGAAGTTCTATGTATGAGGGAAATTATACATCTCATATTGGTTGCATGTTTATTTATTTTTTCATCTGGAGCCTCAAATCGAAAATATCGTCCAAAATGTGGAAAATATTTCCCATGATGACTAATTACTTTTTTAGACCAGGTGGCTAATTCCCGAAATTTAAGAGGCAAAATTTGAGACCCAGGAGGAATATTTTCTCCCACTAGATTTTTTTGCAACATAATTATTATACAGACTCCTTCTCTCTTAACCTCAGTATATTTTTATGATATTCATTATCGATTTGTTATTTGGGATGCCGTGCAAATCGACGAACATTTTCGTCTTTGTACAGTGTGGAAAATTCAAATGGAATATATTAATTATCATGATTACTGTACATATTTATGGAAAATCACGAAACATGTCAAATTTCAATTTTAAATTGTCATTCTTCTTTGTGAAAATGCGAACCCTATACGTTCAACCCCCTTCGAAAGACAACCCCCAATTTTTGGCGCTCTAGTTCCTCGGAACTGAGTGCTTATCAATTTGCCCAAATGTCTGTAATTTTCGAATATTTCGATGAAAATGGTCTTAAACGATTTGGTTCGACTCACTGATCAAGAATCCGTGGTCGAAATTCATTCTGTCCGGCCGTAGGCACGATAACTCTCGAACGGAATGAGCTAGAGAGTTGAAATTTTCAGAGTAGGTTTGGGGGATAAATATCTCGGCTAAGTTCGTTATTGGGCAAAATCGGACAAATGGTTTCGGAGTAACAAAAAAAAAATTTTTTTTTTACGAAAAAAATTCCAAATTAAATTTTTTTTAATAAAAAGTTTTTTCATGAGAATCCAATCATATCATTTTTAACTCTAACAAGCTAATACTTTCGGAGATATGATTTTTCAAAATTTCAATAATAAATCGTATTTCAACGTTGTCACAGAATAATATTATTCTATGTATGAAAAAAATTTGAAAATGTGGTACAGTTCTCATTCTCATGATTGCTCATTTGATCTTCATAAATAAACTATTATTTGAATTGAATTTCCTTTATGATGCAGTTCTATCATATTAATACATTGATATTATTCCCAACTCTGAGAAACCAATACCAGATATAATTTGTCTGTTTGAACTAGAGCGCCAGAAAGCTCCAGTCCACAGGGCTTGAACCCATTTTTCAAATACGAACTATGGGCTTGTGATAAATCGTTTGAAAGGTTGCGTCATTCTCTATTCAGAAATGTTATAACTTTCATGTTTATAGCAAAACTCAAAATTAAAAAAAAATTAAATCATGTGATTACCGATATTCATTATAATATTCCCTCGAATATTCACAAATATTATAATAATAATACTAAACTTATTTACATTCAAGATGTGAAAGAAAATGAAAAAATTGGTTCAAGCCCTGTGGACAGGAGCTTTTTGGCGATCTTGTCCAAACAGACAAATAATATCTCCGAAAGTATTGGTTTCTCAGAGTTGGGAATTTTATCAATGGATTCCTATGATAGAAATGCATCACGAAAGAAATTAAATTAGAAAAAAATGTCGTTTGAAAAAAATACTTCAAAAATTATCTTATAAAAAGGGCCAATCTACAATGCTTCAATGCCTTAATGCTTAAAAATTGTCATTAAATTTATTTATCAAGATTAAATGAGCAATCTGCAATGATTCAACCTCGTGGAATGGGTTGTTGCAACTTACACTCGGTGCATAGTTTTCACAACTCGAAATAACTAAGGACAGTATCATCGAAATGTCTAAAGCAAGGCTGGAGACAATCATAGCAGATTGTCCATTTATTCCTGATATTTGAGTAGGTAGTGGATTAGAAACAAATTATTTTAATAGTACAAAATATATTAATAAAATACTATCCTCTTTCCACAATTTAAAATTTAATAGTCCATACCACTAACACATTCTTTTCTGTATTATGAACCTTAAGTCAAGAAAAATGACTGATACACAAATGTAGATCCATATTTCAGTATGTTTTTGCTAGCAACATTAGGAAAATACTGTATATAGATTATAGAAACATGTCTCTTTACTTGAAGGTAGGGTTCGTATTTTTTATGAAGAAGCATGACAATTTAAACTTTAAATTTGATACCTATGTTTTGGGATTTTTCATAAATATGTACAGTAACCAAGTAAATGAATTTATTCCATTCAACTTTTCCACACTGTATAACGTTTGATCATTGCTCGCAAAATAGGCCTCAATACCGGCAATGACTTCATCGTTGATGGGAAATCTTTTTCTCTGGAGCATCCTTTTCAGGTCCTCGAACACCCATTGGTCTATGGAGGCCAAATTTTGCGAATGACGGGACTGGGGCAGCAATTCGAAGTGCAATTCATGCAATTTGACCACCGTAGCTATTGACTTACGTGGTACATTGTCTTACTGGAGCAGTAGATTTTTTCTTTGCCATGTGGGGCTATGTTTTCTTTATTTGTTCACTCAATCGATTCAATAACGTCCAGATCCTTCTTCCTTTCTCAAGATATTCAATGAACAAAACTCCTAGCCGCCTGTTGTGCCTTCGGTCGCTTTGGAATGCTTCCACACGCTTAAACCCACTCAGCTGACGACCGCTTTGTCTCTGGATTATCCAGGTTTCATCCATTGCCACACGCCGACACAGCAACAGCCGTATTTGGATGACCATTGAGCACTGCGTTGAGCATCGTTGTAGTCACCACAGAATATACCCTAGAAGAAGTGATAACTATGACCAAAATCTGGAAGCAATCTAGTAGTTCTGCACCCGAACACCAGAGGCGCGACTGTGACAGCAAGTAGATGCAAATATAATCCTTATTAGAGGCACAATAAGGTGATAAATAGTGTGAAAGATTTGCTCTTGTGGTTTCGTTTGACAGGATACTGGATAAGGATAATTGACAATTTTCATTTGTCAATTCGACCGCCAGCTATATTTATCGATTTCCGAATTATTTATTGATGTAAGTATAAATTTGCACTAAAAATGCCGATTCATACATTCATTATAAGCTACAAACCATCATACATCTTCACAGCTGTTTAGAAATCGTGTCCAGGCCAGGGAAGCCGAGAAATGGAGGCGACACTTCAAGTGCTCGGTGCATTTACTGATTTTTGAAGAAAAGTATTCATGTAAGTATAAATTTGCACTGAAATTGTCCGCACATTCATTTTAAACATCATACAACTTTACAGAAATTGTTGCCAGGGAAGAGAGGAATCGAAGCAACAAATAACATAGACGTTGGGGTAGCAGCATTCTAGTTGAAAGCTAAGGTTTTTTCATAATCATCTTTAATTATTGAAATTAATATGTCGACTCCGAGACAGGTTTATTCTTGTAAGTATCCAGATTGCTAGAATGGATATTTTGTAGGATGAGGAAAACAGTTTTTCAAATTGCTGCAGAAAGAAATTTAGCTTTCTAAAAGGAGGAACATCTGTTAGATTAAAGATTCCATCATTTGCTCAAATTTCATTATTTATGTGAGGATCATTTCAATGATACTGATTTTGTTAATAGCAGAACAAGTAAACTTGTTAAGCATGCATCACCTCATACATTTTTTACTTCAGTTTGCAATAAATCATTCTCGGAACCACGATGTAGCTCCTTGAATGTTCAAAAACTTTCTGAAGAACTCTCAATCAATTCACATTCAAATTCAATTATTAAAGAATACAATTATTTCTTACCACATTATTCAATAACCAATGAATTCTTGGTTGCTTATTTATCTTTTATTTCATAATAAAACATACAGTTTGTGTCTGTAATCATTTTATATGTATTATTAATTTCGAAACTTGATAGCGATGAACATTTATAATTTGTGTATTTCTTGATATCTGGTTTTCGTTTATAAAGTACCTATTATACATTAGGGAAAATCTATTTAAATTTATAATTTGTTAGAGCATTGTTATATAAATTTTTAAGTAATACACTATTAATTTGTAAAAGAATATGTAAATTATTTTGTTTATTTATGTTCAATTTTGCAATAAAGCATAATTAGAATTTGTGTTTGTATTCATTTTTTTTCAATCAATGGTCTTAATGAAAGTTATCAATTGAATTTTACCATTCAAAATAATGAGCTTTGAATGGTAAAATTAAAATTGATAAGAATTATTCAAATTCATAAAGAATAATCTAGAAACATGGAAGAGTGGTTCAAATTTCCCGCCTATTTTAGTGTTCAAATTTCGCGCCAAACAAATAATACAGCACCCGGACACCAGGGTGCGCTATTTTTTGTTGCCATACAATTTGTTTGGAGCTTGCACTTCTTCTAAGGTATATTCTGTGGTAGTCACTACAACCACGTTCATATTCATTATACCATCCGCGGTTGATTTCCTTTGAATAGAGTCCGAAAAATGATTATCAAGCCACTGTGTCGCTTCATTCGCATTTTTCCGATCCAAAAGCTTTGTCCGATTGTGATGAAATTTGTACCTTTTTGACAATGTATTACTCATTGCACAAGTTTTCAGCGTGCCTGAAATACCTACCCAAAAAATAAACTTGCATGATTGCAACTGATAAGTTTTATCGAATTCCTATGTTGGTTGCAGGTTGAAGCAGAAGGATATAAATCAGTTGAAAATTCCTTCATTGTGGAAAACGATGACGAGGAATTTCCAAAATTAACCAGTCTGGAAATCGGAATGAATCGATTATAGTATATCGATTCCACATAACTGCATGCGACATGAATTTTATTGCTCCTAAAATTGCGATATGATAATATACATCTACTTGTACATGATTACTGTTCCAATGAGTGACGATATTATATCCAGGATATCTGGAATTGCTGAATGTTCGTCATATAAGGGTAGTTCTCACGAAATGTTCCACTTTGGTGTTCATGACAGTTTTCTGCTACATAAAACTGGTTTAATCGTTTAATTCTCTATATTATATCCTTTTGAAATGTAACAATCACTATAAAGAATAAAAAATTGCAAAATTTCAAAAATTTTAATTTTCAACGCTAGTTTTCTTTCCAGAAGAATTGAAAACCTCACCTCCGTGACTGTTCCTCTTAGTTATCGCATTGTCCTAAACTTAAAATTATAGCATTAATGGAATTCTGGCACAGCGAATTTCTAGTTCATTATCCACAATTAACTAAATAATGTTGACATGATAAAATCTCAATAAAAAAATTATCGGTGTTCGAATTATACTTATATTAGTCGATGTTCCTGCATTATCTATCACCTCCGTGAAGCGACATTGTAATTTGACTCTTTAATCGCAAGATGACGGTATCTTCATCGTGGACCGCCTGGAATATCGGTTGATGCGCAGGTAATACTGACCACTTGAGATTTGAACTTCAAATTGTAACTTATTGGTTAAATTCTTACCCAAGTGATAAAAACGTGTATGGGGAATTTGGGATTCTCACTTCCGTGAAGATGAATTGTAAGGTAGGAGATTATTTTATTCAATTATTTGTCATCTGAATATACTTAATTACGAAAGTTATTTAATGAGATAAAATATTGTTTTGAAGCCTTTTTCTTTAAATGAGATATTCTATAAAAAAGTAAAATTTCTCACCTCCGTGAATCTCACCTCCGTGAATATAGTAATTCACGGAGGTGAGGTACTCTTCACGGATGTGATAATAATATTCTGTTCCTCCTTTCAGGACATTATTCTAACATTATTAAAAAAAAATAAGAAAAAAGTTCCTGCATCTCATGAAGAACAGAAGAAAAAACAATGAAAATCTATGAGAAGACTTCATGAAGCCCGAAAAAATGATCCTGAATTATACGAAGAAGAAAAACGTAAAGAACGAGGGCTATTATAAAAGAAAAAAGGAAGGAAAAATATTCTGGATATGTCCGAAAGAGAAAAATTGGTTCAAGCACTGACGTGAAGTCATGAGCTTTTGCGCGTATGTTCTATTGTCCATCCTCCTGTATTGGACACTCTTAATCGAATTTACCATGGTGAATTCTATTGTTCGTTCTTCTGTATTGGACACTCTCTTAATCGAATTTACCATGGTGAATTCTATTGTCTGTTCTCCTGTATGAGACACTCTTAATCGAATTTACCATGGTGAATTCGATTAAGGCTGTCCAATACAGGAGAATAGACAATAGAATTCACCATGGTAAATTCGATTAAAAGTGTCCAATACAGGAGAATGGACAATAGAACATACGCGCAAAAGCTCCTGACTTCACGTCAGTGCTTGAACAATGTCTTTTTTATATTAAGGATATATGAAATTTTTTTTTTCATTTAAAATTTAACATTATTTCATTTCCGTGAATGCCGGTTTCATGAAAATCTCATTATTTCACAAAATACCAACGAAAGTGTGTAACCTTAGGCATAAGATTAATAAGAATTAATTTCTGGTTTAGGATATCTAAAAATAAATTCGATTATTGTTAATTTTTTTTTTTTTTAACTAAAATGCGAAAGGGGAACATTTGGTGGGAATTACCCATAAACGGAAATGCAATCAATTGTATATTCATTTCCTGATGAATAGGTGTAAATATTAATCAATAGTGTTCAGTTTGTTGAGAAAATAAATACCATTCTCCTGATAATTAATACAATAGTTTTTTATATTTTATTTCCATAACAATTGTGATTATTATATAATTTCTGGGAAAATAAATATAGATATTCATACTGATTGAGTATTGCTTTTTCATCGGTAGCTTACATCAAATTCATGTAGATGGTACTATGTTCAAATAGTTACGCAGCTTTCCGCTACAGCTGGACGACATTACCACTGAACATTAGTAAAATTTCAACGTTACTGAAGAGATCCCCTCAATTTATTTTGCAAATTGGTGCAATGGGTTATTGGCGCTCTTGTTCCTCAGAACAGAGTGCTTATCAATTTTCCCAAATGTCTGTAATTTTCGAATTTTTTGATGAAAATGGTATTAAACGATTTGGTTCGACTCACTGATCAAGAATCCGTGGTCGAAATTTATTCTGTCCGGCCGGTCGGGCCAGCCGTTGGCACGACAACTCTCGAACGGAATGAGCTAGACAGTTGAAATTTTCAGAATAGGTTTGGGAGATAAATATCTCGGCTCAGTTCGTTATTGGGCAAAATCGGCAGATGGTTTCGGAGTAACAAAAAAAGAATTTTTCTTTAAATTAAGAATTTCAAAATAATTTAAATTTCAATATGCTTTTTCACCATAAGAATTATTGATATCATTTTCAACTCTAACAAGCAAATACTTTCAGAGATATAATTTTTCAGAATTTCAATAATAAATCGTACTTCTATGTTTTCACAGAATGCTATAATTATTCTATCTATGAATTGTTATACATAATGTCAACCTATTTTCCTGTGTTGATACATTACAACGTATTTTCCTGAGACATGACTTGTCAAATTCATTTCAGCAATCGTAGAATTATGAGCATTGTATGATATCATTCTTTTTGGTTGATATTTAATGCCCATGGTTAATCCATATGACGATGGGAATGGTAACGGTAAGTTAATAATATTGACTTCAGAATATTTCCAATAAAAACTGAACAGAAATATTGGCTAAAGTTTCAATTGATATAATATAATTTTCAGAGTGGAATTGAGGAAAGAATATTTCGTTCATCATATAATTGAGGAATTAATATCTCGGATGGTTTCGTTGGTTAGAATTGGTCTATTGGTTTTGAACTAATAATTTTTGGCACTCTTGTTGAATTTAATTTCTGCTATGATGAAGTTCTATCATAAGAATCCATTGATATAATTCCCAACTTTTACCAATACTTTCGAAGATTTGATGTGTCAAAGTTTGAACAAGAGCGCGAAAGCTCCTGTCCACAGGGCTTGAACCAATTTTTTTTCAGTGCATCTAGTTTCTTCCAATTATTGAGAAAATAATAAAAATAATAATACTCACACTTTAGTGGTCCTTCGGGAAATAACAATGTGAATAGGATAAATCAGGAAGAATATTACAATATTAAATTACCAAAATTACAATATTACAACTTAATCATTATTCTTCCTAGTAATCAAGGAATCAGAAAGAAAGTCCTTAAATGTATAGAAGCCCTTTTGCAATTAACATTTCTTAATTTATTTTTCGACTATTCGTTTGTTCGAAGATTTAAAATTTAAAATGATTAAACAATATTATACTTTGAAATAATGGACATCGTTCTAAACGCTGAGTCCGATTTTTGAGAACAAGAATCATCTGTGACTTACGTGTTCTATGATCACGTGAACCTGCAAGTTTTTCCAGTAATTTATTGTCAATAAATTCAGTTTGACAAGATGCTCGATGGTTCGAATCGAAAATGAGAGGTATCACTCTTTTATGTGCCACAAAAACTCTAGAGAATGTACTATAGTCCCCCCAGAGCAGAATATTGTATGAAATGTGACAGTAAACAAAGCTGTAATAAAATGTCAATGAGAGAACAAGGTGATTAGGAATTTTTCAGTCTATTGTATTGTATTGTATTGTATATTATTATACTGATCCTCCCAGGTCTTTCCCAAGGAGACCCCTCATAAGCTCTCGAAGAGCTTGATATTTATAGTGAAAAGAACATTATTCATTTTTGGCGCTCTTGTTTCTCAAAATAACGAAAAAAAATATTTTTTTTTATTACAAATTTCAAATTCAATTTTTTTAAGATGCAGTTTCATAATAAGAATCCATCGATATCATTTTCAACTCTAACAAGCTAATACTTTCGGATATATGATTTTTCAAAATTTCAATAATACATCGTACTTCTATGTTTTCACAGAATGCGGATTCTATCTGTCTGTGTTCTAATTGTGTTCACTGTTCTTACATGTCATCTTATCTACCTATAACAGACATGTCAAATTTATTTCTGGTTCGTTACTGTTTGCGGTAGTTGTCGTTTGGTCCAGTTTGAAAGATAAACGTCATTAATATCAAACGAAATTGAAAGTATATTTCTGAATAGTTTGGTTGATGTACAATGAAATTTGGATTCGCTAAGTTCATAGGCGGATATTTTTGGTTAGTGAGTCGAAAATGAATTGTGCAGAAAGTCGAGCATAATTTACGAGTCATTCTCTAATTAGGGAAGATTTAGAATGGGATTTCCAACTAATTTACAGGTAGTTATTCCTTAGTAACACTATTTAAGATTTCCTACATAAGTATTCTGGTTTGAGTCCTCTCTGGACTGATTACATTAGATTTGTTTCATAAATAAAACTATTTCATTACCTTAATTTTTCAGAATGTCTCCTGATAGTTTTGAAACACTTGTAGCCAGAATTGGACCATCATAGAAAGATAAGATGCAAGATTGAATTTCTTTCATGATGCAGTTCTATCATAATAATCCATTGATATCATTCCCAAATCTGAGAAACCAATACTTTCGGAGATATGATTTGTCAAAGTTTGAACAAGAGTGCCAAAGCTCCTTTTCACGGGGCTTTCCCACTTTTTTGCATAAGATGTCAACATGGGTTGCCAAGACAAGACTTCGATCATGATAGGAACTCAGCCATATTTTGTCCACAGGCTCTCTTGAGCTCATCACAACATCGAGCCGCTACGACGGCATATGTGTCAAGGGCAAATAATATCAGCAATAAGCTAGATAAATGGGAGCCACGAATAAACAGAAAAAATAGCAGAGGTTAATATTGCATTCTGTGGAATAACATGATAACAAACCGGACCGAGATATTTACGCTCCAAACCTACCCTGCAAAGTTTAACTCTCTAACTAATTTCGTTCGAGAGTTAACGTGCTCACGGCCGGCCGGACCGAATTGGAATTGACCCCGGATTATTTATCAGTGAATCGAGCCAATCGTTCGAGACATTTTCGGCAAAAAAATCCAAAAATACAGATACCTGGGACAAATAATAGGCACTCTGTTCACCTGAACAGCGCACCATAAAGATGTCGTGAAATAATAGAAAAATCATCGATAAATTCAAAGCTCTTGAGGTATTATTTCCGATTATTTCGGTATTTAGGTTAGTTGTGAGAAATCAATGAAATTAATTATATATATGATGAACGGTGCCAACTGATGTGACGAGTCGTGGATTGCATAATATTTTGATGAATGTTTTCAGTGGCATGAGAACAATCCTTCAGATAATTCCCATAATTTTTTATAAATAACAATGCTCCACAAATAAACACATCGAACGGTGGTCTACTGATAACTTCTAATATGTGTACGACTTAAGGTCATTGATTTAACATTAATTAACGAATAGGGGAACCCACAATTGCGATTAATAGGGATATATCTACCGGATTGCTTACCACAACGGAAGTTCTTGTTTCGATTGTGATAACGTTTGATTTTTACCTTTAATTTTCAAACAGAGAACGATAATTTTCAAAGCTCGTTAATTATACCAGAATTTCATACTCCAGAAATAATAGGAGTATTTTTGGCGCTCTTGTTCCTCGGAACAATTTTTTCCACATTACAAATCTCGAATTCAATTTTTTTCAAGATGAAGTTTCATCATAAGAATCCATTAATATCATTTTCAACTCCAGTGAGCTAATACCTTCAGAGATATGATTTTTCAAATTTCAACATTCATCCTAATTCTATGTTTTCAGAGAATGCGAATTCTATCTGTCTGTGTTCACTGTTCATACTACAGTCTTATCTACCTATAACAGAAATGTCAAATGTATTTATGTTCTAACAAACAAAGTATTATTGCAAATTACATATTGGGTTCAGAATATCTTCGGTGAAAACAAAACTGGAATATTGGATAAGTTTCAATTGATATAATATAAATTTTAGAAGATATTTGAGGAATGATTATCTCGGATAAGTTCGTTATATAATTTTAATTTAGTTCCTTTTATGATGCAGTTCTATTACAAGAATCCATTGATATCATTCCCTACTCTGAGAGACCAATAATCTCGGAGATGAATTGTCAAAGTTTGAACGAGAGCGCCAAAGCTCCTGTCAACAGGGCTTTCCCACTTTTTTAAAATTTTCTCTGCCTTGTTTTTAAGTTACCTATACCAGGTGATTCAGTCAACCCAGAATTTTGTTTTTCTTCGTAAACTATGCATCGCAAAAAAAATGAGAAAAGCTCTATTTGTTTTTGCGTGTATGTTCTGGGGAACATCGCGTTATCATTTTGCCCAAATGTCTGTAACTTACGAATTTTTGGACGAAAATGGTCTCAAACGATTAAGTTCGACTCCCCAATGAAGAATTCGAGATCAAATTTGATTCTGTCCGGCCAGCCGTCCGGCCATCCGGCCGACCGTTGCCACGATAACTTGAGAACGAAAAGAGCTAGTGACTTGAAATTTTCAGGGTGGGTGGCGCATCCCAATACTACGGACAAGGTAGTTAATGGGCATACTCGGCCCAGTGGTTTCCGAGTAATAACTTCGTTTTCAACGAATATGAATCCGATCGAATTGAAACTTGGTGAGTAGTTGTAGAATATGAACCTAAGCACGTGCGAGATCCAATTGGTGCTTGGTAACTAGTAGTAGAAAATCAACATAAAGACGTGTTTAAAATTTTGTAAGAACCGTACCTCTAGAAAATTTGAAAAAAATGACGAAAAAAAGAATTTTAAGAACCGTACCACTAGAAAATTTAAAAAAAATCACGAAAAAAAAAATTGGTTCAAGCACTGACGTGAAGTCAGTATGTTCTATTGTCCATTCTTCTGTATTGGACACCCTTAATCGAATTCACCATGGTAAATTATGTTGTCCATTCTACTGTATTGAACACTTAATTCGAATTTACCATGGTAAATTCGAATTAAGAGTGTCCAATACAGGAGTATGCACAATAGAACATACGCGCAAAAGCTTCTGACTTCACGTCAGAACCAATTTTTTAAGATCCTTTTTTCAAAATGAATTGACTTCTAGTAATGCCCATTGAAATAAATAATATATTGTGGTTATTGAGATACAGATGATCTCAATTTCATAGTAAATATTCTTTATATTAATATTTTGTTACTGTGAAAACTGGAAGAAGACTGAAAAACTTGTTTTGTTATTACAATTTTATTTATTCTAGTAGTGTAAGAATGAGAAAATAGATTTGTTATTTAAATTTTAGTTGTTCGTCATTACATATTAGATATAAAGTTAATTTTGTTTATATGTTTTTCAATCAACTACCTTACGAAGTACAATAACATTGGATTTTCTAAATTAGAGTCAATTCTAGACAGAAAAGAGAAAATAGTCTTGATTTGATTAATCCGGCCGCATCCGGACGGATTCTTGGAAATCCGGGAAAATCCGTCCGGATATCGAAATTATAGTTCTGTGGGAATACCAAACAATTTTTCCTTCATTAATTGTTCAATATAAGTAATATAAATGCATGAAAATGGGTATGAAATTCTCGATGAGAAATCAAATATAAATTAATTAAAAGCTCTTAAGTGTAGTAGAGTATATAAATAATATTCATATCTATAAATGTATCCCATATACAACTTATAAATATAACATAATAAATTCAAATAATTGACGACGAATCTATAAGTAGGCATATTTAGTTTTGACGTAAATTCTAATTATAGATCCATATTTTTGGATAGGTACTTAATTATGCAACCAGATTATGTTAATCCTCACAAACAAGTGATTGTATTTTGTATGAAAGATATCTTGTACGAGAAGTTTCATTTTGGGAACTTTTTTAACTTAAATAGAGTTTGTTCAATAATAAATTGATCAGTCTAATTCTCTTTCTTGGATGATGCTACTCTCTCCGATGAATATGTGAGGAAACCTGTTTCTGTAGGACTGAATTAGACAAAAAAAAAATTTCTCGAAAATGATAACTTGAAGGGGAATCCATTCCAGTATTTGGAACAGTAATTGAATTCCTGTAATTAGTTACAGAAATATCGATGATTGAAGACAAATTGATCCATTTCCATAAAATTTCCAAAAATTAAATTGAAATTGAATAACTACCTATCCGGCCCGTACAATGGTTCAGCTGATAATATTCAGAAAAAAAGGTGCAATTCGAAATTGCCATAACTCCGAAACCACTTGGCGAATTTCGCCAAGTAACTAACTAGATCGAGCTATTTTTGCCCCAAAACTGACCTGGATTTCTCAAGTCTCTTATTCAATTCGTTCGAGAGTTATCGTGCTTACGGCTGGACGGCAGAATTGGATTTGACCCCGGTTTATTTGTCAGTGAATCAAACTGAATAGTTTGACACCCGTTTCGTCCAAATATTCCAAATATACAGACATCTGGACAAAATGATAGTACGGAGCAAGTGACCAAAAACATCGTCCACAATCCACATTATTATTTTTCAATTTTGACCATGAAAATTGAATTTTTCATGATTTGCAATTCAAAATTTGCAATTGAAAATGATCGCTCATATTGGTTTTTGCGCACATGTTCTGGGGAAGAACGTGCTATCATTTTGCCGAAATATCTGAACCTTTCAACCACTCATTGATGAAGAACTCGAGGCCAAATGAATCCGTCCGGCCGGCCGTTGCCAGGATAATTAGAGAACGGAAAGAGGTAGCAACTTGAAATTTTTAGGCTACGTCGCGCGTCAATTACGACGGACAAGTGCGTTAATAGGTATAATCGGCCCAACGGTTTCCGAGTACTAATTTTCTTTATTTTTTTTTAATGCTTGTGGCTTTTACTTGATGCAAATCCATATTAACTCAATGAAAAATTATATACGATTTACACTTATTTATTCAATATTGTGACGCGTTTCGTCGACACAGCGACTTCATCAGACTACATCATACTAAATTCTTAACAAGTTATTATCTCCCTATACCTAGATGACATGGACACAGAATCATTTAAAACTCATTACATGAGAAACTTATTTAAAACAGATTACATAATAGACTTATTTAAAACTAATTAAATGAGATTTCACTGCTGGTTTCTTTGTACACATTAACAATAATTCATTCCTAATGCTTTTATTTATAAATTGATTCTCTATTTGAATAAATTGAGTAACGGTGAAAAATTTAGATCTAATTGTTCATTAACTAAATTTAGTTAATGAACAATTAGATCTAAATTTTTCACCGTTACTCCGTTACACCTAAATTTTTCACCGTTACTCAATCTATTCAAATAGAGAATCAATTTATAAATAAAAGCATTAGGAATGAATTATTGTTAATGTGTACAAAGAAACCAGCAGTGAAATCTCATGTAATTAGTACTAAATAAGTCTATTATGTAATTTGTTTTAAATAAGTTTCTCATGTAATGAGTTTTAAATGATTCTGTGTCCATGTCATCTAGGTATAGGGAGATAATAACTTGTTAAGAATTTAGTATGATGTAGTCTGATGAAGTCGCTGTGTCGACGAAACGCGTCACAATATTGAATAAATAAGTGTAAATCGTATATAATTTTTCATTGAGTACTAATTTTCTCTTCAACCAATACAGATCCGATCGAATTGGAATATGGTAGCTAGCTGTAGAATACTGACACAAAGTCGTTTGTGAAATTTTGAGAGAATCGTATCACTAGAAAATTAAAAAAAAATGATTATAAAATATTATTTATCCCACAATAACCTGAGAAAGGAAGAAGATAGCAACTTTAAGGGTATATTTCGCATCCGAATGCGCCTATTGAGTTTGTTAATAGGCCAAACGGTTTTCGAGTTATATCCATCTACAATTTGTTTGTTATTTCCTTCTCAATAACTCCAAAAATAATAATCCTATAAAATTTAAACATGGTGATCAGTTGCAGAATGCCGACGCGAAAATTCACTAGAAAATTTTGAAAAAATCATTGAAATATTCTATATCTCAGAAACTAGACGTCTGATATCGCTGAAATTTTACTGAAGGTTCCAAAACCTAACTTTACAGCCAAGTTTCAAATTTGAACACGATACAATCTATATTGTTAGAGATCTAAGCAGCATTGAGTGAGTTCAGTAGCTGGATGGGTGACCGTTGCCACGATAGCTTTCGAATGGAAAGAGACAGGGACTTTCAATTTTCAAGATAGGTTTAGCATCTAAATGGGACAGTTATGTTCATTGCTGGATATAATCGTCTAGACGGTTTCCGAGTTATAACCATCGGGAATATTGTTTTCTAGATAACACAAAAAATATGGATCCGATCGAATTGAAACTTGTGAGTAGTTGTAGAATACCGAAGCAGAGAAGTTTGTGAAATTTTGTTCGTATCACATGAAAATTTTGAAAAAATTATTAAAGAATATTATTCATCACACGATTACTTGAGAACGGAAGCAACTTAAGTTTTTAGGGTAGGTTAGGCATCCGAATGCGGCATTTGAGTTCGTTAAAAGGTATGATCAGCCAAATGGTTTTGGGGTTATATCAAGAAATTTGGGTGTTATTTCCTCAATAACTCAAAAAATACGCAATCTCGCAAAATTTCGCGAAGATCGTATTGCTATAAAATTTTAAAAAATATGATTAATCATTGGAAAAAATTATATATTAGAAATTAGAAATTTTGCGGTAACCCTCAAAACCGAACTCTACAACCAAGTTGCAAGTTTGAACATGATCGGATCCCTATTGTTGGAGATTCGAGCAGACTTGAGTTCCGATATTTTAAAAATAATTTAAATCAAATACTCAGTTGAATACTGCAAGAGGATTTATGCAGTATTTTATTTTTTTCGTATATTATCAGGTATTTACTGAATTTCACGTATGTCAGAAATGTCAGAATCAAAATTTCTTTGATATTAGACGCTTCTCCGTAAAATGGTACGAAATGTATTCATATCTTATGAAAGCTGAGAAGACGATCTATATCGATGGTGAATTCGATTAAGAAAGTCCAATAAAGGTGAATAAACGATAGAATATGCGCCCTAAAGCTTGAATCAATATTTATTAATGGCATAGTGTTTAGTTGCCATCTGTCAAAATATGACAACTATTTATATGACAGCTGCCAAATAGCGGGTTATTCAAAATGAAACCTCTAATTGGCAAACTACGTACCTACGTTAAGTGTGGATGTTTCTAAAATGTATCCGATTCCAAAAGTTCATTATTTGGGAATATAATGAAGCAAAATTCTTGAAATACAGACCTTTGGACGAAATGTTAGCGTCCTGGTAGAAGCGCAAATAATAGACTTTGCCTCCTATGATATTATTGTTGTTTACTCGATCAGGTAGTTTGATAACTGCCATAAAATGTAGATAATTTATTCTGAGCGCACGTGAATCCAATGAAACATCGTTTTTATGGAAATCGAATTGTGCGCATTCTTGTCCCACATTTACATCGGTAGCTAACCTGGCAGCCTTGTACCTTCTCCACTCGTACAGATTGACTTTTCAGCAGTAAACTATTAATCACTTCCCAACTTAATTATAGTAGGGATAGGTTCGGCTAATTCAATAATACCCAATTCATAATTCGTCTAGTTTCCTGACGGCAGGCGATAAACAAATAAGACTCAGCGGGCTGCGTTAGTATGGTTTGACGCACAACGCACAACTCCTCAACTGTAGTATCGGGTCTAAATAGGGCTTCGCGGGGTAGTAATAATGTTGTGCGGCACTTTTGGGGGAGTTTGTTTCGAACTTTTTATGATCGTATGTCTGGTGCGGTCCTCTATGTGTTTGAGTTTCAAGTATCACAATAATAGTGAACTAGAGCAAGTTCTGAAAAATTTTACTAACACTACTACCAACATCCAAACTAGATTGACTCGGATCGGTTATTCTTTGAATAGTGAGTACAGGACATTATATTTTGTCTTGATTTTATGAGTTTTACCATGAGCTCTAGTTGATCATCGAACATACAGAAAATTATGTATAAAAGTAAATATATTTTGGTTCATTGTAGCAAATTTTTTACATTTACAGAAACTCGAAAATTGTATTAATATTATCTGCTACAATTGTTTGATATGATGAATACTTTAGGAATAGTTATTTTTACCAGTAGTGGATTATCGCTATGTATCAATTACTCAATATAAAAGGTGAAGTTATACATTAGTTTTACCCATAGATTCCTCTTATCGAATAAAACACTTATTTTATTTACTTTTCTTCCAAATTCGGCTCAGGTAAAAATTTTCAAGCTTTGAATTATTTCACAATGTACTTATATACTCCTTCATATTAATTATCTATGGCTGTGATTAGAAGGTACGAAAATATGGCTTACACCTTGATTCGAGGATTCAAAAGTTCAGGAAAATTCAGTGAAGAATATCTCGAGAACGGTGCGTTTAAGGAGAAATAATGAGGAATAATTTAATATTCTAAAATGATTGGACAATATTATTCATGATAAACTTCATCTACGTTTATTATGCTAATTTAATTGAGTTTTATGAATCCGCGAGTCAGAGCCAGAGTCAGTGTCAAATTTGGAAAACTAGTAACAAAAAAATTTCTAGAAAACCACTGTGAAGTCAGGAGCTTTTGCGTGCATGTACCATTGTCTATTCACGCCTCACACACCCTCACCAAATACAGCATGAAGTTGAGTATGAATAAAGGCAGCGTTAATACGTAAAAAAATGCACTGGGCATCAACTGAAATCAAATTTTGAAATAAGGAAATTTCAAATATACAAAGCCATCCTGCTGATATCCCGTAATTCATTTCATAATTTTTGTTTTTGAAGAATTTTTTTTTATTTTTTCAAGAAATTTTCGTTTTATTTAGAAATATAATCTTCACGATATTCTGCAGAAATTTGCGAGTCAGCGTCCTACATCTAACTAGATTGTTTCAATTCGATCAGTTCTGTATTTTTCAGATGGGTAAAACTCCGAAACGATTAGACCGATTATGCCCATTAACGCACTCAACCGTCGTATTTAGATGCAGAACGTATATTGAAAATGGCGAGTCGCTATCACTTTCCGTTCGAAAATTAGCAGGGCCCGTAGAATTTGGCCTCAAATTCTTCCTCAGTGAGTCGAACCTAATAGTTTGGGATCATTTTTGGAAAATAAATCGAAATTTACAATCATTTTTGGGCAAAATGATAGCACGCTTTTACCAAGAACATGAGCGCAGAAAAGTATTTCATTTGTTGAGAGGAATCTATGGTTAAAATTAATGTACAACTTATAAAGGCTCACCCTGTATGTCATATTGTTGACTACAAACTTGGGCCAAGTTGTTTTCTTTGCTTGATTAATTCTTCCCAAATTGTCGATATAAATAATAGGTAAATTTATCTCTTCGTTTGATATTTAATACATAAAAATTGGTTCAAACAGACGAATTATATCTCCAAAAGTATTGGTTTCTCAGAGTTGAGAATTATATCACTGTATTCTTATGATAGAACTGCATCATAAAGAAAATTCAATTCAAATAATAGTTTATTTATCAAGATTAAATGAGCAATCTGAGAATGAGAACTGCACCATGGAAGAAATCAAATTAAAATAGCTGAAATGAATTTGACTCTATCTTATAGAATAGGATGACATGTACGAGTATGAACACAGATTATATAAAAAATCGTAGATAGAATAATTATAGCATTCTGTGAAAACATAGAAGTACGATTCATTATTGAAATTTCGAAAAATTTAATCTCCGAAAGTATTAGCTTGATGGAGTTGAAAATAATATCAATGGATTTATATGGTGAAACTGCATCCTAAAAGAAATTATTTTGAAATTTGTATATTAAAAAAAATTTTTTTTTGTTACTCCGAAATCATCCTATTTTGCCTATTTTGACCAATAGCGAACTCAACCAAGATATTTATCTCCCTAACCTATTCTGAAAATTTCAACTGCCTAGCTCATTCCGTTCGAGAGTTATTGTAGAAACAAAATTTGACAATTTTCAATTTTTTTTACACTTTACGGTAACCCGATCAATACAAAACTTCACATGTGTCTGAAAGTCATGATTCTACAATTTTATGCTAAATTTCAGATATATCGAGTGATCGGTTTCGGAAATATTCTTAAAAAATGTTTTTACTAAAATCGGCCATAACTCCGAAACTGCTTGATGGAATTCGCCCGTTAACAAACTCGTCCGAGATATTTACGCTCTAAACCTACACTGCAAATTTCAATCCTCTAACTCCATCGTTCGAGAGTTATCGTATTAACGGAGGGCCGGCCGGACCGGCCGGCTGGACAGACTCGATTTCGACCACGGATTCTTGATCAGTGAGTCGAACCAAATCGTTTGATACCATTTTCAGCCAAAAATTCGAAAATTTCAGACATTTGGGCACTCTGTTCCGAGGAACAAGAGCGCCAAAAACAAACAGTTTCATTCACACTGAATTTGTTTCAAAATGAAATAAAAAAATAATTATTATTATATTAAATACTAGCGGACCAGAGATACGTTGTACTGCTCGAACATTGGATTACCTGATCAGGGATATCAGCAAACGTTATTTTCAATATTCGAATTTTCGATACACATGAGCGTGACATTTAAATATTTTCGTTTCGATATTATCATTGTGCGATATGTTGTTAACCCATTTCTTGATATAAAAATGGGTTCAAGCCCTGTGGACAGGAGCTATCGGGCGCATGTTCATTCTGGAACACAAATTTTCCATTACAATAATCTTCATCTAGCTTCTATTTAGTATCAATTCCTGTAGAATGTGATCATAATAATTGTTTTTCATTTTCCAACTGCCCGATCCCAACAATACTTAGATAATATTATATCCATAAATGAAGCATTTCATTATTGCATTTCTTGAAATAGGTACCTTTTCAAGTCGATCAACATCGTCCTTCTTTCGACGTCTAAACTATGACTTGATTCTTTATGTTTATGTCTTTGAATTTGTTTTCGGTGGAATTCAAAGAGTTCATAGAATAATCGATGAAAATACTGAGAGAGACCCAGGAAATTTGACACATTTTGTCTTATATCTCCAGAAATTGAAATCGTATAGAGCCAAATATTTGCACAATGTTGCAAAATACTACAATTGACGTTAGTACAAGTTTTTGTTGCAATCTGATGAATAGTTCACGGAAAAAAAAATTTTTTTTCGAAAAAATTAAAAGAAATATTTTTTTAAAAGTTACCAACATTTCGATCATAACAAAATTTTGCCAAAAGTTGCGCGTTTATATCCTCGAACTGACTACCAAGTTTCGATTCAACATCTTCTTTAGTTCCTGAAATATCAGGGAAATAACCTCAAAATTTGAAATGTCTAAACAGTCCGGCCGATTTTGCCCGTTAACGAACTTAACCGTCGCATTTTGATCAGAAACCTACCCTGAAAGTTTGAAGTCGATAGGACCTTCGGTGCTCCTGTTATCGTGCCTACGGCCGGAAGGCCGGCCGGCCGGCCGGCCGGACGGCACCCAAAAATCTGACACCGGATTCGTGATCAGGGAGTCCGAATTAGTCTATTAGCCAATTTTCAGCTCGAAATTCGAAAATTACAGACATTTGGACGAAATGATAGGACGATGTTCCCCTAGAACATGCGCCCAATAATCTGATCAATTCTAGTGTCACGTCCGGACAATATTTGGTGCTTGAAATTGACTCATTTGTCAAAACAGCCTGTATTTTCCGTATAATTGGCGCTGAGTTTAATAATGGTGTTGCAGATCAGATAAATATAACTAACTTATTTAAGTTAATAGCCCTTCCCACATTAATTACACTTCAATATAATATGTCTTAAACTTTATTTTCACAAACAGCGTAATTCTGACTGAACTTGAAATTATTAACGAAAGTCAATGTGACATATTGTGATCCCTGAGATCTGAGAAGAGTCAATGTTCTAGTGAGACAGTCAGAGCATCCGCCATTTCGTACTGAAGAAATACATTATTTTATAGATATTTTTCAGGGTTTGGGAGAGAAAACCAAGAAAGAAACGATTTAATAATGAATATACCTCCCACAGTATCCTTCAATGATAACTAAAATTATTGAATTCTTCATAACATATTTATTCAAAGCAGTCACTTTTTTGTGAGACTTGTTATGATATCCAACAGAATCGAGTGACGTATTCGTTAACTCAATATCATGTATTTAAAATTATTTTTTTTTCGAAAAGCCAACTTCAATGAATAGTTTCATCGTAAAAATCAATTACGCCTTCGTTCCAGCACGAAAAACAATTTTAGGCATTTTATATTACAGTATATAATGTTAATAAATATCAACGATACGTAGTAGCCCTTTTATCGTGACATAAGTTTTATTAATTAAATAGACGAGTGTAAATTATTACTTTCGACTTACCTGTTTATACCTGCCTACCTACTCAATAGTTATGACGGAAACGAAAATAGTTGACCTATATATAACATGCATATTTTAGAGGCTTCATACTTTAGATTAGTATCTTATTTGACTATTAAACAAACCACTGCTTAAAATATTCATTTATAAATTTTCAATTAATCATATCCTGTATTCGTGATATATTACTTAACATATTAAATTGGATATTCCTGCAATTCTTTTCAGCCATAAAACAGACGGGTGAAGGTCTTTTCCTATCAAAGCTTTGTGAATGCCACCGTTATACTGCTTAAATATTATTTCCGCCGCTTTCAGCCCGAAATCTCATTTACAATATTAAAAAATTGTTAAAAATTACCTTCGATACACAATGTCGTTTGTCAAACCTGAACATAGTTTCCATAGAACAAGAGAGAGCAAAATAACTCAAAGGAGATACCGATGAATCCAAAAATCAAAAAGTGAGACGAAAAAATATTTGATGAAAATATATTAATCTTGATCTTGATATATATTTAGGCATATAAATACCTATTGGTTAAGATCAACCTTTATTGAGTAATCCGTTTGATTATGTTTATTTTTGTACTTATTTATTTTGCTATGAATATTTTATTTTGCATTTTTAATGTTGTTTATATTCAGTTTGTTCTTGGACGCATGTTCTAAGGAACAGCGTGCTATCATTTTGCCCAAATGTCGAATTTTTTGCCGAAATTGGTCCCAAACGATCAGATTCGACTCATCACTGATGAAGAATTCGAGATCGAAATTTGGTCTAGCCAGTCTGTTGGCCGTCCGTTGCCACGATGACTTTCGAGATAGCGAGTTGCCATTTTCAGGGTAGGTTGCTTATCCAAATTATCCGGTTGAATTTGTTAGTGAACATAATTAACCACACGCTTTCGGAGTTATATCCATCTGAAATATTTGTGTTATTTCTTCGATAACTCAAAAAAATACAAAGTGAACGAATTAAGCCTTGGTATTTAGTTGTAGAATGCTGACCCGCAAATATGTACAAAATTTCGTGAGGATTTTATTACTAGAGAAAAAATAAAAATTTTCTACAAAAAAATTTGAATTTCTCTTAAAAAATTTCATATTTCAAAAGTATCTGTCAGATTTCAGCCCAATGAATTTCATCACGTATTATCACTTCCTTCGTTCATACCCAACTTGCAGTATTTCGTGAGGGTGTGTGAGGCATGAATAAACAATAGAACATGCGCGCAAAAACTGCTGACTTCACATCAGTGCTTCGACAGAATTTTATTTTATTGCTTGTTTCGTTCCAGAAGCACAATTATTTATGCTTCTAAATACTCATATTTTAATGTTGTTTTTTTCCATTAAATTTTTTTATTTCAACTTGAAGTTACTGGGTTAAACGGAATCGCTTGACACAATTTTCTTATCATTCGCGAATTTTTCAAGTTCCCTCATTATTTAGTATCACTTATAGAGAAATAATCATCTGACATAATTAAACAGTTATAATTGATCTATTTTCATTCCTCATGGAATTATATTCAAGTTGGAGAGGAGCTTATTTATTTTGATTTATTGTGCCTTGAAAATATGAATAATTAGCTTCTTATCACATGTTTGGCACTATTGTTTTAAACGATTTGGTTCGATTCACTGATCAAGAATCCGTAGTCAAAATCGATTCTGCCCCGCCCGCCCTTAACACGATAACCAACGAACGGAATTAGCTAGACAGTTGAATATTTCGGGGTATGTTTGGGAGATGAATATCTCGGTTAAGTTCGTTATTGGGCAAAATGGGCCAGATTGTTTCGGAGTAACGAAAAACAATTTTTTATAGAAATTTCAAATTCAATTTTTAAGTTACAATTTCATCATAAGAATCCATTGATATCATTTTCAACTCGTAATGGTAATTGTAATCGTATTTGTATCTATGAATTTCATGATCTGTGTTCATACATGTCATCTTATATACCGATAAGAGACATGTCATATTTACTTCTGGTTCTAGTAAAAATTCATTACTCGCGATATAAAATACCTTCTGTTATAGAAAACAAAGTATGATTGAATCCAAAATGACCAATGTAATAATCTCCGCCATCGTGGAATCATAGGGATCATAGGATATTATAATTTTTGGGTGATAATATAATGCCGTTGGATAATACATATGATGATGGAAAATGCTTTGATAAGTTAATCAATTTGGGTTCAGAATATCTCAAGTAAAAACAAAACTGGAATATAAGCTAAGTTTCAAGAGATATCATATAATTTTCAGAGTAGATTTGAGGAATTAATTTCGGATAAGTCCGTTGTTAGGTACAATCGGTCTGGTGGTTTCGGATTAATAATTTTTGGCAATCTTGTTTTTATTGAATGAAACTTTTCTGAATTTATTTTTATGATGTAGGTCTATAATAAGAATCCATTGATATAATTCCCAACTCTTAGAAACCAATACTTTCGGAGATATAATTTGTCAAAGTTTGAACAAGAGCGCCGAAATTAGGTTTTCTCAGAAAATTCTTACATTTCGGAACGGAACATGAAGTAAGAGATCTGAGAGTAGTGAGACTGCTTTTCATCCATAGACATAGATATAACTCTCGAACGGAATGAGGTAGGTAGTTGAAATTTTCAGAGTAGTTTAGGGAGATGAATATCTCGGTTAAATTCGTTAAGGGCAAAATTTGCCAGATTTAATTTGATTTCTTCCATGGTGCAGTTCTCATTCTCATGATTGCTCATTTAATCTTGATAAATAAACTATTATTTGAATTGAGTTTCCTTTAGGATGCAGTTCTATCATATGAATACATTGATATAATTCCCAACTCTGAGAAACCAATACTTTCGGAGATATTATTTGTCTGTTTGAACTAGAGCGCCAGAAAGCTCCTGTCCACAGGGCTTGAACCCATTTTTGCGCGTATGTTCTGGGGAACATCGCGTTATTATCATTACCTTTATAATGTTCCATCAAATAAAATCCGAACATTTCCCAAACGGAGTGGAACAGATGAGTATCAAATTATAATGATCAAACGATGGAATTATCGGTATGCTCTAAATTTACAATCAGAGTTAGATTCTTCAAACATTTCCATGAGAGGGTTACACAACAAGAAGTTATACTTAGTACGACTGAACGAACATCGTATTTCCTGAAATAAATTGAATAGTTTCTGATTGGAATACTTCGAATAAAGTTCTACATGCTGATCTATATATAAAGCAGAAGCAAACCTTACAGGATGATAGATTCGAGAACTACATTCACAGATTATAGAAACTGAAACACGCGTGCTGTAAATAGGACAGTTCTATAATCGGACGAACTGTTATACGAAAATAACATAGGATATAGGAGATATTTCATCACATGAAATCCACGATCGTTCAAGGTCACGGAACGTTATATTCAGGATTTTTGATTCATCATGATTTTTAAATATTCCTGAATCATTTTTCCTATGATTGAATAAAATAATGTAATTTTCACCAATTTTCATTGAACATACCGCTGTTCGATATACAATATCATCATGTCCATTTTCTGATTTATTTATCATTGATTTTCATCACTAGACCAGTACTGAAGCCATTCAAAATTTCCAAAGACGAACTAACTCTCCCATTCGGATGCGCAACCTACCCTGAAAATTGCAAGTCCCTGTCTCATTTCGTTCGAAAGTAATCGAGACAACGGTCACCCACCCAGCTACTGAACTCACACAAGGCTGCTCGGATCTCCGACAACATAGATCCTATCGTGTTCGAACTTGAAGCTTGGGAGTAGAGTTAGGTTCTAAAGGCCCTCGAAGAAATTCCGTCCGCGATGTCGGACGAATAGTTTCTGATATATAGAATTTCTTTCAATGATTTTTTAAAAAATTTCTAGTAATATGAAATTTTGCATGAATTTTTCCGTTGGCATTTTACAGCTTATTACCATGCTTGAATGGTATCGGTGTCATATTTTTCGAGTAATTGAGGTAAAAACAACCAAATTGCAGAAGGGTAGGTATAACTCCAAAACCGTTTGGCCGATTAAGCCTACTAACAAACTCAAATGTTGCATTCAGATGCACAATAAAACCTAAAATTGCTATCTCTTTCCGTTATTAGGTTATTGTGAAACAAATAATATTTTTTAATAATTTTTTATAATTTTCTAGTGATTTCACAAAATTTCACATAATGTCCTTAGGTTTTTATTCTACAACTACTCACCAAGTTCAGTTCGATCGGAATTCTATTGGTTGAAAACATATTTATTACTCTGAAACCATTGGCCCGATTATGCCCATTAATGAACTTATCCGTCGTATTGGGACGCGCCACCTGCCCTGAAAATTTCAAGTCGCTAACTCTTTCCGTTCTCAAGTTATCCTGACAACGGAGGACGGCCAGCCGGACAGATTCAAATTTGTGCTCGAATTCTTCATCGGGGAGTCGAACCCAATCGTTTGAGACCATTTTCGGCAAAAATTCGAATATTACAGACATTTGGGCAAAATGATGACGCGATGTTCTCTAGAACATACGCACAAAAAATATAAAATAGTATTAGGTACTATGATAAATTTTCGCAGAAAATGCTAAGTTAATATTTAATAAGACTACAATATTTTGAAAAAGTCGAAAATCTTCTCTAAGAGAACTACGAAAAATTTTAGCCCATCAAAAGGTATTTCATAGAGAAGTGGGGAAGGGGCTAGGAGGGTATGAGCTTTTCTACCTTATTATATTATTATATACCTTAATTTGTAGCATTTTCTGGGAAAATTTAACATAAGTTTTCATAAAATTTCTTAAAAAAAAATTGTTTTGGAAAAGATAAAAATAAACAAGCCCTGTGGACAGGAGCTTTCTGGCGCTTTAGTTCAAATAGACAAACTATATCTCCGAAAGTATTGGTTTCTCAGAGTTGGGAATTATTTCAATGTATTCATATGATAGAACTGCATCCTAAAGGAAATTCAATTCAAATAATAGTTTATTTATCAAGATTAAATGAGCAATCATGAGAATGAGAACTGCACCATGGAAGAAATCAAATTAAATCTGGCCAATTTTGCCCAATAACGAACTTAACCGAGATATTCATCTCCCTAACCTACTCTGAAAATTTCAAATACCTACCTCATTCCGTTCCAGAGTATATATCTATGTCTATGGATGAAAAGCAGTCTCACTACTCTCAGATCTCTTACTTCAAGTTCCGTTCCGAAATGTAAGAATTTTCTGAGAAAACCTAATTTCGGAGCAAACAACTGAGATTTTTCTCACTTCGCTCACAATTCTTCGATTGATTAGATAATGTCATGTCTCAGGAACATCATTTGACATTATGACAATTCATACATAGAATAATATCATTCTGTGACAACGTTGAAATACGATTTATTATTGAAATTTTGAAAAATCATATCTCCGAAAGTATTAGCTGGTTAGAGTTAAAAATGATATCATTGGATTCTTATGGTAAAACAGCTTATTGAAAAAAATTTAATTTGGAATTTGTCTTGTAAAAAAAAAAGTTGTGTTGTTACTCCGAAACCATCTGTCCGATTTTGCCCAATAACGACCTTAGCCGAGATATTTATCTGCCAAACCTACTCTGAAAATTTCAACTGTCTAGCTCATTCCGTTCGAGAGTTATCGTGCCTACGGCCGGCCGGACGGCTGGACAGAATGAATTTCGACCACGGATTCTTGATCAGTGAGTCGAACCAAATCGTTTAAGACCATTTTCATCGAAAAATTCGAAAATTACAGACATTTGGGCAAATTGATAAGCACTCAGTTCCGAGGTACTAGAGCACCAAAAACCAAAAAACTTGGTTATTTGAATTTTTCACATGAATTTTGAGGTAATGTGAAAAAAATTGGTTCAAGCACTGACGTGAAGTCAGAAGCTTTTGCGCGTATGTTCTATTGTCCATTCTTCTGTATTGGACACCCTTAATCGAATTTACCATGGTAAATTAATTTACCATTTAATCCTGTATTGGACACTCTTAATTCGAATTTACCATGGTAAATTCGAATTAAGTGTCCAATACAGGAGAATGGACAACATAATTTACCATGGTAAATTCGATTAAGGGTGTCCAATACAGAAGAATGGACAATAGAACATACGCGCAAAAGCTTCTGACTTCACGTCAGTGCTTGAACCAATTTTTTTTTTCGTGATTTTTTTTTAAATTTTCTAGGGGTACGGTTATTAAAAATAACAATATTAAACCGATCGTACTTAAACTTGAAACTTAGCGGTAGAGTTAGGTTATGAAGGCTCTTGCAAAATTTCATCAATTTCTAACGATTAGTTACTGATATATAGAATTTTTTTTTTTTATTTTCAATGATTTATTAAAAATTTTCTACGAATGCTATCCTCACCAAATTTTGCAAACATTTCCGCGTTGGCATTCTACAACCAATAACCATGTTTGAATTCAATCGGTTCAGTACTTTTCGAGTTAATGAGGAACAAAAACCACGAAATTTCAGAAAATTTCAGATGGCTATAACTCTAAAACCGTTTGGCCGATTATGCTCATAAACAAACTGAAATGTCGCGTTCTGGTGCTCATCCTAACCTGAAAATTTCAAGCCGCTATCTCATTCCGTTCTCAAGTTATCGTGACAACAAAAATATTTTTTAATAATTTTTTTAAAATTTTCTAGCCCTATGATTCGCACAAAATTTCACAAACGTGCTAAGGTTCATATTCTACAACTACTCACCAAGTTTCAATTCGATCGGATTTATATTGGTTTAAAACAAAATTATTACTCGGAAACCGCTGGGCCGATTATGCCCATTAACGAACTTGTCCGTCGTATTGGGATGCGCCACCTACCCTGAAAATTTCAAGTTGCTAGCTCTTTTCGTTCTCAAGTTATCGTGGCAACGGCCGGACGGCCGGACGGCCGGCCGGACAGAATCAAATTTGACCTCGAATTCTTCATTGGGGAGTCGAACTTAATCGTTTGAGACCATTTTTTTCAAAAAATTCGAAAGTTACAGACATTTGGGCAAAACTATAACGCGATGTTCCCCAGAACATACGCGCAAAAAGTTTAGGTAAAATACTTTTAGATCTTTTTATTACCATAGGACATTTAGTTTTGCCGGAAATCGAGATAAACCGTCCACTCTCCAACCTCAGATCAACCTGAAAATAATTTTTCTTTCATTTCTGTTATATTCTCGCCCTTTTCCAATGGGTTTCATCCCATTATTTTTTTCTTTTTTGTTTCAAGAATTATCGACCCTGGTCTATACGCCAATTCATTATCGTACGAGTAATATCCTCTCATTGATACACCATTTTCATCATACCACGTGCCCACGAAGACAACAAGGTGCATCACAGGTATAATTGGCCAATTACACGCAGGTCGTATAAATACGTCGAAACATATATAGATGCAAAAAATACTTTGAACCGAATATAGAATGGGCAATAGCTTGTATTTCCAATATGATCTCATAACTGCTTATTGAAACATGCATTTGAATGCATATTAATGCATTGTAGTTTATTTCTTCTCTTATTTGCCTTTTAAATATGATTGAAAAATATGTGGAAAAGTCCTGTGGACAGGAGCTCTGGCGCTCTTGCTCAAACTTTGACAAATCATATCTCTGAAAGTATTGATTTCTCAGAGTTGGGAATGATATCGATGGATTCTTATGATAGAACTGATTTCATTTAAAATTTCAGAAAATAACAAGAGTGCCAACAATTATTAATCCAAATTCACCAGACCAATTCTACCTAATAACTAACTTATCGAAGATATTCATTCCTCAAATCTACTCTGAAAATTATCTTACATATATCAATTGAAACTTAGCCAATATTCCAGTTTTTTTTTACTGGAGATATTCTGAACCCAGTTTGGTTAACTTACCAAAGTATATATTTCCATCATCATATGGATTATCCAAGGGCATTATATTATCACCCAAAAATTATATTATCCAATAATCCTCATAATTCTATGATAGCTTAGGTGACTTTCTTGGTCATTTTGCATTCAATCATACACTTTTTTCTAGAACAACAAGAAATAAATATGACATGTCTCTTCAGGACAACATGCATTAACACAGATCATGAAATTCATAGATACCAATACGGACGTCAATTTTCGATTACAGCATTCTGTGAAATTATAGAACTACGATTTAAAATTGGAATTTTGAAAAATCATATGTCCGAAAGTATTAGCTTGTTGGAGTTTAAATTGATATCTGAGGATTCTCATGATGAAACTGCATCCTAAAAAAAAATTAATTTGACATATGTAATGTAAAAACAATTTTTTTTTTCGTTACCATCAGGACGATTTTGCCCCATAACGAACTTAACTGAGATATTTATCTTCCAAACCTACTCTGACAATTTCAACTGCCTAGCTCATTATGTTCGAAAGTTATCGTGTTAAGGGACGGACCGGCAGAACAGAATCGATTTTGGCGACGAATTCTTGATCAGTGAGTCAAACCAAAACGTACGAGATCATTTTCATCCAAAAATGCGAAAATTACAGACATTTGGGCAAATTGAAATGCACTCTGTTCCGAGGAACAAGAATGCCAAAAAAATTAACTAGCGAGGAAATTTAACAATTTAGGTGTTCATGCGTAACTTTCAATAAGAATTCATTCGATTCACCCATCTTCAAGAAAGGAGAATTTCTGCTGATTTGGATTTAACAACAACTGATTTTGCTCGAAATCTTCACAGTAGGAAATCTAATAAATAGCCTACAAAGCAGAACGTTCACAGATAGGATCTCTGTACGATTTGATATTCGTTGATCATAGAAAAGAGAAATTCATCCTGTTAACCTTTAAAAAGGGCTTAGTTAAGCAAAAAGAATCCAACCCACAAATTGTAGTTTTGAGGAATTTGATTTTGAAGTATATGGGTATATACACTGAATACATATAAAAGAACATACACGCAAAAGCTCCTGATTTCACGTCAGTTCTTTTTGAGAATTTTCTTCTATTTTATATGAATATTGATATTTTTTCTGATCCTCAACTCTAAGTGTAATTCAAAAATAATAATAATGACAGGAATGTCGTTTCAATCATCCAACAATCTTTTTTTTGGATTGCATATGTATATTCTATGTTTCATTCGTAGAAAGACTTTCTTTTATGACTCCATGTTTCATTGACCCCAAAATTAGAGTGCATTATCTTGATGCCATAGGAAATGAAAATGGCTGGAGGTCAACCTATGTCTGAAATTTGTCGTCTCTAACCCGTGCAAAATTACTCAGAATTTTAAGTCAATGCAGTTTGTGGATTCCCTAAACCACATTTTGAACTTGTTGATTGGTGAATCGAGATAATCTCAATTTCATTACCACGTACCTCATGTGATTCATCGATATTGCAACATGTTGAAATACATACAGGGAATCGATGTGATTATCTTCTTATATAATTGATTGAAATTGAAAACATCCATTACAAGGATGCTGCAATGG
The DNA here is from genome assembly GCA_937662695.2 of Halyzia sedecimguttata. NCBI lineage: Eukaryota > Metazoa > Arthropoda > Insecta > Coleoptera > Coccinellidae > Halyzia > Halyzia sedecimguttata. The sequence goes on from OW569414.2 coordinate 102,858,371, forward strand.
AAATTCCAGTAACGACTATAGATTTTGTTATACAAGCTGTATCATGTGCAACATAATTCCATAGTGAACCAAGATGATATTATTCTGTAGAAATGTCAACTTTTTACGAAATTTTAGCTATAATGGTATCAAACGATTACATTAGACCTACTTATACATATATCAACAATTCATGGTCAAATTTGTTTATGAACGTTCATCCAGGTGGTCCTCTTTATACAGGGTGAGTCTTTGACCACTGCATTAATTTTAACCAAAGATTCCTCTCATCAAATGAAACACTTTTTTCATTTACCATTTTTCCAGATTCGGCTCAGGTAAAAAGTTACAAGCGTTTAAAGATTTCACAATGAATGATGTTGAGCAGACTGTTGAACCGCCAAAATCAAGAACCTAAGAGTTTTGAAGAATCCAAAAATGATTCTGTTATTTTATTAATTATGAATTAAGTTCTGTATTAGGGAGAAAGAATTTCTATGTCAACATTGTTCCGAAAAAACGACCTGAGGGTGGCAGCAACCTCCAACATTTTTTGAATAGGGAGGAGATGTTAGATGTGGTTTAGTTAAGAAGTTTTTTCTGTTCCCTAAACATCGCAGTTGAAATTTTCAATTTTTTTTATTTAATGGTGGAACAATTTGAAATTGTTTACTTTAAAAAGATTCGATTTTCTTATCATTCATGATCGGAAAATGTGTGAGACCATTCATTACATTATACTATTTTTTTGAAGGTTTGAAACTTACTTAGGGGGGCGAAAATAGTCTATTCTATAGAAGAAAGAATATAAATTCTCAAATTATACTATCGGAATGCTAGATTAACTACAAGGTATTTTAATAACAATCCTCCAGAAAGAAATATAAGTCACCAATATGTTAAGCATCTGAAAAATAAAGTCAAAACTCTTAGGTTCTTGAGTTTTGGCGTTTCAACTGTCTGTTCAACATCACCTTTTGACGGTGAGTTCAATTATTACATTATTTCTTAAATAATGCACCGATTTTGAAAATTTTAACTGGGTCGTGTACGGAACATGAATAACTTCCAAACCAACCAATACTCGACATCTCTTTTCTATTCGAAAAATGTTGAGGGTTGATGTCACCTTCATGGGGATTTGTCCCCCTCAAAACAGATTTTTTTTTAAATCTTCGAAAATTCTTCTGGGAGTTCTGGGAGGGGTCAAATTTCCGCTGGGACACCCTGTATAGGCACACAAGGAGAATCCATATTTTTAATAAAAACAAATAATATTAATAATAAGTAATAATAACAAAAATCTTTATTCAAATAATGAATAATATAATGATGAATGAAACTAATAATAAATCCTAGTGTAAAATCTAGAGCTTTTTTCATTCGATAATTTCAAATCGAAAAATGAAGAAAATATAAGCAATAGATAAATTTCGCGAAAGTTTATTTTTCGTGAAAATAATTCAATAAACGCCATAAAATCACTTAATGTTCCGCAGGAATACCATTATGGGCAATAGAACTCACAGCAGCTGCAGATGATGAAATTGGAGTACCGAATATAAAACTCATTGGGAATATCCATGGCAACGAAGCTGTTGGACGAGAAATTATTTTGAATTTCATGGAGGTAAGATGCAGGATTATCTTCAAAAATTTAATAATCAACGGATATTTCTATTTACTGAGTCTACGCGATAATTTATAGGAAAATACCATGCACAGAACATTACCTCAATGATCAAATATCTCAAACTAAAATAACTTAGATGCCTAAACTAAGCTAATCGAACACAATCTCCCTTAATTTGCTAAGATTGGTTTGTCAGTCTGAATTGGGTTGTGTCAGGTTAGTTGCAGAGGGTCGAACAAGGAATCAGAGGTCTCGAGTTCAATCCCGACATAAGGAAGAAATTTGCTGGCTAGAATCATATCAAATATACATATGTTTCAAAATGATTCAAGATATTATTCTCAGTGGAAAATTCATATATTTGAATGTACAATAGTATAATGATGGTTTCAATAATATCACAGATCACGTCAATAAGTAATTACCCCTGGGAGAACCGTTTAGTTTGCTATTGTTGGTCCAGTGTTTACTTTTTTTTGTTGGTCCAGTATTTACTGGTATACGCTTCTTCTCACGCCAAAAATTATGCCATTGGTTATTGACTAATGCACGTCTTTTTTACGTTTCAATTACGTAATTTATGATCTATAATCGACATGTTAATCACGTCAGCCTGCCACCTAGGATGTCCCTAATGTTGTTTAGTAACATACTGAGCCCTCAGCTCGCACTATGAGATAGATATGAAGGGTGAAGATTCATGTGATGTAATTATATAAGTCTCTCCACAATTTTAGTCTTCATCTCATGACACCTACAGTAGACTGACTATCTTTATCAAAAAATGCCACAACGTACGTTTGTATTTAATCGGATTTTTCAAATCATCCTTCTTCCATTCCAGTACCTCCGGACGGAATACGACAAAAACACAACCATCCAATGGCTTCTCAACAACACCCGAATGCATTTTCTACCTACTATGAATCCGGACGGTTTTGCAGTCTCGCACGAAGGAATGTGCGCTGGTGAATATGGAAGGAATAACGGGAAGCAGGGAGACGTAGAGGATCTGAACAGAAATTTCCCTGATTTCTTCCACAATAACAAGATTCCTACACAACCTGAAACACTGGCTGTGAAGCATTGGATGGATCAAGTTCCTTTTATATTGTCGGCAGGACTCCATGGAGGAGCTGTTGTGGCAAACTATCCATTCGATACCGTGAAAGAAGAAAGTGAGTTTGAATTTCATTAATTTTATTCAGTATTAATCTAGAAAAAATTGGTTCAAGCTTCGACGTGAAGTCAAGAGGTTTTGCGCGTATATTCTATTGTCCATTCTCCTATATTGGACACTCTTAATCGATTTTACCCTGGTGAATTCTATCTTTGAAATTGCAACATGTAACAACATATAATTAAGGGTTAATTTTTTGATGTCATATGTTATTGAGTGAAATTATTCTTTTACAAATATTGTACCTCTTTCCAGCCTTGAAAAAGTTAGAATATCTAACGAAACATCGGCATTATAAAGTTGTTTTATTGAGCCTGTCCTCAGCCTTGGAAAAACTAACTCAATACTTTTACAAAAGGACGTGAAGAAATTCATCTTATAGAATGTCTTCATTAACTAAGAAAAAACCGATTAATTTAAAATAAAAATCTGAAAACCGTTTATACAGTGTTCCTTTAATTTGTTGTAAATCAGGAGAAACATCGAGACCACTAGAGAAAGATAGCCGGAACATAAGAACAACAACTTAAGGAATAGAGACATATAAAAACCGAAAATAGCAGAACTTGTATCGCGGACAATTATTGGAGATCACATAACAGATTTGTGTGAAGCGAAGATTCTGCTGATTAAAAATGTTTATTTCACAGATATTTGAGTTTGGGGCAGAAAACCAAGCGAAAAATCTTTGAACATGAATGCACCTTCCAAAGCATCGTTTGTGATTCATATATATTTCCCATAACCCTTAGGAATGATCAATATGGCTCAGACACCACTATGTGAATTAAAATAATTAATGAAAATAAATTCAAAGTAATATTCATAACATTTCCTACTGATTCAAATTAAACTCAGAGTTCTCAATTATTATGCTGAATCCATTTTTTCCCAACTACCTTAGGTTAGTGTTATAAGAAAATTTGCGATAAAAAAGTGCGTACATTAATGAATGTAGGAGGACTCAAATGGAGATTCAACAAATTTTTGCGTTAAATTTATCGTGCTTAAGGCATTCAACATTCAAAAGGCACGTCCAAAAATAAAACTAGGTATCATTTACAAAGGATATATTTCACATCACATACTTCTCGAATACTGAGAGGTGATAGGAAAATTATATTGAATTACAATGAGTCGTCATGATTGAAACATTGTAATATATCGAATTAAGGTTTTGGATCCTTGATGTAGTCATATCAGGAACAGACACTATTGTCTTAAGTAAACTATCACATACAGTGAGGGTCAAAACTATGGAATAATGGATTTATTTTCTCCCCTTTCAGGAATAGTGAAACAGGGTTTGATGGATCATATTAATTTATTTTTTAAGGAACACTTTCCCTAATTCTTAATGTTCTACCAATTCCTTTTACCAAGCAGTGACGTAATCGATATTTGTTTAAATTACCTTTCTTTTTACTTGACATGGATAGATCACAACATTCTGAATTCAGTAATACACATGTAACGCCGTTCGGGTCAATAATAGTCGAGATATTAATATTTAGAATTTGAAAAACAAATGGAAATTTTTAAATTAATTCTTCATCAAATAAACGCGTTTTTATTACAAAATCGATACTAGTATTGTTGATACTTAAACTCACAAAAATAATTTATACCATCACGATATTTTGTCTGTTCTCCTAATACCCACTTGCCTATAGTGTATAGTGCAAATCGTTGGAATTGGTGGTCGTATCTGAATTTAAATCGAATTAGTTCGTTAATTTTTATTCGTCTACTTATCGGCGTCATATAGAATAGAAATTCAGATTATTAGGAATTGGGAGGATATAACACGTACCCATCAGGAATTTTGTGATTATTTAAATGAAAAATATCCTAATGCTGAACCTGCAACTGAGGGTGCTCCTAGTAAAGTAAACACGGGTTTTCAAACCCATGTAAGTTCAATACTTTTAAGTTGATTTTGATAATATTTTGCGAGCTTATTGTCTTCGAGAAACAGGACCGTAGTAGAATATAAATTTTTCACGTTCAGGTACCAAAAGATCTGTACATGAACTAAAAATTGTTTGTTGTCAGTTTCATGAAGAGAAAAAGAAATGCTATGGAAATTAATGATCAATTCGAATGGTACAAATTTTTTCTCGATTCTCCCTTAATCGAATTTACCATGGTGAATTATGTTGTCCCTTCTCCTGTATTGGACACTTAATTCACCATGGTAAATTCGATTAAGGGTGTCCAATACAGAAGAATGGACAATAGAACATACGCGCAAAAGCTTCTGACTTCACGTCAGTGCTTGAACCAATTCTTTTTTCGTGATTTTTTTAAAATTTTTTAGGGGTACGGTTCTTAAATTTTTTTTTTTCGTAATTTTTTTCAGATTTTCTAGGGGTACGGTTCTTACAAAATTTTAAACACGTCTTTATGTTGATCTTGTACTACTAGTTACCAAGCACCAATTCGATCGAATATTTATTTTTTGCGTTATCAAGGGAATAATATTCCAGGTGGCTATAACTCGGAATCCGTTAGACCGATTATGCCCAAAAACGAACTCAAGTGTCCCTTTTGGATATGCAACCTACCCTGAAAATTGCAAGTCGCTATCTCCTTTCGTTCGAAAGTTATCGAGGCAACGGTAACCCATCTACTGGACTCACACAAGAATGCTCGAATCTCCAACAATATTTAACCGATCGTATTAAAACTTCAAACTTGTCAGTAGAGTTAGGTTATGAAGGCTCCTGCAAAATTTCAACAATTTCAAACGAATAGTTACTGATATATAGAATTTTTTTTCAATGATTTATTAAACATTTTTTACAAATTCTATCCTCACCAAATTTCGCAAACATTTTCGCGTTGTCATTCTACAACTAATAACCATGTTTGAATTCAATCGGTTCAGTATTTTTCGAGTTAATGAGGAACAAATAACCACCAAATTTCAGAAAATTTCAGATGGCTATAACTCTGAAACTGTTTGGTCGATTATGCTCATAAATAAACAAATTTCGCGTTCTGGTGCACATCCTAACCTGAAAACTTGAAGCCGCTATCTCTTTCCGTTCTCAAGTTATCGTGACAACAAATATATTTTTTTATAATTTTTTTAAAATTTTCTAGCCATACGATTCGGACAAAATTTCACGAACGTGCTTAAGTTCATATTCTACAACTACTCATCAAGTTTCAATTCGATCAGATTCATATTGGTTGAAAACAAAATTATTACTCGGAAACCACTGGGCCGATTATGCCCATTAACGAACTTGTCCGTGGTATTGGGATGCGCCACCCACCCTGAAAATTTCAAGTCGCTAGCTCTTTTCGTTCTCAAGTTATAGTGGCAACGGCCGGCCGGACATAATCAAATTTGACCTCGAATTCTTCATTGGGGAGTCGAACTTAATCGTTTGAGACCATTTTCGTCAAAAAATTCGAAAGTTACAGACATTTGGGCAAAATGATAACGCGATGTTCCCCAGAACATACGCGCAAAAAGAGAAGTATTCTTGATTTATTATTATGAGGTAATCTGTATTCCTCGAATTGTTTGTAGATCGGATATCACAAACGCATTGTTATTCAAGGTCTGACCTAGAACCTAATAACAAATTGAAAATGGTAAACTACGTCGATTGTTTGCTGTTAATGAATCATAGAAATTTATTTTAGGATGGAAAAAACTTTTACGTGGGATTAAAATGGCAAAAAACTCCCAAGAAGTATATCACCTGAGGATTCAATACTTGGGTATGACATGAACTACGTTTTCGTAGCTAGTTGGTGGTGACGGGTTCTTTTGCTTGCTTTCCTGTGTTTTATCAGTTTTGATACTTCAAAGCTATACCAAAGCATATAATACTTATTCTGGCAGGGACACTGAGCAGAATTCTTTTTTTCGAATATGCGGAACAACTAAATCAAATGCTCTTTCAACTTCTAGCCGATAGATGCCGACACGAGTATATTGAAGAAAGGTTTTAAATTCATAAAACACACTCACTCATGGATATGTCGTGTTCAAATATAATTCTCTGCCCTCCTTGCATCCGTTGTTTGTATAAATACTTCTCATTAGCGTGTGTTTGTTTGCCTAATTCCCTTGCAATTCAGATGGCATCTTTCTTTTATTCCATAAGATAGGGGAGAGCTCTACCAGTCTTCCCATGGCAGGACGGTACGATGCCATGGGTTTGTGCGGGGTGGCTCCCACCCACTAAACCCCCCTCCTTACCTCAACATTAGAAGAACTCCAGCATTAAGCATTAGTGATTTTTCTTCGGAGGCCTTCTAGGTATTAAAGACTGGGTTGTTGCACCCTCCTTTTGTCTTCCTTCTCCTTTTCCTCATTATTTCGCATTTATATCCATACATTATATTCCATATTTTCTTATCTTCTATAAATTTGTTCACAAATGCTTTCAAGGAAGGGAGCATCTTAATCTTCTTACTCACTTCTTTTCTTTCTATTTCCCACCAGATACAGTAATTGTACACATGTTCTGGGTCATCAGGTACTCCACATACGTAACACATATCACTTTCAGTTTTTTAAATTATTTTCGAGTATGTACCGAATGTACCATGACCGGTCAGGAATTGGGTAAAGTAACAGCCGATCCTCTTGTGTTTGCAGGCCATCCACTTCTCCAAGCTACCAATAAGAGAATGGGTCCATTTGGCCATCCTCTTTTCACTTTCCCACCTCCTCTGCCATCTCTGGATGGTCTTTTTCCTTGACATTCTCCTATTTCCTGATAGCCTGGTTCCTATCTTAGGTAGGAAGCAGATTTCTGGTATCATCAGATCTATGGGTGGATAGCCAGTTATCACTTGGACTGCCTCCGCGGAGACAATTCTATATATGCATACAACTCGGAGCAACCTATTCCTTTGCACTTTAATCATCTCGTTATTCTGTGTGTTTCTCTTCGGCGAAGGTACTATTTCGCAACCCTGCAACTGCACCCTTATGTCTTGTCAATTGTTTTATCCTTTCATTTTAATCATCTCTGTTTTTTATGCCACCACCTCCAAACCTTTCGAGTTCATCCAGGTTGAGGCCCTCCCGACTGTGCGCACTATCTTTGCCTTGTGGCCTATGTGACGCCGCGCCATCTAGCTTTGTTAAAAGCATTTTTAACGTCAATTGTCAGCATTATCACCCATTTGCTGCTCGATTTTTACACATGATTTCTAACACTAAGCGTTGTTGACACCGTCGATTTAATCTTTACAAACCCAAGGGGGTTCTTTGATATAACGTATTTTTACTCTATTTCTTCGTCTATTCTGTCCGTTAATAGTTTCTCAAAGACATTTCCGGCCGTGTTGAGGAGGCATATGTGTCTGAAAGTGCCCCTTTTTTGGGTATCAACACCAGTCGGGCCAGATGTCAGCTTGAGGGAATATTCTTTTCTCGAGCAAATCATTGTACATTGCCAGCATTTTTTCTGCGATCGCGTCGTAGGCTATATTAAGACTTTCGACCGTCACGCCTTCTGGACCAGGTGCCCTGCTTGTCTTCATTGAGTTTATAGCCACTCTGAGTGCCTCCACTGTAAAGCCTTCTGAACGTCTAATCTCCTGTCCTCCTCCTGGATTCAGATATTGCAACATCTGTTTCCTTGCCGATGGCATCTTGTAATCATAGGTATTTTTTCTTACAATTTAATGTCAGTTTTAATTTTTTCATGGTATTACTGAATCAAATAAATGCTACTAAAAGTAGACTTGACAATCAAATTATAAAATGCCTTGGTTTACATTTTAATGAGTTACCATTTACATGGGGTTGAAACAAACAACCCTTTCCATAATTTATTCCGAGTCACAGATAACTCGGGATCCTGGTATCAACCTTGGAAAAAGTGATTGTATTGTAAGGGTTGTTTGTTTCAGCTCCCAGCCCCATGTAGATACCGTAGGGGATTGAAAATATTGTGGTACTTGTACCACGTATAATATATTACAACACTTCAAATTCTATGTGTCTGGGTAGTTTGGTTCGGTAGATACGAATTGTAAAGTAAAAAATTATCCTTTCAAGGGTTATAACTCACCTAGGGGTTTGAATTCGAAAAATTTTTGTATAATAAACTAGTTCTACTTTTGGCCAAGGAATCATATCCTGAAATCTTTTGCAGTTGTTTTAAGAACCCTATATATTGATGTGCGATAAAATTTTTATAATTTGAATTCACATTGTCCAAATCAGTATTAGGTGATCCAATGAAAGAGCACGCTTAAGCTCAGAATGCCTCCTCGGTGCTTTTTTCAATATTTCCCAGATGTTCATAGTATTTTCCAACATGGTAGTTGGTTGATGGTCCTCAAATTTTTATCTTACATAGTAATTATGATTTATTATTTCATTTGCAGCATCCAAACCGATCAATCCACCATCTTTAACACCAGATGATGACGTTTTCAGACATTTGGCTACTGTATACGCCAGAAATCATCTAACAATGCACAAAGGAGTAGTTTGTGATGGTGGAAAAAAATTCAAAGGAGGTATAACCAATGGCGCAGCATGGTATCCATTTTCTGGTAAGGGCTAAATACACTAGTCACAAAAATTAAGGGTTTATAAAACGAAAATCCAAACCTTTGGGTGATGATTTTCAACAGGCTGTAACTCGGAGGCAAATGAGAATACAGAAAAAAAAAATTGAAGCTCCAAGTGTTTTGTTTTCAGGTGTGGCAGTACATTTATTTATTATGTACGGTTCTTGAGTGATCCTAAGAAATCCACCGAAAAAAATGTTTCCAAATTTTCGTTTGCCTTAATGGCGTCAAAATTTTTGTTTTATAACATTCTACCTTGAAACCTAGTGGTAGTAAATTTAATGCACTTCAATTTTACTCAAAGCAAAAAAGTCCCTTTTGACTTTGATAATCAGTTCTTACAGAAAAATAGATATAATTTTGTATTTTTGGCGGTAAAACTCATTTCTTCGATAAAGAAGATTAGTTATTAAAAAATCTTGAAAAAAAATTCGTTAAAACAAAATTCATATTCCAGAAACAGTTTTTTACAGGATTTTTTTTCACCGTCTTCAAATGGCTTCATTATCATTAAAAAAAATTACTTGATTTTCTTAACTTCTGCTAATGCGGTCGTTTTAAATGTCAGTCTAAAAATTCATTACAAAATCAATATATTCCCCTATTCCCCCTGCAGTTTCTGGCTTTTCTTCTCACTTGAATTTTCTTGTATTCTTCCAGGCCCCAATCTTTGGCCTTCCCTATAGCGAAATACAGTTATTCTCGATATCAGCCTTTTGGCATGCCCACTCATCTGCCAAATTGACAAAACAAAAATTTAAGAAACATTTTTTCCACATTGTTAATAATTGAATTTTTTGGTCAGAGAAATGAGGATTATTGCCAGAAAAAAAAATTGTTTCATTAGAAAAATTAATGAGAATCGGGAACTTGCTGATTCCTGTGATTTTTGGTGGAAACGAAAAATTTAAAGCTTTGGGGCACTAAGAATAAAATATCGCAGTGCATCAAAATCAAATTGCTTCTTGAATTTTGGATCGGAGTGAATTCGATGGTGTACAGTCAGCGCTCGTGTTTCGGAGCATTTTTTCAAAAGGTATTGAAGAATAAACAAGAAATGGAAATTAGTCAGGAAGGACTCTGGGATGAAAATTCTAGTACCTTTATACCACTTCTTACCTGCTCATGCGCAGAAAGAAAATTGCCCGAAAGCAGCCTATATTTTACATTTGGCTCCCTACGCCGTGATGTGGACAGTCCGCCTCAAAAATCATACAATTCCCTTCAAAACACTTCACGCACACGCATAATTGCCATGAGGTGGCAATTAATAAGTCTATAATTTCATCCACCGTTAGTCCACTCATCCAATCTCCCCTGAACACTCAATCAATCGCGTTGTTTGGTATGAATTAAAACAATTTTTCGAATCGTCCATATATCTATTGACGGGGAAATGAATGGCAGAAGAAACACTTTTTAATAAATATATATATATGATTCTTTGAATGAATGTAATGAATTGAACTCGTGATAAATATCGATAATCACGTGGTCGACATGTTATCAAATAATTGAATCATTGGATTTTGATAACATATTTCGTTTCAACTACATGATTATCGATATTTGCGATTTCACTCGTTGTATTATACAGTGAGTGTCAAAAGTATGGAATATGGCATTCATTCTCTCCCCTTTCAGTAATAGCGAAAAATAAATTATTTGACAGGTTGTATTACTTCAATTTTCAAGTAACATTTTCCCGTAATTTTAATTTTCTTACCATTTTCCGTTAACAAGCTGTGACGTCATCGATATTTTTTTTAAATTGCAAGCCCCTATTTTTTTTCTTGACATGGATAGATCATAAAAACTCTCATAGAAACTCTCCAAAATGTTCGTTCCGAGTTTCAAGCCTGATTGGCGTACTGTTAAGAAGTGAATGGTCATTAGTCTGAACACATTTATTTGACCATTTCTGTAAGTTATGACACCTTAAAGTATCGTTTTTGCGACAAACTTTTTGTATTTGGTTAGAACTTCATTTCAAAATTTCCACATGTTTTTCAAATTTGAAAAATTGATATCTGAGAATTATTGACCCAATAATTCAGAATTTTATGATCTATCCATGGCAAATTGAAAATAGGGACTAGAAATTTATAAACATATCGCTGACATCTTTGCTTGTTAACGGGAAACGGTATAGAACCATGTTCCTTGAAAAATAAATTAATTTGATCTTTCAAACCATTTTTCGCTATTCCTGAAAGGGAAGGAAATAAATCCATTATTCCATAATTAAATGGTTTCTTTCTGGATTTTCTCTCTCAAACTCTGGAAAATATCTAAAAAATAAAAATTCAGTATTTTGTGAATTGCTTCTCAAAATCCAGAAAGAAACCATTTAATAATGATTATACCTCCCACAGTATCCTTTGATGTATAATCATTTCATACTTTTGACTATCACTGCATAATATGAAACTTGTTATTATCACTTTTCTGAAGTAAAACAATTTTTTTTTTCGTTTTAGGAGGCATGCAAGACTATAATTATGCCGAGCATGGTTGCATGGAATTAACTCTGGAAATATCGTGCTGTAAGTTTCCTAGAGCGAGTGAATTGCCCCAGTTGTGGAAAGAAAACAAAATGGTGAGAATATTTGATATTAGTTTCAAAATACCAACTAAAATTTTTCTAATTTGCAGGCTTTATTACACTACGTAATGGAAGCCCATAGAGGAGTAACCGGCCAACTGCTGGATACGGATTCAAAGGAACCGATATCGAAAGCTGACTTGAAAATTGTTGGAAGAAATATGACATTTCATCCGTCAAAAGATGGCCAGTTTTGGAGGCTGCTTCTACCTGGAAATTACCAAATTCAGGTATATATTTGGAAAATAGCAGTATAAATATTGTTTGCCACAAGTAGACTGAGAATAAGTTTCGATATTTCAAAACGTCATATATGAATCAAGTATCCTTGTTATTCCTGTATAAAATTTAGTTTTCCGACATTTCCGAAACTACTGGTCGGATCAGGTTGAAATTTGGTATGACTTTATGGTTTATGCAACTGGCTATAGGAATTACGGTTACTCTTCTATGAGTATCAGGGCACTATGGCATCGAAGGAAATGACAAGGCCGATCTACATCCGAAAAGAGTCTCCAGGGTAACACCTGCTTGAGCTTGACCAGACCCTTTCTGTAGACATGGAAAAAAACCACTACAGGGCAGTGGTCCAACAATGGGAACTAAATAAAAGAACAGCTCTTTGGACAAATCCTCCAGGACATACTCAGACAAAATGATTCGTGGATTCCTCACCATCCTATACCAGAAAGCTCCTGCAGATGACACGAGATGATCTTCGGGTAATGGTTCGACTGCTGACAAATACCACTTGTATCGCATGGGCAAGTCAGCAGACGAAACATGGAGGCTCTGTGGATCGGAAAAGGAAACAACCGAACATTTTGCATATGTCCAAGGCTGGCCAGCCAAAGAATTTTACATATCGGTGAGCCAGTTTTAAATTCTCACGACTTGATAGCCAAAGCTCCTAAGGATGTCATCTGGTATGTTAACAGCATTGACTATGTCCTTAGGATTGAATAAGTAGGGTAATAGAACAAAAGATCGTATAGGTCGCAGTTCCGAAGGGCTGAAACAAGCCACATGAACCCATTCTAATAATAATAAATATGGTTCATGCAGAATTTTGGGATGATCGTAGCTATCACTAGAAAAATAAAAAAATTAAAAGTTATTTGAGTTGTAGGTATTCTGGCATTGTTTTGAGAACCTGAACATGACAATCTAATCCGATCGACTTTCGATAGGTCTTTCTTCAATATTTTATCATTATTCTAGTTCGAGTTCTCTATGGACTGATTTTAAACAATAGTAACCACACTCTTGTACACTACAAAGTTTGTCGTCTGACATATGTTTCGATCTTCTCGAATGAAGAGTTTAGTCATGTGAACAATGTGATGTTAATAGGGAATTTATTGTACGGAATTTTCGGAACAACAGAATAAAAATTCTAATAAACTATACCTAAGAACTCCCCAGGTAACACAGACCTCGCATATAGGTCTCTGAGAGGTTACAATGTGGATGAAATGCGAGCTCCCATTGTGAGATCCTCAGGATATCACACATATAACCAGAATAAGACATTCGTATTGCGAGCTCCCAAAGATATCACACAGATAACCAGAATAAGACATTCCTCTTGTGAGCCCCTCAAGATATCATACAGACAACCAGAATAAGACATTCTTATTGCGAGTTCCTCAAGATATCACACAGATAACCAGAATAAGACATTCCTATGGCGAGCTCCTCAAGATATCACACAGATAACCAGAATAAGACATTTCTATTGCGAGCTACTGAAGATGTCATACAGATAACCAGAATAAGACATTCCTATTGCGAGCTCCTCAAGATATCACACAGATAACCAGAATAAGACATTAATATTGCGAGCTCCTTAAGTTATCGCAAGTGAAATGAGAATAATAAATTCCAATTGCGGAGATCCTCAAGATATCACATATGTAACCAGAATAAGACATGCCTATTGCCAGCTCTACTCACTTCTCGTTTTCACCGGTAGATGGCGCAATCGTCTACTCTATACCCGGAAGAACAACCCCTATCGCTAATAACCCGAGTGGAATATCGATCTACGCATCGAAGTGATGTTTTTGGCGCCAGACATGTACTGCACATTTGGAGGATATATAGGTTATAGATCCATAGCACAACTATCTTCTCTCACTCTTTCAGTACTGCCCCGGTTGAGCAGCCTGAACTTCCCATGTGATATATCTGAGATGTTACTGGGATCATCCCTTGTGGCAGACATTTGGAGGTGATCGAGAGGTCTGGGCGACCTCTCTGCGATATCGCAGCGATTCTCTCAAAATATTCCCCAGGTTGAGCAGTTTGAGAACATCCTCATGTGATATCTCTGAGATGTTACTGGGCCAATCCCCTGTGGCGGATATTTGCCTGGGCAACCTCCCAGTAAACCTCTCAAAATATTCCACAGGGTGAGCCATTTGAGAACTTCCCCAGTTGATATCTCTGAGATGTTACTGGCCTCATTCCCTGTGGCGGACATTTGTAGGTAATAGGAAGTTCTTGGTGACCTCACTGCGATATTGCAGCGAACCTCTCAAAATATTCCCCAGTTTGTGTTGTTTGAGAACGTCCCCATGTGATATATCTGAGATGTTACTGGGATCATCCCCTGTGGCGGACATTTGTAGGTGATAGGGAGCTCTTGGTGACCTCCCTACGATATCACAGCCATCCTCTCAAAATATTGCCCAGGGTGAGCAGTTTGAGAACTTCCCTATGTGATATCCCTATGAGATGTTACTGGGCTCACCCACTGTGGCGGACATTTGGAGGTGATAGAGAGGTCTGGTGGATCTCTCTGCGATATCACAGCGAACCTGTGATACTGAGTGTTGGAGTGCCTCAGGGTGGTATCGCCGCACCACTACTCTTCCTGGTGTATGTGAACGATTTACCGGAGAGCATTTTGACTGCTTTCATTCCGGGTTCTGCTAATGCAAGTTCGGCTTTTGATTTTCAATCGGGGGAATGCGATCATGAGGTAGTTATGTACGCGGACGATACCAATATGCTGGTGGTAGAGGCTGAAGTTGCCAAATGTATGGAGTCCACGCAGAAGGGTTTTTCTTCTGTCGCAAACTGGTGCCGCCAAAACCAGCTCGTTCTAAATTTAGAAAAAACCGAGTGTATGTTTTTTTGTACCTCGCACAATAAAACCTTAAAACCTGACACTATAGATCTTTCAGGACAGATTAAAGATCTTGCTGTGAGTACACGGTTTTTGGGTGTTGTTCTGGACCAACATTTGAGTTGGTGTGATCATATAGGTACACTTCAGAGTAGACTAAACTCTGTTGTTTATACTCTTCGAGTACTTGTACGTCAAGCGGACCTAAGCTTACTAAAGACCGTGTATTTCTCTAACTTTCAAAGTTTAATGGCATATGGAATCATAGCGTGGGGAAATAGCTCCGATATCACTAGGATATTCGTCATCCAAAAAAGAGCTTTGAGAACTATTCTTCGTTTGCCATCTAGACAATCTTGCCGTGGATATTTCAGGAGAGAAAGAATATTAACACTTACCGGTTTGTACATATACAGATGTATTGTTTTCCTACAAAAGAACGAACATTTTTTTGAGAGACACTTGAATCTGAACAACACCAGACGTATCCAAACATATCATTTGCCGAAGTATTCCCTCACATTAGCACAGAAAAATGTCGAATATATGTGCCTCAAATTGTTCAGTAAGGTACCAAAGCAGTATCGCGTTTTAACGGACATCAAAAAATTCAAGGAAGCTATTCTAAATGTTTTAATAGATCTAGAGCCATACTCTATTGATGAATATATGAACTCTTAGTATATTTTTTAAGCTGTCCTCATGTATTTTATTGTTAATTCTGATTTTGCCTTGTTGCTTTTGTTTCTCATGTATTATGACGTATTTCATCTTTAGAATGTATTTCAGATTATGAAATAAACGATATTATTATTATTATTATTACTACCTCTCAAAATATTCCCCACGTTGAGCAGTTTGAGAACGTTACTGGGCTCATCCACTGTGGCGGACATTTGAAGGTGATAGGGAGCTCTGCGATTTGTTTCTACGTTGATGTTGTTTCGTTGTTGTTTGTTAGGCAACATTGTTCAATTGATTGCGTCTGACAAATATCTTCTGTTTCTTACGTAGAAGCAAATTAGAAAATAATTAATTTTTATTTTATAGATATTTTTCAGAGTTTGGGAGAGAAAACCCATAGGAAGCCTTTTAATAATTAATGACGTGTTTTTAATGTAGTAATAATTCTTTTTGTTGCCAATCCTGTAGGTGTAGATCCAGTCTGACTGTGATAAAAGTAATATTATTCTAGGTGGACGCACCAGGATACTACTCCAGAATTGAAGAATTCACAGTGAAGAATTTTACTTCGGAGGAACTACCCGCCTTGACGAAACTAAGTATTCTACTTCTGAATTCAACTGTAGCTACTACCACTACTACGCCGGATCCATCAACATCATCTTCAACCACCATATTTCGCGATTCTAGAGAAACCACGGCTGAACTCGAAGAACCGACGGCGCTTGTGGAATTGAACCATTTGTTGAAACATTTTCAACGCACTGCCGACTCTGACTCTGAGTATAACAAAGGATTGAAAACTGATATTTTCTCCTGTTTCCTGTCGATGCTTGTCATCGAAGTATTTCTTTTCGCTATTTTATAGTAATATTTAAGCGTTATTTTACATTCCTTTAACTATAGTTCATTATCTGTGATGTATTTTTACAATTAGGTTTAGGATTTTAAAATTTTGAAAATAAATATTTTATCTCATTGGAATATTAATATTTTCATTTGCCTCCGTCTTCCTACGGTAAACAAATTTCTAGTGAAAAGCACTCAAATACATACAGGAAATAACAAAAAGTATTATTTTTTCTCAACGCTTCAGGAAAAATTATAAAAGCAAATTTCAAGGAAATTTTTCATAATATCTGTTAATCATCGTTGTCCATTGAAGTAAATAAATAGAGACAATATATGTATTTTTACGCGCATCTTCTAGGGAACAGAGTGCTATTTTTTGCCCAAATGTTTGTGATTTTCGAAATTTTTGTGGAAAAAGGTTACAAATGATTAGGTTCCATTCACTGATGAAGAATTCGAGTTCAAAATCAATTCTGTCCGGCTGGCTTATTTTCGAAAAATTTTCATTCTCGAACTTGATCAAGATCGAGATGAAAATATAGTTCGCTCACTGGCGGATCCAGCTTTATGGGAATTTTTCAAAATTTTCTTTCAATGACGTAGCACTTGTTGCAATCTAAACTTTTGATTTCATGTATTCCCGATTTTAACATGTCCGGAGTTTTATCGAATGTATTTCCAAGAAGTTGTTCAATTTTTGAAAGCCAGTTTTGTACAACCTAACATCTTAATCAAATGATAAGAAAATAGATTCAATAGCTTCCAAACTCCTCAGGCATATTGTAATACAAAATTCCCGATGTTAACCTTGCTTTGCATGTAGCAGAATATATGTTATTTTAACGATAAGTTATAAACAAAGGTTCGGTACGGCCATTGGTAACCCTCTTTCCCCCTTTTTAGCTAATATGTTCCTCAGAAAACTAGATTTGAAATAAAAATGGGTTCGAGCCCTGTGGACAGGAGCTTTCTGGCGACAAATTATATCTCCGGAAGTATTGGTTTCTCAGAGTTGGGAATTATATCAATGAATTCTTATGATAGAACTGCATCATAAAGGAAATTCAATTGAAATAATAGTCTATTTATCAAGATAAAATGAGCAATCTGAGAATGAGAACTGCACCATGGAAGAAATCAAATTAAAATAGCTGAAATGAATTTGACTCTCTCTTATTGAACAGGATGACATATACGAGTATGAACACAGATCATATAATAAAGCTTAGATAGAATAATTATAGCATTCTGTGAAAACATAGAAGTACGATTCATTATTGAAATTTAGAAAAATCATATCTCCGAAAGTATTAGCTTGTTGGAGTTGAAAATTATATCAATGGATTTTTATGGTGAAACTGCATCTTAAATAAAAATTGAATTTTGTCCAGCCGGTCCGGCCGGACAGAATCGATTTCGACCTCGGATTCTTGATCAGTGAGTCGAACCAAATCGTTTGAGACCATTTTCAGCCAAAAATCCGAAAATTTCAGACATTTGGGCAAATTGATAAGCACTCAGTTCCGAGGAACTAGAGCGCCAAAAAGAACCTCTTGATTCTGCAAACCAGCCACTTTCATAAAAATGTAAAAGTTCCTATGGATACTGTAGTCATTGCGAAAGTTGACTCATTATCTTTGCAATTTCAATATTTCCTTTTCCATAATAGTCTGTCTATGATCTGAATGAGTTTTAGAACAGAAAGGAACAAACTACTTTTCAAAAATCAAACAAATGCATCATTTACATAATTTATTCATTTCAAGAGATAAATACTACATATTCTACTTAATCATAATAATATTGAGCATCCATAAATATACAAATGATAGTCTAAACGTTCAAGTGGCAGAACAAGTCCCTATAAAAAAGTGAAAATTTGAAATAATAATATTCTTCTGCCAGTCAAACAGTCTAGATCTTGATGCGGATACGCAACAAATTTATACTAAAAAAGGGCCCATTAAAATATAAAATGGCTCATCGAAAGGGATTTCTAAAAGATCCTAAATACAAAAGTGTAAAATTTGCATTTCAGTCGTTCCTTTTTAATATGTTATCACCATTATCCAGAATACTATACGAACTTGGTTGTTTTAACTCAATTCAGAGCTGGCACTATCTATTATTTATTGGTTTAATTTAAATAAAAGGCAAGGTAAACTGCAGATTACTAATTTTAACTTCCAATACGATCGTTATCGGTAGAGGAATCGATAACTTGGACTAGAATAATGAAAATTGTAAGGACTAGGCTTCCACACTCATCGAATTAGCGTTGGTGATCATCTGTGGGTTCTATCAGATATCACATCTTTTTCGGTGAGTTTGAGAGAGTCCATGTAGTAACTGAAAATTATTATTTATATTTCGATGTAGAGGCCGAACCAGCTCTGTATTTTGGTTGAAATGTCGCCCTATCACTCGTTAAGTGGAATTTATCCGGTTAGTTCCTAGAAGGCACATCTTCAATATTAAACAACAGTTCAATATGGTTTTTGGCACCCAAGAATGCTTTACGCAGTGGTTTTGAGTTCTGTTCGCGATATTCTTCAATTGAAAAAAGTCTGTATCACTTGTACAAGTCCGTTCGACTGTACGGTTGTCACTATTCGTTGTTAGGAACATCAGATTCATCTTCTCCTCTTCGACGTCGCTGCAACAGTCAACATCTGCTCTAACATTGGGCTCGGACTGCATACTACTGGATTACACTCCATTTGTCCATGTCCTCCACACCTGAAAACGAAATAGAAAATTTATTTCTACTCCTGGCTATTGACGCATATGACAAGAAGTATTTTGCTATTTGCCAATTGATGCAACAAATTATATCGAGAACATACTGAGCTTAGCAAAATATTTATTTCGAAATAAAACGATGCAACAATCAATGATCATCTCCTTTCAAAAGACTTTGCACTCTAGAACATCCCAGGAGCTGAGAATCATAGAGAGGAACTGAGATGAGTGACTTTACAAAAGATTTCTTTAGACACTGAAGATTAAAACAAAAAATATAATAGTATGATAAAACCCATTGGAAAAGGAACGGAATATAACAAAAATGAATGGAAAAATAATTTACGGGCGATCTGAGGTCGGGAACTGGAAGTGGGTGAGTTTTTAAGGGTGAAAAACCGTTTATCTCAATTTCCGGAAAAACTACAAGTCCTATGGAAAAAAGTTAAATGGCAAAGTTGTAGGTAATGAAAGGACCTACAACTTTTATATTCGAACTTCTTTCACATAACCTCAAAAATTATGTGAAAAATTCAACTAACCAAGTTTTTGGTTTTTTATTGTAATTCATCATTCATGGTTTCTTTCTGAGTTTTCTCTCCCAAATAAATCAGACTCCTTCGTCAAAATTTTTTTTTTACCAAATTTGGTAAAAATTTACCTTTTTATGTCCCAAATACACTGTAATTTCTTTGAATTGAAATATTCATTTTTCACCTTAATTTGACTTAATATCGAAAAAGCAGCCTAATTTTCAATCGGAAATTCTCGCCTCAAAATAACCGCTTTTTCAAAAAAGTGAGTGGGTTTTTTGTGCGTTGAAATCTCTACTTTCTGATGGTGTGAAAAAACTATACATTACTTTGGTAAATTTTCTCAGAAAAGTTAATATTCAATAAGACATCTACAATATTTTTAGAAAGTTGTATAATCTTCTCTAAATTATATGTTGTTTCATGGAGAAGTGTATATTTTTTTACACCATCAGAAAGTAGAGAGTTCAACGAACAAAAAGTCCACCCGCTTTTTATAAAAAGCAGATATTTGGACATGAGAATTTTGGATTGAAAATAAGGTTGCTTTTTCGCTTTTTCACCTGCCGAGTTTCTTGAAAAAGCGGTTATTTTGACGGGCAGAGAGTTCAACGAACAAAAAGTCCACCGACTTTTTATAAAAAGCAGATATTTTGACATAAGAATTTTCGATTGAAAATTAGGTTGCTTTTTCGATATTAAGTCAAAATTAGGCGAAAACATAATAAATTTTAATCAAAAAACTAACAGTGCTAAAAATAATAAGTTTTCACCAAATTACGTGAAAAATGTTTTTTTCGTGAAAGATAAAAATGAAAAACCAGAAACTTGGTTATTTGAATTTTCCACATAGAATTTGAGGTTATGTGGAAAAAGTGTGAATACAAAAGTAGTAGATCTTTTTATTACCTACAACTTTGCCATTCAACTTTTTTCCATGGGACTTGTAGTTTTTCCAGAAATCGAGATAAACCATTTTTTACCTTAAAAAACTCACCCCCTCCACTTTCCGATCTCAGATAGGCCGTTAATTATTTTTCCTTTCATTTTTGTTTTAATCAGGTCCTTTTCCAATGGGTTTCATCCTACTATTATTTTTTTCACTTTTTACCATTTTCAAAGAAATTCGACTTGAAAGTTGAACATGGGACAGAGAATACTCACTTGCACTGAAGGCATGGTCCTGAAGCAGATGGTATAGGATCACCCACTTGATACGCCTGACCCTTAATCAAGCATCCAGATTTCACAGCTTTACCTTTGTAGGCGTGAGATAAGAAGTGAGGCGGTAGAGTTGTGGTTGTCGTAGTTGTTGTGGTCGTGAGGTTCATTGATACAGCCATGTTAACCGGACATTCGTATCTCGGACAACAGAACCCTCTGATCGGTTCCTGGTGGCAGTTCCTGATAGGCGGTGGACAGCTCTGCTGTAAGCAGATTATATCACTTCTGAAACAGAAGCAGAAATCACAGGGGTCATCCCTTGGAATCTGCTGAGCCGACACGTAGACTTTTCCGCCGTAGCGACACGTTCCAGGCCCGAACTCGTCTCCAGATTCTTCTGTATAGTCTGGTTCAGAGTAATCGGGAAGGCTTGGAAGTTTCTCGGGCTGAGCTGTTGTGGTCGTACTGACTGTAGGAATGAAATGAGACAATGTTGTTGGTCGTTGGGTTTCTGGTTCTGGTAAATATTTAGGAGTTGTAATCTCATTATCACTTGGTTTCTTAGTGAGTTCTGTTGTTAATTCAGGCACTATTTCTGTGTCCTTGGTAGGAATAACATTATCGGATTCTTTCTCGACACTAGTCTTTTCTGTTGACGTTGCAGGCGAATACTGCATTGTGGTGCCACTTTCTTGGCTATCATTGTTGGTTGCTCGTTCTGGTTCAGAGAGTTTTATGGTAGTTAGTTTATCGGCGCTCTCACCACTAACAGTATCAACTGTTTGGTCAGATTCTTTATCAATTGAAGAAGGAGTTGTTGACAATGACTCCTCCGTTCCTGAAGTCTCAGTGCTACTTGAAGTTTCTGCAATGGGGCTCTTATTTTTGTTTTCTTCTGCTGAGATAACTTCTGATTTAGCGGTACTGATTTCCTCTTCAATCTTATGTACATCAGTTGTGCCAATGTTTTCTACAATTTCAGGCGATGATGGTGTTGTTGATTCAACTACTGATATTGGGGATGTTACTCCTTGGGTTACTATTTCTGGTACTTCTTCAGTGGATGATTTCGAAGAGTCATCGTTGGAATTGGATTCAGACCTCAGTGTTGTTTCTTGTTTCGATAATTCTGTAGAAGATTCTGGAGAAATGTTATCACCTGCTGGAATTGTGGTTTGCTTCTCTGGTACTGATTCTTTTTGATCAGTAGCAACAGCAGATTCGCTAGTTACTTCGGCAACTTCTGCCGTAGTTGTTGATTCATCATGGAGAGTTTCAGGAATTGTAGTAGTTTCGCTTGGTACTACATTTGGTGTAGACGAAGCCCATTCCTTCTCACCATATTCTTTTGCCGGTACAGTTGAAGATATTTCTTCACCAACTGATGAACTGATTTCTGGTTTTGGTGATCCGGTGGTTTTCTGAGATTCGGGATTCAACGGTTCCTTTTCTACAGGTTGAACTGTTTCTGTAGATATATCAGACATAATGGGTTTTTCCGTTTCTGATTTGGAACTCAATAATCCCGATGTTGTAGATTCTTCTGGTATTGATGATGATTCAGATGATACTGCGACGGGTTTTTCGGTAGAACTGGCAATTCCTTCATCTGAAAACGAAGGTAATGCTGAAATTTCTGACACTGAATTGGTAGTAGCTTCCTCCGATTCAACCTCTGTTTCTCTTTCAGTGGATTGAATAATATCTGTGGGTTCTAATGATTTTTCCGTAGTTTCTTTTTCAGACCCAGTAAACTCAATGGATTGAGCATCGGTTGATTCAGGTGTTGATATTTCTTGTAAAATAGGTTCAGATGTAGACTTTGATGAACTGACCGATTCCGTTGATTCCTCTTTGTTGGATTCAGTAGAATTCTGAATAGATTCTTCTTTCTCCTTTTCTGATTGCTCAGTAGATTCCAATGCTTTTTGCGTTGTTTGTTTAATTTCTTCTTCGGAAATTGATGGGTAAGTTGATTCATGTTTTGGCGAATCTGTTGAATGTTGAATGCCACTTGATTTTCCGGTTGATTCCTGTTCAGGGACTTCAGGTGATTCAGTAGATTGTTGTTCTTGTTTGGACGTTTCAGTTGTGATTTCTGAAGTTGTTTCTTTTTCTACTGGTGCGCTTAGATCTGAGGAATCGACAGACTTTGGAGTAGTTATAACATTTTCCTCTTGCGAGTCAGATTCATTAGATATTTGTTTGGGTGCTTCCGTAGATTCGTGAGTGTTCTCATCAAAGCTGATCGTTGTTACTTCTCTTTCTGGCGTATATTCTGATGTCGTGATTTCCGATTGTTTATGACTGGTTTGCTTTTCATCCTCTTCTGCCAGTGTCGACCCAGTCGGTTTTTCTTCAGTAGGTTTGCTAGAAGGTTGGTTAATTTCACCCGATTCTGAGGCAGTTGTTTTTTCCCCAAAGGAGTCAGCTGATTCGGTAGCTTCTGACGATTTTTGAGTTGTTGAGTATTCATCACCTTGCTTCAAAGGCTCTGTAGATTCTTGTTCGGCAGTCTCCGTTGAATAGTGAACTCCTTCTATTGGTATTTCACTTTTATTTTCTTCGTTTGATTCCATAGATACAGAGGATTGAAGTGATTTTTCAGTAGTTGTTTGTTTGCCTTCTTCATCAAATTTCGTTGGTATTTCTTCTGACACTTCTGATGTTACCTCCTTTTCTGATGATTCAACTGAACTCGTTGTTTCCAATGATTTCGGTGTTGTTGCTCTATCTTCTTGTACAATAGATGGCGATTCTGTTGTAAGATCAGAGGTATCGATAATTGAATGACGGGTAGTCTCCCCAGAATGTTCAGTAGATTCAGCGGACTCTGTGGATTCCGCAGATTTTTGAGTTGTGGTTTGTTTTGTTTCTTGATCAACTGATTCCGGACCTTCAGTTGAATGAATAATGGTTCCCTGTGATCCTTCAGTCATTTTTTCATCAGTGGTTGCACTTGTTTCAGCTGATTCGGTTGGTTCATTAGAAGTGTCGTGGATAACTTCTTGATCTGATTTTGTTGTTTCTTCTTCGAGAGCTTTGTTTGTTTGATTATCTGTTTCACCAGAAGATGATTGTTCAATAGATTCAGTAGATTTTTCAGTTGTTTCTCCAATTATTTGCTGCAAGGGATCTTTTTCAGTTGATATATCTTTTGGAGATGTAGTGGTGATGAAGACATCTTCATCTGGAATCCTCTCACTAGATGGGGAAGATACATCAATTTCATGAGATCCGACAACTGTTGTTTGAGAGGGTTCTGTCGATTCGACTGATTTTTTGGTAGTTTGTTTGCTTTCCTGCTCGTCATTAGTTACACCTGATCCTATTGAAGAAACAGTTGAAGGATTCCAGGTATCATCAGTATGTGTTTGTTCAGTTGAGATTTCTTTGGAGCTCATAGTTGTTATTTTATCTTCTGCAGATGAAGTAACACCTGTTTCTTCCTCGGAAGGTACTATAGATTGCGTAGATGCCTCAAAGAGATTTTTGTCAGTGACTTCAGGAAGTTTTTCTACTGATGGAACGGATTCTGATGAGATTTCGTTCTCTCCAACTGTCTGTTTTTCTGTTGGTCGTGGTGTATCAGATGTCTCCTTGGAATCTTCATTGGAAGCATCGGTACTAGTATTTTCTATTGCAGTATTCAAATCATTCAAGTGAGACGATGATTCAGATGGACCCACCGGAGTTTGGGTTACCTCATTCAATTGTTCTACAGGTTTAGTTGCTTCTTCACTCGATACACTTACTTCAGACGATATAGTTTTTTCTGGTTCTTTTTTAATCTGTTCTGTAGATGTTTCATGGTATTCTGGTTCTTTTTGAATTTGTTCTGTAGACGTTTCGTGGTTTTCTGGTTCTTTTTGAATTTGTTCTGTAGACGTTCCATGTACTTCTGGAGCACTAGGAACAGCAGCTTCAGTTACTAAATTATCATTGTCAGGCATTTCAGGTTTAGAATCATCAGCTATTGTTACATGCTCTGGTTCAGTAGTTTCTTCTTCGATTGGTGCATTATTATCGTGTTTTTCACCAACTTCCGAACTTTCGGATACTTCAACATTGGGCTCTTCGCTTGACGAGGCTTCAGATGATGATTCAGAAACTTCTTGTTCAGGAGATTTCTGTGGACTTGTGGTTTCAATATGCTCTTCTTCTTCTCCGTCAGAATCATGACTCACCACATCTATTGCCTCTTCTTGTTTTTCACTGGATTGTGTTGTGGTAGATGGCTGGACTTCGCTATGTTCAGTAGATGGTTTGCTAGTATAAGGCTCATTTACTTCCTCAATAGGAGATTTTTCTGTCGCCTCTTTTTCACTATCAATAGTAGGTGACGTGAAAGGTGAATGATCTTCAGATAGTTGTTTTTCAGTGGTGACAGCTTGAGGAGTGTATTCACTGGAGGTGAATTCAACAGATTTTGTTGTTATATCGGCTTCATTCAACTTCTCGTTTGGCTCAGTAATTTCCTGTGGAGGAGTTTCAGAGCTGGGCTTAGAAGTGAAGGGTTCCCCTTCTTCTAAGTGACTTGTTGTTTCTTCTTTATGATCCTTCTCTAATGATTTTTCGGTGGACTGATTAGTACTTTCGGATGTATCTTCGGGATGTAAGACTTCTTCAGTTGTTGCGGCAGATATTTTTTCTCCTCCAGCGATATCTTGAGGAGTGGGGGTGAAATCTTTCTCAGGAGTGAATGTGATTGGTTTGGTATCTAATTCTTCGTTTTCTCCTTCGGAAATTGAAGATGGAGTTGTTAATAGATTATCCAGTTCATTGCTACTCTTTTCAGGTGCAGGTTTTTCAGTTTCAGACGATTCTTGCTCTATTGATTCTGTGGAAGAAGAGTCTTCGACTGATTCGCTTGGTTTACTATATTTATCAGTAGCAGATGTAGCTAGCGAAATTTCCCTTTCTGTTGTTGGTTCAGGTTTATGAGTTTCGGCTATCGTTACATCATCACTGGAATCTCCTTGTTTGGGAGATGTGGACTTTTCCTGATCAAAGATTGGGCTTTCAGTACTAGGAACTCCACCAAGGTATATTGTTACTTCTTCGGATGCATCTGCACCTGAAGCAGTAGAACTTTCAGTTGCTTTGCTATCTGATTCTTTTATATCTTCACTATTTTGTTCCGAAGATTCTTCCTTCACGTTTGATTCAGTGGTAATCCCGGCAGTTAATTCCTTATCGGATTCACTCAATGGTTCCTTGCTTGTATCGATAGGGAGAGATGAAGGTTCGTATTCCTTGGGAGGAAGTGTTGACGATTCGTTTGATACAGAGTCCGATTCTTTTGGCCCATTTCCATTCACATCAATGTTCTGTGCTGGAGTTTCATTTGGAGAAATTTCTTTTTTATCCTCTTCTTCAATATTATCAGAGGTGGGTGCAGATCTGTCCGTGCTAGTAGCAATAACAGTAGTAACAATAATAGGCTCCGTGGATTCAGGAATATATGTCTCGGTCACTGCAGGCTTTTGATTTTCATTTTCTTTCTTCTGACTACCCGATTCCATAGATTGGTCCCCAGGTGTCGCTAAAAATACAACAATGTAAATGATGTGTATTCGATTGAAGAGAAACATGTATACTTACCACAATTGTAAATAGGGCAACAGCTTTCAGGTCCTGGATAAACAGCCATACAATTTCCCAAATCGGCTGCTGGAGGATCACAAGTAACAGATTCACATTTAACGATGGAATTGACACATTTGCATGATACTTGGCACTGATTTATTGGGTCAATGTGTGCATAGTTTTCGTAAGTTACTCCATCAACTAAACAACTTCCTTCTCCCGGAACCAAGCGTTCAGTAGTTTCAGAGTTAGTTGCAGCATATTCTGCTGTTGTTGGAACCAAATCTTCATGGGATGCGGAGGTAGGTTGGCTCTTTGTTTCTTGAGACGGAGCGGAATCTGTCGATACCTGTGAAATTATTTTAGTGGGGGCATCCGTAGCTTGCTCAGATTGTGTTGTAATCTCAGACTTAATAGTGTCGGGTGATTGCTCGGTTACGCGGTCGGCAGATGGTTCCTGTGAAATTGGGGAAGTATAAGAATCAGAAATTTCTGTTGATGACTTCCCTGGTTCATTTTCATTAGCGATTTCAGTTTCAGGCGTTGTACTAGCTTCGTAGACTTCAACAGTATCTTGTGATTGAGAACTGGATTCGGAAGGTGCAGATTTTTCTGGATCATTCTCTATTGTTGCTTCTGTCGATGGAGCTGAATCGTTTTCCTTGCCTGTTGTTACTAACAGTTTTTCTTCTGTCGTTTCACCTGGTATTTCTGTTGCTGTTTTTTCATCAGTATCCTTCGAAGCTTCGGTTGTTGTAGTAGAAATTGGCAGCTCTTGTGGTTTTTCGCTTTCGTGTTCTGCGACATGTTCTGATGTTGTTACTTCTAATTTTCCTTCCGATTCTGATATCCCTTCCGTTGATGAAACTCCCGGTTGAGCTTCAGGCTCAGTTTCTGATTCGAATGGTTTTGTTGTTTCATCAGAAGTGCTTGAAACAGAGCTTTCGCTTGATGAAGATGTTTCATGGCCTAGAGGTGGTACAGATTCGGTCGGAACCTTTTCTTCTTCTTCAATTGGAGTTTCGTCGGATGATGTTCCTGGTAAACGATCAATTCCTACGGTTGTTTCTGAGTTTTCGGTTTCAATGTTCTTTGCTGTTGTTGAAATTGAAACTTCATCATCTTTGTTTGAAATTTCTGTGATACCTGGGGATTCCATTGTTGAAGATTCTTTCGGAAGTTCTGCAGGAGATGTTGAAATTGTTGTTTGTTCACCCGCTATCTCTTTTTCGCTAGAAGTAGCTGCTTCATGAATTTTGTCCGTAGTGATTTCAGGAATGGTATTGTCTTTCATATTTGCTCCTGAAATACTCTCACTTGTTTGTCCTGCCTTACCTGCAGCGTCTTCATCTATTAACGTGGTTTCATGTGTTGGGGAAGCCTCATTAATAATATTTTCTGGTAATTTCGCTCCTTGCTCTGTATTTTCTTCTATGCCATCTGTTGATTTTTCCGATTCTGTAGGATTTGCAGTAGCTATTTTCTCCTCAGATTCTTGATTTCCAGCTTCAATATCCTTTTCTGTGGAGACGTCTGGTAAGGAGGAACTTGATTCTACTCTAGATGTTGTTTCAGGTTTATCAGATGCTTGAGCCAAATTGGGGATATAGTTCTGAACAGGAGGAGTCTCTGTTGATCCTTTTACATATTCTCCCTCAAATTGGGATGCTGTAGTATGGATTGAGTCGTCTTCGAATTGAGCTCTTGTAGTTGATTCACTAGGAACTTCCTCCGAAGCATTTTGAGTTTGTGGCGCATGCGTAGTAGCTTCAGAAGATACTGCATCTGAGGACTCTTCAGGTTTCGCCCATTGCGTAGTGACTTGAGGGGACACTGTTTCTGAAGTACCCGTTATATGAGTCGTAACCTCACCAGATTCGTTTGTTGGTTTAGATGTTTGTTGGTCTTCACTTGAGGTAGTTATTTTACTACCTTTATTATTGACAGGGCTTGAGGTTCCAGTTTGTTCACCGGTGCTTTCAGATGGCGACTGTTCGTTAACTTGACTTGTAGTTATACTTTCTGTGGTTACAAGTTCGTGGTTCCTCTTAGTTGTCACTTCTTCCGATATTTCTTCATCATGATCATCCGAACTGACATCTTCCGATGGGGTGTCTTCATGGCTAACCTCCTCTGTATGATGTTCTATGATGGCTCCTTGGGTAGTTGTTGTGATTCCACCTTCCAGTTTTTCTATTGGTTCTGCCTTCACAGAAGTGAGTTCAGTCTGAACTACTTCTGGTTCGCTTGTTGTGACTTGTGATTCTGAAGGAATAGTGGGATGTTGTTCTTCGCCATGTTCAGATATTGATACTTTGTCTTCGGGAATAACGGAAGCTTCAGATGAGATCTCAGGTAGCTCTGGAAGGATTTCAGTAGAGGTATCTACTGGGGTGAGACGATCAGTTGTTCCTTCTTCCGATACTGATTTTTCGCTTGAGGAACTCACAGATTCATCAATGGAATTATCTGATTCATTGTCTGTCACCTGACCGTCTATAGGCTGAGATGTGGGGCCTGTCGGAATCGTGGTAATGCCATTTATCTCCGTAACTCCGGTTGGTTCATATTGTTCAGTACTCGAGGGAAGTTCTCCCGACATATTCTCGCATTCATATTGTGAAGGACAACACTCTCCCTCGACTGGCGGCAGAGCTGTGCAATTGATCTTTTCTAAAGGAGTGGGAGCACATTCCTGTACAGCGCATACTATGTGTCCCTTCATACAGTAACATGTTTCGCATGGTTTTTTCTCGTTGTATTCCTCAATTCGTTCACCATCTCCATACGGTATATTGTTATAGACACAACTGGTCGCTGCTACCGTCGTGGTCGGTACTGTTGTGGTTGTCGTTGTTGTCGTAGTAGTTGTCGTCGTGAAAACCAAACCTCCTTCTGTGTCCGAAGGTCCTTCAAGGGCTGGACGATCATCTGCAAAGGGAAATTAAATTATATCTGAAGGAAACTTCTCGATTATAATAATGTTGAAACCGCCATCAGTGCATCGTAACAACATATCATGATCTGGCACTGCTAGAATATTGAAAAAAGTAGGAACCACCGCGTAACATCACTACCAGTTCTCTTTAGTGGCTTTAATAGACTTAAAGCTCATTTTCAATGCACGAGTACCTACACTATTGTCCACTGCAAAATTTGTCGTCTGACATATCTTTCGGGAACGATGTTACCATCTTCTGAGATGAAACCCTACTGAAGCATTCATCTGATAAAAATATGGGCTGACATTACCCTTATTCATAGACCGATTAGTGAGAACAGAGATTTGTTAATAGAGGTTAGATCATTATTGGGTAAAACATATTTTATTTCATACATTTTGATACCTTCAAGAGTTCCCAGGTACAATTTATTGGAATTGTTCAACAATTTATCGGAATTTTTTGAAATTGAGTGGTGGAAACATTGTTTGCAACAATAGATTTATCAAAAGAAGACACACGGTGAAATATTCATTGATTTTACCCATCAATAAATATTTCGCGTGAGCCGAGCTAGGTAACCCCATCGCTCAGTGTTCATCCACAGAGGAAAGCGTCATTCAAGGGCAGGCACGAAAGGCGGTTTCCTGGTTGTTACCAATCATCAGCTTGACTTAGCACCCTGAATGAACAACCGAAGGAGTTCTAGGAATCTTAATTTCATCATTTGCGAACTGGTTGGGAGGTAATCCCACCAGCGGCATCTATGGAAATCCTTACGAACTCCTACCCTCTGCGATGAGGAAACCTTGAGCGATGTTCAGCGACGTTAATTCTTTTGCCATAAGAGGGTCAGGGACTGCAAGGCCGTCAACCTATATAAGACCTTTACGGACTGAAAACGCCCGGTTTAGTGTGGTTAGATAAACCAACAACCAGTGAACATTCAATGAGGTGAACTGTGGATAATTGCCAATAACTAAACAAGACACAAGGTGAACTATTCATTGATTTTAACCATTAAATATTCCGCCTGAGGAACACTGAGCGATGGGGTCACCTAGCTCGGCTCACGCAGAAAATTTGTTGATGGTTGAAATCAATGAATAGTTCACCTTGTGTCTTCTTTAGTTATTGGCAATTAGCCACAGTTCCCCTCATCCAATGTTCAATAGATTTATCGATGTTCTTGTTTCGAATGTGTCTCATATGTTCTTTATACCTTCAGAGAATATTTTTGTTTGTTTACCCGACGTAGCAATTGTTGCATTCTAAACATTTGATTTCATATAGGTAGACGGATTCTTACGTGCCCGTAATTTTATAGACTGTATTTCCTAGAAGCTATTTATAGTATATAACGTTACTAGCAAGGTAAGAGGGTTTTTACTGGCGAATGGAGGATATAACTGACGAGCCGCAGGCAAGTCAGTTACCTCCTTGAGCCTGTAAAACCCGTTTCCTTGCGTGTATTGTTTTATATTTTATTTGTTTCTCATTTGAAAAAAGGTTAGATAAATTCCAAAAAAATCTCAATAATTTGTCGCAAATGTCGTAAGCTATGGAAGCGTTGCCATGAATATGTCTGTTTATTTTTCTTTACATTTATTTTGGCGAAAGCAAAAATGAATGTACCAAAAGAAATTATTGGGCAGCCAGCAGTGTAGCTTCAAGTTTATTACCTGCAAAATCAGCTTCAAGGTACGAGCGAGAATACGACGACTTCAAAAAGTGGCAAAACAAAAATAGTGTGATTGGGGTAACTGAAGATGTTTTGTTGGTCTACTTGAATCAACTATCAGCTAGATTCAGCCCTAATACATTATGGGCAAAATGGTCTATGCTGAAAAGCTGCTTGGAAATGAAAGAAAATGGCCCTGTTCGCAGGTTTGTTTTCCTTAAAAAATTTATTGAAAAATATGACGTTTAGTTGTCATTTGCAGATTTCAAAAGGTAATAGCGTTTCTGAAACGAAAAAATGAGCGTTATACGCCAAAAAAGGCCAAGGTATTAAGTAAAGAAGAGGCTGAACAATTTCTTTTACATGCTCCTGATGACCAGTGGTTGCTGGCGAAAATTGTAACAATTTGGGATTTTTGGATGTTGTCGATGTGACGAAATTCTCTCCTTAAACATGAATGATGTAGAAGATATGGGAAAATACGTTATTGTGACATTGCGGCAAACAAAAAATTTAACAACAAGAAGATTCACCATAACCGATGATGGCTGCAGCTTCAAGCCCTGCATGATATACAGAAAATATGTAAATCTTCGGCCTCCTGGAACAGAAAGCCTAAGCCTAAGATTTATACACCGGCCACTCTTTTCGCAGAACTGGAGCCACTATGGTTGCGGATTCGGGTGGAGATATTTTAGCACTAAAGCGTGCAGGAGGGTGGAAGAGCACCGAAATTGCGATGAGTTATGTCGATGATTCGGTCAACAAAAAAATCGAAATGTCTAGCAAATTATTTGGTAGTAAGTAGAGTACAAATGTTCTGCAGTCCTCGAGTGCAGCAGTATCTGAGTCAACAGATGGTTCATCATCATCAGTATCAACTCTTTCATCATCAAAAATCTGTGTTACTGGAAATAACAATTGTACTATGATTTTCAACATATATGACGATAAAACAAAATTTTCTAATGTAAATAATACTACTAACTTGTAAAAATTTTGCAAGTTAACTGTCAGTTTTACAAGTTAGTGACTTGATAAAAGAAACTTTCTTGATTAATATTGTGTTTTTAGAAACTGACGTTTACAAATGAGAAACAAATAAATATTTTTCCATAAGGAAAATTACATGTGAAACGAAGATTCACATTTTTCGTGTATCGAAGGAAAATAGTAGTTTCAAAGTGGACTTACCGCAATTATATCGAATCGGACAGCAAATATCTTTGTGGTAAACAGGTGTACATCCTTGAATTTTCAGTGTACATTCTTGCATCACACATGCAGTCTTGTTTCTGATGCAGTAGCAGAGTTCGCATGGCTTGTTTGGATCCCCTGGTATTCTGACACCATCGGCGTAGAAGAGGTTATCTATGGTACATCCATAATTATCTGGTCGACCCAAGGCTGTGTCGTCTGTACTCTGGCTTGCATTGGACGGAATTAGAGGCACTGGAACTACGTCATTAATATTTTTCGTCAAATTATCAATGTAATGTTTTACTGAAGAAAATTGATGTAAAGAAATTTACCTTCTGGGCAAGTGATGATTGGACAACACAAATCCGCACGTTTTTCGACACGGCAATTTTCTCCATATGCTTTGACGAATGGACAAACCCTCAGATAGCACATGAGCATTTTATTGTGGCAGGTACAATTTAAACATGGTTCGTTTGTGAATATCCTGTCCCCTTCGTCGTAATGTTGGAAGTTGTAATAACATCCTGTTTTATCAGATACTGAAAAAGAAATGGAATGCGTTCTTGTTATTCTATGTTATAGTTAATCGTTAATGTTGATATATTGCTAGATATACAGGGTGTCCCAAAAATACCACGCGAAAGTGACACTGGAGATAGATTGGCATTAGGTCTATCAGATAGCATTAACATGACCTCAGTAAAAGTCCGCTGGTTTTCGAGATATCACCACTTTTGTGTATTTTTTAAAAATCTCCAGTTTTCGTTCTTTTATCGCCTAGCATTGCTAGAAATTACTTCAAACTCATGTTTTTTTTTACCAAGGCTATCCTGAATAGTTGCTTTAAACAGTGAAGTAATAACTTCACCGACAACTAGAACAAAATCCTTCAAAAAATGTCTAACTTGTTGTATTTTATGCCGAAGTTAAAACGTTAACTTAAGTTTGACTGACTGCTGTGAAAAAAAATTATATCAGACTGAATTGACAAATAATCGCAAAAACTGGTCCATTTCATGCCCTTTTCAAAATGATACAACACTACCAATTTTTTTTAATCAGAACCAGAATTACTACTTATTAAAAAAAACCAAAACCCTTATCGGCTATCTCGCTCCCACATTCATTGTTTTGTAACATGGAAACCGGTCCGACTTTCACAGACTAGGGGTCTTCGAATAGTCTAGACCAGGGGTCACCAAATGGCGGACCGCGGTCCGGATGCGGATCGCGAACCTTTTTTTTGCGGACCATTTTTCCAGAAAACATGTATTCTTGATTAAAAAATTCAGATAACTTTTCGTTTTATTTACTAATTATAGATATTGGATTTGATTAACTGCTAGTCAAATTCTTATGCCATCATAATGCTATCAACGACCCGCGACAGATATACAGATTTTGTGAACGGACCTCCAATGAAACTAATTGGTGACCCCTGGGTTAGATACTAGAGAAAACTTTTTGGCGTTTGACGGATTTACTCATTTCCTAATATTTTCCGAACGGATAGAGATACAGAGGAAATAGATACATAAATCTAAACGTCGTCCACCGACCAATAATCGGGGAAAATTTGGATATCGAGATGTGAAAATCATAGATTTCGGACGGGAAAGAAGAATTTTCCTTCGATTCCGGGTCAAAAATATTTCCTAGTGCCGACCCAAAAAATTTTTTTCATGGTATATCGATACGGAGCTCGTGTCTAGTTAAATCGAGGTCGCTGATCACGAATATGCAATTAGTTTTTCCCTAAGTGGCGTACTTTGGGAAAATTTTTACTTAGATTAAAGAAATGGACGAAAATAGGTCAATTTTGGAAGTTCACACCGCCCAAAAAAATCGGAGTAAGGTGTTGTTGATTCTTGCCCTCATATATGGATCCTTTATCTACTGAATAATCCAAACAGAAAATGTCCAGGCCGTACTATTTGGAAATTATGATTTTTTTTCCCAAGGGTCTGTTTTTCGGAAAATTCATTTCGCGGTATTTCCGCGGAAAATTCTCTAATGAAAAATCCGATCATATATTCGTAATCTACGGTCCCGAATTAGTAAATGACGTAATTTGCATCGAAATCGGAGACCGGTCGAATTTTGGCAATTTTTTAATACATTAGCCTTAAAAAAATCCCATTTTTCGAGAAAAATTTTTTGACGCAAAACTATGAAACGGGTACTTAGTCTTATAGATTCGGGGCCGTAGATTCCGAATCTACCATCAGATATTTATTACAAAAATTTTCCGAGGAAATATCGCGGAAAGAATTTTCCGAAAAATAGACCCTCGGGAAGAAAAATCATAATTTCCAAAGCGTACAACCTGGACATTTATTGTTCGGATGATTCGATAGATAAAGGATCCAAATATGATGTAAAAAATCAGCAATACCCTACTCCGATTTTTTTGGGCGGTGGAAAGTTCCAAAATTGACCTATTTTCGTCAATTTTTTCACTTTAAGTGAAAATTTCCCCAAAGTACGCCACTTAGGGAAAAACTAATTACATATTCGTGATCAGCGACCTCGATTTAATTAGACACGAGCTCCGTATCGATATACCAAAAATTTTTTGGGTCGGCACAGAAATATTTTTGATCCGGAATCGAAGGAAAATTCTTCTTTCCCGTCCGAAATCTATGATTTTCACATCTCGATATCCAAATTTTCCCCGATGATTGGTCGGTGGACGACGTTTAGATTTATGTATCTATTTCTGTATCTCTATCCGTTCGGAATATATTAGGTAATGAGCGAATCCGTCAAACGCCAAAAAGTTTTCTCTAGTATCCAACACATACAAAAATCTACAATTTTCCGATTAGGTCGACGCGGCTTTGGTTATTCACTAAATCGGGTACGCAGATCACGAATCTGTAATTAGATTTTCCGTATCTCGATTAGTTTCGGAGCAATGACGAAGAAAGTCGCAATTTCTGACTCTACCTCCGGAAAATGGACTAATCAGTCGGATTTTTCGCCATATTACCAAAATTAATCGAGATACGGAAAAACTAATTACAGATTCGGAATCTACGCCCTCGATTTAGAGAATAGCCAAAGCCGTGGCGATCTAATCGGAAAATTCTAGATTTTTGTATGGGTTAGAATCTAGACAAAGGACTCACAGCTCTGGCAATGTGTTAGTTGTTGTATGCATTTTATCAATATTTCACAGGAAATAGGTCATAAATAACTTCTACAAGGGTTGAAGTATTACAAGATATTTTACTTGCAATTATCTTTCCGTGGAAAATATTAATTTCAAGGGTGAGACCACCCATGCAAAAATAAACCAGTTAACCCAAAACATTTAAGTTTTACAAGCGAGCTGCTTTGTTTAGAAATACAAATGAGCGCTTCCCAACATGTGAAGTCATGGGACGCAACAGTGGTGATATCTCGAAAACCAGCGGACTTTTACTGAGGTCATGTTGATGCTATCTGATAGACCTAATGCCAATCTATCTCCAGTGTCACTTTCGCGTGGTATTTTTGGGACACCCTGTATGTTTAGATTGGAATATGGGTGAGTCCGTTCTAACTGTGATATTCAATGTCCTGTATTGTTTGTTCTCATAGGTCATTAATTAATAATCAATTTATGAAATTTTT
This sequence comes from Halyzia sedecimguttata, assembly GCA_937662695.2. Taxonomy (NCBI): domain Eukaryota; kingdom Metazoa; phylum Arthropoda; class Insecta; order Coleoptera; family Coccinellidae; genus Halyzia; species Halyzia sedecimguttata. The sequence goes on from OW569414.2 coordinate 102,894,467, forward strand.
GTGCTTATTGAAAAATTATGAACATATTTCAACATAATTCTCATATAATAAAACTTGCCACTTACAGAAAACTTACAATATATCACTTAAATGTCAGTACCCTGTCCATTCCTACAATTTATTTATTAAATGTCAGTACCGTGTCATGTCCATTTCTAGAATTTATTTATAAATTGTTAGTTTTTTTTGTCGTAATAAATGATTTAAACTAATTACCTCATAAATTCTAATGTTTATGATCAAACTGAACAAAATTGACACATTTTTTATTTAATGTATTAAGTAAAGCTTTCAAGCTTTAAAGACAAAAGTTATTGAACCGGAATTCAATGTTAACTTAATACATTAAACAAAAAATGTGTCAATTTTGTTCAGTTTGATCATAAACATTAGAATTCATGAGGTAATTAGTTTAAATCATTTATTACGACAAAAAAACTAACAATTTATAAATAAATTCTAGAAATGGACATGACACGGTACTGACACTTAATAAATAAATTCTAGAAATGGACATGGTACTGACATTTAAGTGATATATTGTAAATTTCTGTAAGTGGCAAGTTATATTATATGAAAATAATGTTGAAATATGTTCATAATTTTCCAATAAGCACAAAAATTTCATAAATTAATTATTAATTAATGACCTGTGAGAAGAAACAATACAGGACATTGAATATCACAGTTAGAACGGAAACACCCATATAAATGAGATGTTATGATTTTTTATCGCTATTTACCTGGGTAATATCCGAGGTTGTCTGTACTTAGTTCAGTTAGGGGAGCTGAAAAAAAGAAATGATGATATAAGTACATGGACCAAACGATATATTATTGAATTTTTTTTTAAATCACTGCCGTCAAGTCAGGAGCCTTTGCACGCATGTTCTATTGTCTATTCGCGCCACATACACGATACACGAATAATTCCAAAAATACAAAGTCGATCGAGCTGAAATCCGGTAACCTATTCTATAATTGTCGCTTGAAGGTATGTGTGCAATCAGCGACATCTGACAGATAGTTTCTGAGATATAAAATTTTTGAAAATAAGTTTTTATTTTTTTCTGTAGTTATCAGATCATCATAAAATTTTGCCCAAATTGTCCGGTCGGCACCCTCGACAACTAATTACGATTACGAAATGTCCCCTTACTTTGTTTTAATTAATAATATTACCTTTCAAAATTTTGTAGATATGGTCGGAACATATTATAATTTTTCTTGTGATCAGACTACTGATTTTTCGAGTATGCGATAATTGGATGCCTCAGAGAGTTCTGATGCAAAATAATTTTTTCCATCCCTTGTTATCACATTCCAGTGTTATGAATACCGTCAAAGAACTTCATTTTATTAGCGTCACTTATTTCCAAATTTAATTCTCCTAATTTTTTCTATTATGAATATATACTAAAAAGAATTTTTTCACCTAACCCTGACTTGGGAGAGAAAGGGTTCCTCAACCAAAAATTAAAAGACCCCCAACTAAAACAAACAAGCATTAACTTTGAAACACACAGTTTTATTTCCCATCGTTCAGACGAATGTAAAGGTAAGCAAAATGTATTTTTCAAAATTTTATACTGTGCACCAGGAATTATATTAAATTGGAAAAATATTTTTTTTGTCATAATACCTAAATGATGTCTGAATGTATGACCTAGAGGAGGATATGAAGTTGAAAAGAACTCGGAGGTTGCTAGTATACCACTAGTTCAATAATTTGCAGATGTTTTAAATGCTCGACTGAGGGGTTTCTTTGTGGTAAACTCCCAGAAATATGTATATTGAGTCCAGATGTTCCCAAATATTCTGGGTCACATGGTCAAGTCAAGAGGCGCCACTAACAGTTAATTTAATGGGGCGGCTCAAGTCAAAGCAGAGAGTTGTACATAATACAATAGATTTCTAGATGTCTGTTCTCTTGTATTTCAAATAACAAAATTTGTTCATATTCAGAGAAATGATGAATAATGAATCAATATAATTTTGTGTGAAAAACTCTACAAATAAGCGAAGTTTTTCAGAATCAGACAACATTTTTCGCTGCTTGTTCGTCTGAACAAAGTGCCTATCAATTTGCCCAAATTTCTGTAATTTTTGAAAATTTGGCCGAAAAGGGTCTCAAACGTTCAGTTTTACTCACTGATAATTATCTGAGATCAAAAGACTTGTGTAAAATTTCATGAGGATCGTACGACTAGAAAATAAAAAAAAATTATTTTTTTAAATTCTGTATCTGAGAAACTATCCGTCAGATATAGCTGAAATTTCGCGGGAGCCTTCAAAATCTAATTTTACAGCCGAGTTCTAGATTGAAACGCGATCGGATCTAGATTGTTGGAGATATTTATTTATTTTATTTATTTATTTATTTATTTAGCAACAGCAAAGTCGAACAAATTTCAAGAAGCATTTTTATAAGGGTAAATAATTTGTTTAAAAGTTTAATTTAATAATAATATTTAGCACCTGTTAAATATGGTAATTATGGAGTTATCTTAAGGACTTGGGACCCATTTATTCAGGTTTGATTGAAAATTGAACGAATTTTTCGACCAGATATAATAAGGTACCTAAGATTCGAGGATTTGCCGAAATCGGAAATAATCTATACTAATAATATGAAACAACAAAAGATAAAGAAGCGATAGTAGCTGTAATGTCTCAGATGTTTTTGTTTTGAAGGATTAATTTGTAAAATTGGTATGGAACCGATATCTTATGACGTATTCTGAATAATTGAAACGAATATTTTCAGAATGTGGAATATAATTAGTTGAATTCTTAGAATAGTTCTATGTTCTAAGGTTGGATTAAATAATAACCTGCACCGTTCTTAGAATATTCATGATTTCATAGAATTTTCTTGTTATTTGTTGTCTTACAACACGGATATCACTGACATGCACGAGCCTTCAAAACCTTACTTTACATCAAAGTTCTTGATTTAAACTCGATCGGATCTCTATTGGTGGAAATATTGTGAAAATATTATACAGGGTGAGTCTTTGACCACTGCATTAATTTCAACCAAAGATTCCTCTCATCAAATGAAACACTTTTTTCATTTAACATTTTTCCAAATTCAGCACAGGTAAAAAGATACAGGCTGTTGAAATTTTGAAAAAAAATCAGTTTGTATTTTGTAGCTTTGACATCCTTATATTATTCTTCATCATTTCTCCTTAAACGCACCGTTTTCGAGATATTCTTCATTGAATGTTTTAAAATGGAAAAATCAAGAAATTTCACTACTTTTATGGATCCGTCCCTGAGCGTTGGAATCCCGAATCAGGCTGTAAACCACGTTACCATGCCTTATTCTCGTCCGCCAACAATGTCATAGATAATTTATATGCGGGAGTGTATTAGCACATTGTGAAATCTTTAAACGCTTCTAACTTTTTACCTGAGCCGAATCTGGAAAAATGGTAAATGAAAAAAGTGTTTCATTTTATGAGAGGAATCTTTGGTTAAAATTAATGCAGTTGTCAAAGACCCTGTATATTGTATATTATTCGGTGTATTCACGTTTTGAAGGGTATCTTAAGCGAGCTCAAACCTTGCTTGAGCAACGAATATTTTATTTTCAATTACACTCAATAATAGTTCATTTTAGGAACCGCCGTTTATCTCAATAGACTTCATTATTGGTTAACACGGAAAAGTTAACATAGGAAATATATAATGCAAGTAGATAGAATATTATGGATATTTTTTGATGTTAGGTACCTGTTACTCAATAATTTTTTTGGGTTTAATTAGATTTCTTGAAACATAGTATATTTGAAAGATAGTATTCTATAGTTCACCCAAGAATCATACAGCTTGAGAAATAAGAAATAATCATTTTTGAAGTCTTCCCTGGTATTTTCATTTCCTCTAGAAGAGATGAAGGAATAATTGCTCTACGATGCATATTTGTAGTCAAAATATCATCTCGACTGGTCGCAGAATACAGAAACGCATTTCTCCCGGTTCGAAAGAGTTCGATGACCGAAAACGAAAAAAATATCTATCAGTTTATCTAGCGGATTCCTTCGACTCCAGAATAGGTAGGTTACAGTCCGTGGTTCGGCTGCCTTTGATGAAATTAGTTCCGCCGAAATATAAGGAGGATACGACAATGAGCTCGATTTTCTCACAGTACAATCTGCTATTGTTTCAGACTGTCTTGGGAAAAGTAACTGTGAGAACAGTAAACAGCAATTTTCCGAAAATTCGGGCAGGTTCGCGAATGACAGTGATGAATAATTTTACACAAATTTTTATCGTTTTCCATTAAAAATTATACGTACAGTGTATCAATATCTGTTCAATGTGCATCTACGCATGTTTTGGAATATAATATATTTCATGTATGGCGAATATGACAGTAAAAGATATTTAGTTTCATTCAGCAATCAGGTGAAACATATGAAAATAATATCTGTGTATTTCTGGAGAAAATGGTTCTATTCCTAGAAAATATTATGTCAAACAGAAGGTTTCGTGCTTTTGATGATAATGATGAAGTTTTTCCAAGAATTTGAATAATCAGTTTTAGCACCTCCTTTTGTCAATTTATATCTGTGTGATATCCCTGCTACTTCATGCGAGAAATTCATTTACGCTAATGACATTGCCTTTGCTTTTCATTATTCTTTTTTCTAAAGTATAGAAGATAATTTATCAGCAGATTTAGAAATAATAAATATAATAAATAGAATTAGAATAAAACTGAGGTTTCTTGTTTCCATTTGAATAATCATCAAAAACATATAACTTTGAGTGTAACTTTCGGTGATTCTTCCTTGAAACATAGTTTCAATTCTAAATACCTAGGAGTTAAACTAGATTCCTCTTTGAATTTCAAAGCTCATTTGGATGACTTCCGTTTGAAGTTGAAAACGAGAAGTAATATTATACAGAAATTTGCTGGTACTTCATGGGGTGCTGACGCGATCTACTCTTCGTACGGCAGCCTTAGCCTCATCTATTTCTACTCTGTTACCAATTCTTTCAAAAATTGTCTCGCACCCCATATTCGATTGCTGTTTTGAATTCTTGGAATACATTTTATTCTTTCCCGAATTTATTTCCAATTGTATCCTATATTCCAAACCATGAAATTACCAGATTGAAGTCGCGTATACCTTTATGAGCCAAGTATTTTCTCAATTTTAACAAAAGCAACAAGGAAATTCGGCAGTCTAAATGAAATTGTTGAATATTTTCAACAAGGATCTAATTACTGACACTTCGAATAGACTTCCAGGGTTTAATCTTCCCAGGAAGATATGGTCTGTTCTGAATCGTTTACGAACAGGTCATAGTCGTTGCAATAGCATGCTTTTCAGATGGAACTCGGTTGAGAGCCCTTATAGTGAATGCGGGAATGCAGAGGAAACAATAGATCAGTTGGTTGCTTATTGACTAACATATAATTTTCACTATTGTTTTAGGGATTATCACAAAGTTTGTGAAATATTTTTAGAATGTGTTAGGAAATTTTATATCAACTTGATAAACCATGGAGTATTTCATTTTCAATTTGTTCGATTTCTTTTATCTCACGATAACTTGAGAACGAGACGAGAAATCGACTTACAATTAGTACGTTGCGCATCCGAATGCGATATTTGAGCTCATTAATAGAAATAATCGGCCTAACGATTTCGGAGTTATACCTATATGAAATTTTGTTGTTATTTCATCAATAACTCAAAAAATACTAATTATATACAATTCAAACAAAGTTATTAGTTGCAGAATGCCAACGCGCAAATGTTTGAGAAATTTCACTAGAAAATTTAAAAAAATTACTGGAAATTATTGAAAAAAAATCTACATCTCAGAAACTATCCGTCCGAAATCGCTAATTTTGCGGAAGCCTTCAAAAGTTAGTTTTACCGCCAAATTCCAAGTTTGGATACGATCGGATTCACAGTGTTGGACATAAGAGCAACCTTGTGAGAGTTCAGATGCTGGATGGGTGACCGTTGCCAAGATAACTTTAGAACGGAACGAGATAGCTACAATTTTCAGGGCTCTTCCCGTTATCAAGTTATCGTGGCAACAGCCGGACAGAATCAAATTTGAACTCGAATTCTTCATCGGGGAGTCGAACCCAATCGTTTGAGACCATATTCGGAAAAAAATTCGAAAATTACAGTCATTTGGTCAAAATGATAACGCGATATTCCCCAGAATATACGCGCAAAAATTAAGCGGAAACGGACCTATGTTCAATTAACTTTTCCACTCAAAATCACGCATAGATTAGTCTCCGTGAATATTGACAGTCAATTAGAACCTTTATAAAGGGAACAATGTTGAAATTGAATTATTTATTATTAAATGTTTTCTTTGTGGATTTTCTCCCCCAAATATCTATACAATAAAAAAAGTATTATTTTGTTAATTGCTTCTGCGTCAGAAACACAAGATATTTGTCAGAAGCAGTCTATCGAATAATATTGCCTAACAAACAATAACGAAACAACGACGAAACGACTATTTCGTAACGTTTTGGAGTCTACTACTCGTTATTGTTTGTTAGGCAACATTGTTCGATAAATTGCTTCTGACAAATATATTGTGTTTCTTACGCAGAAGCAATAGACAAAACAATATTTTTTTTATTTCATTAATATCTTTCATAGCTTGGCAGAGAAAACCCAGAAAGAAACCATAATCAATATACCTCCCACAGTATCCTTTAATGATTACTTAAATTATTTAATCGAAAAAAAATTGAGAATGCCAAAAATTATTAATCCAAAACCAAATCTACCCAACAACGAACTCATCCGAGATATTCGTTCCTCAATTCTACGATGAACGATATATATTTTCCTCAAATCCACTCTGAAAATTATATTGTATCAATTGAAACTTTAGCCAATATTTCAGTTTGGTTTTTACTGGAGATATTCTGAACTCAATATTATTAACTTACCATTTCCATTCTCAACATCATATGGATTAACCATAGGCGTTAAATATCAAAATTTGACATATCATGTCTCAGGAAAATAAGTTGACATGTATCAACACAGATCATATTATATTAATTCACAGATATAATAATTATCGCATTCTGTGAAAACACAGAAGTACGATTTATTATTGAAATTTTGAAAAATCATATCTCCGAAAGTATTAGCTTGTTAGAGTTAAAAATTACATCAATGGATTCCTATGGTGAAACTGCATCTTAATTTTGCCCAATAACGAACTTAGCCGAGATAATTATCTCCCAAACCTATTCTGAAAATTTCAACTGTCTAGCTCATTCCGTTCGAGAGTTATCCTGTTAACGGCCGGATGGCCGGACAGAATCGATTTCGACCACGTATTCTTGATCAGTGAGTCGAACCAAATCGTTTAAGACCATTTTCAGCCAAAAATTCGAAAATTACAGACATTTGGGCAAATTGATTAGCACTCTGTTCCGAGGAACAAGAGCGCCAAAAAAGTGCCTTGAGCAATGATTCATTTAATCTCGACGCCGTATCTTGGCCAGATGTGCCACCGTACGACAGTTATGTTCTCCTACGACTCATTGGCCCGACTTCCTCGTTCCACGAGACACACATCAACCTTTAACCTCATGTAACTCCGAGAGAAAATAACGAAACCAGTCCAGAATTGTTGAACATATGACACAGGATTTGTTCCACATTTTTGCCACTCGCGAAACCCATGTACGAGTCAGTCCCGTTTCCAAGTCTGACCATCCATGGTTTAAAAATAAACTTGCGGGCAAGTATATGGGGATCGTGATTATGCAAACGGTTACAGTTACCTTTATGTGAGTCGCGAAATGAGATAACAAGAAAGGCTGCTCGAAAAAGATGCTAAATTCACGACATCAAGTCGGGATCTGTTGACCCAGGACGGCAGAAGTGAATTCTATCGACTTCGATACGTCACGTGGACAGATGAGGTCTTTCATCGGGAGCCTGTTTTAATTAGCCCATCTCTGCGATTTTATATATGACGGGGGGCTATGTGAAACAATTTATTGTTTATTGAAAGGTTTTTTTCTGGGTTTTCTCTCCCAAACTCAAAAAAATATCTATAAAATAAAAATTAATTATTTTGTGATTTGCTTCTGCGTAAGAAACACAAGATATTTGTCAGAAGCAATCAATTGAACAATGTTGCCTAACAAACAATAACGAAACAACATCAACGAAGAAAGAACTATATCGTAACGTTTCGGAGTCTATATCAGATTCCTTCGTCAGACGCTTAATGAAAATCTTTAGAATTATTTTGTTGATAGTTATTGTGAAATTCAAGAATTGTCACATTGACAGTATTTAAAAATCATAGCTAACCGTCTTCAAAACACAAAATGATCTTAGGTCTTTATTAACGAAAACAAATCCAGATTAAAATATAATTGACCGTTCCAAGGTTAAAACACGAAAAGTCCGGACCGAATCTTTGTTTTGTGAGGATGGAAGAATTGTTTACTTCTTCTTTACCTGCCAAGTTTAGCTGAAATCTACCCAGTGATTTCTTTCGTTCATCAAACGCACGAACGACCGAAAGAACAGACGAACATAATGATTAAGAATTCGCGAAATACAGACAGCTTATCGCGTTGAATATACCAGGGGACATACTAGCATTGTTTACATATATATGTAATAGGGTGCTTCATTTTTAGGCGATATTTTTTTTTTCTCTGTGCTACCTGAAAATCTGATACTTTATGAAAAATAAAAAATTATGCCACCGGGTAGGAGGCTTTCAGTGCAATAGTGGCTTAGCTCATTTAAAAGTTCAATTTCCTATTTAAATAGCACAGAAAATTTTTTTTTTCAGTTTCAATTTGATTTTTCGACGAAAAAAAAATGTTTGGGGAAAAACGCGTGTATAGCTTTTGTAGAGCATAAAATTTGCTACAAAAAGTTTCTTTGCGGGAATCCTCCTCGACCAACAGCTTTTGAGTTAGAACAGGGAAGATAAATGTTTATCAGATTTTACATCAAATCATTTCTAAATCAAGGTTTATTATTTTTACATCAAAAAATAATTCATTATGGACAAAAAAACGTTTCAATCAAGTCAATACATGATCTGGGTTTCTAATTTCAAAAATATTTTTGGATAGAGAAAAATAAATGTCAATTAAATAAATAAATATTATTTCTACATTAAATAACAATTTATTATAAACAGTAAGAACGAATATAAATTTCAATTTATAAATAATGATAAGATAATATCTTGAAGAGTAATTTTTAATATTATTTGCAAGCTTCTGTTTACATTAATGTTTTTTTATTAGCATTAGGAAATTGCTTCCTATGCATTGCAACAACTTGTAATAGGTATTGTTTTTGTTCTTCATCGTGAGTTAAAGTCCGATTGAATGATTCTATCAATTGTACTGCTCTTTCAGCAGGAAAACAGCGCTGCTGCGGTAGGAAATAGAACTAAAAATAAAATAATAAAATATGAACGAAAATTTGAATTTAATGTATTTGAAATTTGATTATATTATAATTATTAATTAAAATTAAGTTTTCTCTATTTATTCAAAAATAATGTTTGAAATTGGAAACCCGGATCATATAATGACTCGATTAAAACGTTCTTTGGTCTATAATGAATTATTTTTTGATGTAAAAATAATAAATCTTGATTTAGAAATGATTTGATGTAAAATCTGATAAACATTTATCTTCCCTGTTCTATAACTCAAAAGTTGTTGGTCGAGGAGGATTCCCGCGGAGAAACTTTTTGTAGCAAATTTTATGCTGTACAAAAGCTATACACGCATTTTTCCCCAAAAATTTTTTTTTCTTCGGAAAATCAAATTGAAACTGAAAAAAAAATTTTTCTGTGCTATTTAAATAGGAAATTGAATTTTTAAATGAGCTAAGCCACTATGGCACTGAAAGCCTCCTACCCGGCGGTATAATTTTTTATTTTTCATAAAGTATAAGATTTTCAGGTAGCACAGAGAAAAAAAAAATATCGCCTAAAAATGAAGCACCCTAATATGTAAACAATGCTAGTGTGTCCCCTAGTATATGCAACGCGATAAGCTCAGTGGTTGAAGCTTTTGACTAAGGAGGTCCTGATGAGTTCAATTCCTGTGCTAGGAAAGAAATTTTCTAGTCACGGTAATCGCCACCATTCACTGCTGGGTTAAAAATTATCAGTGCTGTGCCCGACGTGGCGTAAGGACTTACTAACAATGCCTACACAGAACACAATTGATTCTTCTATAGCTCGCTCAAGCTCTTGATAGCTTATGAGGGGCCTCCTTGGGGAAGGTCAGTATAATAATAATATCAATATCTCTAATTGAGCGGAAAATATCCAATAAAGATTATCCATCCCGATTGTCTATTCCTAGCCTATCAATATCTCTATCGAGGTTCATCCGAAAAAATAAGAAGGTTTGAATTATTCATTGATATCAAGTATTTTTCCTGTTGGACATTTGGACTTAGTTTTCGTTCTAAGGAGACGTATTGCACTTTGCAGTAACTAGCTTCAAAAACCATTTCTTGAACAGCCAATAATTCATATTTGAAATCTCGGAAAAAAGAGGTTACCTGAATGCCGCGGAATGTTAACCTGATGCTTAAACTTTTAAACTGATCAATCAGGAATAAAACGAAGGCCTAGCATCGAACTGAATGTATCCACTTTACAGCAAGTCGTAAGCTTGTATCATCTCGAACACGAATAAAACGAATCCATATTCGACGTATTGTACGCAACATTAACATTAAACTTGGGCGAATGACTTTCACCTTGCTGAACCCACTGTCCAGCAACGAGACTTCGCGGTCAAGTTAGCGTGGGAGCCGTGGTGAAGAGAGCACACACGTCTTTGGAGGTCAACATTGCTAGTAAAACTGCAGACGTTCAACCTGTCATAATAGTTGAGATTTGCATTTATCGTTATGCACCTCGTGATTGACTGTGGCTCAGATCTTAATCCGTTCGGGGAGACCGAGCCGTTGAACTCTCATTCGCAAATAGATAGTTGGTTCCTTCAGATTACACAGCTCTACAAAAAAAAAGTTTGTTTTGTTGCCCTGGATATCATCGCAAACTTTTAAGTTTTCAAGTGCCTAAGTTACGAATATATTCATGAAAGTTTTAAATGTGCTCATATTTTCATGATTTTTGCATATCTTTTATTTTGAACAATGGTTTGTTGAAAATAAAATTTAATTTTTCAGTCATGATAAGGCTTCTGCGCAACTTTTTCGCGCATACAAACATCACGTGATCCCCACTCTACGTACACGTGAGTCTGGATAAGTTGTCATGGATCAATATTTTGTTTCAATTACTGAATGTCCATTCTAATATATTTGTCTTGTCTTTGAAAATACACGAAGAAAGCGTAAATATTCTAGTGATTTATTTTGTTATATTGGTGTTTATATATCAAAAAAACAAAAAAGAAATATCGCAAACTTTGTCAAAGAAACTTATGTTGAATATTTCGGTTTAAAAATGGACAAATAAGGTAAGCCATGGGTTTCTAATAAAGTTTGTTAGTCCTGTGTTGAATCTCTACGGTTATGGAAAAAAGGAGAACGTTCTGGATTAGATGTTGGTTGTCGAAAAACTCCTAGGTAACCATAAGGCAGCAAATTATGAAGAAGTTGTGCAAAATATGCTGGCAAACTTTCAGACTTTGGGAGCAAATATGAGTATTAAATTACACTATCCCCGCAATCATTTAGATAAATTTCCGGACAATTTAGGAAATTATAGTGAGGAACAGGGAGAGCGGTTTCACCAAGACCTAAAAGTGATGGAGGGAAGATATCAGGGTCGATGGGATTGTCACATGATGGTAGATTACTGCTGGTCTTTAGAAAGAGATTGTTCCTCGAAAAATTATAAAAGAAAAGCCCATAAAAGACGTTTTATGGAAATATAAAATAGATTTTCGACATTTTCCTCTTTATTAACTTCGATGTATCCTAATTTCTCAAAATATTACTGACATTATACATATATCTGTTATTTTATTTCTCGTTTTTTAATTTTTGTAATGTGAAATGAAAATAATGATTTAAAAAAAATCAGAGCAAATCTAACAAAATCATAGATAGTTTCATGAATTGTGTGCATGAATGGACCCAAAATCATTTTCATATCTAGGGCAACAAAACCACTGTAGACCAGTGTTATCTTACCGGATTTGATGACATGCCAATTTCTGATATCAGGAATTACGAGTGCAGAATGAATTTGGAACTCATCTTTGATTCTAGAATCATCGTTTGCGAAATATTTAAGTATACATGTCCACTGGTAAGCAAAGAATATTGTTGAACCAAATACAGACCCTTGTGAAATAGACATCAATTAATGTAAAATGAATTGAGAACTGAACTAAAGCGGAACTGCTTTGTAATATAATAGCGAATTCTGAACTCGAGATAATAATATTACAGAATTTTGAATGAATATTCCAGTTTATTCCACATCGACATTATTGATTTAACCTTGATGGAACTTGTATTGTTAGACATATTGAGTAAATGAAATTTCAAATGGGTATTGTTCAGGAACCCACTGCGATTTTGACCTATTTACGAACATCATATTCGAACTTAAAATCTACATTGCAAATTTTAAATCCTTATCTTATTTTTTTCGGAATATATCGTATTGACGACGGATGGACGAACAGAATTAAAAAGGAACACGAATTCGTTCTCTATTCTTTTCGGAACAAAATTCGAATAATTCTGACATTTGGATGGAATGGAATGAAACATAGATGATAAATTAATGAAATAGGTACGGTGAAATATTAAAAATTGGTTCAAGTACTGACGTGAAGTCAGAAAATTTTGCGCGTATGTTCTATTGTCCATACTTCTGTATTGGACTACCTTAATCGAATTTACCATGGTAAATTATGTTGTCCATTCTCCTGTATTGGACACTCTTAATTCGAATTTACCATGGTAAATTCGAATTATGGAATGTAATTGATTTTAAGTTGGAAATTTTAATTTAATTGAGACCATTTCTAATTTGGGTGCGGTTCTTATATGAATTATTTTTGAAGTATGGAAGGAATCTAAAAATTTCAACAAACAATTTCGTATTCAGTAAGAATACTTAAATTCATAAAACTCTTTGACTAACCTTAATAATACTCTATAACTAAATAAACCTCAACTTAATATTATCCTTTTAAAACTGAATAATGGAATTCGTAATCTTTCGATGATGTTTCTCTCTTCCCTAATAGGTATATCGCTATTCATCAGCAGAATCCAAGGATTTTCTACTTCCTTCTTTCGAATTTTATATTTCCATTCCTTGTATTTGGCAAGCAGAACAAATTAGGTAAATATTTATCTCCGGTTTCGTGCTCTGTTCATTTCTATAATTCTTCATTTCAAGTTCCTCTTAGATAGAAAAATGAATAATTATCAGAATCATATACGACTATGCGTACCCTCGGATGATTTTAGATCAAAATAAAACCCCTTTTGCGCGCATGTTCTGGGGAACATGGCGTTATCATTTTCCAAAATATCTGTAATTTTCCAATTTTGACCGAAAATGGTCTCAAACGCTTGAGTTCGAGTGCTTGATGAAGAATTCGAGGTCAAATTTGATTCTGTCCGGCCTGCCGGCCGTTGCCACGATTACTTAAAAACGAAAAGAGATAACGACTTAAAATTTCCAGAGCCACCGTCCCAATACGATGGAAGAGTTCGTCAAGGGCATAATAATTTTGTTTTGAATCAATATAAATCCGATCGAATTGAAACTTGGTGAGTAGTTCCAGAATACATCCTCAAAGACGCTTGGGAAATTTTGTGGGAATCTTATCACTATAAAATAAAAAAAAATTTTAAAAATACGAAACCGATCCAATTCAAACATGGTTATTATGCCGACGCGACGGCTCAACGGTTTTGGAGTTATATCCATCTGGAATATTATTTTCTCGATAACTCAAAAAATACAGACCCGATCGAATTGAAGCTTGGTAACTAGTTGTAGAATATCGATATGAAGACGTGTGTGAAATTTTGTGGGACCGTATCACTAGAAAATTTAAAAAAATTGCGAAAAAATATTATGTATCTCACGATAACTTGAGAACGGAAAGAGATAGTGATTTGCAATTTTCAGGGTAGGTTGTGCATCCAAGCGACATTTAAGTTATACTCATCTGAAATATACTCATCTGAAATTTTGTTGTTATTTCCTCTATAACTCAAAATATACGAATCTGATCCAATTAAAACTCGCCGATTACTTGTAGAATACCGATAGTATGTTTATTTGTTTCTCATTTGTAAACGTCAGTTTCCAAAAATACAATATTAATCGAGAAAGTTTAATTTATCAAGTCACTAACTTGTAAAACTGACAGTTAACTTGCAAAATTTTTACAAGTTAGTATTATTTAAATTAGAAAATTTTGTTTTATCGTCATATATGTTGAAAATCATGGTACAATGTTATTTCCAGTAACACAGATTTTTGATGATGAAAGTGTTGATTCTGATGATGATGAACCATCTGTTGACTCAGAAACTGCTGCACTCGAGGACTGCAGAACATTTGTACTCTCCTTACTACGAAATAATTTGCTAGACATTTCGATTTTTTTGTTGACCGAATCATCGACATAACTCATCGCAATTTCGGTGCTCTTCCACCCTCCTGCACGCTATAGTGCTAAAATATCTCCACCCGAATCCGAAACCATAGTGGCTCCAGTTCTGCGAAAAGAGTGGCCGGTGTATAACTCTGGGTCTTTTAAACCTAAATATTTCGCTATTTGCTTTGGGACACCACCAATAGTGTGCTGGCCAGCATTAAGGGAAATGCACTTTCCATGTCGGTATGTCAAAAAAATCTTAGGCTTTCTGTTCCAGGAGGCCGAAGATTTACATATTTTCTGTATATCATGCAGGGCTTGAAGCTGCAGCCATCATCGGTTATGGTGAATCTTCTTGTTGTTAAATTTTTTGTTTGCCGCAATGTCACAATAACGTGTTTTCCCATATCTTCTACATCATTCATGTTTAAGGAGAGAATTTCGTCACATCGACAACATCCAAAAATCCCAAATATTGTTACAATTTTCGCCAGCAACCACTGGTCATCAGGAGCATGTAAAAGAAATTGTTCAGCCTCTTCTTTACTTAATACCTTGGCCTTTTTTGGCGTATAACGCTCATTTTTTCATTTCAGAAACGCTATTACCTTTTGAAATCTGCAAATGACAACTAAACGTCATATTTTTCAATAAATTTTTTAAGGAAAACAAACCTGCGAACAGGGGCATTTTCTTTCATTTCCAAGCAGCTTTTCAGCATAGACCATTTTGCCCATAAAGTATTAGGGCTGAATCCAGCTGATAGTTGATTCAAGTAGACCAACAAAACATCTTCAGTTACCCCAATCACACTATTTTTGTTTTGCCACTTTTTGAAGTCGTCGTATTCTCGCTCGTACCTTGAAGCTGATTTTGCAGGTAATAAACTTGAAGCTACACTGCTGGCTGCCTCAATAATTTCTTTTGGTACATTCATTTTCGCTTTCGCCAAAACAAATGTAAAGAAAAATAAACAGACATGTTCATGGCAACGCTTCCATAGCTTACGACATTTGCGACAAATTATTGAGATTTTTTTGGAATTTATCTAACCTTTTTACAAATGAGAAACAAATAAAATATAAAACAATACACGCAAGGAAACGGGTTTTACAGGCTCAAGGAGGTAACTGACTTGCCTGCGGCTCGTCAGTTATATCCTCCATTCGCCAGTAAAAACCCTCTTATTTTGCTAGTAACGTTATATACTATATCATTACATTGATATATGATAATATCAGGTCTATGAATCGTACAGGAAATATTTGACATGTTTGGATTTAACTTTAAACAATTTGGCGGGCTGTGCTAATATGCAATGGCCGGAAAACTAATATTCGTAGTTCATATTTGACCCATGCCTGTTGTAGATAATATAGTCTTCTATAACTCAATAAATCAAATAGCTGCAATGGTATATTGCTATAATTGAAATTCAAATCATTCTGAAATCCACGATATAATGACCTATTGATAGCCACTCACACCATTCTTCATACCTTATGAATGGTTGCAATTCTTCGACATACCCGCGAATAGACCATGGACACAATTCCATACCATCACATTAAAATTCCTCATGAACAACCATCAATTTGTTTATTATTCATGATACAACCGGGACGCTACATCTGTCGTATTACATGTTGACATCGGACATAAATAATATGCCAATTCTCACACACTACCGCCCGTAATCTCACATAATGCTAACCTAAAAAACGATTCGCGAGCTAATAGCCGACACAGTTCTACATTTTAACGTTCCAATGGATCTGACTGTGCATAAATTAAAATCAAAAGGATACCGGAGTTTTGTTGTGATCGGTTGTTTCTATTTGTTTTACTTCCTGAACACCGTTAAGTAGGTGTTTGATGACGATTTACTCGAGTGTTACACAGGAATGTAGTATGTAGTAGGCTATGAAAATGCGCTGGTTACAGCTGCTGCGAGACTCAAATCTTGATGTGGAACATACACGCCATTTTGGATTTGCATGTCCGATATTTAGTAGAGCAGTTCTTATCATTACGAGCAAATTGCAGCTTCGAACAGTTTCAGAATTCAAAAATTTAATGGGTGTAATGATCGTGCACCATTCAGACAATAATGGACCAGGGTTGATAATTTTTGAAACAAAAAAAAATAATAGTATGATGTGAACCATTGGAAAAGGAAAAGAATATTACAAAAATGAAAGGGGAAATAATTTACGATCTGAGGTCGGGAAGTGGAAGGGGGTGAGGTTTTAAGGGTTATAAACGGTTTATCTCAATTTTCGGCAAAACTACAAAAGTCCTATGGAAAGAAGTTGAATCGTTAAGTAGTAGGTTATAAAAAGATCTACAACTTCTGTACCAAAACTTTTTTCACATAAGTAACCTCAAAATGTTAGTGAAACATTCAAATGACCCAGTTTTTGGTTTTTTATTTTCATCTTCTACAAAAACATTTTTTTTTCACGAAATTCAGTGAAAACTTACCATTTAATGTCCCAATCACACTGTAATATTTTTGATTTAAAATATTTATTGTTTCACCTTATTGTGACTAAATATCGAAAAATTAGCCTAATTTTCAGTCAAAAATGCACGTCAAAATATCTGCTTTTTCAACAAAGACTTTTTATTCGATGAAATCACTACTTTCTGATGGTGTAAAAAAATATACATTACTATGGTAATTTTTCTCAGAAAATATTAAGTTAATTAAGTTGATATTTAATAAGACATCTACAATATTTTGAGAATGTTGTAGAATCTTCTTTAAATTATATGTATATTATAGACATTTAGTCTATTGATTGCTATTTTAAGTTAACTCATATACCTGAGTGACCAAGAGGAAATTTTAAACCTTCAAATGGTGTTTCATAGAGAAGTGGGGAAGGGGCTAGCATATTAATGTATATTTTTATTTACACCATCAGAAAGAAGAGAGTTCAACGGATAAAAAGGTCACCGACTTTTTTTAAAAAGCATATATTTTGACCTGAGAATTATCGATTGAAAATTAGAGTGATTTTTCGAAATAAAGTCAAAATAACGGGAAAAAATGAATATTTCGAATCAAAAAAATTACAGTGTATTTGGGATATGAAAAAGTTAGTTTTCACAAAATTAGCTCCCTAAGTAACGACAGTGCATTCATAATTCTTTTCACAGTATTAATGATATTATATAGGAAAAACGTTATCTGAGAAGATTGGAATTAACAAATTTCAACTCACCTGCATATATTACTGGGACCAGGAAGAATATAAGAATGTTCAGACACAAGGTGTCTGAATGAGTCCACGCCATCTTGGCGTTTGCTGAAATAAAAACAAAAGTCATCAGTACCTACACTTCGAGATTTAGTCAATACAATAAAACATATATCTGTGGTGCATGGAGTTTGCTTTCAATTCAGAAGTCGATAAAAATCCTTAACAATAGCCAATTTTGTTGGAAATCTAAGACTGTCTGCGCAAAATTGTAAAATTGTATGTCAATATTAGATTGCTAAAATCGAAATGGAATAACATGATATTAGGCACAGACGTAATACGGCACTCAAATAAGATAAATTAGTAGTAATAATTCAACCCACTTATTACTCAAGTGGTCATGAAATATGCGATTTTCGAGGACTGTCTAATAGGAATGGGAAATAAAAAAACCTATATTTGTTGAACATACAGGTCCATGAAATCTTTGAATAAATTTAAACCCGGTAGCGGTTGGATCAAGTCAAACAAAGAATTCGTATAATTGATTTTTTCGCCGAATTGATTTTGTCATCAGAATTATCCATCATCAGGAGCCGAATCTAATCCAAGGTTGATGAGTTTGTTCGTCTTAATGGCAAATCACGAAATGGCTGCTTTAATTGTTAGAAAAATTATTCACTTTACTTAATTCTTCACGCTCGCTTCCCAACCGAGACTGGTACACTTTAGTTGTTCATAGCTGTTATTAAGTTTATTGATTATTCAAATGTTCAACTTACTACGATAGTCATTAGTTCGAGTAGTACAGTGTGTAAATGGGTAATTTACCTAAACACTCCAGTTTATACTGATTTGTAAAATTGAGGGATAGAGTAAGTTTGAAATGTGTCCTAGGTAACAGACTGAACTATGATGGTATAAGAAATTAGGATATATTAAAATATATAATCATATGAAGGTTAATAGTGTGGCCTAACAAAAGTAAAATTTCAATGATTTAAATGTTACTTTAGTAATAAGATATCGAACATCCATTGTCTAATTTTTATTCGCGAATATCAAGAAATAAAAAAAGGAATAAATATGAAAAATATTTTCTGTTACAAAAACAATTATTATGGATTGAATCTGGAACCAAAATTTTTGAGGAGAATTAAAATGGTGAAATATTAGGCTGATTTCTGTGATAGAAATTGTAAAACATTTAAAATGATAATAATATAATAAGAAATATTGTATACTAAACAGGGTTTGCAAATAATACTATTTTTTTTATTTTTGGATATTTGTGTATAAAAATCTAAATAAAATTTCAATATTCTGAACAATTTTGCCAATTTTATATAAATGCAACAATAAAAACAAAAAACTTTGCCAATTCTGCACCACGTTTCATTATTTTCTCCTCATTATCACCTGTCATGAGTAATATATTCATGGAAAATGTCGAAGAAAAATTTCATATTCGTTGAAACGAAATATATTTGTAATTTGGCAACTTGGTAAAGAAGAGTTAGACAAATTTTGCGATTTCATAAATTAAAAATATCCAACAATAAAATTCAATTTGGAAATATAGAAGAATTATCAACTTTATTTTCTAGATGTTTCCATACTTAAGTATCCTAACCATTTTGAGGTGTGAAGATGGACCAACCGAACAGAATTCAAAATATATCAAAAAGCAATTCGTGAACATTTCATAAGGGGAAACAGAAAGATGGTAAAAATGGGAAAAAATTCAGAGCATAAGTAACTCCCATGAATAATTTTTTTTAAACTAGCCTACACATTGCCATGAATTGAATAAGTTACCACTCGTTGGTTAATCCCTATATCCGCACCGGATACATTTTCAGTATTCTTCAATTCAGTCCGATCGTTATGTAGGAATCATCGCAGTTCCAAACATATGAGGACTCGAAATCTGTCAATGGTGTATCCGGTCTGTTTGAATCCCACCTTCAATGTCATCTATCGATGTAACACCAATCCTTCTAACAACAAAAGTTATAGATGTACCGGTTCAAGTTTGGAAGAAGATTATGTTTCCCAGACAGATAATTGTTATGGTGTAGGTGTTAATGATGTACCGTTGAATTTAGTGTGTCATATCCACCAGACAGATCTCAGAGACTCCGGTGGGCCACTTGCTCCGAGGTTTATTCCTTTTTGTGACTCAATTTCGCCGATGGTGTTTGACTTCCATCCAGGTCGTGTTTACACACAAATCTAGTTAACTGATTACCCGGTATACAGCTCGGCACCGGTGTTTGTCTGTAAATTTGACACCTTCGCCGGAGGCGGGGTTTTGCCGTTCTACAATAACTTTTTAAATAAAGCCGAAACCAAGCGACATAATCTTTTCCCATAGCTGTCGAGATCTTGCTCGCCGGAAACGTATTCGGTAAATTTCTTGAACAAATATTTACCGCTTGAATGTGAGAAACTGTTCGGTTATTGAAAACCTAAAAAGGACCTAACAGTTCTTCCCTCATCGCGTTTATCAGGTTAATAGGCGGTCCTTCCCGTGTTACTAACCTCACTCAATAATAAAAGAGTTGTCCATGAAAGAGGGACAATAATTAAAATCTGATTTTTTTGTTTCAATGAGAATAGGTTGGAGTTTTATGGGATTTAGAAACGTTCAATTGAAGAAACCACTTTGGGTGCAGGCCAACGATTCAAAAATTTTATTTTTGTATCATCTGGGCCCTAGAAACATGTTGGTATATCCAAAATACAGTAAAAGAAACACAATCAAAAAATAGATGCAAATTAAAAATCACACATAGGTGTTAAAACAAATCACTCAAAATGCAACACTGAAAACCTCAAAACAACAATATATGAACAAGAATAAATGCATATAATAAAAACAAAGTTATTATAATAAAATAACAAATAATATTGACTACTTACATTCACAGTAGTTTTCCTATGTCTACATATAATAAATTTAGAAGATAACATTAAGTGAATTTGAACGTTCCAGATCCCATAAAACTACAACCAATAATTATATTAATAATCATTAATAGGAGACGAACACATATAAACGCAGTAGTTTCATAAGGTATACTATTTCGAGTTTCATATAATTTTCAAAACTAGAGGGATTTGAGTGAAATAAACCAATAATTTTTCAATTAATTGGATTTAATTACCATATTTTCAACATGAGAATATTGAAGGTGCCATATGGTCGACCCACCCATCCTGAAGCTTTGAAACTTATGGTGATCTAAGATCAGGATATTCCTTTTATGTGATTCCCCCAGCATAAATCATTCGCGTCTGAAAGAATTAAAAATTTTTGTCCACCTTTAGCCGAAAACCTGTTTGTACCATTCTAATCCTATCCGTTGCTATTATAATTTAGATATGAAATCGGTTTAACATCGGAACAAAAAGTTTTTGCTCCTCCGCGTTTGAACACCAAACGAGAACATAAGAACCTTATTATAATGATCACCGCTGTTGTTAGCTTCCTCAATTATCTTTAATGTTCAAAGATTGAACCTGAACCTAATAAGCTATTACTGAAAATAAGCTGATCATTACCAAAAGCACGCTTCGACTGAATATCGAGGTTTATATTGAATAATAATTAGTAATGACTATTTCACACATTTTCAGATATAGCAGAATTTTAATCAATCTTGAGCCAAAGTTAATTTTCAACAATAATTACATTCAAATAAAAAAATTATAAATGATTTACATTTATTTAATGAATATTGCGAAGGGTTTCGTCGACATGGCAACTTCAGACTACATCACACTAAATTCTTAACTATTAATGATCTCCTTGTACATTACAATCGATGACCTGGACATAGAGTTTTTCTGTTCTTCTTCTTATGACCTATTTGAAACTACTTGTACAGTTTTAGACCTACTCCTAGATCTTTGCAAAAAATTAAATCAATTCATTTCTACCCGTTGTATAAATTTATTCTCTAATCAAATAGATTGAGCAACGGAGAAAAATTCAGAACTAATTATATAGTTATCAACTAAACTTCCCTTATATTTTTCACTATTTATTTCCACTAACTCAGCTACACACCATTATTCAAATTATATATTGGAAAAAAGATAGATATTTTGGATGAATAATTAAGGATCACCATCACAACAACATTTTTTCGAATTATTCGAACCATTTATTATTAGACGAACATGAGTTCAACCCAGAAATATTCATTTTTTGCAAAGTCCTAGGAGTATAAGAGCGCATAACTAGTTTTTAATAGGTCCTAAGAAGAAGAGGAAGAACAGAAAAACTCTATGCTCTCTCTATCAATTGTAATATATACGGAGATCACTAATTGTTAAGAATCATTTGTTTTTGAGTTAATATGGATATGCATCAAGTAGAAGCAACCAGCATTCAATTTTTAGGAATATCATTGTAAAATATCCAACGCTATGAAATAGTATATTCTAAAACAAGTTGCAGAATGGGCTGATATTTAAATACGAATGCGAAATTCGAAAACGAGCGACGAAAGAGCGAGTTTTCGTACGCATGAGTGTTGGAATTGCCTTCTGCAACGAGTGTTAGACGATATTTTCTCTATTTCAGGCATGTTTTGTAAAATACTGTTGAAATTTAATGAAAAATTAGGATTATACATCCTAGTGACTTTTGTATTGTATCTTGGCAGTTGGTGTGACTGTTACAAAAGTTGACACATCATGGAATTTGAATTGTACGTAGAGCATGGAGATCAGATTGAATAGTTTCCTAATATCATGAATGATTCAAAATTAGCAAGAAGGAAATCTCTAGTACCTTATTTGTTTATGAAAATAAAACATTTCCTCTCAACAATTATTTCACCTTATCCAGATTATCTTATATTGACAATAATTGACGTGTGTTGAAATTTGATAGGATCGAATGTCTGTGTTGACTACCACAAAACGAGAAATATAACTAGAAACAATGCGGGAATGAGTTCATTCCAGCACTGTTTTTAGTGCTGGAATGAACTCATTACGATACTGAAACAGAAAAAATATTTATTATACGGTTTGTGCAGAATAGTGGGTTATTCGTTTAATTTTTCTTCGGACATATTGTCATCAAAAATATCTACTGATATTTGCGTCGACAACAACAATATCTTAATTATTTATGACAGATTAAATTAATAATTTTTTTATTTTAGTAATAGACAGTAGACAAGATTTAAAACAGGCACAGTCCAGACCAACAACACTCGTTGTTGTTGTCCAGACCCATACAAACTGCAGGGGTAACTTGATAAGCTGACTGAAAATCATTTTTCCTACTAGGAATATAGAAACCATAATTTTCCTCCTTCAGTTGCAAGTGAATACTATAGCCTTTTAGCTAGCTGGGAGGAAAATGAGCACACCATATTAAAATATATTCAATTCCTTTCTGTGAACATCAGACACTAAGCGAAAATCTTCAGAATTATTGCTTTTGAACACGTATTTCTCAGTAGGGCATATTTCAGAATAAGCGTCCAAACACAAAGAATTTTGAAAATTTTCGCTTAGCGTCTCATGAAGGAGTCTGATTTAGGCTCAGAAACGCTAAAAAAAGTTGTTTGAAGTGTTACTGTTTATTTGCCAATATTTTTCCAAATATTGCTTCTGACAAATATCCATTATTTCTACCGCAGAAGCAATTTCCAAAAAAAAAAAACTCTTTTATTTTCTAAAAATTTTTGGAGAGAAAGCCCATTCGAATGAATAAATTATTAACATCAAAGAAATAATAATTTCAATTTTTGAATTCAAATTCAACTGGTCTGACATTCATCGAAATATGTTAGATCGTGAATATTATGAAATTAGATATTATACTTTGAACCGTAAAATTATCGAACCAATTGGTACAAAATGTTCAATGTCATAAAGACTAAATAAAAACTAAATAATAAAAAATGTAAATTACATCAATTATTTAACGAACGGCAAAAGGCAACTTTTCTATTGAATACCAAATATTCCGGACCAATATCGAATTTAACGCAGAAAACCTCATTCAACAGGTTTAGAAAAAATCGATATTAAAATACTAGTTCCCCTCTCTGATAGTGTCAATAATTTCATCACTTCATCATTCAAGTTCCATTGCATGATTATACGAAATGATCTTCATCTTCTTACTATATACTATGTAATTATAAATTTAGGCAAATTTAAACCCAATATTTGATATTCATTATTTGCTTGTATAAGCTTGGGGCATAATTCCTTCCGCTTCGATAGTTCTCATGATGTAACATCCAGTTCCAGATAGCTCTAGAGACGTTCCTATTTTCATAAACTGGACATCTGTGCTCCAATCTTGTAATATCGGATCTTGTCGCATAAAATTGCCTGAAACACGTCGTTTCAGGTTTGAATAGATACTCACGCACATGATCTGATGACCTCATCAATATTTATGAGTTCCCAACTTTGTCGTCGAATTTACATATTCAAATAGAACTCCTTTTTTCGGAAAGATGCACACAGTACAATCATCTTTAGGATTTTGTTTATGCAGCAATTATATTCACCAGACATGCAAATAGCCTTAAGACTAATTGGTGAAAAAATTAATGGTACTAAATGTATTTACAAACCGTTCGAAACCTGTTCTCACGGTATACGGTTTATGCAGAAACTGTTTCGGTAGTTTCGACACCGACGGTCAGGATGGTGCGTATGCATTTATTTATTTTCTGGGAACATTCTCGCATTTTTTGGTTCTTATTTGGTGTCAAGTTTAATGGAAGGTTCGAGGATTCTTAATGAGAGAGCTCTTCCTGTATTGGACATAATGCGTGCGATATCAGGTGAACCCCCTTAGGACAATATACAATACACTAAGTGAGTACGTCATACAGAAATAATAATAATGAACATGTGTATGGCAAACCATTCATAACAAACGATAAGATATAGATATATCAAAATTAGAATTATACCATGAAAAATGAGCCGCCCAGGGAAAAAGAGGTATATAACTCCATTTAAGTGATTTGTTGGGAAATTAAGGTTTTACCTTTCAACGGATTAAGAAATCAAGGTATTTCGTTAAGAAGTGAAACATCAACAGGCTCTATCTCAGTCACAAAATTGTTTCGACTTATACAATTCATTCAGAAAATGGAATACAATCTTAGTTACCAAAATATCGGTATAACTCAGAAATTCGAAATTTTTGAGTTATACCACTTTTCCTCTGATCGGCTCGAATAAAAGATAAATAAATGGTATTTGGTTCAAACAACAAGGAACTTGAGGGATCTGTTCTTCCTACATACGCCTAAAAATATCTGAAAAAAAAAATCAGCACATAGGAGCAAACAATGAGAAGAATATGGATTTTGAATGTTCATGATAATTATGAGTATTCAATATGAATATCTGGCAGACACTTCTTATATTTGACCTTGTAGGCACCAGAAGTCAAGTCAATATTTGATATATTCACAAATGATACACCACAATGATATAGGAGACTTATATATATATATATATATATATATATATATATATATAATTCAAGTACCTACAGATAGTAGATATTCCATGAAACATATGAAAGAAGAGAAGTACTAATGAAAAATTACCTTGTAATCGATCAAAAATTTCCTGATCTACGTTCACCAAATTTTCTCCTCTCTCCAACTACAGAAATATGCTTTCAATATTTACTTAATATTTTGAAACATTTTTGGGTGAGGTCCCCGTTGCATCGCCAAAATACGAGTATTTCAACACCAACATAATATTTTTTAAGTTATAATATTCCCTTCCGTCAGTCCCGTCATTAAGTGAG
Organism: Halyzia sedecimguttata; assembly: GCA_937662695.2. Lineage (NCBI taxonomy): Eukaryota > Metazoa > Arthropoda > Insecta > Coleoptera > Coccinellidae > Halyzia > Halyzia sedecimguttata. Next base: position 102,920,118 of record OW569414.2, read on the forward strand.
AGAACTGAGCATTCTATGTCTATGGATGAAAAGCAGTCTCACTTCTCTCAGATCTCTTACTTCATGTTCCGTTCCGAAATGTAAGACTTTTCTGAGAAAAACTAATTTCGGAGCAAACAACTGAGATTTTTCTCACTTCGCTCACATTTCGTAATACACTTTATTCTCATAATTCTTCGATTGATTAGATAATGTCATGTCTCAGGAAAATAAGTTGACATTATGACAATTCATACATAGAATAATTATATCATTCTGTGAAAACGTAGAAATACGATTTATTATTGAAATTTTGAAAAATCTTATCTCCGAAAGTATTAGCTTGTTAGAGTTAAAAATGATATCATTGGATTCTTATGGTAAAACTGCTTATTGAAAAAAAATTTAGGTATTTGGAATTTGTTGTGTAAAAAAAAATTTTTTTTTGTTACTCCGAAACCATCTGTCCGATTTGCCCAATAACGAACTTAGGCGAGATATTTATCTCCCAAACCTTCTCTGAAAATTTCAACTGTCTAGCTCATTCCGTTCGAGGGTTATCGTGCCTACGGCCGGACAAGCCGGCCGGACAGAATGAATTTCGACCACGGATTCTTGATCAGTGAGTCTAACCAAATCGGTTAAGGCTATTTTCATCGAAAAATTCGAAAATTACAGACATTTGGGCAAATTGAGAAGCACTCAGTTCCGAGGAACTAGAGCGCCAAAAACCTGAATCTCCAAGTTTCCTTATTGCTTCCCAATAAACAAAAATATACGACATCGACCAGGAATGCGTGATTATTCATGTTTGCCATGATTCTCATGATGTCAAGCACTACTGACCCTAGGAGCCTGGGACTCGTCTCGCAAATTTATACAGTAGGAACACTTATAGATATCATGCAGAAGTTATAACGGTAAGATCGGTTATGAAGCTGAGAATCCATAAACATATTTATTATTGACTGGCCTAATGAAAACGATCTGTGGGAAGAGAATTTCCAACAAGATTCCTTCATTTTGCAGGATCCTGAGGAGGAAGCGAAGAAACGCGAATTATTGTTTATTATATTACCTCCTCACTAACTATAAAGTTGGCGTTGCCACGCGGTTTCATTACACGGTGGAACGAAATGGCATAATGGACTAATCACGGTACACTAATCACGGTTTAACATCTCAATCGGCGATGTTCTTCCTGATTTGGGCTGTAATAGCGCTGGTTTTTAAGCGACTTCTCGACTTGTATGCGTGGCATTTTTGGCGGGAATTATACGTTGCCACGCCGCAGATAAATACATAGCAGATCGTATCCTGATCGATTTTGTGCATCTCCTCGACTCGTTCGGATGTTTCAATTCGAAGTGAAGCAGGATAGTCCGAGTTATCGTGCCGAGGGCTTCCTAGATCGCGGTATCCTCCCAGGCGATATCCGACATGATTACCATTCGATATTAACCGATAGGAAGGCATAAACTACAGCAAATTCTTGGGATATATCAGATGTCCGAACTTCCTTTGTGATATAACGGGTTGAGAAAAAGTATATTCTGTATATTGAAAACGAGTAGAACATGATACATTTAGTGTCCTTTTTTGATAGGCTTCATTTTGATACATATACAGGGTGATTTCAGCCAATGACCCATCGGGCCGGGAGGTAATAGAGGACCATATGAGAAGTCAGAAGTTTGCTCTCAAACATCTGTTATGCCTATTAGTTTCAGAGATACAGTAAGTGAGTACAAAGAGTTACACTAGAATGTACGCTTTGCGTGATAATCTGGCCGTTTTCGCTTCCTCGTGGAGGTTCGGATGCGACTCTAAACAGAGTGCTTCCAAAAAGCCACGTCTGGAAAAAGAATGTACATAGAGATCTATGGTTTTGAGTAGCCGCAACGGGGAGCTTGGTTGGTTGAACGCCAGGTGTCATTTCTGTCTACTTTGTACTCAGAGTTGATTGTTGGCTTTTGTTAGACCGGTTTTTTCGTAGTGCTTTTGCATCGGCGTTGAATTATGCTCTACTGATCATTCCTAATTACGATGAAAGCGCGATATGTAGCTAATCAACTTTGATGAAATCACACTCTGTCTCTGTCTCTGCTAGTCTGTTTATATCTCATATTCCATGTTTCGCAAGTACTCCGTTTGGAGTCTCATTCTGTCCACCGGAGGAAGTAAAAACGCCCCCGGTATAGTGATACTGTAGGCGATAAGCAATCCATATGTATTACTCAGTTACTCACTATGCATATTTCTTATATCTAACAGAGTGATTTATGTTGACAATATACAAGGTTAATTCATGAGTCGATTACGTGCTATTTTGGCACACGTTGTATCGTCAGCTTAGGATCACCTTCCTACCATGTTAAGATTCAGCTAGAAGTCAGTTTCAGTTATCTCAGATCTATAGCGAGATCTCTTGAGTGATATCGATTTGTTCAGCATTATTTCTGACGAAAAATATCCACAGCTTATAAAGCACAACTATCCTCCATCTTGGATGTAGAGGGTATGGATTTTTTTTTGCTATTCAACTACAAATGAGCCTTATAAATTAACCAAAATCGGCACATGGAACCACGAGATTTGAATGAAGTAACAAGTGTTGCTGCAAAGCTAATGTATAAATTGCAAACAATATACATATACACAAGAAAATCGGCTGCAGCAATTAAATTGACTGTATCTGAAACAAATGCTACCGATTCCAAAGCAAGCCTCCCAAATACCCACAGATTTCATATACATTACAATTAATGCATTTTTGCGCGTATGTTCATGGCGTTATTATTTTGCCCAAATGTCTGTAATTTTCGAATTTTTCGCCGAAAATGGTCTCAAACGATTTGGTTCGACTCACTGATCAAGAATTCGAGGTCAAATTTGATTCTCCGTTGCCACGATAACTTGATAACGGAAAGAGCTACCAACATCTCAGGGTAGGCGGCGCATCCCAATACGACGGACAAGTTCGTTAATGGGCATAATCGGCCCAATGATTTCCGAGTAATAATTTTATCTAGAACCAATACTAATCCGATCGAATTGAAACTTGGTGAATCGTTGTAGGATATAAACCTAAGGAAGTTTGTGAAATTTTGTGAAAATCGTATCGCTAGAAAATTTTTCAAAAATTATTAAATAATATTATTTACGTCACGATAACCTAAGAACGGAAAGAGATAGCGACTTTAAATTTTCAGGTTAGGTTGAGAATCCGAATGCGCCATTTGAGTTCATTTATAGGAGAAATCGGCAAAGCGGTTCTGGAGTTATACCCATCTGAAATTTGGTTGTTATTACCTCAATAACTCGAAAAATGCAAAACCGATCCAATTCAAACATGGTTATTGGTTGTAGAATGGCAACGCGAAAATTCTTGCAAAATTTCATGAGGATCGTATCACTAGAAAATTTTTGAAAAATCATGGAATATTATTGGAAAAAAATTCTATACTATATCAGAAACTATTCGTCCAACATCGCGAGAGCCTTCAGAACCTAACTCTACTACCAAGTTCCAAGTTTGAACTTGTAGAATTTTGTTTAAAATTCATTGAAAAACAATTAGTTCAAGCACTGACGTGAAGTCTGAAGCTTTTGCGCGTATGTTCTTTTGTCCATTCTCCTGTAGTGGACACTCTTAATCGAATTTACCATGGTGAATTGTATTGTCTGTTCTCCTGTATTAGACACTCGAATTTACCATGGTAAATTCGATTAAGAGTGTCTAATACAGGAGAACAGACAATAGAATTCACCATGGTAAATTATATTAAGAGTGTCCAATACAGGAGAATGGACAAGAGAACATACGCGCAAAAGCCTCTAACTTCACGTCAGTGCTTGAACCATTTTTTTTACTATATGCATGGGGTCCCTAATGAAAACCATTTTAAGTAGGTAGAGCATCTGTAGCACAAAAGATGAACCGATGAATGAATGAACTAAAATAGATATCTGAAGATTATAATACTAATCATCAAAGGATAATGGTGTTTTTCTGGGTTTTCTCTCCAAAACTCTGGAAAATATCCAAAATAATATAGTTTGAAACTTGCTTTTGCGTTAGAAAAACTAGATATTTGTCAGAAGCAATCTATAGGACAATGTTGCCTAATAAATAGTGACGAAACAACACCAACAATAAAACAACTTTTCTGTGCATGTTGGCTGCCACGCTTTCTTGTCAGGACTGAGCTTTCAAATCTCGAAAATCAATCTTCAGTTGCTGCAACTGTTTGAAGTCCCACAGGTATTAAGTCCAACGATTAATTCTCAGCAAAGATCAAAATTCCACTAATGGACTAATGTGAAATAACAGCATTAAATCCGGATTTCTTCAACCCCAGAAGCATAAAACCATAGCCTTCCACATCCTGCAGATCTATACAAATTGCGCCATATTAGACACGATCTATTTCAAAGATAAAGAAATGACAAATAATGCTTCTTTAATGCGACTGCAATTTCTCGATATGAGACGATCCATCATGCTGTACTTAACTAACGATAGCTATTTTTAACCAACCACTCCAAGTACGTAGAACTAATTTTTAATTTGTCTCGGAATGAAACTTATAATGCCACAAATGTCGTTCTCGAGATGATGCTCTTTCTTTCGAAATAAAACTAATAGGACGAATTATAAGAAGAAATATAGTTGCTCGACTTGGGAAGATTCGCGGATGTTTTATTCAGACGGGTCCGGTTCTTTTGACATAGTGAGCGCGGAAAAAGCGAACGTTACTTTAATGGGAATGAAAAGGGCAGTCTCCGAACTCGGTAACGTCGGTTTTTAGATCTTTCATCACAGAATTTTATGATCTGAACATGTGACGTATTTCTTTGTTATCTCATTAAGAGAATACTATGCTGCGGCTTTCAGTGTGGTATCGATTTGATGGTAGGTGTTGGACTCTCGAATTTGAAGTATTCCTTAATGCAATACTCGTTCTCTCAATTTTGGTTCAATATTTCAAAGATTTTCTACATTTGAAGAATTGACTGTAGGTATCTACCTCATCCCTAGCCTTTACTTCTTACTTCCACCGCTAGATGGCGCAATCGTTTACGCCGTGCCCGCTAGAACGACAGCATCGGTAATAACTACCGAGGGATTAGTTCGAAGTTCGAGTAGACCTACGGATGAATTCTCCGACGTCTATAGCAGGCTCCTATTAGCTGTACTCATAATGAGTCGTGGAGTCGTAAACCTACATGACTACAATGTGATTGTCCACCTACCAAAATAGCCGGAGACCAGAACCGCTACAGAAAGTTCATGGAACTTTGCGAAATCAATTCTCATTTGGCCATTGATCCCCAAAACTGAGTGAAAATTTGTGAAAATTTGTAATAGCAAGAAATCAGCTTAAGTATTACCATAACTATTTCGAGTTATGAAGGCATTGATCGTAAAAATACTGAAATGAGTGCAAAATCAATAGGTTAGGTACATTCGTTACATACATTTTGAATCGAAAAATTATGAACTTTCACATTGAATTTGTAGCTTGTATTTTTTGAGCGTATGTTCTGGGAAGCATCGCATTATCATTTTGTCCAAATGTCTGTATCTTTCGAATTTTTTGCCGAAAATGGTCTCAAACAATTAGGATCGTCTCCCTGATGAAGAATTCAGGGTCAAATTTGATTCTGCCCGTCCGGTTGTTGCCACGATAACTTGAGAACTGAAAGCGATAGCAGTCTTGAAATTTTCAGGGTAGGTGGCGAATCCCAATACGACGGATAAGTTCGTTAATGGGCATAATCGGCCCAACTGTTTCCGAGTGATAATTTTGTTTTGAATCAATACAAACCCGATCGTATTGAAACATGATGAGTAGCTTTCGAATATAAACCTAAGGACGATTGTGAAATTTTGTGGGATTCGTATCGAAAATCTAAAAAAAATTATTAAAAAATATTATTTATGTCACGATAACCTGAGAACGGAAAGAGTTAGCGAGTTGGAATTTTCAGGTTACGTTGTGCATCTGAATGCGACATTTGAGTCTACTTATAGGCATAATCGGCCGAACGGTTTTGGAATTATACTAATTTTGTGAGAACCGTACGCCTAGAAAATTAAAAAAAATCACGAAAAAAAATCGAATTTACCATGGAGCGGAATGCAGTTAAAGCCTTTATAAGTTCCTCAACAAAAAATAAACGCAATCTGCCATTTATTTTACTCTATCTCTTAGGGTTAAGGAGTTTTAGTTCAGGTATCACTAATTTTGCCCACCCTGTACATAATTCTGGAATACCTTGTATTATAAATTGTGCTTTAAAAATTTATTTATCGTAATTCCATACCTTATCTTATCAAAGGTGCTGAATCTGACAATTCCAGTTAAATGGCCCAATAATTGATGTCTTGTTGCGAGAATACCAGAATGCTCAATGAGCGCCTACATGAACTACAAATTTAATTTAATGTCCTTACCACTCTGCATAAACGCCAATGACGAGAAACTTATAACCTCATTTCGCTTACAGCATACAAATTGCACACTGAGGCCATTATGTCGAGTATTCTACCTTTTAAGAATGTCATTTGCCATTTTTATGCGACCTGCTCAATATTATCAGGTTTTTTTTCGGCAGAATTAAAAAAAAAATCACGTAACCCATTTCTTCCCAAAGATAATCCTGTTAAACGGTTTCCCACCCATGTAGAAATTACGAGATTGCCTGAATTATTCAATTGCCGATTTGAGGTTGTGTCACTGGAATTTCCGAAATATTCGATACAACGATGGATGCTTGATAATTGATTCTGAATTATTCACATTCTTAGGATGCTCCATGACACTCCATACCTGTACGGAATTTAATTAAAGAGACGCCTGTAAGGATTTCGAAGACAATCTTCATTCAGTTGGACATGGATCAAAGACTAGGTAATATACAGGATCCGAAGAGAGGTCTTCCTGCATCCATCTGTTTATCAAATATTTTTTATTCAGTCTCATAAATAGACGAATACATGCCAAATGTATTGTCTGGCAAAATATGTTCGCACTATTTTTTTTCGCGCATTTTCTGGGGAACGGCGTGCTATCATTTTGCTTAAACGCCGACCGTCCGACCGTTGCCACGATAACATTCGAACGGAAAGAGATAGACTTGAAATCTTCAGGGTAGGTTGCGCATCCAAATGTGACCGACAAGTTCGTTAATGGGCATAATTGGCCTGAGGGTTCCGAGTCCAAAGTTTGTTTTCGAACAATACGAAACCGTTCGAACTGAAACTTGGTAGTTAGTTGTAGAATGTCAACACAAATATTTGTGCGGAATTTCGTGAGAATTTTAAAAAAATAATTGAAGATGCGTGTAAAAATATTGTGTGTCTTAGAAACTATCCGTCCGATATTGTTGAAATTTGGCAACAGCCTTCAAATCCTTATCCTTAAGCCAAGTTTCAAATCTGAACGAGAAATCTATATTGTAGGCGTAAAGAAGAAATACCGGAAACCGAGAATCGTCGGGCGAGTTCAGTTTCTGACAAAGGACATTGAAAATTGCCGATAAGGCTATAGTGGCGATCCATATAATTTAAAAACATAACCTAAGTAAATCGGGAATTTTGTGAATTTATTTTAAAATTTAAGGGTCGTGTCCAGAGCGGTCAAAGCACACGACCAAAACTTCGGAATGGTAAGAAGCGAAAGCTGAAGACGAAATATCAATATCCATTAGGATTTTCGAAGGATTTACGAAATAAATTTTCGTCCGATCCTCAAATGGCGACAAAATCGATAGTCGAAAAGTAGAGATGCACGCTCTAAAGTAGGAATTGCTAGCGAGTTTATGTCGAAAGATCGATCCGCTCAATTAAATATGTGGGGTTTTCCTTTTCGAAATCGAAGTAAGAAAAGCTGGTATTTTCCGGAAGAATTTCAATTTCTTTCGACGGATCAAAAAATTCGACATCTGTCAGGTTGGATCACAATGGGCGAGGTTTTATATTTCACGCAAACTATGCCGATACGGACTGTTTTCGAACTGGAAATTAGGGATATAGACCGTCGAATAATTTGTAACATGATGATATTTTACAGAAATTAGAAATCTGAAAAAATGGTAAAAGTAATAAAATTTATTCATATACCCCTTTCACCGCTCGTTCAATATACAGCTATGTGTAGCGCATGAGTTAAATTGTTTGACAGATAAGCTGAAGGTACCGGGCTCAATTCCTGTAGCCGTAACTTTTCTTTTTCATTTTTTTGCCCGCATGTTCTGGGAAACCGCTCGCTATCATTTTGCCCAGATGTCTGTAACGTTCGAAAATGGTCTCAAACGATTAGGTTCGACTCTCTGACAAAGAATTCGAGGTCAAATTTGATTCTTTCCAGCCGGCCGTAGCCACGATAACTTGAGAACGGAAAGAGATAGCGACTTGAAATTTTCAGGGTAGGTGGCGCGTACAAATACCACGGAAATTCGACAATGGGCAGAATCGGCCGAACGGTTTCCGAGTAACTACTAATTTTGTGTTCAACCAATACAGATGCGATCGAATTGAAGCTTGGTAACTAGTTGTAGAATACCACTATAAAGACGTATGTGAAATTTTGTGAGGATCGTATCACTAGAAAATTGAAAAAAAAAATATTATTTATCTCACGACAACTTTAGAACGAAAAGAGATAGCGACTTGCAATTTTTAGAGTAGGTTGCGAATGACTCGCCAATCGATTTAGGAGTTATATTTATCCAATATTTTGTTCTTATTTTCTCAATTACGCAAAAAATTCTGAACCGATCCTAATAGAACATGGTAATTAGTTGAAGAATGCTGACGCGCAAATTCCTGCTTAATTCCGTGAAGATCGTATCACTAGAAAATTTTAATAGAACCATTGAAATTTATTAAAAAAATTCAATAAATCAAACAAAATTGGTTCAAGCACTGACATGAAGTCAGGAGTTTTTGCGCGCATGTTCTATTGTCCTTACTCCTGTATTGGACACTCTCAAATTTACCATGGTAAATTCGATTGAGAGTATGGACAACAGAACATGCACGCAAAAGCTCCTTACCTCACGTCAGTGCTTGAACCAATATTTTTGTTGATATAGCTAGGTATTCTGTAATTCGAGAAATTTTAAAATTTTTGTTTAGTCATACGATGCTTGCGAAATTTTGTTCAAATCTTGTTGTAGACATTTTTCAACTAACGAGATTTAATTTGTACAGGTTAGTATTTTTCGAGTGACTGGACAATTGAAATTGCAGATGAGTATAACTCCGAAACCACTCGGCCAATTATGCATTAACGACCTTAACTGGCGCATTTGGATTCCACACCTACCCTGCAAATTTCAACTCATTTCGTCCGACAGTAATCGTGCTCACGGACGGACAGAATTAAGTTGGATTCTTCATAAGTGAGTCGAAACAATACAGACATTTGGACAAATTGATAGGCAATCTGTTCAGGGAAACAAGCGCGCCAAAAGAGCTCCGAAAAGCTTGACTAGTAATTCCAGCTGATTAGGCTTGTTAAAATCGATATCGATATGATATATCGGCATTTTCACTATCACGGGTTGCTTATACAATGAAAATCCATATCAATTGGCAACTTCCTGGTTCCAGCTATGTTTCCCATCGAAGCTAATGCGGCTACCCAGAAAACTAATCGTCAGCTATCCGCACAAGCTGTAGACCGGCAATAACTCTTAACAGCATAACTCTTGGGATGTTTATGGCACTCCCATAGGAAATCGTGCATAATTTCATTTTCACAGAGCGGTATAAATCACTCCAGAGGGAACACACCGGCAACAACACCTGTAATAAGTCTGTGTTGGCTGCGAGAAATTTGTCGTAAGCGATTTATTTCATTGCCGTTTACCCGGCAGCTCAGGCCGAACAATTAACCCGACCGACAGCCCGAGCGGATCGTCGTTATGCCGCGGTATATTTGTACGGGGCACGGCCGAAAAATGAGGAACATTTCATGTATACTCACTCCGGTCACTTTCATTAAGTCTCCCGTTCGGCCATGATTTAGGTCTATCACGTTTTTGTAACTAAAACAAAGGTAGGTTGGCACTTCTGAAATATCGTCAATGTCAAAACTATTCTCTGAGACGTTGCCAATTTCTACTCTAAACAATCAACATAATGATCCTTCTTAGACAAGATATTATCACAGATCATTTTCTTCGAATAATAAGGAACTCTCCGCTTTGAAAGTGAAAATGCCGAAAGCAGTTTTGAAGAAGCAGAGACAAAGTATGAAGATGTGCTATACAGAACTGAAATGTGCAATAGGAAAACTTCATTCTGTCTTAGGCCATGTTGAACTCTATGAAATTACTTAGTTTCCTATCCTATCACTATATTTTATTAAGGTTTAACAGTGACTCGGGTTTCGTTATACTACTACATTTTAAAACTAGGGTATTTCAAGTTGTGCAACAAGGTATTTAAATGTCTTCTGTGGGCTAATATCTTCACAATTTCGAAAACAACAGATGAAACATTTTCTTCAACAGTCGCCAGGTATATGGAATTGTTGAATTCACATAATATCTTCTCAAATTCATTATTTTTCCCAACAAAATTCATATTGTGGAAAATACGTAATTACTACGACTTCTATGTAGAGAGGACAACGTTGCGTAGTTATCTGACAGGAAAATGAGCATAACCTGACATTTTCAAAATATACACTATTAAATGTGTCAAAATTTCATGGCCAACCGGGAGACTTTATAAATGTGAATGGAGTATATCCAGTTTCTAGATTCATGATCCTAGATTCTAGATCTAGAGGATGATGCAGGAAGAACCAGGCGCAGAAAAGGACCCTGGTCTGAATATCTTTGGAACTGAATGAGGAGCATCAGCCAGATATCAGGACGGCGGGCAGGCTTTATGTACCGCTATCTGAATTCTGATCTAGATGTTATAGTCATATTCAGTTTATAAATCAACCGGTTAGTAGGCCGGATTGTCAAGCAAGGGTTGATCCTTGATACTGCGCGTGAGTTAATCGTGAGTAAACTTGTTATGGACTGTGATTCCCCAACTTCTGGTTAAGCCAACTAACGTAAGTTCAAACAGTGCCCTATTTAAGCTACATCGTCTCCAATGAAAACAATCCACATTTGCCCTTTCCACTGTCTACTGATGCAGTATAAAGAAAGTAATTCATATTCGGAATTATTATGACGGTAGATTGATACGTCATTTAATAAACTTGAGTATGTGTCAATATAATCATATAGAAACATCAAAGCGGGTTTAAACAGCCGTTCGCAACTAGAATGTTTATAACTTTAAGGCAAAATTCGAAATCCAAATTTCGTGGTTCAAAAAAAGATAAAAGGAAGACTTCCTTACGTACTGCTTACGCTTTGTCTAGTCGTGTGCCATCAAATCGTCCAAATAATAAGTCTGAAACGCTTCGACTTAAAAGTGAAGCCATAGATAAAGCTAAAGCATCTTGTCAATATCAAGAAAAACCGGCACTAACATTGTGTACTGCCACAACAATAATTTTCAAAATGGTAATAATTCAGAAGAAGCAAGGGTATATGAGCGCTATGCGTTGAAGCATATAATAGCTGTTTGTTTGTGAGTAGTTGCGTGAAGGGCAAATATGCAATGAATTCCAATACGATAAGCTCAAGAAAATCACTCAGATCACAGTCTTGAAAAAAATTTTCTTGAAGCAATGACCAGTGGCAGTAAATAGAACCAATCTATCTCAGCAGTCTCATCAGGTTCTGTTTGTGAAGTAAGATATATTGGGGCCGATATTTTCTTGAGAGTCCTCGTAAAGCAGAGGGAGAAATTTTTCGTGCTATTAGCCTCCCGCAATTAAATCCACGTTGGAATCACCTTCTTGGCTGTTAACTGCAAGATATCGAGGATTTAAGAGCTTACCATCCCGCTTTTCGCCACCGGCCTTCATATCGCATCCAGCAGAGAGTGTTGAGTGCCCGCAGAGCAAAAGTGGCAAAAATTCCTTTATGGTTCTCTTTTCCTCTCACTCCGTATGATTTGTTTACTTATACTTTCAACCTGCACGAGAGGATTCAATTACTGGCCGAGTGCAGACAATATTGATTAACGACCTCTTAGCCGGTGCAAACTCTAAAAATTCTTCCCGAAGAATGTGTTCTGTTGAGGCGAAACTCCTCGCGATTCCTAACTGAGCACAGTAACGAAGATTCCCAAGACAAATATTGATATTGCAACGGAACGGCAAATATTTCACGGATACCCGTTCACGCTGCTGCCAGAAAAATGGCGCAGAGGCGTCCATACCTGGTTTTCCCATACCCTTCCCACGCTAATTCTTCCAGTTTATATGTGAACAATTGGTGAATATTTACGTATCGCTCTCAAAGCAATGTTTATTTCACAAACAAGGGTTCCCTTTCCAAAATTTACCAATTCCATCAATGTTGATCCGGCCCGAAGTACCAATTATTTGTGGAATGTGTCACAGCACAAGAGATACATAATATGTGAGTTTATTGACTGAAGTGAATTAGAATAGTAGGTGTTTTGGGGAGCATACAATGGATTTTAATGGAATGCGTCAATGGAAGGGATGATTCGAAGTTCTGATTTTGTAACGAATGCTTGGGTATCAATGAGGAAAACACTCTGAGTTGTACGCAAAGTTTTATTACTTTCGAATCAAAATTCACCATATGGATCGTTCATAAAGATTAAATTGTGGTCGGTATATTATAGGACGATTTTATTATCAGTGTAGGTACATATTCATTTCTAAATTAGGATATTTGAGGATTTTGAGACGTAGATGGCGCTCATAACCACTCCTACGCGAAGGCAGATAAGCATAGTAACTTGAACATCTGAGAAGTTACGGGTTGCTGACGATGGAGCAATTAGTCCGAAACACGTGTACATCCCTGCTCGAGATATTTCGATGATACCTTATGTAGGTATTTCGAGTTTTTAAAACTATGCACCGAGAGTATGCTGTTACAACCCAATCTAAGACCTCCATAAAGTTAGCAGAGCCAATTTCATGAATTTCAATGAAACCTATTGCATTAATTGTCGATAATATGTCGTAAAAAAAAATGTCGCTCGCTTAGTTTTTGGCGCTCTTGTTCCTCGGAACAGAGTGCATATCATTTTGCCAAATGTCTGTAATTTTCAAATTTTTGCTGAAAATGGTCTCAAACGATTTGGTTCGACTCACTGATCAAGAATCCGTGGTTGAAATCGATTCTGTCCGGCCGTCCGTCAGTTAACACTCGAACGGAAGGAGTTAGAGGATTGAAATTTGCAGGGTAAGTTTGGACCGTAAATATCTCATGAAATCTCTCTAAAAGTTCATTAACGGGCGAAATCCACCAAGCGGTTTCGGAGTTATGGCCGTTTTTAGTAAAAACATTTTTTATGAATATTTCTGAAACCGATGGTTCGATCTGTCTGAAATTCAGCATTGAATTGTAGGATAACAATCTTTACATGCATGCCAAGATTTGTATTGACCGGGTTGCCGTAAAATGTAAAAAAAAAATTTTTCATTTTTAAATTTTGTTTCTACAGTAACTCTCGAACAGAATGAACTAGGCAGTTGAAATTCTCAGAGTAGGTTTGGGAGATAAATATCTCAGTTATGTTTGTTATTGGGCAAAATAGGTCAGATGGTTTCGGAGTAATGAAAACAAATATTTTTTTTTCGAATTACAAATTTCAAATTCAATTTGTTTTTACGATGCAGTTTCACCATAAAATTCCATTGATATCAATATCACCTCCAAGAAGCTAATACTTTCGGAGATATGATTTTTCGAAAATTCAATAATGAATCGTGCTTCTATGTTTTCACAGAATGCTATAATTATTCTATCTATGGATTATTATATGATCTGTGTTCATACTCCTACATGTCATCCTGTTCTATAAGAGAGAGTCAAATTCATTTCAGCTATTTTATTGAAAAGTTTGTTTTCTGGGTTTTCTCTCCCAAACTCCCAAAATATCTATTAAATAAAACTTAATTATTTTGTGATTTGCTTCTGCGTAAGAAACACAAGATATTTGTCAGAAGCAATCAATTGAACAATGTTGCCTAACAAACAACAACGAAACAAGATCAACGAAGAAACAACTATATCGTAACGTTTCGGAGTCTATATCAGACTCCTTCGTCAGACTTTTAATGAAAACCTTTAGAATTATTTTGTTGATAGTAATTTTGTGACAATTCTTGAATTTCACAAAATAACTATCAACAAAATAATTCTAAAGATTTTCATTAAAAGTCTGACGAAGGAGTCTGATATAGACTCCGAACTTTACGATATAGTTGTTTCTTCGTTGATGTTGTTTCGTTGTTGTTTGTTAGGCAACATTGTTCAATTGATTGCTTCTGACAAATATCTTGTGTTTCTTACGCAGAAGCAAATCACAAAATAATTAATTTTTCATTTTATAGATATTTTTCAGAGTTTGGGAGAGAAAACCCAGAAAGAAACCATTCAATGCTCGTTTATTCTAGATATTTATTGTTGATCCAAAATATCTGTTCGAGTTAGGTCGTGCAACGTCTGCTTGAATGATAAACAGTCCTTTTAGCCGGTCCGGTTCCATCCGCAAAACCACAATGGACCCATCATTTCGCTCCACAATGGCAGGAGCACAGCTCATCTCCAATCTGCTCCATTATTATCCACCAAGTCCTCGCTGCAACCTGTTCCACGTTTGCGTAGACGAGAAATTGACCCGTGATGTCAATGACTTCAGAATAAAAAAATGCGAGAGTCCTCTAATGATTCATCGAAGAAAACGACCTCGAATGATGTAAGTTGAAGGAGCAAACGAGTCTGCGATTTTGTATCTTGTTGATCAAGAATTTCACCTTGATTGGTTATTATTTAACGCGATGTAAAGTGTGTCATTAACAGGGCACGTAGGCATCCCGGAAGAGTGTGATGCGACTCAAAATAGAACTAATCTATGTTGGATTACAGATGAAAAAATTGAGATGAGCAGGATCTTCCTGGGTGATTATTAGAATTTGTTTTTGGATCCATTAGACATGCGTCAATCAATTGCCGATATTTGGATTCTTGTTATGATCTATTGTTACCCGGTTTTTATTTTGCTTGTGAATATATTTTCGACCGTTTGAAGGAGACCGATTCTTCTTTTTTGATTAGAAGCGTCTGTCATAATCCCTAAATAATTATAGGGTGTTTCAATCATCAGGATGTTCTTGAGAATTTCTTGATTACCCACAACGCTTTAGTGTCAAAAATGATGGTAATTAGAATTTAAATGTGGATATAATAAATGGCCTTTTATCAAGAGGGCCATTCAAATTTGGCGCCATCCTTGATGTTGTGGTTTGCATCCAGAATATTCTCTTGCAGATCAAGTGAAAGGAAGTGAACATTTTGTCTGAGGAATTTATGTTGAATCAAAAATGATCTATGTTGAATCAACCAGGATTGTATAGGAATCAGAGAGAAAGATTCTTCTGTACAACAATTATCCGAATTCCAATTTGACTTGAAATTCATGATACAAATTAGCGTCTCATTCCTCCAAATATCTGTATGTAGCACATTCACAGTCGAAAATGGTCTGAAGATTTCATTTGATCTACCGATTAAGAAATCGAGGGGTGTACCCATGCAGGGAACACCATTCTTTACAGAATGAATGATAAAATACATAAATGGAGGAATTTCACCGATATCTCCAACTAAAAAAAAGTTTCTGACCATTAAGTGCTAGGGCCAGTCCGTCCCTGGCGGCTTTGAAGACTTTTGAGGAAGGTGTTAGATACAAACCAATACTGATATTTTTATTGACCTAAATTCGAAAAATTACCAGAATCGGTAGAGTCGTTCAAAAGTTATCACAAAAAATATGAAAACCATTTGGAGGGAGGCATCGTAGGAATAAAAATGGGTTCAAGCCCTGTGGACAGGAGCTTTCTGGCGGTCTAGTTCAAACAGACAAATTATATCTCCAAATATATTGGTTTCTCAGAGTTGGGAATTATATCAATGTATTCTTATGATAGAACTGCATCATAAAGGAAATTTAATTCAAATAATAGTTTATTTATCAAGATTAAATGAGCAATCTGAGAATGAGAACTACACCATGAAAGAAACCAAATTAAAATAGCTGAAATGAATTTGACTCTCTCTTATAGAACAGGATGAAATGTACGAGTCTGAACACAGATCATATAATAAAGCTTAGATAGAATATTTATAGCATTCTGTGAAAACATAGAAGTACGATTCATTATTGAAATTTAGAACTTCATCTTAGCAAAAATTGAATTCAAACATCATAGAAGAATTTAAATTCAACAAGACTGCCAAAAATTATCAATCCAAAACCAATAGACGAATTCTACCCAACAATGAACTCATCCGAGATATTCATTCCTCAATTCTATGATGAACGATTATATATATCTTTCCTCAAATCTACTCCAATACACCAATATTCCAGTTTTGTTTTTAATGGAGATATTCTGAACTCAATATTATTAACTTACCATTACCATTCCCATCATCATATGGATTGACCATCGGCATGAAAATATCAACCAACAAAAAGTATGATATTAAATTAGAATTCTCATATTTATAGGATTGCTGGAATGAATGACAATGAGACAACGTCATGTCTCAGGAAAATAAGTTGACATTATAAAAATTCATAGAATACCCACAGAATAATTCTATCATTGTGTGAAAACGTAGAAATACGATTTACATTGAAATTTTGAAAAATCATATCTCCGAAAGTATTAGCTTGTTAGAGTTAAAGATAATATGAATGGATTCTTATGGTAAAACTGCTTATTGAAAAAAATTTAATTTGGATTTTTTTTTATAAAAAAATAAATTTTTTTTTGTTACTCCGAAACCATCTGTCCATTTTGCCAAATAACGAACTTAGCCGAGATATTTATCCCCCAAACCTACTCTGAAAATTGCAACTGTCTAGCTCATTCCGTCCGAGAGTTATCGTGCCTACGGCCGGCCGGACGGCCGGACCGGCGCGGACAGAATGAATTTCGACCACGGATTCTTGATCAGTGAGTAGAACCAAATCGTTTAAGACCATTTTCATCGAAAAATTCGAAAATTACAGACATTTGGGCAAATTGATAAGCACTCAGTTCCGAGGAACTAGATCGCCAAAAATTAGAGCATTCCAGTCGTCTTCACATACTTTATTTACATCTGAGAAAGAGTCTCGTAGTGCCGGGACATCCTGTATAGAGATTGAATGGTAATATCAAGTTGTCAAAATTCGATAAAAAAAATTGAAAACGCATTATACAACGGGTATAATTGAATGAATGTGAGTACTCATTCAACAACACTATTCACTCGATATTTCGCTCGTAATTTTGATTGATCCAATATGTGTAAACTATTGATTCATCCAACATGTGTTAAGCCTTTCTACTGGTCATCGAAGATGAAAGACACAGAAAGACAGTAGGATCTTAGATTATATTGTTTCATTTTTTCATTCAAACCAACGTTGGTTTATACCATTTAATCTTTAGTTCTTCTTTGGATTTAACAGAAAATTATTAATATATGTTTAATTGTTGATGAATATTGTTTATGTTCCTTTCGTCATGTAATTTGAGATATTCAACTTTAGTTTGTAAATTAATTAGTAGCATTTGAATATGAGCAGCGAAAGCTAAATTTTGCAGTGTACCTTTCACGAAATAAAGGCCATTCATTATTATATATAGCTATATAATTATTACAAGAAAACTTTTTTGTCCCTAGAGCTCATACAGCGCTATTTATTAACTCTGTTTTTTATAATTATGCGTTTAAATATATCTGAGTATCTAAGTTGTACATTAATTTTAACCATAGATTCCTCCCATTGAATGAAGAACTTTTTTCATTTATCATTTTCCCAAATTCAGCTCAGGAAAAAATTGACAGGCTATATGAATTCAAACAAGCACTGACGTGAAGTCAGGAGCTTTTGCGCGTATGTTCTATTGTCCACTCTCCTGTATTGGATACTCTTAATAGAATTTACCATGGTAAATTCTATTATCTGTTCTCCTGTATTGGACACTCTCTTAATCGAATTTTCCATGGTAAATTCGTTTAATTTAATTTAATTCAATGGAATTCAAAGCATGAGATAATAAAAATGATTTCAACCTCTATTCAGAAACGGGGTTATGTGTTATGGAAACAACAGGAGTATATAGCACATTGTGAAATCTTCAAACGCTTGTAACTTCAACTTAAAGAGTTACCCTGCTTATGTAGTACGTATAAATTATTTTAAACTTTGAGCAATACATTTTGTGCATCTAACAATAAAGGATTCCTATAATTGGCATATTTATAACATTGATGTTTTCAACATAATTTAGAAACACAGACCAAATAGGTTTGAATGGGTAATGAGAAAAAATGTATAGTAAAAGCTTAATCGGAAAAAATGCCCCAAATATCTGTTGAAAATTAATTGAAGCCATAAATTATTAAATCAGAGATCTTAAAGAGATAAAACGACCTGGTCTGACGTTGAAATAACGAATCCATTTTTTTCGTCGATTTTTTCGATGGAACCACTCATGAAGCGATTTTTCGATCATCGGATCCGATCTCGAGTTACCGTTGCCGAAATGATTGAGCTACCTGTTCGAATTCTGTCCAGTTACGGGCCGGACTTTTTGCGCAGTTTCTTCCTCATACATATCTTATTCTGAAATCCCGCAGTATACAGTTTCTTCAGCAACCTTTGTCGGTTTTAGCATTCAGACGTCGTGTAGAAATGCAGTAACCTTGCGGTCTGCTCGAAATTACTCGGAAACTTGACGGGTGTCCGTTGTCTGACCGGAGACCCGGAGTGGAAAAGAGTTTAGAGATGTTTTCATAGAGTAACATCCCATCGAGGCGATCTCGAGAATTGTGCGGTATTCATACCGGGCTTGTACGGACTGCAATAAAAATAAATTATGTGATGTTACGTACATAACGTACAACTTCGCCGTCAGATTCAATCGCTTTTGTAACGCATTTGATTCCAAGCGCCCATGCCGGGATGAACTGCGATGGCGTAAGAGGTCAAGGCTGAGGTTTTTTCACCTTTGTGGCTCAGTTCTTGTTCAGGAATTTTGTGTTTTTTTGGCGCTCTAGTTCCTCGGAACTGAGTGCTTATCAATTTGCCCAAATGTCTGTAATTTTCGAATTTTTCGATGAAAATGGTCTTAAACGATTTGGTTCGACTCACTGATCAAGAATCCGTGGTCGAAATTCATTCTGTCCGGCCGGCCGTAGGCACGATAACTCTCGAACGGAATGAGCTAGACAGTTGAAATTTTAGAGAGTAGGTTTGGGAGATGAATATCTCGGCTAAGTTCGTTATTGGGCAAAATCGGACAGATGGTTTCGGAGTAACAAAAAAAAATTTTTTTTTACAAGGCAAATTCCAAATTAATTTTTTTTTCAATAAGCAGTTTTACCATAAGAATCCAATGATATCATTTTCAACTCTAACAAGCTAATATTTTCGGAGATATGATTTTTCAAAATTTCAATAATAAATCGTATTTCGTCGTTGTCACAGAATGATATTCTATGTATGAATTGTCATAATGTGAACTTATTTTCCTGCGACATGACATTATCTAATCAATCGAAGAATTGTGAGCGAAGTGAGAAAAATCTCAGTTGTTTGCTCCGAAATTAGTTTTTCTCAGAAAAGTCTTACATTTCGGAACGGAACATGAAGTAAGAGATCTGAGAGTAGTGAGACTGCTTTTCATCCATAGACATAGATATAACTCTCGAACGGAATGAGGTAGGTAGTTGAAATTTTCAGAGTAGGTTAGGGAGATGAATATCTCGGTTAAGTTCGTTATTGTGCAAAATTGGCCAGATTTAATTTGATTTCTTCCATGGTGCAGTTCTCATTCTCATGATTCCTCATTTAATCTTGATAAATAAACTATTATTTGAAATGAATTTTCTTTATGATGCAATTCTATCAAAAGAATAAATTGATATAATTCCCAACTCTGAGAAACCAATACTTTCGGAGATATAATTTGTCTGTTTGAACTAGAGCGCCAGAAAGCTCCTGTCCACAGGGCCTGAAACAATTTTTTCTACTAGAAACCTTACTAGGACCCTACGAAACAAGCAGCGAAAATATTCAGGATTTTCCCATTCTGAATTACCCGCTACTTTGACAGATGGCATATGAAGAGCTGTAATTTTTTTTACAGACGACAACTAGAAACCATGCGATTATGAATAAAGAAAGTGGGAAAGCCCTGTGAACAGGAGCGTTGGCACTCTAGTTCAAACTTTGACAAATCATATCCTCGAAATTAGTGGTCTCTGGGAATTATATACAGGGTGAGTCTTTGACCACTGCATTAATTTTAACCAAAGATTCCTCTCATCAAATGAAACACTTTTTTCATTTACCATTTTTCCAGATTCGACTCAGGTAAAAAGTTACAAGCGTTTAAAGATTTCACAATGTGCTAATACACTCCCGCATATAAATTATCTATGACATTGTTGGCGGACGAGAATAAGGCATGGTAACGTGGTTTACAGCTTCATTCGGGATTCCAACACTCAGAGACGGATCCATAAAAGTAGGGAAATTTCTGGAGTTTTCCATTTTAAAACATTCAATGAAGAATATCTCGAAAACGGTGCGTTCAAGGAGAAATGATGAAGAATAATATAATGATCTAAAACGATGGAATATTTTTGAAATGACTCAAGAAAAACTTTATATGCTTTCTTTATGCTAATTTCGTTTAGTTTTATGAATCCACGAGTCCATAACTAGAAAACCAGTAGAAGTAGAAAATAACTAATATTTGGGAAATATGTATCATAGATATAGGAAACTTTACCCCAACATTCATTTTATTCGAAAAAAGGATGTCAAAGCTACAAAATAAAAACTGATTTTTTTTCAAAATTTCAACAGCCTGTATCTTTTTACCTGAGCTGAATTTGGAAAAATGTTAAATGAAAAAAGTGTTTCATTTGATGAGAGGAATCTTTGGTTAAAATTAATGCAGTGGTCAAAGACTCACCCTGTAAAAATGGATTCTTACGATAGAACTGCATCATGAAATATATTAAATTCAAACAGACCGATTCTTCCCAATGACGAACTCATCCGAGATATTCATTCCTCAAATCTATTCTGAAAATTTGATTATATCAATTAAAACTTAGCCAATATTGCAGTTTTGTTTTTGCTGGGGATATTCTCAACCCAATTTGATTATGTATCTTACCAAAGTATATATTTCCGTAATCATATGGATTATCCACGGGCATTATATTATCACCTTAAAAGTATAATATCATATCATCCTCATAATTCTACGATAGATGAGATTATTTCATTGCATTCAATCATACTTTGTTTTCTAGAACAGGAGGTGTATTTTATATCACGAATAACGAACCAGAAATAATTTTGACATTTATCTCAAGTAGCAAAATAAGATGACATGTAAGAACACAGATCAAACAGATCAAATAATAAATCATAGATGAATAATTAAGTACAGCATCCTGTTGAAACATAGAAGTACGATTTATTTTTGAAATTTTATAAAATCATATATCCGAGAGTATTTGGTTGTTAGACTTCAATATGATATCAATGGATAAGCCAAAAATTCGACATTTGGGCAAATTGATAAGCACTCTTTTCCCAGGAACATGAGCGCCAAAAATGGAACGATATGCCTACCTTTCAAAACGCATCGAAAGAGTTAAAATCCACTACTAAAATGGTGAAAATTTTGCTGAAACAGGACGTCGCACGTTTGTCCATTTCACGCGTTTCTTTGGACTAACGAATATCACAAACAAATCAACATTTGATTTTGCTTGAAGAATTGTATCTCAAGGCTTAAAAAGTTGAGTTAAGAAAAAACTCAAGCCTAACGACTATCGCAAACATCGTTTTTTTGCCGATTGGATGTTGAAACCTGAATTTCACCGAAAAATCATTACGAATGATGTGGCATATTTTATCTTGGAAGCTTCGTTAATGAGCATAATTTTCGAATTTGGGGTTCGGAAATCCCAAATATGATTATATATTTCAGAGCCTAGCTGTTTGGTGCGGATGCCAAAATGCTGGAAATCTGTATGCATTTCGGATATAGAAATCCCCATCTTTGGCAGAAATACAAATATACAATTTGTTGTTGTAGGGGAATTTTGAGGATATAACTTGTGTGTGGTTGGAGCACACACACTATAGGTTTTATTTTCAAAATTACTCTACTGTAACAACTTTTATCTTTGTATCTGTATTTTCACAGTGTATGGTCAAAGATAAAACCTTGATATATACACAACAATTCCGATGATTTTTCTTCGTAGTTGAAAAGGGTTTGGATATCAACAGTTTTTAGATATAATGATTCATACAAAATATTGAAAACCAACGAGAAAGGAAAAATATCGCAAATGGTGTGTCCGTATTAGTTTGTCTGTGTGGTCGGTTTAATCACCGACCACACAGTGAGGTTTATTTTCTAAATTTCTAAGCTGTATGAATTTTTATCTTTGCATTTCTCCTCGTAGAAAATGAATCTAAATCTATATATCATTCTTCTATACAGGGTGAGTCTTTGACCAATGCATTAATTTTAACCAAAGATTCCTCTCATCAAATGAAACACTTTTTTCATTTAACATTTTTCCAAATTCAGCTCAGGTAAAAAGATATAGGCTGTTGAAATTTTGAAAAAAAATCAGTTTTTATTTTGTAGCTTTGACATCCTTTTTTCGAATAAAATTAATGTTGGCGTAAGGTTTCCTATAACTATGATACATATTTTCCAAATATTAGTTATTTTCTACTTCTACTGGTTTTCTAGTTATGGACTCGTGGATTCATAAAACTAAACGAAATTAGCATAAAGAAAGCATATAAAGTTTTTCTTGAGTTCTTTCAAGAATATTCCATCGTTTTAGAACATTATGTTATTCTTCATCATTTCTCCTTAAACGCACCGTTTTCGAGATATTCTTCATTGAATGTTTTAAAATGGAAAACTCCAGAAATTTCACTAATTTTATGGATCCGTCCCAGAGCGTTGGAATCCCGAATCAAGCTGTAAACCACGTTACTATGCCTTATTCTCGTCCGCCAACAATGTCATAGATAATTTATTTGCGGGAGTGTATTAGCACATTGTGAAATCTTTACACGCTTGTAACTTTTTACCTGAGCCGAATCTGGAAAAATGGTAAATGAAAAAAGTGTTTTATTTGATGAGAGAAATCTTTGGTTAAAATTAATGTAGTGGTCAAAGACTCACCCTGTATAATTGTGGTATATCATTGGTGAATAGATCAAATATTGACTCAGATTCTTGTGACTACAAGGTCAAATATAAGAAGTGTTTGCCAGATATTCAAATTATTGAATTGCAATAATTTTCATTGCTCGCATGATTTTCAAGATTCAATTACTTAAGTTTCTGCGCGAATGTTCTAGGGAACAGCGTGCTATAATTTTGTCCAAATTTTTGTAATTTTCGAATATTTTGCCGACAATGGTCTCCAACGATTAGGTTCGACTCACTGATGAAGAATTCGAGGTCAGATTCAATTATGTTCGGCCGGCCGTTACCACGATAACTTTCGAACGATATGAGATAGTGACTTGCCTGTGAGATCATGCGATTTAACACCTTTAGACTTCTTTGTTTGGGATAATGTCTTCTAAATCGTTAATTTGACTGCATGAATGCTACACTTCTATACTTAAATTAATTAAAAATTATTATTTGATACTTTATAGTTAATCATTTATTGTTACTCGATGCTGCATTGACCCGCACTAAAAGTGTTCAAAAGCGATTGATATCGGAGACTATTCATAATATTGATCTCAACATCGTCACAATGAGGAGCGTGAATAATTCACCGTCTGAAATAAAAAAAAATCCAATTACTACCGAATAAGCAATTTCGTTTCATAATAGCCCAGATTCGATATATGGCTAAAATATTGGATTTTTCACTTTAAACAGTCGATATAAAACGATTACATACTAAAAAACGCATTATGACTGGTATATCGAATATGACTACAGTAATAAACTCGAACAATTCAGTGTGAATATCGTGGTCGAAGTGTAATTTATAATCTTTCCTTATTACGTACTCCATACAAGTCGTACATATGAAGGAATCCGATTTATTTCAGATGATGAGAGCTTTATATAATAGATCACTTGGATATTACCTATGAATTTGGGTCAAACGTTTTCTGCCAAAGAATTATACAAGTAGATATCTCTGGAATCTCATCAATAAAATAGGAAAAGGTCAGCATCAGCTAAATGTCGAAATTAAGTATTGATTTGATATTCACCTAGAATATCCAAATACCTAAACGATTTTCTTGCTCTTAACAGGTTAAGTTTTACCGTTTTATGAATGGTTATATCGAATGTGCGAGTTAAATCTTGAAATGCTGTGCCAATACGATTGATAGGTCGCAGCATATTTTGGATGGTTAAAATAGTGAGTAGATTATGCATATACAGGGTGAGTCTTTGACCTGAGACATGTCATTATCTAATCAATCGAAGAATTGTGAGCGAAGTGAGAAAAATCTCAGTTGTTTGCTCCGAAATTAGTTTTTCTCAGAAAAGTCTTACATTTTGGAACGGAACATGAAGTAAGAGATCTGAGAGTAGTGAGACTGCTTTTCATCCATAGACATAGATATAACTCTCGAACGGAATGAGCTAGGTAGTTGAAATTTTCAGAGTAGGTTAGGGAGATGAATATCTCGGTTAAGTTCGTTATTGGGTAAAATTGGCCAGATTTAATTTGATTTCTTCCATGGTGCAGTTCTCATTCTCATAATTGCTCATTTAATATTGATAAATAAACTATTATTTGAATTGAATTTCCTTTATGATGCGGTTATATCATATGAATCCATTGATATAATTCCCAACTCTGAGAAACCAATACTTTCGGAGATATAATTTGTCTGTTTGAACTAGAGCGCCAGAAAGCTCCTGTCCACAGGGCTTGAACCCATTTTTTATTACCTATTTAATTATTTGAAAATTTCAATAAATCCGAATAGAAAGGGAAGCTATTGAATATCCTCCAAGACATCCCGGGATCCACTGTGGGGGCATTGCGACCCTAATAGAGAGCCAGACGAAAAAAATCCGTACGCGACTTGTCTGCATACAGTAGGCATTCACAATACAATAGGTATACATGCCGCACAAAGACTGCCTAACAATGAAAGCGAGTCGGTATTACCTTCTCGATATATCGAAAATGATCTATGATTCGATATTCTATCCGGCGGGAGTGTCGTTATTATTTCCAACGATTTATGAAAAATGTATATGTAAGTTGTACACCGAGAGTTTAACGAATCGTTGAGTAGATAATCGGGCGTCAACTGGGCAAGCGTATATTTCACAAAATAAATATTGTGACAACTTTGAAGGTAATAGTAGCCGGATAGCACTGAATCAGTGAACGGAACTGACTTTATGTACTGACATTTCTGCGACAACAAACATGATCTATTACTGCAATGAAAATGTATTTTATTTATATAAAAAAAAACTTCCATATTTGAGATGATGATGAAGGCAATCAAAAATTAATCTATTCCATATTTCAACAATTTGCGTTTTGCCTCGCGTTTTGGTGTACGAGGATTCGAAGAAGCAAATTGAAGAAATGTTATTGCCATGTAGAGAATTCCTCGAGAATTACTTGAGAGAATTTCTTTGAAAAATTCTCAAAAAGCACTGACGTGAAGTCAGGAGCTTTTGGGCGCATGTTCTATTGTCTTTTCGCGCCACACACGCCCTCGCGAAATACTGCATAAAGTTGAGTATGAATAAAGGAATCGTTAACACGTGAAAAAATTCATTGGGCATCAACTGAATTCAAATTTTAAAATGAAATACCTCATTCAAAAAATACGAAGCTGATCGAATACAAAGCTGGTAATCTATTGTTAAATGACTGCTAGTAGGATTGTGCGGAATTTCAGTAGAACCTGGCAGATAGTTTCTGAATTAAAAAATTTCCATTTCTTTAAAATTTTTTTTTTTAGTTATCAGATCCTCACCAAATTTTGCAAATTCATGGGTCGGCATTCTACAACCAAATACCAAATTCCAATTCGAGTAATTTCGTATTTTTGGAATTATTGGTTCGAGAAATAAATATCTCGGACAAGTTGGTTATTGGGCAACGAAAAAAAAAATTTTTCTTACATTACAAATTTATAATTCAATTTTTTTAAGTTGCAGTTTCATCATAAGAATCCATTGATATCATTCTCAACTCTAACAAACTAATACCTTCGAAGGATATGATTTTTCAAAATTTCAATAATTAATCGTAATTTTATTATTTCATATGCTCTAATTATAATTTGCTGTTGTATGTTAATCCAAGATAAAAAAAAACTATTTCCTTAACCACAAATATGCTGACATCTGAAGGAAGTTGGTTCCATATTTTCAGCATCGTCGTATATTTTTCTTAATATTGAATCAACAGTTGAACACTGATTAATTCCTGTTGCTGTAGTGCAAATGAGTAGTCGCAAAGTTATCAAGTGTGCGCTGAACGCGCGTTGTCCTACGACTGAATTTCCAAGAAGTAAGAAATCCTGCTTACCACACCTTCTTGATATTACCGCTAAGGCGATTCCAAAAGAGCAAAGATTTATTGCTTATCGGTTTATTGTCTTCAAAATTCCAATGAAAATTAATAGAATAAATTAATTCAACATGAGAAGAACACTCATTTCTCATATAAACGACGAGCCTTAATCGATTCTAATAAGTGGACCTCACTGAAAAAAATAAATGCAAGAACTGACCTGAATCAACCAATATTCTAATATTTAATTATTCACACTTTTAAAGCGTTTTAAAGATAAATTACTCTTCACTGGTGAATGTATAAAGGCATGATGGGATAAAGTAGGGAACCAAGTAAATATCTTTAAAACGAGAAAGGTTATACTTATGAAACTTAGTTAGTACAATGACGCATAACGTATCTAATGCCATATTTTTCGTTACTACTGTACTTCCGGTTTAACTGGAAATACCCCGAATTTTATCAATTTAAATGGGACACCCTGTATATTTTTGCAGACTGTAAAAGATCTTTTAAAGACGACGAACATTTTGCACCTAAGGTAATGTTTTGGGATGAGACAACTTTTTATTTAAATGGAAAAGTTAAACCTATAACTCGAGATATTGGTCAAATGACCCACAAAAGTTTTGGTTTCAACAAGATGGAGTGACTCCCCAATATGACCGATGGGTTCGAGAATTTTTGCATGCGAGTTTTCCAAATAGCTGGAATGGACGTAGAGGATTCATAGAATGGCCAGCTCGTCCTCCGAAATTTAACCCGTTAGATTTTTTTCGGGGTTATCTAAAATCACGTATTTTCATCGGCCAACATGCTTGCAGGAATTGAGAAAACGAGGTTCACAGAAAAACTGACTCACGAATTTATCAATAGGCTTGAAGGTTTGAAGTGATTTTGATTACATTATTACTCTCCTTATTATAAGGTGAATAAATTTACTTATTCTTTGAATTTATAGTTCATTTATCGTTTTTACAAATTATTTCCACTACACTTAGTACATATGTACAAATTCCAAATCTGCAAAAAAATACAGAGTGTCCCATATAAATTAAAAAAGTTGAGGGTGTTTTCGGTGAAACCGGAAGTAAAGTGCATTAGTAAAAAAATATAGTATCAGATGCGATATCAATCATTTTACTTGAAGACCAGGGTGATAATTTTTGAAACAAACTGAGATAATAGTAGGAGGAAACCCATTGAAAAAGGAAGAGAATATAACAAAGATGAAAGGAAAAATGATTTACGGGCGATCTGAGGCCAGGAAGTGGAAGCGTGTGAGTTTTTGGGGGTAAAAATGATTTACGGCAAAACTGCAAGTCCTATGGAAAAAAGTTAAATGGAAAAGTTGTAGGTAATAATAAAAAGATCTACAACTTTTGTTTTAACTCTTTTTTCACATAACCTCATAATTTATTTGAAAAATTCAAATAACCTGGTGTTTGGTTTTCAATTTTTATCTATTACCAAACATTTTTGGCACGAAATTTGGTGTAAATTTGCCTTTTTATGTCCCAAACACACTGTAGTTTTCTTGATTCAAAATATTAATTTTTTCTCTTTATTTTGATTCAATATCGAAAAAGCAGCCTAATTATCCATCAAAAATCAAAATTAAAAATCCTCACGTCAAAATTTCTGCTTTTTTTTAAAGAACTTTCTGATGGTGTAAAAAAATATACATTGCTAAATATTCTCGGAAAAAGTTAATAAAGTTAGATAATATTTAATAAGACATCTACAATATTATAAGAAATTTGTAGAATCTTCTCTAAGTATGAGTAGATGCCTATTTTAAAATTTTATGATAAATTATATACCTGAGTGATCTACGGAAAATTTCAGCCCATCCTAAGGTATTTCATAGAGAAGTGGGCTAGGCGGGTAAGGCCTTACTACATGTTACTTCGTAGCATTTTCTGAGAAAATTTACCGTAATAATGTATATTTTTTTTACACTATAAGAAATTCGAGATTTCAACGAACGAAAATCTCATCGACTTTTTTAAAAAAGCAGATATTTTGACATGATAATTTTCGATTGAAAGTAAGGCTGCTTTTTCGATATAAGTCAAAATAAGGCCAGGAAATGAATATTTTAAATCAAAGTTTTCACCAAATATCGTGAAAAAAGGAATTTTTAAAAGATAAAATGAAAATCCCAAACCCTTGGCTATTTGAATTTTTCACATCTTTTCATTAACTACAACTTTGCAGTTTACCTTTTTTCCATAGGACTTATAGTTTTGTCGGAAATCGAGATAAACTGTTTTTTACTCATAAGAACTCACCCCCTTCCTCTTCCCGAACTCGTAAATTATTTTTCCTTTAATTTTTGTTATATTTTCTTCCTTTCCCAATGGTTCGCATCCTACTATTATTTTTTTTTCACTTGTTACCATTTTCAAAGGTTCAGCACTGTTCTATTGCCTGAAAAGTTTTATACATATCGTCTTTTTTTTTCCTTTTTGAAGAAATTTACTCGGTTCATTTATAATCATAAATAGCATGCATATGTACAACATAAATTCCGCAGGTGACAATGTTCAGCTTCAAGAATTACAGCCATTTGCCCAGTTGACCGCACGGTTAAAAGTAAATTCTAGTCTCGACACTGTTCAGTTGTGCGTTGTGCTTGCATATTCTGAGAATCAATGGATCGTAATGTCAATGACTAATTTTCGGAAGCAGCAAGAGTTATTTTACGTTATGCAATTGAAAATTCTTCGATGCATCGTCTTCAATGGATGCAGAGGTGTGGCTGGGAAGACGGGCATTCGTTACTTGCTTTTTTTTAGTTGCCTTCCAGAAAAGAGATACTCGGTAAAGAGGAAGGTGGCAGATTGCGTTGAAACGATAAGAATTCGAAATATGTCAATGTTCATTGAATATTCATTTGGTTGGGGACCCGTGGTGTTGTCAGGTGTCTCTTCACTGGTCGGACAATCCGTTAGCTCAAAGTCTAATCTGAAGGATATTTCAAACATGATAAATCTGCATACGGATGAACTCGTATGAACTGTCGAAGAGGAGTTAAGGTTGAATGGAATTGGATGAAAAGTTGGGATAGCAATGAGGTCAGAAAGTTTGGCGCTCTTGTTCAAATTTCTAGCCAGAGCGGCCACCCATCCAGATACTGATCTCGACCCGGGAAAAAAAAATATATTTTCACGATATACCAGGTGTCCCAGTAAACATGTTCCAATGGATTATCTCAGCCATTTCAAAAGATAAAAATTTTGTGATTTTCAAATCGATCAAGGAACTTTCAATTGAGAAAAACAAAAATTGAAAGTCACATTCGGTTTGACCGAAAGTAACTCTGACTTTTTTATTTCAAATGGCACCCTATATATTTTCTGCAATTTTTATTTCTACTCGAAATTATTTTTCCAACAACAATGCATCATCCTTTGTATTTTACATTTGATTTGATGGACAAAACGTCAATTAAAATTTCAAATTGAAAGAATTGTAGTAGGCTACGATATTCTGTGTAATCTTGATTTTGACTTTAATAATCGTCATCAATAAAAAAACCTTCCTCAAGTTGAAATCAACTATGTAGCTTACCGAACGTTGAACAAAAACGAATAGTGAAACAAACAAAAATTTAAAAAAAAGGGACACAAAAATACATATAATAACTAAAGCAGATGTTCGAAATGTTGACCATCTGCTTCTACACATCTTCCAGCTCGGTGGACTAGTTCACGCGAAGTAACACTTCTCAACACCTCAGCATTAATGGCTCTACTTGCATTCCTTATTTTGTTTTTTAGATCTTCCAAATCAATAGAATGAGTCTGGTACACACGATCTTTCAAATATCCCCAAAAGAAGAAATTTGGCGGTGTTAAATCTGGAGATCTTGCAGGCCAGCTTATCTGTGCATTTGAAGATAGTTGGATTGACACACACGGACCGATAAGATGGCAAGATCACCAGATTTAACACCGCTGGATTTCTTCTTTTGGGGATATTTGAAAGATCGTGTGTACCAGACTCCTCCTATTGCTTTGGAAGATCTAAAAAGAAGAAATCTGGCGGTGTTAAATCTGGAGATCTTGCAGGCCAGCTTATCTGTGCATTTGAAGATACAGTGAACTCTTGATAAGTCGAACATCGATAAGTCGAACTCTTAGATAAGTCGAACACTTTTTCCGGTCCCAATTCATGGGTATCTAACCCTGTATACTTTCACCTCAATGAGTCGAACAGAGTTCTTGAGAGTAAAGAGTCTAGTAGATGAGTCGAACTGCTGGAAGGGTCCACGAGAGAACCTCCACCTCTATCAGTCGTACTCCTCACCATCATCTCCTCTATGAGTCGAACTGTTTGATCTGACGAATGAAGCCGAAAAGAATTCGGTATGCAATCGAATCACCACATTTGGTAGCCATCATATGTATTTTTCAATCGCCTAGTACCTACATTGTTCAATTTATTTTTTATTTGTTTATTGAGCCGTCGTGCGCTGAGAGCATTTTAGTAATGGATCCGCGAAAACTGCAAATTTTATCAGTAGCAGATGAACTCGAACTCATTCGGAAAACAGAGAAAGGAGAAGAAAGTAAAACCCTTATAGCTAACAAGTTCGGAATTCCTAAATCCGAATTGTCATCTATCATGAAAAATAAAATTAATATCCTCACTTCCATCAGAGTTAAAGGAAAATCCGTCCACCGGTACCGTCAGAAATTGCCTCGGCATTCAGATGCTCGCATCTTCCCTAGGCCGCGAATTTACAGCGAGTAGTGGTTGGCTACATAATTTCAAAAAAAGATACGGAATTTCTGGAAGAACCTCGTTAGGTGAAAGTGCTAGGGTCAATGAAGACACTTGTCATCAACCCTTGTTTCTAATTAACTATCGTTGATGTCGTGAATACGCAAGTTTTTCCCTCAATGAGTCGAACTCTCACCTCAATAACTCGAACGTTTGGTGAGACGAACCATAGATAAGTCGAACAGTTTTTTATGGTCCCTGGGAGTTCGACTCATCGAGAGTCCACTGTAGTTGCATTGACACACACGGACCGATAAGATGGCAAGATCACCAGATTTAACACCGCTGGATTTCTTCTTTTGGGGATATTTGAAAGATCGTGTGTACCAGACTCCTCCTATTGCTTTGGAAGATCTAAAAAACAAAATAAGGTATGCATGTTGAGCCCTTAATGCTGAGGTGTTACTTAGTATTACTTCGCGTGAACAGTCCACCGAGCTGTGTAGAAGCAGATGGTCAGGTAAGCAGTAATAAGAGCTAGAGGTGCAACAATATTAAGCTGAATTGAGTAATTTGGAAATAAAATTTCTGATGGCTATAACTCGGAAAAAACTCGACGAGTTCTACCATTTAATAACTTGACATTTTTAATCCAAACCTACCCAGCAAATTTCAACTCTTTAACTCATTGCGTACGAGAGTAATCGTACTTACGAACGGACGGCTGGCCGGACAGAATTAAGTTTGACCTCGGATTTTCCATCAGTGAGTCGAAACTAATCGTTTGAGACTCCGAAACCACTCGGTTTATTTTGTCCATCAGCAAATTTACCGGAGATATTTATTCCCCGGAAAGAATTGAGTTTGACCTCGGAATCTTCATGAGTGAGTTGAAACTATAAACGTTTAAGACCGTTTTCGGTCAAAAATGAGAAAAAAGATGTATTGCAGAACTGAGGGGTACAAAGATGTACGAATGTGCTCAAAAATCCAGACTACCAATTGTGTGGTATATACTGGACAATTCAAATGTGTACTTATTTCGTTCCTTAAGAATTTCGATGCAAGACATTGTGTTACTAGGAGCATCTTGTGTTTTTCAAAAACTGAGTGATTTCCTCAAAGGTATAGATATATTCCACCAGATCTGAATCAAAATTTGTTTCATAACTATTACTATTGTTACTTACTTGTATTTGAACTATTACGTCACCAATGCCCCTAAGGGGATGCAAAATGTTTCAATAAAAGAACAAATCTTGAAAATTCTATTATAACCCCATTTAAGATAACTCATAAAGATGTACAAGAATTTTCCGCCAACATCAAGCATTATTGAACGCTAAATCGCGAATGAGAAACCAATTTTCAAATTTTCGATTAATCCTGGAAATTACTAATATTTATTATTCGAGAATGAAGTGCAATCAATCATTGAATAACAGTCGTGGGCGACATCGATAAGACGAAACATCAATAAAAACGCATAATCACTGCAATATTCGCGTATCAGGATTATTTCTATTCCGGTGAAATATTATGATTAATTTTTCTTTGAATATCGGATTTCCAGATGGCGAGTTACTTGGTAGGTAACATAGGGAAATATTCCATTTTCCTAGAATATCAGAACTCTGATCTTTATCGTTTACTTAGGGTACGCAATAAAAAATATCACACATAAGCCACAAATTGCAGGTATTCAAATCAGAGGGATTGGGAAAAACCAATTCGTTCTCTTTGCAAATTACAGCCTACAAGTCTAGACGTTTTAACTATTCACTTATTATCATTTTAGACTTCGAATAGTCGATTCTATTTATGGTGATCCATAAGTTTTTCTATTAACAGCAAGATGGTAACATATCTTTTCTCGATTCTATTGGAAATTTAATTCTCTCCATTAAATTAAGTAAAATATAAACGACTTCACCATTTTTTTCTGAGCGCATTCAGATTACGTGGATGAAATAAAAGTTTAATCGATATTTTCTTGCTACGTTCTCAATGTTACAGCATACTTCAGCAGCAAACGTAAATACCATGGTAAATGAAATTGCCGTCTCTTATTCACGCTATATTGCCACAGTATTCGTCGAACTTGACCTTAAAATTTATGTAGATCTGTGGGTGAGGTGATTCACTGATACTCTACATATTTGTGGGTTGATTGTTTGAATGAGATTTTGGGAAGAAACTTTTTCTTTCTATTATTTGATAATAAGGAAAATCCTATGACTGAATTGTTGGATATTATATTGTTATTAGGGTATTCCCAGTTCATTGAAAAAGTAAGGTACGTTACAAGGGAAATGTATTTCGTAACGTAATCATTTGTAGATAGGATATATGACTTGGATATACATAAATATTGGGATTAAATATATTCTATTTTTGGCGCTCTAGTTCCTCGGAACTGAGTGCTTATCAATTTGCCCAAATGTCTGTAATTTTCGAATATTTGGCTGAAAATGGTCTCAAACGATTTGGTTCGACTCACTGATCAAGAATCCGAGGTCGAAATCGATTCTGTCCGGCCGGTCCGGCCGGCCGTAGGCACGATAACTCTCGAACGAAAGGAGTTAGAGGATTGAAATTTGCAAGGTGGGTTTGGAGCGTAAATATCTCGGCTAAGTTCGTTGATGGGCGAAATCCATTAAGCGGTTTCGGAGTTATGGTCGATTTTAGTAAAACACATTTTTTATGAATATAACCGAAACTGATCAGTCGATCTATCTGAAATTTAGCATCAAATTGTAGAATCATGACCTTTATACGCATGTGAAGTTTTGCATTGACAAGGTTACTGCGAAGTGTCAAAAAAAATTTTCAAAATAAAAAAAAATAATTTTTACAATAACTCTCGAACAGAATGAGCTAGGCAGTTGAAATTTTCAGAGTAGGTTAGGGAGATGAATATCTCGGTTGAGTGCGTTATTGGGCAAAATAGGCCAGATGGTTTCGGAGTAACGAATTTCAAATTCAATTTTTATTTAAGATGCAGTTTCACCATTGAAATCCATCAATATCATTTTCAACTCCAACAAGCTAATACTTTCGGAGATATTATTTTTCTAAATTTCAATAATGAATCGTACTTCTATGTTTTCACAGAATGCTATAATTATTCTATCTAAGTTTTATTAAATGATCTGTGTTCATACTCGTACATTTCATCCTATGCTATAAGAGAGAGAGTCAAATTCAGTTCAGCTATTTTAATTTGATTTCTTCCATGGTGCAGTTCTCATTGTCAGATTGCTCA
Organism: Halyzia sedecimguttata; assembly: GCA_937662695.2. Lineage (NCBI taxonomy): Eukaryota > Metazoa > Arthropoda > Insecta > Coleoptera > Coccinellidae > Halyzia > Halyzia sedecimguttata. The sequence goes on from OW569414.2 coordinate 102,954,814, forward strand.
TTTAATCTTGATAAATAAACTATTATTTGAATTGAATTTCCTTTATGATGCAGTTCTATCATAAGAATACATTGATATAATTCTCAACTCTGTGAAACCAATACTTTAGGAGATATAATTTGTCTGTTTGAACTAGAGCGCCAGAAAGCTCCTGTCCACAGGGCTTGAACCCATTTTTATCAAAATACTTTATAAATTAAAACAAAAACACACTTTTAACTCAATATCAAATATTCACTGAATATTTGATAAAATAAAATTTTAACAAGTTAAAAAAAACCCAATTCAAATTGAATATATAAACTCTTGAAAATTTTATAAAATATATAATTTTTCTCATCCCAATATTGGTAATATTATGTAATTTAAATTCATTATACTCAATTTCATATCAGATACTCAATCATTACGTTGCCCAAAATATTATTCTGAATTTTTTGGTTTGAAAAGGTTTGATGGTTTAACCTCAGGTTTTAATTTTTCTCGAAGTGATATAAATTTTAGTTTAGCCTCAGATCATATTCTAGATGTATAAGACCATAAATGATAGCTAATTCTCGTGTGAATTTAGCGATAGCAGTTAACGGAAGGTTCTATGTTTATAATTTTTCTGTTACAATCTTCTAGCTTCTAAATTATGAGGTAAGAGTTTGGCCATAACTAATTAAAATTATTTCTGTCTATTAAAGTGGTTCAAAATTCTTTACATTATTTTTTCCGGGGTATAAGCCTCGGTATAAGCTATATTTCCTTATAAATTAATTTTCTTCATCAAAATTGATGAATTTCGAAATCGAAATCATTATTCTTCCATATTCTACAAAAATAAATTTTAATGCGTATTTCTCGTCGAACGTAATGAGATCAGTCAGAGGGAAGCGATCGGGTGAGCATATCCGAAAACTCGGATGGGGGAAAATCTCTATCGGCAGTTTCCGCGTTGAAGGGAAAACGTCTGCCTTCTTTGGAGCAACAAGAATCCCCTTTGAAGCTGTTTGCGATCTCTCAACCCCTTCAGCTACTTTTATTCAAATTAAATTTCGAGACGCGCTCTGAGGTGCATTATCGATTGGGCAAACGTCCAATTTATTTGGCGAATTGGGTGCATTGTAGCAGCGTGTAACTGCGAGGACATATTCTAGTTGTCGCCCTTAATCGTTGATAAATCTAGGGGTGAGATTCTGGAGGAATTATAGGATTCTGATTAGATGGGAGATATGAACTGTCTCCTAGGGTATTTTTACACTGATGTTTTTTGAATCCTCAAATAAATTGAAATATTTCATTCATGAATTGATCTGTATTTTCATCTGTATTCATATTTTCCTATGTAGTCATATTTTGATTTTTTTTATGAAACTTTAGAAATGTTGCTTTCAGTTTAAATATTAAAGATTTATCCGTTGTTGCGAATTAAAATAAAATGTTTCCCGAAAGTAGGTAATTTTTTAACTTGTGAGTATCGACAAAAAAATTGTATCCAATTATATATAGTTCCAGGAAAAATAACTGAATTTAATTTTATTCGATTTTTCTTGGTATCGTACAGTTTTTTATTATTTATATCTTTTATTTCAATTATTTTTTATATTTTGTTACATTTCGTTGATGTCATTGATTACAATGTTTGGAATACCCTTATAGTAAATTCTGACTATCTTTCAATTCTAGAAATATTATACCGGCAAGTAAACATCATTCAAGCTGATCCAAGATGATTAAAAAAATCATTCGAATTTCCATGTCTTTATTTTAAATATAATAATTGTTTCGCTAACACAGTTGCATCGTCAGCTACATCTCAATTGAAATATGTCTCGAAAACTTTGTCCAGGTGAAAACTATTGAATGGAAAATATTTAAGAGATGTAGTGGAAATATCTTTTAGTTCATTGAAAAAAATTTGTTTTATTATACCTGAATTCTGATGATTAAAAGAGCGAGTATAAAACTTTTATTTACAATATTTTGAAGTTATTTAAAATTTTCCCAATATTCGTGAAAAAATTTCACATTTATATTCCACCAGTCCTATTTCTTTGGTTGTTGAATATTTGAGATTTTCTCTCAATATTCGGGCAGAATTTTTCTTATGAAAAATTCGACTAGGAATAAGGTAAAAATCCACCAAATACGCAAAAAATGTTCGCGTATAAAATCCGTATGATGTGAGCTTTCAAGGTTGCACATAAATTATTGAACAGTCCTTTGCAATAAAGCACTTCCGTTGCACCACACTTTTTCGCAAATATCACATTTTGCACGTTTTTCAAAATTTCTGTAAACTCACCTCAATCCCTGAGCGAAGAACCGCCAACCCACTTCCAGGATAAAATCCTGAAAAACTCCTCGAACCTCCAAGTCCTCGGAAAATCACTGAAAACTGTCACTGACTGTCGCGAGAAAATTGCCAGACATGAAAAATTTGGCGAAACTCGAAATCGAACTTGTTGAAGTTCGAGGGTATGTGGTGCGTGTGTCCGTACGTGCGTATGTCCGTTTGTGCCAAGAGATGTCGGCAGATCGACCAGAAATGAACTTGTGCGGCAGCGAGCGCCGCTAGTTTAAATAGTCAGAAGGGGCGGGGGAAATTTCCGTCGAGCTTGCTGTTCTTCTTCCTTTGCGGTGCTCTTGGTGCTCAACTCGACGGCGCTCCAATCCGTCGTCTAGAAGAAGGCATCGGATGCAGAGGTTCATTCTGCAACGCCGATCGAAGATCGCCATGGCGAAGCGTCATTTGTTTCACGTCGTGCTGGGTGCATAATGTCGCCTATATCGCAGCATCCGAGGTATCTGGACCGGAAAATTGGAGGGACACGTTTCTGTCGACTTTATTAGAGGATTTTCCGGTTAGAATGGGCCATCTACAGTGTTCAGAACAGTGGAAATGCATTGTTGCATTGAGCGATTTTTTTGTGTTTTTTTTTTGTTCGGTTTGTTCTATGGTGGTGATGGATTGTTCGTACTGGATACTGAGGCGCTATCATTTTACACAACATTGTTTTAATATTCAACAGAAAATATTTTGAAATTATTCCATTGGACTCTGATTGTGTATGTCCGTCCAGGCAAATTATAATTTTATCATCTCCCTATTTCGAATAATTCAAATCCATCAAGTTAATTGAGAAGATGTAAAATATCCATTCGAATAACGAAGATTGGGGTGACTTCAATCAGTTTCAGAATTGAAACGAATTTTTTTCCTGAAATATGCGAAAGTAATGAATTCAAAGAAAAAGTAAATATCTGTTTTTTCTATACTGTCCATTACTCGAATAAAATTTTTATTTCTCTCATTAGTTTTGGCGCCCTTGTTCCTCGGAACAGAGTGTTTATTAATTTGCCCAAATGTCTGTAATTTTCGAATTTTGGCTGAATATGGTATTAAGCGATTTGGTTCGACTCACGGATCAAGAATCCTTGGTCAGAATTTATTCTGTCCGGCCCATAGACATAGAATAACATGGACTGGCCCCCACGTAACTTTATCACACAGTTCGTTGCGGAATACATTAGAAAGAGAGATGTTATGAAGGATAGAATAAGTAAAGGCAAATAAAAACAATGGTCTTTTTATACCATATGCAAATACATTAATTGGAAATTGGGGTATATTGGAAAATCCCGATTTTTTAGAGTAATATTGATTATTTTGAATGAGTAGGTATCAAAAAGCTGAATGAATTACAGCAAGGAAATTTATGAGAAATATTTTCAGATTATAAGTATCAGAATATTCAGAAACGAGTCTCGGAGTTAAATGAAAATATTTTGCCTTTAACTATTCCGCCTACAAATCACCAGAACACATACACAATACACGAAACCAAACATTACAGTATACAAGAAATGTCAAAGTATAAAGGAAACCAATGTTTCTTATTCTGTGATTATACCAATCGCCAAATTATATGAATATATTCTTATATAATGGTTTGCCTTTAACTACTCTGTCTTTTTTCAATGCTGATATCAATGGTCTCTTTCTCACGACCAGTCCTTGTTATTTTATGTCTATGGTCCTGCCGAAATGAGCTAGACAGTTGAAAGTTTCAGAGTAGGTTTGAGAGATAAATATCTCGGTTAAATTCGTTATTGGGAAAAATTGGCCCGAGGGTTCCGGAGGAACAACAACAATTTTTTTTTTACATCACAACTTTCGGATTCAATTTTTTTTAAGATGCAGTTCCATCATAAGAATCCATTGATGTCATTTTCAACTCTTACAAGCTAATACTTTCGGAGATATAATTTTTCAACATTTCAATAATACATCGTACTTCCATGTTTTCATAGAATGCAAATTCTATCTGTCTGTGTTCTATCTGTGTTCACTGCCACACGGCTCTCACCCTTTTTTGTAGGAAAATATTGAATTGTCATTGATCAATGTTAACCCGCGAACGGGGATACTTCTATCCTCCCCTATTTTTCTGATTTTGAAAGTAACTTCCCCAATCAGGTTATTGCATGATTTATTTATTCAAAGTCGTAACTTCATGGGGTAACATTAATCAAACATTGAATTCCTCTGGATTTTACTTCATTCAAGTCCACATCAACTCAAATTGAAAATTATATATGATTTACACTTGTTACAAGTGCAAATAATCAAATAATGATCAATCATCAATGATCAAATAAATCTCTCATAGGTGATCAATTACTGTACAAAATATGCGGAGAAAAAACCTGTTAACTTTTATGATTTGCAATAAACGTCTATGTTAAAGGTGAATCAACTTCTGATCCCGTAAATTATAGACATTTGATATGTTTTCCATACTAAAAGTTGTAGTTCAGAAGTTATTCGAGCTTTTAAACTTACAAAAAAGTATTACAACACGTTTCATATAATTTTCCACAATCCGTCTCGGATCTATCCACAGCTATACTAATTACATGATGGCGGTGAGGTTCAATGCTGTCAATAGTGAAAGAATGAATGACATCTAGCATTCCTTCCATTTGGGAAAATATAGTTTTTCTGAAAATTATACAAGATGTTTCAAAATTATTGTGAAAGATTTTGAGACGTGGTTCTGCAGCAAAAAAAAAGGGGTACTCTCATATAATTTTTGGTTCAAGCGCCTTGCCCTCCAAGTTACTGCGCTTTGTATTATTTCACAAAAAATTCCAACACTAAAAATATTGTTCATTAAGACTTTATTTGACCCCAACCTACATGATATGTATGTAATATGACTACATTTGACAGCAACCCAATTTTTTAAGCGAATTATAACGAGTTTGTGAATTCATGTGAAAAGAGTCTGGGTATATTTTTTGTAATTAAACTAACAATTTCAAGAGAAAAATTCGAGAAACAAAAAATAATTTATTTTTTCACCCCTTTGTGATGAAATTTCGTAATAACTTAAACTGTCAAAAAGTGACTTTAGATTAGCGTAAATAATTTGCCAAATTGCAATCTGGAAATTATTCCACAGAGGAGATATTCAATAATAACAAAATTTTTTGCCTAATTTGGAAGGGCAGTAACTTGAAGGAGCTCAGAAAAATTTGGAGTACTGCAGCAGGAGATACTTAACTCTTTCACCAGGTTTAAGAAAATTGTAAGAGAACATTTCTTGACCAAATGCAGAAAGTTAGAATTATACATACTTCAAGACTATCATACTAACTAAATGTCAGAAGCAAGGGTGGATTTACGGGGCGGGGAATGGGGGTAATTACCCTCCTCCTAGTAATATAAAAAAAATAAAAAAGATATCACAAAACATGATATACAACAAATATATTTGCTTTTTAATTTCCAAATGATTATTTGTTTTAAACTTGATAATATTTTTGGTATTATTCGTTATTTGTTGTATTTTGATTAAATTTTGTATATCAGTTATAGAAGAATATGCTCATTTTAAAGTTTATTCAAGGAGACTAAATGTCGTTTTGTACCTGTTCTATTGGTTCTTGATCGTTATTACCCCTCCCACGAAGAAAAGAAGAGTTTTTTTTTTAAATGTTCGAAGATATAAGATGACTAACCCAAAATATAAAACCTGTGGTTATTAATAAAAATAAGTGGAAAAGTTTAACGGGTAATTCCGCAAAAGAAGCAGATTAAAAATAATTCTGCTGGTACCTGCCGACACGTGTTTCTGCTAGTTGGCTTCTTCAGGACAGGGCAACCAAGAAACCAAGAAAGATGGAAATAAAAGTGAAAATAGGTGACACCACACCAGGAGCGAGCAACCAATTGTGCCTTCAGCTCTAGGACCTCCATTTCGGAGGTAAACTATGGCATCGGCACGGAGGAAGCATAAGCTACCTGTGCGATGCGACCGAAATGGAGGTCCTAGAGCTGAAGGCACAATTGGTTGCTCGCTCCTGGTGTGGTGTCACCTATTTTCACTTTTATTTCCATCTTTCTTGGTTTCTTGGTTGCCCTGTCCTGAAGAAGCCAACTAGCAGAAACACGTGTCGGCAGGTACCAGCAGAATTATTTTTAATCTGCTTCTTTTGCGGAATTACCCGTTAAACTTTTCCACTTATTGATATTACTCCGCATGATCCATATTTCTATGTTTCAGATCCTCGGGTTGAGGCCGCATCGCACAGGTAGCTTATGCTTCCTCCGTGCCGATGCCATAGTTTACCTCCGAAATGGAGGTCCTAGAGCTGAAGGCACAATTGGTTGCTCGCTCCTGGTGTGGTGTCACCTATTTTCACTTTTATTTCCATCTTTCTTGGTTTCTTGGTTGCCCTGTCCTGAAGAAGCCAACTAGCAGAAACACGTGTCGGCAGGTACCAGCAGAATTATTTTTAATCTGCTTCTTTTGCGGAATTACCCGTTAAACTTTTCCACTTATTGATATTACTCCGCATGATCCATATTTCTATGTTTCAGATCCTCGGGTTGAGGTCGCATCGCACAGGTAGCTTATGCTTCCTCCGTGCCGATGCCATAGTTTACCTCCGAAATGGAGGTCCTAGAGCTGAAGGCACAATTGGTTGCTCGCTCCTGGTGTGGTGTCACCTATTTTCACTTTTATTTCCATCTTTCTTGGTTTCTTGGTTGCCCTGTCCTGAAGAAGCCAACTAGCAGAAACACGTGTCGGCAGGTACCAGCAGAATTATTTTTAATCTGCTTCTTTTGCGGAATTACCCGTTAAACTTTTCCACTTATTGATATTACTCCGCATGATCCATATTTCTATGTTTCAGATCCTCGGGTTGAGGTCGCATCGCACAGGTAGCTTATGCTTCCTCCGTGCCGATGCCATAGTTTACCTCCGAAATGGAGGTCCTAGAGCTGAAGGCACAATTGGTTGCTCGCTCCTGGTGTGGTGTCACCTATTTTCACTTTTATTTCCATCTTTCTTGGTTTCTTGGTTGCCCTGTCCTGAAGAAGCCAACTAGCAGAAACACGTGTCGGCAGGTACCAGCAGAATTATTTTTAATCTGCTTCTTTTGCGGAATTACCCGTTAAACTTTTCCACTTATTGATATTACTCCGCATGATCCATATTTCTATGTTTCAGATCCTCGGGTTGAGGTCGCATCGCACAGGTAGCTTATGCTTCCTCCATGCCGATGCCATAGTTTACCTCCGAAATGGAGGTCCTAGAGCTGAAGGCACAATTGGTTGCTCGCTCCTGGTGTGGTGTCACCTATTTTCACTTTTATTTCCATCTTTCTTGGTTTGTTGGTTGCCCTGTCCTGAAGAAGCCAACTAGCAGAAACACGTGTCGGCAGGTACCAGCAGAATTATTTTTAATCTGCTTCTTTTGCGGAATTACCCGTTAAACTTTTCCACTTATTGATATTACTCCGCATGATCCATATTTCTATGTTTCAGATCCTCGGGTTGAGGTCGCATCGCACAGGTAGCTTATGCTTCCTCCGTGCCGATGCCATAGTTTACCTCCGAAATGGAGGTCCTAGAGCTGAAGGCACAATTGGTTGCTCGCTCCTGGTGTGGTGTCACCTATTTTCACTTTTATTTCCATCTTTCTTGGTTTCTTGGTTGCCCTGTCCTGAAGAAGCCAACTAGCAGAAACACGTGTCGGCAGGTACCAGCAGAATTATTTTTAATCTGCTTCTTTTGCGGAATTACCCGTTAAACTTTTCCACTTATTGATATTACTCCGCATGATCCATATTTCTATGTTTCAGATCCTCGGGTTGAGGTCGCATCGCACAGGTAGCTTATGCTTCCTCCGTGCCGATGCCATAGTTTACCTCCGAAATGGAGGTCCTAGAGCTGAAGGCACAATTGGTTGCTCGCTCCTGGTGTCGTGTCACCTATTTTCACTTTTATTTCCATCTTTCTTGGTTTCTTGGTTGCCCTGTCCTGAAGAAGCCAACTAGCAGAAACACGTGTCGGCAGGTACCAGCAGAATTATTTTTAATCTGCTTCTTTTGCGGAATTACCCGTTAAACCTCTCCACTTATTGATATTACTCCGCATGATCCATATTTCTATGTTTCAGATCCTCGGGTTGAGGTCGCATCGCACAGGTAGCTTATGCTTCCTCCGTGCCGATGCCATAGTTTACCTCCGAAATGGAGGTCCTAGAGCTGAAGGCACAATTGGTTGCTCGCTCCTGGTGTGGTGTCACCTATTTTCACTTTTATTTCCATCTTTCTTGGTTTCTTGGTTGCCCTGTCCTGAAGAAGCCAACTAGCAGAAACACGTGTCGGCAGGTACCAGCATAATTATTTTTAATCTGCTTCTTTTGCGGAATTACCCGTTAAACTTTTCCACTTATTGATATTACTCCGCATGATCCATATTTCTATATTAATAAAAATGTTTACGCATAAAAACACTCCTCTCAAAAAGCCCATTATACAGGGTGTATCTGAATAACACCGAAAAAATCTAAGGGATGATCCTGTAATGAAAATTAAGGTGGGTATTTGATATAACATTTTTTGAAAAACCTCCCACAGAAAAAGTTACACCCCTCCGAAGATTAACAAAAAAAATGCTTCTCTTTTTTATTTTCCATGTATTTATATCAAAAGTCTTCCTGAAACGTAATAGAATGGGTGATGAAGAAAATAAAGCAAAACTGGTGAAATATAAGAACTATAAACAAATAAATTAGGTCAGGAAAATTTCACCTCGGTGCTTTAAAATGCATTGCATTTTTTTCTCCTAAATGCTGAAGTTTTCAAAAAAACTTGTACGGATAAAAACTTAGTAAATGAATTGGGCTTTTCAGCCATATTTTTTTAAAAGGAAATTTTTTATCCAAAAACAGTTTTAGAAAGTATATCTTAGGGGTTGACTATTTTAACCCCTTCAAAGCATGCTTCAGCGTTGAAAAAATTCCAAAATGTGTAGTTTTATTGACAAATAATATTTACCAAGTTTCGTGTTATTAGCCTAATATATTTAAATAAAAAAAAACATTTTTTTTTCTTAATCTTCGGCGGAGTGTAACTTTTCTGGGTGGAGGCTTCTCAAAAAATTTTATACCAAACACCAACCTAAAATTTCATCACAAAATCAACCATAACATTGTTTCAGTGTTGTTCAGAAACACGCTGTGTGTTCACTGTTGGATACAAAATTAACGGTGCTGTGCCTAATGTAGTGTAAGGACTCAATAACAAACCCTACACAAAACTCAACTGCTTTTTCTAACTCGCGCAAGCTCCTAGAAGCTTTTGAGGGTCAGTATAATCATATAAATCATATTATCAGTTTAATTTTCGTACAGCCTATATAATATAGTGCTGTATATAGTACCTACTCATTAGTAGTTAGTTCCTTACGAATTTTTTAATGACATATCGTATTAGATGCTTCCCAGTTTTTGTGTTGAGCTGTGAAATATCATTCAGCTAATCGAAAGGATTTATAACATTCTCCGGCTTGTTTTATATATAAAAGGTTTTATTTGTGATTCCAGAATTGTCACGTCACTATTTCGCATAGGTTTACACATCATTTTGCAACAACCAAGATTTGTGAAGTGCTCAGAAAGGATTGTGGTCGTATTTTTCTAACATAGTTGATGTAAATAAAACATTTTTAATGCAGTTGTATATCTTTCAGGAGATCAAACGCAGCGTTCGGTCATGACCATCAATTGGCATCATTGATTGAAAACATTTTCAGTATATATACGAGTATAGACTTTTATCTGTCTGACTTTGCTTTTGTTCTTTTGAAAGTGTTTGTTTAACACGTTATATTAGTTATATTAAAATAGTGATATTTGCCTTGGACTGGTTTGTAAATACTGAAAACTTCATGACAAGATATTTTTTTTTATTTATTGCTCATTTAGTTCATTTTGGCCAAATATTTAGCTAAAATAAGTCTCAACTGATTGGAATAACTGATGAAATTCGTGAATGGGGAAGATATGACCCTTGAGTTTAGAAATGTGCCCATCTGAAAAGGTTATCCTTAATATCACAGAAAATACACATCCAGCTATGATAGAATCGAGTAGTTAGATATAAAAAAAATTAAGCGTTTTTAATGCAATGAGGAGTTTATATCAACAGAGAATAATGTGAAAATTATCAATAGATGTCGTTACTACTACTTTATATTGAGAATCTATAGATTTGCATAAGAAAAAACGTGTTTCAAAGTTCAATAGATTTGCGTATAATAAATCGTATTTCAACGTTGTCACACAATGATATAATTATTCTATGTATGAATTGTCATAATGTCAATTTATTTTCCTGAGACATGTCATTATCTAATCAATCGAAGAATTGTGAGCGAAGTGAGAAAAATCTCAGTTGTTTGCTCCGAAATCAGTTTTTCTCAGAAAAGTCTTTCGGAACGGAACATGAAGTAAGAGATCTGAGACTAGTGAGACTGCTTTTCATCCATAGGCATAGATATAACTCTCGAACGGAATGAGGTAGGTAGTTGAAATTTTCAGAGTAGGTTAGGGAGATGAATATCTCGGGTTCGTTATAGGGCAAAATTGGCCAGATTTAATTTGATTTCTTCCATGGTGCAGTTCTCATTCTCATGATTGCTCATTTAATCTTGATAAATAAACTATCGTTTGAATTGAACTTCCTTTATGATGCAGTTCTATCATATGAATACATTGATATAATTCCCAACTCTGAGAAACCAATACTTTCGGAGATATATTTTGTCTGTTTGAAATAGAACGCCAGAAAGCTCCTGTCCACAGGGCTTGAACCCATTTTTTTTTCACCAAGGAATCCATATTGAAGCAAGAATTACCCATCAATATTTTAAATTTCAGCTACTCTTGTAAACAAATTAAATTTTTACATATCGCAATAGTCACGGGGAGAGTGTTTTTGGCGCTCTAGTTCCTCGGAACTGAGTGCTTATCAATTTGCCCAAATGTCTGTAATTTTCGAATATTTCGATGAAAATGGTCTTAAACGATTTGGTTCGACTCACTGATCAAGAATCCGTGGTCGAAATTCATTCTGTCCGGCCGGCCGGTCCGGCCGTCCGGCCGTAGGCACGATAACTCTCGAACGGAATAAGCTAGAGAGTTGAAATTTACAGAGCAGGTTTGGGGGATAAATATCTCGGCTAAGTTCGTTATTGGGCGAAATCGGACAGATGGTTTCGGAGTAACAAAAAAAAATATTTTTTTTTACGAAACAAATTCCAAATTAAATTTTTTTTAATAAGAAGTTTTATCATAAGAATCCATTCATATCATTTTCAACTCTAACAAGCTAATACTTTCGGAGATATGATTTTTCAAAATTTCAATAATAAATCGTATTTCAACGTTGTCACAGAATGATATTATTCTATGTATGAATATGAATTGTCATAATGTCAAATATGTTCCTGAAGAATTGATATTTCGAAGAATTGTGAGCGAAGTGAGAAAAATCTCAGTTGTTCGCTCCGAAATTAGTTTTTCTCAGAAAAGTCTTACATTTCGGAACATGAAGTAAGAGATCTGAGAGTAGTGAGACTGCTTTTCATCCATAGACATAGATATAACTCTCGAACGGAATGAGGTAGGTAGTTGAAATTTTCAGAGTAGTTTAGGGAGATGAATATCTCGGTTAAGTTCGTTATTGGGCAAAATTGGCTAGATTTAATTTGTTTTCTTCCATGGTGCTTTTCTCATTCTCATGATTGCTCATTTAATCTTGATAAATAAACTATTATTTGAATTGAATTTCCTTTAGGATGCAGTTCTATCATATGAATACATTGATATAATTCCCAACTCTGAGAAACCAATACTTTCGGAGATATAATTTGTCTGTTTGTTTTCTGAGGTTTTTCCCTAAATTCTTGTATCATACGTCGAATTGTATGGTACCCCGTTACACTAGCCTCTGCTTACACATATATAGATCTCTCAATATTTACAGTTTGAAACATGAGCATGATATTAAGGGGAGGACATCTTCTCAGAAAAATCAAAATCTTACTAGGATCGTTTGAAAATCAATTTTGTATTATTAATAATTAGTATCTTAATATATATATTCCTTGTGTGCGTGTGTATGTGACTGAACTCCTCCTAAACGACTGGACCGATTTTGATGAAATTTTTTGTGTGTGTTCGTGGAGATTCGAGAATGGTTTAGATTTACAATTTGGTCTACTGGAAAATGTTTTTGGCGTTGGAGTTTGAGTTGGCGTTGAAGTTGGCGTTGGGGTTGGAGTTGAAGTTGGAGTAGGTATTGTGGTTGGCATTGGTTATGGAATTGGCGTTGTTGTTGGAGTTGTAGTAGTTGTAGTTGGATTGGAGTTGGAGGTGGAGATGGAGGTGGAAATGGAGATGGAGGTGGAAATGGAGATGGAGGTGGAAATGGAGATGGAGGTGGAAATGGAGTCGGAGTCGGAGTCGGTGTCGGAGTCGGAGTCGGAGTCGGAGTCGGAGTCGGAGTCGGAGTCGGAGTCGGAGTCGGATTCGGAGTCGTCGGAGCCGGAGTCGGAGTCGTCGGAGTCGGAGTCGTCGGAGTCGGAGTCGGAGTCGGAGTCGGAGTCGGGGTCGGAGTCGGAGTCGGAGTCGGAGTCGGAGTCGGAGTCGGAGTCGGAGTCGGAGTCGGAGTCGGAGTCGGAGTCGGAGTCGGAGTCGGAGTCGGAGTCGGAGTCGGAGTCGGAGTCGGAGTCGGAGTCGGAGTCGTAGTCGGAGTCGGAGTCGGAGTAGGAGTCGGAGTCGTAGTTGGAGATGGAGTTGGAGTTAGAGTTGGATTTGGATTTGGATTTGGATTTGGAGTTGGCGTTGGCGTTGGCGTTGGGCAGGCGTTGAGGAGGCAGTACGAAGTCTGCCGGGCCAGCTAGTTTTTTATATAGTTTCAGCCACAGTAATTGTTTACTTTTTAGATAATATCAATAATATACGTTAACCAGATGGCACATCATCTTCGGTACTGATGTCCCTGAATCACCTATTGTTAAGGAAATAAATGCGACAATTACGAATTTCAAAAAACAAATCTTTGGCTTTCCCGCTTCGAATGTGATAATCAGTAGGTATTCTTCTAAAGTCAAATACAGGGTGCTCACCAGACCCAAATCTGAAAAATCTTAATTTTTCCAGTATGGTCCTGATATTCTGAATTTTTTGTTAGGTTTTATTTAGACCTAAGCTGCCCTATGCAGAATCATCACTTCTACGATTACGGGTGTTTCAACCACTTTCCCCAGCTTCGAGAGCACAGACGACGCAGTCGATAATTCTATTACCGTGAAGCACCTCATCATATCCGCCAATTAGATCCGCATACGCAGAGAACCGTGGCAACGTCCACGGCGATGCGTTTGATGTTACAGCGTCGCGACGGATGCAGCGGGGGTCTCGTATTTTAGCGCCCGGTACCCCTGCACGTTGGCCCGCCCGTAAAATAACTCCTTGTCTGGTTTTGCGGCCTCTGTTAATTGCTTTATTTCTGTCTGCGTACTGTCTGGCATAATTTACGAGAGTTAATATTAGATATCGATGATGCGTTAGACGGGTAACTGTCGCTCTATCTGTAGTCGCAGCGATGTACGACTGAGGAGGCATCACATGATATTAATTTATGAACAAGTGTATACAATATCGATAGCACGTAATTTAAGCAGCTTTAGCGTACTCGTTCATTCGATGAACCAATTCTTCCACTGTAATACCATAATATAAAAGAACCAACAAGAGATAACATTCTGAGAGCTTGAGAACTCCAAATCGAAATTAAACAACAACAAAAATATTATATTAAAAAATTGGTTCAAGCCCTGTGGGGAGGAGCTTTGGCGCTCTTGTTCAAACTTCGGCAAATTATATCTCCAAAAGTATTGGTTTCTCAGAGTTGGGAATTATATCAATGGATTCTTATGGTAGAACTTCATCATAAAAGAAATTAAATTCAAACATCATAAAAGAATTTAAATTCAACAAGAGTGCCAAAAATCATTAATCCAAAACCAACAGACCAATTTTACCCAATAACGAACTTATCCGGGATATTCATTCTTCAAATATACTATGAAAATTATATTACATCAATTGAAACTTAGTCAATAATATTATAGATATTCTGAATTTACCTACTAAAGTATATATTTCCATCATCATATGGATTATCCAAGGGCATTAAATTATCATCATAAAAGTATAATAACATCTTTTTAATTCTACGATAGCTGAGGTTGTTTCATAGGTCATTTTGCATTCAATCATACTTTGTTTTCTAGAACAGGAGGGGTATTTTATATCAAGAATAACGAACCAGAAATAAATTTGAAATATCCTGAATGAATACAGATCATATAATAATTCATAGATACAATAATTCAGTAGGTACACCATTCTGTGAAAACAGAGACGATTTATGTTATGAAATTCTGAAAATGATATCTCCGATGGTATTAGCTTGTTAGAGTTGAAAATGATATCGATGGATTCTTATGATAAAACTGCATCGTGAAAAAAATTGAATTTGAAATTTGTAGGTGAAAAAAATTTGTTTTCTTTACTCAGAAACCATCAGGCTGATTCTGCGCAATAACGGACTTAACTGAGATATTAATCTTCTTAACCTAATCTGAAACAACTGCCTGGCTCATTCTATTCGAGAGTCTGCTGGCCGGACCGGACCGGCCGGACAGAATCAATTTTGACCCCGGATTCTTGATCAGTGAGTAAAACCAAATCGTTCAAGACCATTTTCATAAAAAAAGTCGAAAATCACTGACATTTGGGCAAATTTATAAGCACTCTGTTCCGAAGAACAAGAGCGCCAAAAACAAAAAACCTGACCGTGAAAACATATACCTAATAGTCCGGTCAAATTAGTCATAAAAATATTGGTCAAATAACAAAAATTCCGACAGAGCTAAATTTTGGTGGAAATATTTGGTACATACCATTAGAAATGAGGTCTTAAAAGTCCCCATCGATCCCATCCCTGCTAAAAAAGTTATTCGTCGTCAAAGGTCAAAATTTGAGTTTTTGGTTTTTTTTTGTAAACATATGGTGCAAAAAAATTACATTCGTGAAATATTCCAATGAATTACACTCGTGCATAAAAATGACCAGATAAGTTTACATTTAAGCGTGTTATATTATAAAAATTGCATTTGGTTATTTTCATATTTTGGCAAAAAAGCCCTCGTCCTTCGGACTCTGGCTCTTTCGTCGAAATATGAAAATAAACTCATGCAATTTTTAGATAACAAGCTTTCTTGTAAAATTATCGGTAATTTTTATGCACTTGTGCAATTATAACCAAAAATTCAATCACTTGTGATATTACTATAGTGACTATTTCACTCATATCCAAATCTGACCAAATGGGAGATTTAACTGCAAACTTTCAATTATGTCAGTTGAGTCCAGATTTACTAAACTTTGGAATTTCACTCAAAATACAAAAATCACCATGTATACCCAAAACCAAGGACCTCACGTGATTAAAATCCCACGATATGAATCCGCTCGGATGACTTATATTTATATGTTTCTCGATTGTTGCATTCCTCCTGGGGCACCATGTGTATACCGGGTGACCCAGTATACATGTTCCACTGTATTATCTCAGCCATTTCAAAAGATAAAAATTTGATGATTTTCAATTCGTTCAAGGAACCTTAGACTGAGAAAAACAAACATTGAAAGTCACTTTCGGTTTGACCGGAAGTGACTCTGACTATTTTTATCTCAAACGGCATCCTATATATTTTTTGCAAAAACTTACTAAAAATTACTTTTCCAACGATGTATTACACTCTGTATATTTTAAATTTGATATGATGGAGAAAATGTCAATTGATATTTCGAATTCAAAGATTTTCAGTAGGCTAAAACGTTTTGTACAATCTTGATTGACTTCAATAATCGATATCAATAAAAAAAACCTTCCTCAAGTTGAAATTAACTATGTATTTTACCGAACGTTAAACAAAGAATGAATAGTAAACTAAACAAAAAATTACAAAAAAGGGGGCAAAAAAATACTTATAATAACCAAAGCATATGTGCGAAATGTTGACCATCTGCTTCTACACATCTTTCAGCTCGGTGGACTAGTTCACGCGAAGTAACACTTCTCAACACCTCAGCATTAAGGGCTCTACATGCATTCCTTATTTTGTTTTTTAGATCTTCCGAATCAATAGGAGGAGTCTGGTACACACGATCTTACAAATATCCCTAAAGGAAGAAATCTAGCGGTGTTAAATCTGGACATCTTGCAGGCCATCTTATCGATCCATTCGAGGATAGATGGATCGGCACATATGGATTATAAGTCAAAATCAAGGTTATACAAAATATCGTAGCCTACTGCTATTCTTTTAATCTGAAATTTCAATTGACGTTTTCTCCCTCAAATCAAATGTAAAATACAAAGTGTGGTACATCGTTTGAAAGGTAATTTTAAGTAGAATTAAAAAATTGCCAAAATATATAGGGTGCTATTTGAGATAAAAAAGTCAGAGTTTCTTTCGGTCAAACCGAAAGTAACTTTCAATTTTTGTTTTTCTCAGTTGAAGGTTCCTTGAACGAATCGAAAAACGTAAAATTTCCAAATTTTTTTCTTTTGAAATGGCTGAGATAATCCATTGGAACATGTATGTTGGGACACCCGGTATATTAAAGGGCAAAGCTCCTAAGACACTGCCTTGGGGTACACCATGTTCCAATTTCAATTCCTCCGAGAAGACATCATCGAATTTAATACGTTGATATATCTCCGTAAGATAAACTACTAGTAAACGTTTCCCCTTAATCCCACTCTTATATCTTAAATCATCTCCTAAGACGTTCCTTTATATATTTTCCGAAATATACCACGTTGGCATTTTGGCCCACACTCGACACATGTCCTTCGGGATAACACCGCTGCGCCATTGGGCCCGAGTTATCATAACGGAAGTCCATTTCGGATCACAATGGCGAAGCTGCGATATGTTGACAACTCCCGGCTGTAGAACGGGAACGATTATTGATTTAGACAATAATGCATCGTGTGTCGGTGTAGTCCCCCCAGGTTCGCTGAATAGCGGAAGAGAGCGCGCAAGGAAATATGATGTAGTAAACGGGAGTTCTGCACCCTACAAATCCCAAGGTTTACGTAGGAAATAAACGGGAAGATACGTAGCGAGAAGTGAAGGTTATAATATACTCAATGGAGCACTCCCGCATGTTTCCGCTGTTACTGCTGGATGTATCAATGGAAGCGCGAGATTTTCGAAGTTTCTTTTCCCAAGAGTAAAAGTTTCTCGGAAAAGTATCAGAACGTACACCGTCAGGTTCATAATTGTTGAAGTGCATTTTTTTTATAGAACGAGATGATGTTTCTTTCGCTTGAACTGAAAAGTTGGTTCAAGCCCTGTGGACATAAGCTTTCTGGCGCTCTAGTTCAAACAGACAAATTATATCTCGGAAAGTATTGGTTTCTCAGAGTTGAGAATTATATCAATGTATTCTTATGATAGAACTGCATCACAAGGGCAATTCAATTTAAATAATAGTTTATTTATCAAGATTGAATGAGCAATCTGAGAATGAGAACTGCACCATGGAAGAAATCAAATTAAAATAGCTGAAATGAATTTGACTCTCTCTTATACAACAGGATGACATGTACGAGTATGAACACAGAGCATATAATAAAGCTTAGATAGAATAATTATAGCATTCTGTGAAAACATATAAGTACGATTCATTATTGAAATTTCGAAAAATCATATCTCCGAAAGTATTAGCTTGTTGGAGTTAAAAATGATATCAATGGATTTTTATGGTGAAACTGCATCTTAAATGAAAATTGAATTCGAAATTTGTTAATCAAAAAAAAAATTTTTTTTTCGTTAGTCCGAAACCATCTGGCTTATTTTGCCCAATAACAAACTTAACCGAGATATTTATCTCCCTAACCTACTCTGAAAATTTCAACTGCCTAGCTCATTCTGTTCGAGAGTTATTGTAGAAAAAATTTTTCTAAATTCTCATAAATTTTTTTTAAACTTTGCGGTAACCTGGTCAATACAAAACTCACATGCGTATAAAGGTCATGATTCTACAATTTAATGCGAAATTTCAGATAGATCCAGTAATAGGTTTCGCAAATATTCATAAAAAATATTTTTACTCAAATCGGCCATAACTCCGAAACCGCTTGATGGATTTTGCCCATTAACGAACCCGTCCGAGATATTAACGCTCCAAACCCACCTTGCAAATTTCAATCCTCTAACTCCTTTCGTTCGAGAGTTATCGTGCCTACGGCCGGCCGGACCGGCCGGACAGAATTGATTTCGACCTCGGATTCTTGATCAGTGAGTCGAACCAAATCGTTTGAGACCATTTTCAGAAAAAAAATCGAAAATTACAGACATTTGGGCAAATTGATAAGCACTCTGTTCCGAGGAACTAGAGCGCCAAAAATGTCCACTATCGAGAATTCGAACCTTTTTTAGGAAGTGCTTTAAGTAAACTTGTGTTTGAAATTACAATTTACAACGATGTCCAAAATTCAAGTCGGAAAACCATCAAACATATGTTTTATTTTTTTGCTCATTACTCTTTTAAAAATTGAATAATTACCAAACGGATTTTTTTTCGGTGACTAATAGACATTAGTGTCAGCATGACTATGATTGTTACTAGTAAATTTTGTTTGAACTTGGTTTTTCGACGTTTATTCGTATTTTCCCTCAAAAGTAGTTTCATTCTGGTGCAAAGTTGCTCCTATTCGTATTTTCGGCATTAAAATCTTTCACTTTCACATTCAATTCCCATCTGAGAATCCCAAGAATGCAAATTGCCAATTTATAACTAGATTCTTGATTGAAATAGATCAGACAGTTGATTATTTTCTATGATTACAGATTTGTGAAAATTCGAACAAATGTTGAAAACCTAGTTCAAACAAAATTTTCTAGTTTCAATCATATTTATGCTGACACTAATATTGTCTAATAACAAAAAAAATTCTGTTCGATAATTAATCAATTTTTGGAAAAGTTATAAGCAGAAAAAGGACCAAAATTTTTGCACATTGACCTAAATTGCAATTTCAATGTTTTTACGAGATAGTCGACATTTGTGTTTAAAAATGGTGATCTCAAGATATTGATATCTAAAATTTTTTTTCTTATGGTGCCATTTGAAATTTCAGAGTTGATACCTTGATTTTTGAAGGACATCAACTACAAAATATTAGTTATGATTTCTCAAATTAGAAATATATGTGTGTTTGGAATTATTTTCAAAACTTCATATTAAACGAAATATACAGGTTGAAAGTTTTACATTGGAATCCCCGTCTGAAATATCCTTCAACTGGTTAATACATATATCACCATCTAATTCAAACTCTCGCAGGACTCCTTCAGTGCGTGACAATCAAACCATCGCCAAGGGCGTCCTTGGGAAGAAATCTTGATGTATATGTTCGTTCTTTTATCTTAGAACACTTTCGAAAGATCAAAGCACTTCATGACTTATTACTACACGCACGTTTTCCCCTATTACTTAGCAATAACGGGGGAGATAAACAAAATAAGGTGGATGTGGATGCCGGGTGCATTCGTAACAGCGTTGGGGTAGGTAACGAGATGAAATGGGGGAGGGGGTTGGCATAAACTGATTAGATATTTGTGCTGTTGTAGCGTGATTCACATTTCACATGCCAGGCTCTGTCTACATCTCGAATATCCTGAATCTGTAGTGAATCATGTTTTCTTAATTGAACTTGGAGAAACAATGGGTTTAATTAAATTTTAAATTATGAGTTTCAGGTACGTCGACCGCTATTCTCAGATTTGCGAAGGTGAGGTGCTATCGAATGAAAATGCCAATTATTAAAAGATGTTCATTATATTTATCTGTGATTGTGTTTCTAAATTGTGGAAAAAAGTTGATGGGTCGATGGTCTCATGTGAAAAAACAGGAATTTCACGTGATCGTGCTCTCATTTATTCGAAATTGATGTGTTTTGGGACTGGTTAGACCAAAATTTTATTATTTTGAGATTGCTTCTACGTTAGGAACATTAGATATTTGTCAGAAGTAATATATAGAAAAATGTTTTCTAATAAACAGTAACGAAACAAGATCAACGATAAAACAACTATTCTGAGCTATGAAACAAAAATGTTATTTGGAAAATGTTTCTGCTTGAGAAACAGTAGATATTTGTTAGAAATAATATATAGAATAAACAGTGACGAAAAAACATCAACGATAAAACAACTATTTTCATATGAAATGAAAATATTCATTATTTTTAAATTGCTTCTGCTTTAGAAATACTAGATATTTGTCAGAAGCAATACATAGAAAAATGTTGCCCAATAAACAGTTACTGAACAACATCAAAGATAAAACAACTATTCTCTACTATGAAATAAAAAAATGTATAATTTTTAAATTGCTTCTGTTTAGAAACACTAGATATTTCTCAGTGAATGAATTAACCACCTATGATGACGAAATTTTTCCGTGTGCTTTGAAAATTTGCCAACTCCGTTCTACATTGGTGGGATCTGCCTTCACATTTCATGACAATTTATTCGCAAATATTCCAACCTCATTGAAATTTGTCCCACTCCTTCGAAATTTTCCCAACTGTGTTGAAAATGTTCCAACTCCGTTCAACATTAGGGGGGGGATCCCCACCCATCCCCCCTTAAGCCTGTACCTGATAATACACAACACAGATTTTCTGTTTTTCTGTCAATATTTGCTTGGAATAATAGACAGAAATATAGTTGGCCTCCACATTTTTGCTGATAGATTGAACGGTGATGTTTATCCCAACTTTTCGGAAAATATTTACAAAATCTAATGGAAAATATATATGTCCGCTATATGTACTTTCAGAATGATGAAGCACCACCCCATTTTGCTTTGAATGTGAGAAATCACCTGAATATATATTATCCCGACAGATGGATTGGTCGAGAATCCCCCATTGCTGGGCCACAAAGATCACCTGATTTGAACCCTCTAGATTATTTTGTGTGAAGACATCTGAAAAAGAAAGTTTATAATCTTGAAATTAGAAGCAGAGAACATTTAATTGAAACAATTTTCGAGGAATGCAATATTTTGAACCATAATCAAATTCTCATTAGGATGTCAATTGGAAATTTGATAAAAAGGGCGCAAATATGCCGAATATTGTGTCGAAGCTGTCTTGACTAGTGTAAACTTCTCCTAAAATCTGACGGTCTCCTCCGGAATCACCCTGTACATACCCAATTTCAACTCGAACGGATCTGTAGTTTTGCAAATATTGGAAAAATAAAATTACAGATATGGCATATCTCCGAAACCTTTTGAAATAATTGAATTTGAGTACGGACTCACCATCAGTTAGACAAATGGACTCATTCGAGATCATTTTCGACAATAAACTCCGAAAGACATTTAGTCTATTCAACAATAGTACTTTTTAGGTAAAAATTTTGCTTATTCTCCGAAAATTATCATTGAGGTGTCATTCGATTCGGAATGGCATGTAGATAGTTTTTGAGAAAATGCTAAGGCCACTAGCTGAAATTGCAATAGTTATAATCATTTAAGTAAAAACAATGGAGGTTTAGATTTTAGCCAATATCTCAAAAACTATTTGAGATAATTCAAATTTGAAAAAAAGATTTAAATAGAGGAAATTTCCTAAAAAAATCCCAACTTCCAGAACTGTAGGACCATTATTTATAATTTTCCTATAGAGGGTTGAAAATATTCCCGAAAACGGGTACTGCTATTGTGCAAGCCTCGCCTCTTTCTTACCTTTGATGAATAAATGTTATTTAAACTTATTAAATATGAAAATAAAAAATTGAAAAAATTCAGGCGCCTACAGAATAGATGAATAATAATCCGTTGTCCAAAAATATTTATCGTTATTTTTCCATTAGTTATCCAATAGTTAATTAACAATTTTTTGTAGCACGAACATTATCTAACATTGCAAGTGCGATAATTGTTAAACTATCAATCTGAGAATGTTTTCCTTTCGTGGAGCTATTTTTCAAAGATCTTGAAATAGATTCCATTTGGAAAATATGAAAAATTGTGCATTTTCGTTTTGTTATTAACAATTTACCCAAGTGAAAAATTATAAACTTTCAATTATAGTTTCAAAAGAAAATTTTAAATTATCTCATAACAGCGCATTGGTTTATAACAATTTTTTAAACAATAGGAGAGAATAATTATTGAAAATCTGTTTTATGTAATTTCAGATCTGAAGAAAACGGATCAAAAGTAATAAATTTTCCAATAGGAATCTTATCCAAGACCTTTGAAAAATAGCCCCACGAAAGGAAAAATTCTCAGATTAATAGTTTAAGAATTATCGTCCCTACATGCAATGTTAATGTTCGTGCTACAAAAAATTATTAATTAACTATTGGATAACTAATTGAAAAATCGCGATAAATATTTTTGGATTATTATTCATTGATCTATCCTGCAGGCACCTGTATTTTTTAAATTTTTTATTTTCATATTTAATAAGTTTAAATAATATGAATTCATCAAAGGTACGAAGGAGGCGAGGCTTGCGCAAGCCGGAGTACCCGTTTTCGGGCGTATTTTCAACTCTCTAGGAAAATTATAAATAATGGTCCTACAGGTCTGGCAGTTAGGACTTTTTTGGCGCTCTAGTTCCTCGGAACTGAGTGCTTATCAATTTGCCCAAATGTCTGTAATTTTCGAATTTTTCGCGAAAATGGTCTTAAACGATTTGGTTCGACTCACTGATCAAGAATCCGTGCTCGAAATTCATTCTGTCCGGCCGGTCCGGCCGTCCGGCCGTAGGCACGATAACTCTCGATCGGAATGAGCTAGACAGTTGAAATTTTCAGAGTATGTTTGGGGGATAAATATCTCGGCTAAGTTCGTTATTGGTCAAAATCGGACAGATGGTTTCGGAGTATCAAAAAAAAAATTTTTTTTTTACAGAACAAATTCCAAATTAAATTTTTTTCAATAAGCAGTTTTACCATAAGAATCCATTCGTGACATTTTTAACTCTAACAAACTAATACTTTCGGAGATATGATTTTTCAAAATTTCAATGATAGAATTGTTCTGTGGCTATTCTATGAATTGTTATAATGTCAACTTTGACGTTGTCTCATTGTCATTCATTCCAGTAATGGTATCAATATGAGAATTATAATATAATATCATACTTTTTGTTGGTTGATATTTTCATGTCGATGGTCAATCCATATGATGATGGGAATGGTAAAGGTAAGTTAATAACATTGTCATTCATTCCAGCAATCGTATAAATATGAGAATTATAATATAATATCATACTTTTTGTTGGTTGATATTTTCATGCCGATGGTCAATCCATATGATGATAGGAATGGTAATGGTAAGTTAATAATAATGAGTTCAGAATATCTCCACTAAAAACAAAACTGGAATATTGGTGTATTGGAGTAGATTTGAGGAAAGATATATATTATCGTTCATCATAGAATTGAGGAATGAATATCTCGGATGAGTTCGTTGTTGGGTAGAATTCGTCGATTAGTTTTGGATTGATAATTTTTGGCACTCTTGTTGAATTTAAATTCATCTATGATGTTTGAATTCAATTTCTGCTAAGATGAAGTTCTAAATTTCAATAATGAATCGTACTTCTATGATTTCACAGAAGGCTATAATTATTCTATCTAAGCTTTATTATATGATCTGTGTTCATACTCGTACATTTCATCCTGTTCTATAAGAGAGAGTCAAATTCATTTCAGCTATTTTAATTCGGTTTCTTCCATGGTGCAGTTCTCATTCTCAGATTGCTCATTTAATCTTGATAAATAAACTATTATTTGAATTGAATTTCCTTCATGATGCAGTTCTATCATAAGAATACATTGATATAATTCTCAACTCTGAGAAACCAATACTTTGGCAGATATAATTTGTCTGTTTGAACTAGAGCGCCAAAAAGCTCCTGTCCACAGGGCTTGAACCCATTTTTTAGGAAATTTCGTCCTCTATTCGATTTTTCAAATTTGAATTATCTCAAATAGTTTTTGAGATATTGGCGAAAATCTGAACCTCCTTCTCTTTTTTGGCGCTCTAGTTCCTCGGAACTGAGTGCTTATCAATTTGCCCAAATGTCTGTAATTTTCAAATATTTCGATGAAAATGGTCTTAAACGATTTGGTTCGACTCACTGATCAAGAATCCGTGGTCGAAATTCATTCTGTCCGGCCGGCCGTCCGGCCGGTCCGGCCGTAGGCACGATAACTCTCGAACGGAATGAGCTAGAGAGTTGAAATTTTCAGAGTAGGTTTGGGGGATGAATATCTCGGCTAGGTTCGTTAGTGGGCAAAATCGGACAGAAGGTTTCGGAGTAATAAAAAAAAAATTTTTTTTTACAAAACAAATTCCAAATTAAATTTTTTTTAATAAGCAGTTTTATCATAAGAATCCATTCATATCATTTTTAACTCTAACAAGCTAATACTTTCGGAGATATGATTTTTCAAAATTTCAATGTAAATCGTATTTCACAGATTGATATAATTATTCTATGTATATTCTTTGTATGAATTGTCATAAAGTCAACTTGACAGAAGGGAATATTGTAACTTCAAGAATATTGGGGTTGAAATACTCGTATTTTAGCGATGCAACGGGGACCTCACCCGCAAATGTTTGAAAATATTACGTAAATATTGAAAGCAAAATTCTGTAGTTCGAGAGAGGAGAAAATTTGATGAACGTAGATCAGGAAATTTTTGATCGATTACAAGGTAATTTATTATTACTTATCTAATAAACTATTATTTGAATTGAATTTCCTTTATGATGCAGTGATATCATATGAATACATTTATATAATTCCCAACTCTGAGAAACCAATACCAGATATAATTTGTCTGTTTGAACTAGAGCGCCAGAAAGCTCCTGTCCACAGGGCTTGAACCCATTTTTTCACGTAATTGTTTATAACTATTGCAATTTTTGCAAGCGACCTTAGTATTTTATCAAAAAATATCTACATGTCATTCCAAATCGAATGACACTTCAATCATAATTTTGGGAGAATACGCAAAAATTCTGACCTGAAAAGCACTTCTCGGCTAGACTAATTTAACTGACATTTCGTATTGATAATAATTTGCTGATGATTAACAGCTTTACCTTCCCAGAACTAATAGCTGAAATATAAAACGATAAACTAATAATATGTTCAGTGGTTCCAAGAAGATCACGCCGAAAAAATTAATTCCTTCTTTTTCGCAGGAAGGATATGTTGCATAATAAATCCATCGGCATCAAGTTGTACGCCATCAAATGCCCGGAATGCCTCTGGAACGTCGAAATGGAAGACAATAAGGGAAGAGTTGTTCTTCTCACATCCTATGCAGGCGATGTCGTACGACGTCCGATTAATATGCCTGACGATGCGATGCAATAAAGTGTAAAATGGAGGCCTGGGAAAACGACGTCGTTGATCGAGTTCGGAATACGGAAAAATGGTGCATGTTAGATGTGGTCAGTGATTGACTGGTGCGAATTGTGTGGGTATGGAGCGTCACAGAATACGAGGTGGTTAAAAATTCTTTCCGTCATTCATTATATTGGTAGAATTTTGATTGAACTATACAGGGTGTCCCAGGAGGAATGCGATGAACGAAAAGCATGAACTGGGGTCATCTAGGTGGACCCATAACAAAAGATCTTCATAGTCTGAGGCTATATAGTTTCGGATATACAGGGTGGGTGATTTTCGGATATTGAGTGAAATTTCAAAATTCATTAATCTTGAACCAATCAACTGACATATTTCAAAGTGACAGTTCGCACCCTATTCGATCGCTTTCCATTTATAAAATGAAAAAGAGGAAAAGCCCTGTGGGCAGGAGCTTTGGCGCTCTTGTTCAAAATTTGACAAATCATATCTCTGAAAGTATTGGTTTCTCAGAGTTGGGAATGATATCAATGTATTCTAATTATAGAACTGCATCATAAAAGAAATTGAATTAAAACATCATAAAATGATTTAAATTCAACAAGATTGACAAAATTTATTAAACCAAAGCCAACAGACCAATTATATCGAATAAGGAACTTATCCGAGATATTCGTTACTAAAATCTACTATGAAAATTATATTATATCAATATAAACTTAGCCAATATTCTAGTTTTGGAAAAAAAGACTTTATTAGGAACACTCAAAATTCTGTGTTTGAATAACATAAAAATTTTATGATGACACCACAAGAAGGCTGAAGTTTCGGTTAAGCTAGTACCTAGTTGGCCCCCCACGAGCTCGTCTCAAGCATTCTACCCTACGAGGCATACTTTCAATCAAACGATTTATAAAATTTTGGGGCAAATTCGTCCAAATATCCCGTAAAGCGTTAGAAAGGTCCTCCAGGTCATTGATCGGATGTTCTAAGGTTGACAATTGTCTAGACATCTCAGACCAGACATGTTCGATGCAATTCATGTCTGGAGAGCGAGCTGGCCAGTCCATCCTATCAATAGCATGAGTTTCTAGCGCTTCATTAACCAGACGACTACGGTGTGGACGGGCATTATCGTCAATTAAAATGAAATTCTCGCCCAAGGCGGCCGCAAACGGAACAATTATGGGTTCAATAATCATATCGTGATATCTCTGGCTGGTCATTGTGGTGTTCTGCAGAACAACCAACTCTGTGCGTTGGTTCAAACAAATGCCTCCCCATACACATATAGAACCTCCGCCAAAAGCTGTTGTGGGTACCATAAACTGTTCTGCATACCTTCGACCTCTTTCCCCCCAAGCAAGAATACGTCCATCGGAGTTGACCAAACGAAATCTAGACTCATCCGTAAATAAACATCGGCTCCAATCTTCAACTGTCCAATTGCGGTGCTCCTCAGCCCATTGCCGTCGATGGACCCGGTGTTCCCTATTCAAACGGGGATGTTGTACCCTCCTACGTGCTCTCAAACCAAGAACATGTAGTCGTCGTCTTACAGCCTGGTTCGAAATTAGAACTCCTGTTGCAACTCTCAGTGATCTATTGAGCCGCGACGCCGGGTAAGTGGGATTTCTCCTAGCATTGAGGACCAAAAGACGACCTTGGGCAGCTGTTGTACTGCGCTGCCGACCTCCCCCATGAACATAAGCTACTGAGTCGTTTTGGATGAACCTATTCCAAGCCCGACTCACGACACTTTGCGAAACATTCAATCGCCGGGACACTTCTCGCTGGGACAAACCTTCCTGTATCCACCGTATGATTTGGTACAGTTGCACAGGAGCCAAACGTCTTCTCGGCATGACTGATAAGCTAATATTGTTCTCATTTCTTCAATTATTGTCACCTTATGTGTTTGAACGAGAGAAAAAAACAGATTTAATAACAAATACCACATTGCTTTTCACTCCACATGTAACAGCCTACAGATAATAATCGATTTTGTGAACAAGAGCCGATGAAGTGAGGAAAAATTTGATATAATCAACTCAAAACATCTTAATTTTTCCTTAGAGAACATATAATGTACAGATATTCACGAGATAACTTGAAAAAAATACAAATGAAGAGAAGTTCATAAGTGATCCCTAGCAATTGTTGATCAGTGTATTTCCATCATCATCATCATCATATGGATTAGACAAGAGCTATATCTATGATAGCTGAGGTTATTACGTTGGTCATCTTGCATTCAATCATACTTTAATTGACATAATATCTCTTATCTGGGTTGCTTTCGAATATTAAGTACGCCGAGTGGAGTAGAGTTTTTGAAGGATTGACAGATTTACTCTGGAGTTGACTACTCAGACATGTCATGTAATATTCGAACGAATCCGGGGTTTTCATTTGCAGTTCGAGTGACAGAGGGTGCCAATATCGGAATATAGGTTATGTTGGTTTAAGAAAGAACCTATTATTATTGTTTTCTTCAAATAAATGTAACTCTTATCATAAATATATATTGTGAGCAGTATTAAAACTATGAAATCACCAAAAAACATTGATAAAACGGTGAGAGAAAGATACTAGATTTTCCGTCCTATGAGTTATGTCAATTTTGAGTGGAGTAAAATGAAACCTGCTATTTTGTAGATTTACGAGAGTTAATTCGGAGTCGAATACTCTAACATTTCGAACGACAGTCCTAGAGTAAAATATAATCAACTTCTCGGTTTTTGAACGCAATTTACTAAATAATAATCTACGGAGTTAATATTCGAACACAACCCTCTAGATGAGATGACAATAATAAAATGTATGAACACAGTTGACATTCATATATAAGGACGTTAATTTTCGATACAGCATTCTGTGAAATCATAGAGTTACAATTTAAATTGTGAAAAATCATATCTCCGAAAGTATAGACTTGTTAGGGTTAAAAATGATATCACTGGATTTTTATGATTAAACTGCATCTTAAACAAAATAGAATTCAAAAGATGTAATGTAAAAAAAATGTATTTTTTTTCGTTTTTCCAAACCATTCGGTAGATTTTGCCCAATAACGATTTTAACCGAGATATTAATCTCCCAAACCCACTCTGGAAATTTCAATTGTCTAGCTCATACCATTCGATGTTATCGTGCACACGGCCGGACAGAATCGATTCTGACCACGAATTCTTGATCAGTCAGTCGAATCAAATTGGTTAAGACCATCCAAAAATTCTAAAATTACAGACATTTGGGAAAATTTATAAGCACTCTATTCCGAGGAACAAGAGCGCCAAAAAATCATGCCTGGAGAGGAAAATTTAGGACATTATCTATCTTTGTTAATGAAAGTTTATCCTGTACGTGAACATTGAGAATTTCGTCAACCTTTATTAGCGTAGAAGAATATTTCAATAAAAAATCCATAAATTTGCTTGATTTTATCATACAGGGTGATAAATTAAATTTAATGTTGAATAAACAGATTTTTACCCTATTTTTTCAACTAGCCAGATTGATATTGCATCCTGTATGGTAATTTTACAATAATCCTTATATTCTATAACTATGGAAAGAAATGATTAAACAGTTTCCGACAATTTCTTCACTGATAATTATTCTGATTTCGGACATTATTTTTATTTATGCTGAAATTGCCCGTTTATTCTATTGGTATTTGTGCATTGTAGATAATTATCTTTATTTTCAAAATGAGGAAATGAAATTTTTGACAAATTAATAATTTTTTAGTGTAACATTTTTGTCACATTTCAATACTCTCAGAACAGATTTGGATGAGTAAATCTCAATTCTCAATGAAAACTGATACCAAGATTTATGGGAATTGAGGAGAAAAATAATATAACATAAATATTAAAGATAAAGATAATTAATGTAAAATTAGCACCTTGAAATAAAAATATTATTTATTTGTCAAAGATTTTATTTCCTTATTAAAAATATCGATTATTATCTACAATGTACCAACATGAATTAAATAATATGAGAAATCATAATACTTCCTATTTAAAAAATTGGTTCAAGCACTGACGTGAAGTCAGCTTCTGCGCATATAATCTCTTGTCCATTCTCCTGTATTGGACACTCTTAATCGAATTTACCATGGTGAATTCTATTGTCTGTTCTCCTGTATTGGACACTCTCTATCAAATTTACCATGGTAAATTCTATCACCCCAAGTCGCTATCTCTCGAATGAAATTTGACTTCGAATTCTTGATCAGGGGGTCGAACCCAATCGTTTGAGACCATTTTCGGCGAAAAATTCGAAAATCACAGACATTTTTGAAATTCCTCGAATCATCGAAAAAAAATGGTTCAAGCACTGACGTGAAGTCAGAAGCTTTTGCGTGTATGTTCTCGTGTTCATTCTCCTGTACTGGACACTCTCAATCGAATTTACCATGGTGAATTATATTGTCTGTTCTCCTGTATTGAACACTTTTAATAGAATTTACCATGGCAAATTCGATTAAGAGTCCAATACAGGAGAATGGTCAAGAGAACATACGCGCAAAAGATTCTGACTTCACGTCAGTGCTTGAACCAACAATATGTATATTATGTCGAATTTATTGTTAAATAAAACGGGTACTTCAATATAAATTTTATTGAAGTACCTACTTGTTTTGATAGACGTTCAAATATAGTTTTCGAATAAAACAGTTTTTTGATCTTTTCTCAAGATATTGATTTTCGTTTATGTTGGGTTTCTGAAATAAGCGATTCGTTTACAATCAACTCTAGTTAAGAGTTAAATGTTATCAATATCCAGTGGAAGATTGCTCTGAGTGTGATTTGCTTTTATGATTTTTATAGCTGAATTCTATTTAACCTTCTTATGTTTAAAACTTGATATAAGTAGAGATTATGATATGTTGTTATTCAATTTTTATATGTTCCTCAACTAGCTTCATTAAATTGTTGAAAACGTTCACCTCAATACACGCAGATAATCTTCTTTATCTTGACATAAATCATTGAACAGAATTTGTCGTGCTAATTGAAAACCTATTGATTGAAATAATTCATATGGTGAATATTTCGTACCTAGCACATAAGATCGCATCCGAAACCTCGAATTCATGGAACATCACTTATGGTTCAATGAAAATTCAGTCATCGGGGATTTCATCAATGCTACGCGCTCTGTGATAACCGAAGACCCATCAGTGGTTGACGTAACCCCCTAATTCGTAGAAAAACACAACGTGAATTTACGTATTTATATTGGCTTTGGCTCGATATATCGATATTTCGTGGAATAATAATCATAGGTTCCATTAATTTCTCTTGTGATGCAATTACTCTTCAATTGAGGCTATACGCTATTTGCCCGATCATTAATTAACCTACTCTTCGGCAAGTCGCGGTTTTAAGGAAGTAATTAACCTTCAATGAAGTTATTTAGTGGGTGTATTTTATATTTTGATTAGTAAAGGTACAACAACGTGGATAATTCTAAGATAAATATTATTTCTATTCGGATACCGAAGACGATGTTTCCGAATGTATTCATTGAAACAGCGGGAGCATAGAATTTGAATACCACAATTCAAATATGACCTTAGGAGTCCAAAGTCATTGGAAATATTCAACTTTTTTTAGGTGGAAATGTTTAAATTAATTGTCTGATGCATATAATAAATACCAGGACCAGTAACCGAAATGCACCCCAACTAGAAAATCACAAGTTTATTACTTTAATGGCCAAGCCACTATTTAAATAAAACTAATTTTGAACGCATTTGGAGAATACACATTTTAAATACGTTTATATTCCATAAACTGTATTTTGGAAAAATTGATAAAATGAATTTTAAAATTACAGACAATTAGGCAAAATGATATTGCGATGTTCCCCAGAACATACGTGCAAAAATAATACAAATCCGACTACTGAAAAAATTATAAACTGAAAGGATAGAAACAAGTTCATTTATTAAAACGTTGCGGAATTTTGCTGGCGGCGACAAACGAAGATAACGGATACTTGTTTTTAAACTCAAAATATTTCATAGGAATACTAAGCACGGTTTGGTTATGCGTTTGCTGCAAAATTCTTTGCAGTTTTATTTCATATTTATAGTTTGTTTCACGCCTATCATTGGATATTTTTTGCAGCAGTAGAAGATATTAGGGAAATACAGAAAAATCACGAAAACTGAAACTTGAAAAGATGGTACGTGTCGTGTATTTGCAAAATGTGTTTTGGCAATGCATGTGAACCTGAATTTCACCGAAAAATTGTTCTGATTGATGAGGCATATTTACACCTTGAAGTTAATAGGCTCTCCATCCACAACGTGTAACTGTTTGGTGTGTTTTTTCGGGCTGGAAGTATCACTGGGTCTTATTCTTCTGAAATAAAGCTGGAGCGGCTGATTCGTTGGATGTATTGCCCTATCAAATTATGATTAATGAATTTATGGAATTGGAATAAATGGTTGGGGAGATAATTGCCAAAATGATGTTGCTACGTGCCATACAAGTGACGAAACCATCCGTCTTTTCCGTGAAAAATTCCAGTTTTCTCAAAACGACATCTACAATTGGCCAGTGAGATGATGGCATTCAACACATTTGGAATATTTTTGTGGGGTAATTTATTATTATTATTTATAAGAACGGTGTCGTGTGGCTTGGGATTGCTTGGATTTGTGGAATTAAGCTAGATATTTCATTATTCGAGAATATAATAATTCAATTTGAAATCATTCCAAAAGGGCTCTATTCCATTTTTTAGCTTTTAAGGGAGTTACTCAATGTGTACTGATGGTGCAAAATAAATTCATATTTCAGAAAACTGTAGTAAAGATCTGTAGACAGGGCTTTGGCACTCTTGTCAAACTACTAGCGAGTAATTGTATTAGTTTCTCAGAGTTGGGAATGAGATGTTTTGATTCTTATATGACAGAACTGCATAATGAGAAATTAAATTCAAAACGTTGGTCTATGACTCACTATTAGGCGGAGGTTACACTGTCAATTTGGCATCAATTTGACATCAATCTTGCCATCAATCCGGACCTTAAGTCTTCACGTATACAATCAGTTTCCCCTCAATCTGACATCAATCCATGATTGATGTCAAACTGAACCAGATTGGTCGTGTAACCTCCGTCATAGAGCATTCTGTGAAATCATAAAATTACGATTATTATTGAAATTTAAAAAAATTATATTTCCTAGAGTATTGGTTTGTTAGAGTTGAAGCTGCTTCTAAAGAAAATTGAATTTGAAATTTGCATTGTAAACATATATTTTTTTTTGCCCAATAATGAACTCAAGAGATATTCATCTCCCAGACCTACTCTGAAAATGTCAACTGTCTAGCTCATTCCGTTCGAGAGTTATCGTGTCAACAGCTAGCCGGACAGAATCGATTTTGACCACGGATTCTTGATCAGTGAGTCGAACCAAAACGTTTAAGAAAATTTTCAGCCAAAATTCGAAAATTACAGACATTCGGGACAGACTGTTCACCAGAACATCGCGCCAATAAACACTATCGTCGAAATTAGTTTGTGATCGTGCCCTTACCATACTTGTATCCATAGATAATTGCATTCTTTCCAGTAGTCCTTCATCGTATTCCTTTAAACTATACCACGAACTCACTACACAAATGCAACACTCTGTTCCGAGGAACAAGAGAGCGAAAAAGGATAGTATTTTCCTCGATTGTATGAATCAATATAGAAAAGTTCGGTACACGACGAATATCAATGGATTGCATTTTATGGATTTATTGGAGAATTATATTTCCCTCATTCATTAAAACGAGAAATTTTTTATGGCGGTAAATTTGTATCTATGTATGTTGGGCATGCTTTTTCCTCATATATGTAAACTGACATTTTGTAATACAATAGAGTTCGATTTGTTGTGACGAAATATCATAAAAGTTGTAATCAGTTGAATAGTACCAATTACTACATTCCGCAAAGATCTCAAGTATTTTATGCTGTTTAGATGTAGGTAGTATTTTGGAGAAACTACAAACCAGTTTCTCTTATTACGTATCAACAGAATCAATGTCACTTAATGGAAAATTGTGTGTTGAAAAAGAAGAAATACTATTTTCTCCACATTTTCAGATCCGTTTTTGCGCGTATGTTCTGGGGAACATCACGTTATCATTTTGCCCAAATGCCTGTAATTTTCGATTTTTTTGCCGCAAACGGTTGGGTTCGACTCCCTGATGAAGAATTGACAGGATAAATTGAGAAGGGAAAGAGATTGCGACTTGAGTAGTAGGTGGGCATTCCAATACGAGGGACAAGTTCGTTAATGGGCATAATCGGCCCAATGGCTTCCGATTTTGTATTGAACAAATAGTAGTAGTAGTAGTAGTAACTATCTTTTATTGCACGCAATTGGCCATCGACCTGAGGTCCTTCAGCCTTTCAACAAATACTAATCCGATTGAATTGAAACTTGGTGAGTAGTTGTAGAATACAAACTAAGGACGTTTGTGAAATTTTCTGAGAATCATGTCAGTAGAAAATTTGAAAAAATTATTAAAAAATATTATTCATGTTACGATAACCTGAGAACGGAAAGAGAAATTTGGCATTTGAGTTTGTTTATTGGCATAATCTGCCAAACGGTTTTGGAGTTATAACCATCTGAAATTTTTTTGTTATTTCCTCAATAACTCGAAAAATACAAAACTGATCTAATTCAAACATGGTTATTAGTTGTAGAATGCCAGCGCGAAAATTCTTGCAAAATTTCGTGAGGATCGTATCAGTTGAAAATTCTTGAAAAATCATCGGAAAATGTTTGTCCAACATCGCTGAAATGTTGCAAGAGCATTCAGAACCTAACTCTACTGCCAAGTTCCAAGTTTGAACACGATCGGATCTATATTGTTCGAGATCCGAGCAGCCTTGTGTGAGTTCAGTAGCTGGATGGGTGATACCTCGATAACTTTCGAACAAAAGGAGATAGGGATTTGCAATTTCCAGTGCAGGTTGCACATCCAAATGGAAGGACTAAGTTCGTTTTTGAGCATAATCGGTCTAGCGGTTTCGGAGTTATACCCACGTGGAATATTATTTTCTCGATAACTCATAAAATATAGACTTTATCGAATTGAAGGTTGGTAACTAGTTGTAGAATATCAACATAAAGACTTGTGTAAAATTTTGTGAGAACCGTACCCCTAGAAAATTTGAAAAAAATTGGTTCAAGCACTGACGTGAAGTTAGAAGCTCAGTAAAAATTTGATTAAGAGTGTCGAGTGTCCAATACAGGAGAATGGGCAATAGAACATGCGCGCAATAGCTCCTGACTTCACGTCAGTGCTTGAACAATTTTTTTATTTTTCTATTACCCGCGAATATGTCAACATCTTAGTTGTTTCTATTGAATTTAGTGTTCGAAATGATATTTAAATTTTTATGGATATTTTCGCGGAAGCAAATATAGACTGCTCCTCAACTAGCTTACGAAAAATTAGTGAAGGGATGAGTTACGAACTGAAGTAGCTTACCATGGGCGTCGCTACACATTTTACTAAAGGGGGAACAAAATGGCGGAGGTATTATGTGTCTCAGGTTTAGAAAGAGGTATAGAGTGCCTATACATGATATAACAAAAACACTATTTTATTCCATTATTTTTGGGCGCATATTCTAGGGTAACATACTGGTGCTAGCATTTTGCACAAATGTCTCTCATATTTGCCGAAAAGGGTCTCAAGCGTTTGGGTTCGACTCACTGAGGAAGAAATCAAGGTCACGCTAGATTCAGCTTCCAAATGCGATGGTTAAATTCGTTGATTGGCATAATCAGCCAGTGTGTTTTGGAGTTATACCCATCGGTAGGTTTGTTGCAAAATTATTAGGGCTTCACGCGAGAGCGAGATTTTTCTCGTCTAGTCTCGTTCTCGTCTCGTAAAAGCGAGACGAGACGTTCTCAAAAATATTATAGGCGATACCGAGACCACATACAGCGCAACACGAGAGTCTCGTTTTTGGTCTCGTAACATTTTTTGAATGAAGTTTTATATACGACTCGATTTTTCTCAACACCTACAGAAAATAATTGAATTTGAAGATTTCCACTATAATTACCAATATATTTTGTCTATATTATGCATTGATCGTTCTAAAAATACACGATTTTTTAGAAGATTAATAATTTGTTATGACCTTGCGATAATTTAGATTATTTTTCAAGAAAAAATAGAATTCACAACCATAAAAACGGATGCCATTATGAATTCAATACTTAACGGACAACTTTTATTGCCCCTAAATCCCAATGCTTTGAAAATTTCGTCTCTATCTGAACATCTGGAAAAATTTATTCTCTTCTGCTCCTTGTAGTGAAGATGTGAACAATTATTGTATTCATCTGTGGAACTAAGTATAATAAAACTGGTAAAGAAATGAAGCTATTCAATGTTTCGAAAAGTGTTACGAGGAATACGCCAAGAACACCCTCAATGATCTACCCCCTGGGAAGGTATTCTTTGAAAACTATGCCAAATTGTTCAATTCTATTAAAAAAATGTATCGACATCGATAGCCTATTTTAAACATCATTAAAACTTTCGAAATATTGGAAAGCTAAGTTTGAAGAATATTTGCTGTTTGAAAGAGCAAATAGGAATCAAAATATTTTACAGTGGTGGAGAGGAATGAAAAAGTTCTTCCTACACTTTCCAAGATGACCGATGATTTATTAATGGCT
This sequence comes from Halyzia sedecimguttata, assembly GCA_937662695.2. Taxonomy (NCBI): domain Eukaryota; kingdom Metazoa; phylum Arthropoda; class Insecta; order Coleoptera; family Coccinellidae; genus Halyzia; species Halyzia sedecimguttata. The sequence continues at coordinate 102,991,392 of OW569414.2, forward strand.
ACATCCGTACCTGTTGAAAGATTATTTTCCACAGCAGGTATGATCATGGCAAAAACACGTAAATCATTGAAAAATGATGTGATGCAAGCGTGATTTTGTTTGAATTCTTGGTCATCGAGTAATTTAAAAGTTAAAATTATCAGTGTTTAAAATCAAAAATAATATGTACATGTACAAATATGTTTGTGTAAGAGGGTTTTCTGTACCGTTTCGTTTATATACTATAATTTTTATTATCGTTATTCAGAACTAAGCGAGACGAGACGAGATAACTGATAACGAGACGAGAACGAGACTTGAACGAGACTTAATTTTTTGGGAATAGGCGAGAGCGAGACGAGATTTTTCATACTCTCGCCTATTCTCGTCTCGTGTGAAGCCCTAAAAATTATACAAAATTCTACAACTTTTTTTTAGGATTTGTCTGCAAAAAAAAATTTGAATTTTTTTCGTGATATTTAGGAATTCACTTCGACCTCTTCTTTCTGTTTGTATCAGTTCCTAAATCGAGTTCTTATTTCCCCCGATTCCCGGTCACATCCATGTATAGATGTTTGCAAAGTGCCTATTTTGAATATGACAATTCGAATTTAAACTAATCAAATATTTCTGAATTTATTAGTGCTATTCAGTGCTACTGAATATCTTGAGTATGAACGTTGCAAATATTGGAGTCAACAATTCAAGCTAGTTTCATGAAATTGATACCTATATGATGTTTAGTTTTTTATTCATTAGACGATATGACAATGACAACAACAATTGTAAGATTGTAATGTATTGATCTTAGCCTGAGGAAGACGAAACATAGACGTCGAAACGTAGCTCTAGATCGAAGCATTTTTATTGGTTCCTTCAACCGAAACTATACTTTCAATATGAATTTATTAAGCATTTTCCGCTAATTATTAAACAGAAGGTGTCCGTTCCAAATTTACTTCTTATCTTATTCTTCTGTACGCCAAGTACGCGATTTGTAATGTTGGCCATCTGAACAATATGCATGAGCGTATTACATATGGATAGTTTTCATTCTTCTGGAATTTTCATATCGAGTATTCATCTCCGACACCTCAATTTCATCGAATTAATCGTCTTCGTCATAATTTCGTCTTATCATCGCCAAATCGTATTCTTCTCAGTGCATCAAGTCCCGTCTGACAATTATGTTAGGATATAATCACAGATCATGAAAGTGATATAATTGTGAATGACTTCTCAAGGAAAAACAATCGTCATCATCTGCAGTGGAAAAGGAAATGACTATAAGGAAGTGACTATATCCGAATTCCTCTGCCATCTATCCTTCTGATCAAGTTACTTCCGTCCATGACTGAAATCATCTGCTGTATCACATCTAAGTATACACCAGTTATCCATCCAGATGAGAACAACAAAACTCATCTTCTTGAACTATGTCATCTCTTAATTTCATTCAACATTGAGTGTAGCTTTAGGTAATTCTTTCATGAAACATAATTTCAATCATGCACTCAGAATCTGCACTCGTCAGTTTCTGCTAGCCCTAATCTCATCATATGATTCCTAATAAGGCCGCAGTGCCCTATGAGGAAACCAGTGAGGAGGTGCAGCGTGTTCCTACTGAGGTCCAAGTAGCTGACAGTATCAAATTTCCGGAGAAATTTCTTGGAGTGATACATTCCGGAGAGAGATCTCCAGAAAATACCTCTTTCAGTTTCTTGTTTCATCCAAAACTCACTTTTGTAGGTTTATCTACCAACCCCACAGTGGTGTTCCGGGCCAATAAAAGGGGTTTGTGCTCCTCTTTGGTGAGTGTGTTGGCCTCTGACTCTGTTGTTCTTGCCTACTTCATTGGCCATTTGTCAAGAGATTTTTTCGGCACTCCCATATAACTTTGGACTCGATAACATGGGAGCTCAGAGCTTTAATAGCATCTTGACTGTCAAAGTGGATTGCTATATCACATATCTGATAGTTTTTTTCTAGGTTCATTTCCACGTATCTTTCGATTGCAAGTACTTCTGCCTGAAAGGCGTTCGGATAGGAGTCTAGCGATAGTGAGCATTTGGTGTCTGTCCCATATACTCCAGCGCCAGCTCCTGTAGTGGTTTTTGAACCATCTGTGTACCATTTAATGGCATTCCTTTCAAGAACTTGGGTGGTGGATTCCTAGTCCCAGTCTTTTCTCCTACCGAGCATCGTGGTGAAGTTCTTTTCGATGCAAACTATCTTAATCAGTTCTACACTAGGAAGATTGGCTGTAATGTACCTGGTAAGAGAGTACCAGACTGGTTTTTAATACTCTTATTACCTGTTCTTTTCTTATAATTTCTCAGAATGGCTTCATGGGCAATTTTCTTTATCTCAAGGGCCCTGGTAGGACAGGTTCCCATATCTCCAGTGACACGCAGGCCAGCCTTTGTACTTTGTCGAGGGTTTCACTCGTGCTATTCTGGCTTGATTTTGTGTACTTGACTAGTGCCCCATCCATCGCAGTATGTTAGGGTTGCAGCCCCAAGTCTTACTGGCTAGATTCCTGCACGCCATTTAAGCCTTTATTGCTTAGCTAGCAGTGATTTCACCATGCTTATTCCACAGAAGTTTACTATTGGGTCTACTCCTAGATATTTAACTTCAGAATTCCATTCTATAATATCTACATTCAAAAAGAGGGATCTCACAGCTGGAAGTTTCCATCTCCGAGTAAACGCAGTCACTGTGGTCTTGTTCGGGTTTATGCTCAGTCCCACTGAAAGCACCACTGCCCGATTATTCTAAGGCCCTCCTATAGTAAGTCACCCAATGTGCTCTCGAATTTACCCCTGACTATTAGGACTATGTCATCGGCATAGCTTATACACCCGAAGACGAGCTTTAATAGCCTTTGGAGGAACTCATCCACTACTAGGCTCCCAAGAAGGAGAGATGTTACTCCCCCTTCAGGATTCCGCCTAGTGGCTTTGACAGAAGTTTGACATTACCCACCAGTGTATCGGCAATCCTCGTCAACAACAGCTCATACATCCATTTTATAATTGTTTTATTCACTCCTCGCCTTTCAAATGCTTCTTTAACGGACACATGTTGTGTTGTCAAAGGCCCAAGATATATACAGGAATCCGCACATTGCGATTTCTTTGGTGTCCAGAGTTCTCTGGTTGACTTCAGTCAGCTGATAGAGAGCAGTCTCTGTAGATTGGCCCATCCAGTAAGCATGCTGACTTTTGTGAAGTGGAATGCTTTCCAGATTATCCGCTCTTATATAGTTGCCCATTGCCTACTCCATCGTTTTGAGTCGAAACATTTCCATATTAATGGGTCTAAAAGATCGAGGATTGGGTTGATAGAAGGTATAAGGTCGGATAATTCTATACAAATGGGAAGGTTTAATGAGTAATTCCGCAAATGGAGCAGAGAAAAATCATTCTGTTGGTACCTACCGATACTTTTTCTTGGCTTCTTCAGGACAGGGCGACCAAGAAACCAAGGAAAATATGGAAAGAAAACTGAAAACAGGTGCGAGCAACCAATTTTTGACTTCAGCTCTAGGACCTCCAATTCAGAGGAAACCTACGGCAGTGGCAATGGAAGAAGCGTGAGCATCCTGTGCGATACGACCTCAACCCGAGTATATGATATATAAAAATCAGGATAGTGGTTTCTTGGTTGCCCTGTCCTGAAGAAGCCAATTAGCAGAAATACGTATCGGCAGGTACAAGCAGAATGATTTTTCTCTGCTCCTTTTACGGAATTACCCATTTAACTTTCCCATTTAAATATACTTCTCCGCACTATCCGGATTTATATATTTCTAACATACCCACTATATCCAGAATAGATTTCCTCTTTGTACCTCAAATTCATAAAGAAACAAAGTTCGAAATGTTTTCACAACCGGCCCTGAATTGAAATTTCACGCGTCTCTCGTATAAACGAGGCTTTACTCACGTCTTTGGTCTCGCATAGGGAGCTCCATCTATTTCCTCACCTATACGGAAGTACAAGAATACCTCCGGAATTATAGTCATTGATATATATTCCATTTATTTATAGCCGTGTTTCTGAGACTCGGTCTCGTATACCAAAAATGTACCATAAAGCCTAACTGGACTGCGGTTAAAGATCATCGAACACATCAGCATTACGGAATTGGCTGCCAGTTTATTGAATATAATTCGGCATAAAACCACCAAGATACATATAGGTATCGCTTTAATATCTACCGGTAATGATACACTTTGTTTAGCGTATGATACAACAACGCTCGCGTATGATGATTTTCCTTAACGATAAGACATAAACAATCCGTAATACAATAATATTATCTGATAATAATAGATTTCAACGCCCGATAACGTCCGATACTGTTATAAATCATTTCCCTCTAGCTCTTTGTAGATTGATGGGACGAGCCTATTCAATTATTATTTATTTACGTCGTAAAATGTACAGATACACGGAAATGGCTCACATATTAAGGAAATTCTTCAGGATTTCAAGTCTTTCAATTAATTGGTGATATGGGTAACCTTGGATAATTTGCTCACTCGTTTGCTCACTCATTTGTCACTCGTAAAATAAAAATTTCATAGGCACCCACGTGATGACAGGAGCTTTAGCACATTCGTTCATTCAATCGATATACAGGGAGCTCCAACGAAAATTTAAAACCTCGATTTTCCGACTTTAAAATGAAAATTTGACACATGAACTTTCGCAAAATTTGTGCGTCAGCATTCTGCAACTTATTACCATATTTGAATTGGATCGGATCCGTATTTGTTGAGTTATTGAGGAAATAAAAATGGGTTCAAGCCCTGTGGACAGGAGCTTTCTGGTGCTCTAGTTCAAACAGACAAATTATATCTCCGAAAGTATTGGTTTCTCAGAGTTGAGAATTATATCAATGTATTCTTATGATAGAACTGCATCATAAATGAAATTCAGTTCAAATAATAGTTTATTTATCAAGATTAACTGAGCAATCTGAGAATGAGAACGGCACCATGGAAGAAACCAAATTAAAATAGCTGAAATTAATTTGACTTTCTCTTATAGAACAGGATGAAATGTACGAGTATGAACACAGATCATATAATAAAGCTTAGATAGAATAATTATAGCATTCTGTGAAAACATAGAAGTACGATTCATTATTGAAATTTAGAACTTATTCTTAGCAGAAATTGAATTCAAACATCAAAGAAGAATTTAAATTCAACAAGAATGCCAAAAATTATCAATCCAAAACCAATAGACGAATTCTTCCCAACAATAAACTCATCCGAGATATTCATTCCTCAATTCTATGATGAACGATAATATATATCTTTCCTCAAATCTACTCCAATACACCAATATTCCAGTTTTGTTTTTAGTTGAGTTATTCTGAACTCAATATTATTAACTTACCATTACCATTCCCATCATCATATGGATTGACCATCGGCATGAAAATATCAACCAACAAAAAGTACGATATTATATTATAATTCTCATATTTATACGATTGCTGGAATGAATGACAATGTTATTAACTTACCATTACCATTCCCATCATCATATGGATTGACCATCGGCATGAAAATATCAACCAACAAAAAGTATGATATTATATTATAATTCTCATATTTATACCATTACTGGAATGAATGACAATGAGACAACGTCATGTCTCAAGAAAATAAGTTGACATTATAACAATTCATAGAATAGCCACAGAATAATTCTATCATTGAAATTTTGAAAAATCATATCTCCGAAAGTATTAGTTTGTTAGAGTTTTTTGTCCAATAACGAACTTAGCCGAGATATTTATCCCCCAAACCTACTCTGAAAATTTCAACTGTCTAGCTCATTCCCTTCGAGAGTTATCGTGCCTACGGCCGGCCGGACAGAATGAATTTCGACCACGGATTCTTGATCAGTGAGTCGAACCAAATCGTTTAAGACCATTTTCATCGAAAAATTCGAAAATTACAGACATTTGGGCAAATTGATAAGCTCTCAGTTCCGAGGAACTAGAGCGCCAAAAACAAAATTTCAGATGGGCATAACTCCAAAATCGTTTGGCCGATTATGTCTAGTAGCGAACATAAATGTCACATTCGGATGTGCGACCTACCCTGGAAATTCAAGTCGCTATCACTTTCCGTTCTCAAGTTATCGTGATATACATATTATTTTTTAACAATGTTTTAAACATTCTCCAGTGATACGATCCTCACTAAATTTGACATACGTCTTTCTGTCAATATTCTTCAACTGGTTACCCAGTTTCAATTCGATCGGATCTGTATTGTTCGAGAGCAAAGCAGTATACGGAAACCCTTGATAATGCGATTGTGGATTAGCGAACTTAACGATCGCATGTGGATGCTCCGGTACCTATCCCGAAAAGTCGCTAACTCTTTCCGTTCAAAAGTTATCGAGGTATTAGACCTCGAATTCTTCATCAGTGAGTCGAACCTAATCGTTTGGTACCATATTCGGCAAAAAATTCGAAAATTACCGACATTTGTTAAAAATGATGGCAGCTGTTCCCTAGAACATGTGCGCAATAATTCAGAACATTAATTTTTATTAGACACTCCAATATCATTCTCTCTGGACCCCGCCCTCGCAGCTAACCAAAATATATTGCGAGCTCCGAAATTACAACAATATAAATTTATTAAATTTGCTACCTTGGTGGGCTCGGATTAACACCAAAATATCTGCTCTTAATAATCCTGCTGGAACACGAGAAACACTGTGGACCGGCCAGAATTCGGACAACTAAAATTGACAGACTGATTTATTTTCGACTGCAGATAATGAATCTACGAAAGCTGCACGTTGTTTACCGTAATTCGATGATATATTGAACGAGATGAACGTAAGCTAGGGGTGAAAATTGGTGACAGTGGCGTAGGAAATCAAGTAGAAATTGGGGTCGGCTTTATCGTGTTTATGGCTGTGGGCATTCTGTATCAATTTCTCATACTGAATAATAAAATATAATATAATAACTTCGAATAATGTATAAGATACGTCAAATAATAGTTTAAAAAGAATGAACTTAAATTGTTTAATCAGAAAAGAAAATATAAGAAATAATTGAATTAACCAATATGAATATTCAACAGACCCTCCAATCGAAATATAAAGAGTTTATCAACAAATTTTTTCAGATAAAAATTCCTCAGCACTATGAGAACAGCTACTTATTAGCAATTACTCGATATTCCTTTATTAGTTTCCAGAATTCATTAATTTGTAATGTCTTGTCTAGGCAAATTACTGTACAGTTTTATTCCATTAAAAGTTGGTCATGAGATATATTGTGTTGTGCCCAGTTTTTTAAATTATGGAGATTTTGATTTGAGTACAGCAGACAGTTCAAAATATCAATGCTTGAAAATGTTAAAATTCCAAATTTCTCGAATATCGGTCTACATGAGGATTATTAGATTTTATTACTTTTTGGCACTCTAAAGAATGAGAGTCTTTCTGTTTTTACTCGTCTAATTTACCGTAAAGCTCAACTACCAGTATCTCATAAGTTACAAAATTACGAAATAATGATTAAGTGAAGATGATGTGTTGGTATCTTGTCCCATAAACTGCCGAAATTGTATACATGTACGCCTATAAATAGGAAGTTGTAATCTCGTTTCAGCACTTATTTTTTTTTCCACATTCACTCAATATCTATAGATATTTCCATCATGAACTGTTGGTTTGAACATTTACCGTTGGGCCGATTATGCCCATTAACGAACTTAACCGTCGCACTTGGATGCGAAACCTACCCTGAAAATTTCAACTCACTAACTCGTTCTGTTCGAATTTTATCGTGACAACGGCTGGCCGGACATAATCGAATATGACCTCGAATTCTTCATCAATGCGTTAAACCTTTAGTCTTTTGGGACCATTTTCGGCAAAAATTTCAAAAATTACAGAGATTTGTGCAAAATGGCTGTTACCTAGAACATGCATTCAAAAAGGGTGGATATAAATTACCTTTTACGTATAGACATAGTTGTTGTGCGGGATCTCCTCAAAATAAAAAGGAGTGTCGATATAATCATAACTAATAGTGAATCGAAAAACGATTTGGATTGATTATGCAAAAAGTGGCGGACAGGAGATACAGAAAGGATAGATTTTTTCTGAATAATTTTCCTAAGAGTACTATGTTCCTAAGATACCTACATGAAATATTATGTTAAATATAGAATATTGATTACTAGTTTTCCAGTGATTTTTTGACAATCTTCGATTTCAGGGTTGATAATATCAAATAATTCAGCAGCCATTTTTTCACTACTGTTTTCTCGAGTGAATAGAATTTAATGTCCTATAGAATATGGTATTTTTCTATTTATGCGTGCATGTTCTAGGAAGCATGCTGTCATTTGACAAAGTGTATGAAATTTTCGAATTTTTCGCCGAAAATGGTCAAATCCAATTCTGCGGGGCTGGACTTGCCACGATACCTTTTGAACAGTCAGATATAGCTACTTTCAATTCGGTAATTTGGTATAGAATGTCGATGCGCAAATTTTCGCTGAATTTTGTGAAGATTATGCCACTAGAAAATTAAAAAATTTTCTTTGAAAATAAATAAAAATGTTTCTTCAATAACATTTGGCCGCAAAGATATACCAACTAATGGACATCATCTCGCTCCTATTGTGGTGTTAACTATTTTCAGTTTTTCTTTACATTTGTTCCTTAGTTTCTTGGTTGCCCTGCCTTGAAGAAGCCAAATAGCAGAAACACCTACCAGGTACCACCAGAATGATTTATTTCTCCTTCTTTTGCGGAATTACCCTTTAACCTTTCCCATTTTAAAATTGAGGCGGTGAGAACCAGAGCGGACCATCCCACAAAAGCTGAAATATTCCACCAATTCCTGTTTTCGATACAAAATAATACATTCTTCAAAGCCACAGTGGACCATCTTAGTTTAAAACATTGTATAACAGATGTCACCACTGCAGAGTATAGTCCACACTGTCGATTCCCATGATAATTCGAATACATAGCGGACTATGTGGCTTGATTCACTTTGGCATCTTTGATAGTGAATGTTTTCAATGTTTTAGTCCAATTCATAAACGGTACGATAAGTTTGACGTTTAACATTTTGAAAAGTTCGAAGTGGTGATTTATTGAAATTCAGTTTGTTTGTTTATTTCGAAATAAAAATATCCCAAAATTTGAGTATTTATATTATTTAATTGTGGTCCATATGAATACATTGAATATTTCACGAAACCAATGCGGACCAACCCACAATATTTTTTTTGTAGATAAATTTCATATTATTTTCTTACCTACAATAAAGAAGGTATTATTTTTCTCTATTTCAGTATCGTAATGAGTCTATTCCAGCACTAAAAACAGTGCAATACACGTCAGTTGTCAATATAATATTATCTGGATATAGTGAAATAATAGTTGAGGGAAAAAGATTTATTTTGATTAAAAAATAAAGCACTAAAGATTTCCTTCTTCCTAACTTTGAATCCTTCATGCTATTAGGGAACTGTTTTAAATCTGATCTCCATGTCCTACGTACATGATTCAAATTCAAATTCCGTAATCTGTCAACTTTCGTAACAGTCACACCAACTGCCAAGATACAATAAAAAAGTCACTAGGATGTATAATCCGAATTTTTCGTTAAATTTCAGCAGTACAAAACTTGCCTGAAATAGAGAAAATATCGTCTAATACTCGTGGCAGAAGGCAATTCCAACACTCATGCGTTCAAAAACTCGCTCCTTCGTCGCTCGTTTTCGAATTTCGCATTCGTGTTTCAATAGGGGCCCTTTCTGCAACTTGTATTAGAATATACTATTATTATTCCAACAAAAATTCAATCCGAATAAAACCTTTCAGCAGTATTTGAAGAAATTTGCAAATATGTATATATTCTTTGAACCCTATTATCTTCTTTTAAGCCAGTGAGCAGATGGTTCTCAGCGCCTCAATTATACTATGATTGAAGGGGTGCAACTGCACAGCGACCTATGATCCATTGTGCCATACCTATTTGTTTCTAAAGGAATATCCGAATATTATTCTTCAAATATGCCGTGTTCCGATATTCCTGAACAGTACTGAGCAGTAAATTGAAACGTCAGATATTACTGAAATTCACTGGCGATGCTTACTGTTACTTAAGAGCGTTCCGAAATGACTTTCTGCGGCCAGTAGTGCCAGTAATTTCGGAACACAAGGATAATGACATACGTTGGTTCAACCGTGCCGGTGTCATTTCAGTTGATACATTTTACTTCAATTAATTCTTTGATAATATAACCAATATTAACTCCATATTGGTGTCCATGATATTGAAATCAGTCAACGATCAGTACAAGTGATTGATGATTCCCGTCCTACTCACATTCGTCAACTTCTCCTGACAACCACCAGATATCTCTAATGTCACATCATTTATTTCTATTCTTGGCCATTACCCTGGCTATCCTCAACCAAGTTGATTAGTACGGACCCATTTAACGATCGCTATCTATTTAAAGATCTAATATCTTCTTTTTCGTCATGGAAGTAAAAAATAAATTGTCCATTAGTGAACGCAATTACTCTGATGCCTTGTCATGTCTTCAACTCGGTGCATCTGTAGCACAACTAATAATACACCCCTATACCCAATTGTCACAATTGGTCTGTCTGTCAGACCTGACGCCACCAAATATTCCTGTTTCTTTGTTACGCCTCTGAATTCGGTTCAGCGACCCTTAATGATAGATGCAACCATTTAGTTCGCTCTTCAGACGGTTTAGTTGCGAATTTCGCATTGCGAGATTGGGCCTTTGTGCGTCCTCCACCAAATTTGTGATAAGATTGCAACAGAAGAGACTGCATTAACGCACGGTTGTGTAGAGAGGCGTAGGGGGAAGAGGTGTCGCTTGTTCCTGTCTTCAGTCGTTGACTAGTCTGCTCTCGGAGCAGAAAGGACCATTAATATGTATGGGATGACACAATTTGCGAAACAGTATGGGGGTGGAATTATGTGTGGCGAGGAATGAGGGCACATATGGTGGATAAGAGCATCTGCGCTTCATAATAATGATGAACGCGTGTTGGAGTCGACAAGACGAGAGAGAAGAGGGCAAGATAATGAAATTTCGTAATTCTAAAACAATCCTCATGATTATTGAGAAATTTTTTTCGTCTTCTGAGTGCTTATCAATTTGCCCAAATGTCTGTAATTTTCGAATTTTTCGATGAAAATGGTCTTAAACGATTTGGTTCGACTCACTGATCAAGAATCCGTGGTCGAAAATCATTCTGTCCGACCGGTCCGGCCGTAGGCACGATAACTCGGAATGAGCTATAGACAGTTGAAATTTTCAGAGTAGGTTTGGGAGATAAATATCTCGGCTAAGTTCGTTATTGGGCAAAATCGCACAGATGGTTTCGAATTGTATGGTACCCCGACCTACCTCTGCTAACACATATAAAGCTCTCAATCAAAAGAATATATATAAAATATATAAAAAATATAAAAAAATAAACAAATTATAAACCGACACTGCAGAAACTCTCCAAAAATGGTAGAAAAATAGCTGAAAATGTGATCTTCCGATTGTAAATCCACTTCTTCGATCTATTCATCAAAATCAGGACTCACTTTCAATGATAAAAATTCCGATGTTTCACAGGTTGAAAATATGAGAAAATATCTCCTATGAAGATTAAGTTACATTCATAATTAACACATCTGAAGGATCTGAATATCTCAAAAATAATGCTTGGAAATTTATATAATCATTGATCATTATGGGTTCTGATTCAATTGGATTCGATATTCTTGAATTCGCTGTCATCAACATACCTCATGATGCGAAATGCACAATCAGTGAATCATGCGTTACTGGAAGAAATTTCCAAGTAATGAAAAAATCATAAAAATAAATTGCGTTTGTTTTACAACTATCCTGCAATTTGTACGAGGAAATACGATGAATAAAAATAGATATCTTTCAGAAAAATCATTAATACTGTACAGTTATGTTGTGATTAGAATATGATTTGCAGTTTAATGTTTCAATGATGAAAATTGAATTGATGCATCTTCCAATTCTTGCCTTAGGTATTTCATGGAAAATCGGATATTATTATTGATTTCTGTTATGTATGTATGTTCTTGCGGTAACTATCACAATATATGTATACTCGTACATTTAATTACATACAAATTATCTTTGTTTTATGAGTTAAAACTTTAGAATGGCGATTGAATGCTAGGAGCAGGTCGTTAACTTCTTATGAAGTTTGATTCACCTACTTATCAATTATCAATTGGACGTATAGTTAAGCAGAAAGAATCCAACCCACAAATCATAGGTTTGAGGAATTTCAACTTGAAGTATTTTAAATTTTATCTAATTTTATTGGTACCATATAACCCTCACGGTTCAACCATTTATAATTAGCCAACGTATATTTTTCATAGAAGCATGTTAGCTCATGTGTGAATTATCATTTTAGCAAATATATTTAAACTGAGCTGGGATTTCATTGGGACGTTTTCTGCAAATGGTCAAAAAGTTTATTTTACAACAGATCGCATATAAAACTCCTTTTTGACAATTTGTCTGTTGGACGTATTCGACTTAACTACGTCCAATTATGTAGACCCCTTGAGCACCAAAATGCGAGGCATCGAAAAATGAAAATTCTAATCTAAAATTTTTGTTTTGAAAGCTACTTGCAATTTATTGATTGCTTGAATCATTCATGCTATTAGGAAACTGTTTTAACTCTGATGTCCATGCCCTATGTACAATTCAAATTCGAATTCCGTAATCCGTCAACTTTCGTAATAGTCACACCAACTGACAAGATACAATACAAAAATCTCTAGGATTTTAATCCGAATTATTCATTAAATTTCAAAAGTGTTTCTTTCGTCCCCCTTTTTTTCGAATTTCGGATTCGCCTTTGAAAAGGAGCGCATTCTGCAACTTGTTTTAGAATATACTATTAACCGAAGAGGAACAATTTTGAATATATTTCCGTGAAGATTCTCATATTAATTTGGCGAACTCAATAACCTTCAACCCCCTTTGAAAGATAGGTACAACCCCCAATTTTTCATTTAGGAAGTACGTTCTTGTCTGCATACCACATTTCAGATTTCTAGGGCTTCGGAAAGTACCCTAGTTACCATTTTTAGGGGGGTAGGAGGCTGGAAGTTATAGTAGTAACAACAAGTAACGAAAATATATTATGCATCTCACGATAACTTGAAAACGGAAAGAGATAGCAACTTGTTATTATTAGGGCCAGTTGAGCATTCGAGTGCAACATTTGAGTTAGTTAATAGGCATTATCGACCAAATGATTCTGAAATCTGAAATTTTGTTGTTATTTCCTCAATAACTCGAAAAATACGAATCTGATCTAATTCAAACACGGTAATTATTTGTAGAATGCAAACGAATAGAAAATTTGAAAAAAAAAATTTATTACAGAAACTATACATCCGATATCGTTAAAATTTTGCGAGATCCTTCAAAACCTAACTAAACAGACAAGTTCCAAGTTTGAACACAATCGAATATATATATTGTTGGAGATCCCATCATCAGCCATGGGTGAGTTCAGTAACTGGATGGGTGACCGTTGCCAAGATAAATTTGGAACGGAAAGAGATAGTGACTTGAAATCATCAGGTTAGGTTGCGCATCCGAATGGTACGGTTAAGTTCGTTGATGGGGATAATCGGCCACTTATAGTTTCAGTGTTATACCCATCTAGAATATTGATTTCTCGATAACTCAAAAAGTACAGCTACGATGTTAACTAGTTGTAGAACCTTAGACTATAGAAGAGAGAGAACGGATAACATATTCTATGACATTGAAACCAAATGTCCACCACATTACCACAGAACCTGGCTTCTTTTTCCTGCTTTGAAGATTACAGCCCTAAGCTGCACATCCTACCATTATGTGTAACATAATTTTATAACAAAACAATCCGTAAACGCTCACAGAAACACAAGAAACACGCGTCCACCACATCGTTTGGTGTCCACCAAACTGTCAAAGTCTGTCAAAGTTTTGGTTTCAGATCGATAGCGTTGCGTAGAACGTCCTGTGGTATCCCTCTTCCCTAATCAAAGTAGAATAATGACGCAAAGACGTATATGAAATTTTGAGAGGATCGTGTGGCTACAAAATTTCAAAAAAATTATGAAAAAATATTATGTACATATCTCACGATAACTTGAGAACGAAAAGAGATAGCGACTTGCAATTTTCAGGGTAGGTTGCGCATTCAAATGCGACATCTAAGTTCAATTATAGGTATAATTCGCCAAATCGTTTTGGCGCATTTGAAATGTTGTTGTTATTTCCTGTATAACAAAATATACAAATCCGATACAATTAAAACTCGGTAATTACTTGAATGCAGATGCGCTAATTTTCGTAATTTTGGTATAGTACTTTTTTTCTTCAAAATGTGTTAGAATCAGCTGAAATTCTGCACATAACTCTGGGCCATCATTTTACAACTGGGTACTGAGTTCCAGCTCGATCGACTTCGTATGAGGCGTAAATAGACAATTAAACATGCGCGCAAAAGCTCCCGACTCCACGTCAGTGCTTCTCTAATAGTTGGTTCGAGAAACGTCAAAATCGACTTAGAGTGACAAATGGTAAAAAACCGTCAAATAAACCCCCATGTGGCGATTTTATGTCGAAAAGTGAAAATTAAGAATATATATCCCAGGTAAGTACCGACGTTTTATTCTAATACCGGAGATCGACAAGATCGTACGAGGAGCCCGATAGCCGGTTATTCTAGGCCCTAGGCCGTCTGGTTGTCGGTTTCGGAACGAGAGAAGGCGGGCTCAAATCCCGGAAAGGGAATTACACTTTTTGGAGCTCTAGTTCCTCGGGACTGAGTGCTTATCAATTTGCCCAAATGTCTGTAATTTTTATTTAAGATGCAGTTTCACCATTAAAACCCATCGATATCATTTTCAACTCCAACAAGCTAATACTTTCGCAGATATGATTTTTCTAAATTTCAATAATGAATCGTACGTACTTCTATGTTTTCACAGAATGCTATAATTATTCTATTTAAGCTTTATTATATGATCTGTGTTCATACTCGTACATTTCATGCTGTTCTATAAGAAAGTGTCAAATTCATTTCAGCTATTTTAATTTGATTTCTTCCAATGTGCAGTTCTCATTCTCAGATTGCTCATTTAATCTTGATAAATAAACTATTATTTGAATTTAATTTCCTTTGTGATGCAGTTCTTTCATAAGAATAAATTGATTTAATTCCCAACTCTGAGAAACCAATACTTTCGGAGATATAATTTGTCTGTTTCAACTAGAGCGCTAGAAAGCTCCTGTCCACAGGGCTTGAACCCATTTTTTGCGCGTATGATCTGGGGAACATCGCGTTATAGTTTTGCCCAAATGTCTGTAACTTTCGAATGTTTTGACGAAAATGGTCTCAAACGATTTAGTTCGACTCTCCAATGAAGAATTCGAGGTCAAATTTGATTCTGACCGTCCGTTCGTCCGTCTGGCCGTCTGGCCGTTGCCACGATAACTTGAGAACGAAAAGAGCTAGCGACTTTCAGGGTGGGTGGTGCATCCCAATACGATGGACGAGTTCGTTAATGAGCATAATCGGTCCAGTGGTTTCCGAGTAATAATTTTGTTTTCAACCAATATAAATCTGATCGAATTGAAACTTGGTGAGTAGTTGTAGAATATGAACATAAGCACGTTTGTGAAATTTTGTGCGAATCGTATGACTAGAAAATTATTAAAAAATTATTGAAAAATATTTTTGTTGTTACGATAACTTGAGAACGGAAAGAGATAGCGGCTTGAAGTTTTCAGGTTAAGATGTGCACCAGAACGCGACATTTGTGTTTGTTTATGAGCATAATCGGCCAAACGGATTCAGAGTTATAGCCATCTGAAATTTGGTTGTTTTTTGTTCCTCATTAACTCGAAAAGTACTAAACCGATTGAATTCAAACATAGTAATTAGTTGTAGAATGCCAACGCGAAAATTCTTGCAAAATTTCGTGAGGATAGTATTCGTGAAAAATTTTAAAAAAATCATTGAAAATTGAAAAAAAAAATCCATATATCAGTAGAGCTATTCGTTTGAAATTACTGAAATTTTGCAAGAGCCTTCATAACCTAACTCTACTGCCAAGTTTCAAGTTCTAACACGATCGGTTGAATATTGTTGGAGATTCGAGCATTCTTGTGTGAGTTCAGAAGATGGGTGACCGTTGCCTCTATAACTTTCGAACGAAAGGAGATAGGGACTTGCAATTTTCAGAGTAGGTGGCGCATCCGAAAGGGAGAGTTGAGTTCGTTTTTGGGTATAATCGGTTGAACGGTTTCCGAGTTATACCCACCTGGAATATTATTTCCTTGATAACTCAAAAAATAAATATTCGATCGAATTGAAGCTTGGTAACTAGTAGTAGAAAATCATCATAAAGACGTGTTTAAAATTTTGTTAGAACCGTACCCCTAGAAAATAAAAAAAAAATGACGAAAAAAAAATTTTAAGAACCTAACCCCTAAAAAATTTCAAAAAAATCACGAAACAAAAAATTGGTTCAAGCACTGACGTGAAGTCTGAAGCTTTTGCGCGTATGTTCTATTGTCCAATCTTCTGTATTGGACACCCTCAATCGAATTTACCATGGTAAATTATGTTGTCCTTCTCCTGTATTGGACACTCTTAATTCGAATTTACCATGGTTAATTCGAGAATTAAGTGTCCAATACAGGAGAATGGGCAACATAATTTACCATGGTAAATTCGATTAAGGGCGTCCAATACAGAAGAATGGACAATAGAACATACGCGCAAAAGCTTCTGACTTCACGTCAGTGCTTGAACCAATTTTTTTTTGTCCTGTATCCGCTTATAGCAACTCCAATTAAATCCTATGAGGACAGCTTCACACCTCATCTCAGCTGAGTTTAATTTCGTTCACAGTGGCCGTACAGCCTAAGGATATGAGATAACTGCCAATTTATTTGAATGAGAATCTCCAACAGTTCGAACGGTTTACACCCAAACTGCTCCTCATTTATTCGAATACTCGTAATCTGCACGCAAATTGGTCTTGTTGATTGGTAGATAATTAAACAGGGAAAGCAAACTAACAGTTCCGCTCAAAAAATCGACATTGAACATTCGTCCTTCCAAATAATGCAGCAATGAGTGGATGATTAATAAGTTTCGCTTTGTAGGAAATGAAATCGAAAGAGGTGCGCGTGATAGATCGTAGCTGAGAGATCTGATGGGTATATAAACAATTATGATGCTATCATCGATCCGCTGATGAATGTCTATGAGATGAGTTCCTTATTAAGAAGAAATTATTCAATTTTTTATGGAAATAACATCATCTTCACCGATTGGAATTGCGATAATCGTTCATGAATTTTTCCAATTCCTCTTGAGGCACGATCAGGTTTAAATTTCCTCATGATAAGAAAATATATTGTAACAACGGGATATAATGATTACCTTGGTCTAAACGTTGAAATTTCTTCTGGTTGATTGACCAACTGTCCCGTCAATTTGGATTTGAATATTTATGGAAACACTACGGGGCATCAGTAGCTTTAGCGCGATTTTTCATTGAAAGAAAAACACATTTCAATGATTTGTAACACCTCTCATATGTTGAAATCTAACGGTCGTATTATGTCTACTGAGCTTCAAAATCAAATATTAAGAAAAACAAGCCCTGTGGACAGGAGCTTTCTGGCGCTCTAGTTCAAACAGACAAATTATATCTCCGAAAGTATCGGTTTCTCAGAGTTGAGAATTATATCAATGTATTCTTATGATAGAACTGCATCATACAGGAAATTCAATTCAAATAATAGTTTATTTTACAAGATTAAATGAGCAATCTGAGAATGAGAACTGCACCATGGAAGAAACCAAATTAAAATAGCTGAAATGAATTTGACTCTCTCTTATAGAACAGGATGAAATGTACGAGTATGAACACAGATCATATAATAAAGCTTAGATAGAATAATTATAGCATTCTGGGAAAACATAGAAGTACGATTCATTATTGAAATTTAGAACTTCATCTTAGCAGAAATTGAATTCAAACATCATAGAAGAATTTAAATTCAACAAGAGTGCCAAAAATTATCAATCCAAAACCAATAGACGAATTCTACCCAACAACGAACTCATCCGAGATATTCATTCCTCAATTCCAGTTTTGTTTTTAGTGGAGATATTCTGAACTCAATATTATTAACTTACCATTACCATTCCCATCATCATATGGATTGACCATCGGCATGAAAATATCAACCAACAAAAAGTATGATAATATTATAAATCTCATATTGATACCATTACTGGAATGAATGACAATGAGACAACGTCAAAGTTGACGTTATAACAATTCATAGAATAGCCACAGAATAATTCTATCATTGAAATTTTGAAAAATCATATCTCCGAAAGTATTAGTTTGTTAGAGTTAAAAATGATATGAATGGATTCTTATGGTAAAACTCCTTATTGAAAAAAAATTTAATTTGGAATTTGTTCTGTAAAAAAAAAATTTTTTTTTTGTTACTCCGAAACCATCTGTCCGATTTTGCCCAATAACGAACTTAGCCGAGATATTTATCCCCCAAACCTACTCTGAAAATTTCAACTGTCTAGCTCATTCCGTTCGAGAGTTATCGTGCCTACGGCCGGACGGCCGGACCGGCCGGACAGAATGAATTTCGACCACGGATTCTTGATCAGTGAGTCGAACCAAATCGTTTAAGACCATTTTCATCGAAAAATTCGAAAATTACAGACATTTGGGCAAATTGATAAGCACTCAGTTCCGAGGAACTAGAGCGCCAATATGAAAATTAGGATAATGTGGGATTGTTTTTGGCGCTCTTGCTCCTCGGAACAGAGTGCTTATGAATTTGCCCAAATGTCTTTAATTTCAAAATGTTTGGATGAAAATGGGCTTAAACGATTTGTTTAGACCCACTGATCAGGAATTCGTGGTCAGTAATTGTTCTGTCCGGCTGGCCAATCCGGCCGGTCCAGCCGTAGACACGATAACTCTCGAACGGAATGAGCTAGACAGTTGAAATTTTCAGAGTAGGTTTCAGAGATAAATATCTCGGTTAAGTTCGTTATTGAGCAAAATCCGTTGGCGGAGTAACGAAAAACATTTTTTTTTACTTTTGAATACATTTTTTTTGTAGGATGCAGTTTCATCATAAGAATCCACTGATATCATTTTCAACCCTAATAAATTTATACTTTCAGAGATATGATTTTTCGAAATTTCAATAATGAATCGGACTTCTATATGTTTTCACAGAAAGCTGTACTTACTTATTCTATCGATGAATTATTATAGGATATGTGTTCTTACATGTCATCATATTTTCCTATGAGAGATAAATGTCAAAATTATTTCTGATTCGTTATTCTTGATATAAAATACTCCTCCTGTTCTAGAACACAAAGTATGATTGAATACAAAATGACCAATGAAAGAACCTCAGCTTTCGTAGAATTATGAGGATGATACGATATTATACTTTTATGGTGATAATATAATTCCCGTGGATAATCTATATGATGATGGAAATATATTCTTTGGTAAGATACATAATCAAATTTGGTTCAGAATATCTCCAGTAAAAACAAACCTGCAATATTGTTTAAGTTTTAATTGATATATTATAATTTTCAGAGTAGATTTGAGGAATTAATATATGGGATAAGTTCGTTTTTGGGGAGAATCGGTCTGTTTGAAGTTCTATGGTATGAATCAATTCAAATCATTCCCAGAGGCCAATAATTTCGGAGATATGATTTGTCAGAGTTTGAACAAGAGCGCCAAACGTCCTGTCCACAGGTCTTGAACCAATTTTTTCAATTTGGCATTTGTGCGTCAATTTTCAAGAATTTTCGTAATTGAATTCAAAGCGTAGGTCTATGACTTAGCTCATGTTGGATTTACATACAACAGCAACTTATAGTTAGAGTATTCTATGATTTTTCAAAATTTCAATATTAAATCGTAAGTCTATGATTTCGCAGAATGATGTATTGAAAATTAGCGTCCGTATCTATGAATGTCATCTATGTTCATACATTTCATCATCTCATCTCATCTACAGATAAGAGATATTGAACAAAGTATGATTGAATGCAAAATAAACAACGGAATAACCTCAGCTATCATAGATAGCTCTTGTATAATCCATACGATGATGATGATGATGATAGAATAGTATATTCTAAAACAAGTTGCAGAATGGGCTGATATTCAAACACGAATGCCAAATTCGAAAAAGAGCGACGAAGGAGCGAGTTTTCGAACGAATGAGTGTTGGAATTACCTTCTGCAACGAGTATTAGACGATATTTTTTTTTTTTTTTTGTATAGGCATTGACTGCTATGGTCATTAGCCTACCACATTCATACCAGATAATCACACCTCCACCACATCCATGCCCTGAGCGGGATTCGAACCCGCGACCTCCGGCACCACAGCAGGTCTTTATACCCACTGGACCACCGGAGCCGGCATTAGACGATATTTTCTCTATTTCAGGCAAGTTTTGTAAAATACTGTTGAAATTTAATGAAAAATCCGGATTATACATCCTAGTGACTTTTGTATTGTATCTTGGCAGTTGGTGTGATTGTTACCAAAGTTGACAGATTACGGAACTTGAATTTGAATCATACGTAGGGCATGGAGATCAGATTTAAAACAATTTCCTAATTAGCATGAATTATTCAAAATTAGCAAGAAGGAATCTCTAGTACCTTATTTTCCCTCGACAATTATTTCACTATATACAGATTATATTGATAATTGACGTGTGTTGAAATTTGATAGGATCAAATGTCAGTGCTGACTACCACAAAACGAAAAATATAACTAGAAACAATGCTGGAATGAGTTCATTCCAGCACTGTTTTATGTGTTGGAATGGACTCATTACGATACTGAAATAGAGAAATATATATTTTGGTGAGTTAAACAAATTGGGTTCAGATTATGTATCTCCAGTAAAAATAAAACTGGAATATTGGCTAAGCTTCAATTGATATAATATAATTTTTATAGTAGATTCGAGGAAAGAATATCTCGGATAAGTTCGTTATTCGGTAGAATTAGTCTGTTGGTTTTGGATTAATAATATATGGCACTCTTGTTGAATTTAAATTCGTTTATGAAGATTGAATGTAATTCCTTTTTTGATGAAGTTCTATCATTTGATCCATTGATATCATTCCCAACTCAGAGAAACCAATTTTCTCGGAGATGACTTGTCAATGTTTGAACAAAAGCATTCTATAATTAATTACCAAATTTTAATTGGATCGGATTTGGGTATTTTGAGTTATTGAGGAAATAACAGCAACTTATAAGATGGGTTTAACTTCGTTTGCCCAATTTTGGTTTGGAAGGTTCTCGCAAAATTTCAGCGATATCGGACGGATAGTTTCTGAGATACAAAATTATTTTCAATGAGTTTTTTAAAGATTATGCTTATTAGCGAACTTAATTCTCGCTTTGGGCTGTGCAACCAATCAACAATCAATATTATCATTTTATCCAATTCTGTCATAATCGTTCATAAATTACCAAGGCCAATGAGATTAATTGAATTCCAGGGTCGAAGGTATGACTCAACTATCCATGAGTTTCTAAGTTCGCTTCTACGCCACTGGTTGTCACAGTTGATAGACCCCACCCCCATAGTTACACACACCAGCAGCCACCCCTATGACCAGAATTCTGGTTAATCTAGGCAGCACCAATTCGATCGATTCTCTGTCATTTTCTCATTCAGGCTCAGCCACACATGTTCTCAAATTTCTTGTTATTCTTTCACGTGATGTTTTTCTTTCAATAAAATCTAACTATTGTGTTCATTTCTGTTTATGAGGGAGATTCTCAGCGAACGCCTCTGAAATTCGAGAAAGCTCGAAGGGTTCTCCAATTATTTGTTGAAAATATAAACTAGGGGTTCATTTCGGTTGGACGATGGAACATCAAAGATTTTTGTAGCCGTCTATCGAGGCTTCCGATGATTGTTTGTTGAAACGTTCCTGGAATTTAGGATTATGCTAAGCCCCCTTGTTTATGAATCCAATAATCCACTAACTAAACAAGCTACTAGAAAAACTATACCCAATAATAATATTGAATGTAATTAGAGGTAAAGGAAGCAGTGGCGGCTCACCTGAAGAGACAACGGGCACTCCTACTCCTTGTGAAATTGATTGTTGTACTGACGGATAAATAGGTCCCGCAAGCGGTAAGATGCTCTAGTGAGCTCGTTCAATGAGTGATAATAAATTTCACTGATTTTTAACACTACTTCGCTTCCAAGGTTGACGTTGTACCCTTACTCATCAACCGATGAGTGAAAACAATGAGTTGTTAATAGAGGTTAGATCATCCTTCAGTGAAATATCTTTTTGGCGCTCTTGTTCCTCGGAAGAGAATGCTTACCAATTTGCCCAACTGTCTTTTGAATTTTTGGCTGAAAATGCTCTTGAACGATTTGGTTCTACTCACTGATCAAGAATCCGTGATCGAAATCGATTCTGTCCGGCCGTCCGGCCATCCACGTCTGTCCGTTAACACGATAACTCTCGAACGAAAAGAGTTAGAGGATTGAAATTTGCAGGGTAGGTTTGAAACGTAAATATCTCGGACGAGATCGTTAACGGGCGAAATCCACCAAGCGGTTTCGGAGTATTGGCCGTTAGCAGTAAAAACATTTTCCATGAATATTTTCGAAACTGATTACTCGATCTATTTGAAATTTAGCATCAAATTGTAGCATAATGACCTTTATATGCATGCAAACTTTTGTATTGATCGGATTACTGTAAAGTGTAAAAAAAAAATGAAAAAAATTTTATATTTTGTTTCTACAATAACTTTCGAACAAAATGAGCTAGGCAGTTGAAATTTTCAGAGAAGGTTTGGGAGATAAATATCTCGGTTGGATTCGTTACTGGTTAAAATCGGCCAGATTGTTTCGGAGTAACGAAAAAAAACTTTTTTTTTACATTACTAATTTCAAATTCAATTCTAAGATGCAGTTTACCATGAAAATCCATTGATATCATTTTCAACTTTAACAAGCTGATACTTTCGGAGATATGATTTTTCGAAATTTCAATAATGAATTGTCCTTCTATGTTTTCACAGAATGCTGTACTTAATTATTCTATCTATGAATTATTATATGATCTATGTTATTTCACGTCATCTCATTTTCCTATGAGGGATAAATGTCAAAATTATTTCTGGTTCGTTGTTCTTGATATAAAATACACCTCCTGTTCTAGAAAACAAAGTATGATTAATGCAAAATGACCAATGAAATAACCTCAGCTTTCGTAGAATTATGAGGATGACATGATATTATACTGTTAGGGTGATAATATAATGTCCGTGGATAATCCATATGATGATGGAGATATATTATTTGGTAAGAAACCTAGTCCAATTGGGTTCAGAATATCTCCAGTAAAAACAGAACTGCAATGTTGTCTATGTTTAAATTGATATAATATAATTTTCAGAGTAGATTTGAGGAACGAATATCTCGGATAAGTTTGTTATTGGGGAGAATCGGTCTGTTTTAATTTAATTTCTTTCATGATGCAGTTCCATCGAAAGAATCCATGTATATCATTCTCAGAGACCAATAATTTCGGAGATATGATTTTTCAAAGTTTGAACAAGAGCGCCAAAGCTCCTGTCCACAGGGCCAATTTTTTTCTTCAAAATTATATAAAAATTATATAAAACCAATAAATGATTTAAATGCTCACTTACAGTTATTGCACTGATGGTATCATAATAGCCGAAAGCTCCTTCCAACTCAAATAAACGATTCATACGAAATACAAAGTTTATCTTCACTTAAAATAGGTTACCATTAATTACATATCACCTGAATTCTCTTTCATTCTCCTAAAAAAAACAGTTGCTCGGCCCCGCTCCTACGCTTCTTGCGGAGAGAGTGCCGCTCGCATTTTCGAAGAAATGCAAGCATTCATCTCGAAAGATAACAAGATTTGAAATTTGTGTCAGTTGGGTGACCCAACAGGTGCTAATTGCCCTCTTTACTAATCTCCAAAAACGTCTCGTTCGACACCCACGCCAAATTTCGTCCACACTTCCGCGACTGTTCGTTCCTCAGGTTCAAGGGCCTCGTCCAATTTTTCACCTCGATAAATCCTACGACCATTAAAGCCATGACAACAAGATGGCGATTAGCTAAAAGCTAACGGGGAATGGGTAACGTTAATGGACGAATGTTGGACTCACACCGGCGCAAAAGGCCGACAATTAAAAGGTCTAATTCGATAGTGCCCGACCTGACAGGAAGCACCGAGCAGAGATGGCCGGCTGATATGCGATTCGTTTTGTTTCATCGTTAATTAATGAGTTCGTAGAGTTGCTTCATCTATTATTCTGTATGGTACTGGATGTCCGAATTTCGTTAAGTCATTGGATCATGGGATGATGCGAATTCTTCGAATATTTGGTACTAGGACAGTCATCTCGTAGTTTTACCTCGAAAGTTTTCCGGTAGTTTTGAGAATGGTAATTTTATTGTGCGCTTTATGCAGCGTGATCCGCAAAGAACAGCGTGCTATCATTTTGCCACAATATCTGTATTTTTCGAATTTTTTGCCAAAAATGGTCTCAAAGTCTCAAACGATTGATTTTGACTCACTGATGAATAATCCGAGGTCAAATTCAATTCTGTCCGTCCGGTCCGACCAGCCGTTAGCACGATAACTCTCGAACGAAAGGAGTTAGAGGATTGAAATTTGCTGGGTAGGTTTGAAGCGTATATATCACGGATGAGTTCGTTAATGGGTGAAATCTACCAAGCGGTTTCGGAGTTATGGCCGTTTTTAGTAAAAATATTTTTTATGAATATTCCCGGAACCGATCACTCTATCTATCTGAAATTTTGCTTCAAATTGTAGAATCCTGACCTTTATATCCATGAGAATTTTTGTATTGGTAGGATTGCCATACAGTGGCAAAATTCTGAAATTGTGGCTTGGCTTGGATGGTAATTGTACCTTGGCTTGGATGGTAATTGTACCTTAGCTTGGATTGAAATTGTACCTTGGCTTGATACAAGTTATACCTAGGCTGGAATTGAATTTGTACCGAGGAATCATCCAGATATACCAACTACCCTTGAAATTGGGGGAATCAACGTTGTACTTCCTTTGGATGGAAAAATAACCAGAAGACACTTTACTTCGAATTGGAAGGCCATCTAGAAGTGGTTTCTTTAAAATTGGAACATCAGGATCAGGATCATAATATCGAACTCCGAGGAGGCCACGACGTTGTTTTATATTAAGTTAAGTAGTATAAGACTGTGTAGAGTGAAAAAGGGTCGACCTATTGTAATTTTTCAATTTTAATATATATTGTATATTGTGAAAACCTGGGAGGGAGTTTTGTTGCCGAATTAAGCCAGTTTAGCCTCCCACCCCTAGAAAATAAAAAGTAGATTCTCATGCTCGACAATCCTCTATAAGTGGATGATTGGCACGTTACAAAATTAGCTAACGTGAACACGAATGCTAAAGAGTACTGACCTTACGTCAGTGCTTCAACTAGAAAACAACGCCATTTCCCCGTGACTTGTCCGTGCACATAATTGCCATGAATATTCTTTTAAACTCTCAGAATATCGGCTCAGCACCAGACTCATGACTCATAATCTCAAACCACTCCCAACATAACCCATACAACCCAAAAATAATCACTCCTCCTCTACGCATGCGCAATGCATTCGCAGTCCTCTCAAAATCACACACCTCACAGAAACTCCGATTCCCCAACACTAGTGGTTCAGGAGATATCGCACCTTGATTCCACGCATGCGCGGACCCTCACCTGGGGATTCTATGGAGGAATAGCATCTTCCAGCCCAAAGCTCTCATCCTCTCAACGAAAACTCCAGCAGTTAAATCACTTCTCATCTGCCCATGCGCATAAGGAAAAATGCCCGGAAGGGATAGCATGAACTTAAAAAAAAATATATTTCGGAATTTCAAGCAAAATATTCCGTAAAATTGTATTTTTCCATGTCATGTGATCCTCACGAAATTTTGCAAAAGTGTTTGCTTCGGTCTTTTGCATTTAACTACTGAGTTTTTATTCAATCAGATCAGTATTTTTGGAAACAAAATTTTAAAATTTTTGAAATTTTTGTTGCCACTTAATGGCAGTTCGAGCAACACAAAACTTCACATGCATATAAAGGTCATGATTCTACAATTTGATCCAAAATTTCAGGTAGATCGACCCATCGGTTCCGGAAATATCCGTAAAAATGTTTTAACTATGGACATAACTCCGCTTGGTCGATTTCGTCCGATTTGATGGCAACGCCTCAGAGAATTGTTTTGACATTGACGATATTTCAGGAGTGTCAACCTGCCTCAGTTTTACTTACACAAACGTGATAGATCTAAATCATGGCCAATCGGGAGACTTTATAAAAGTGAATGGAGTATACCTATAATCATGAACTAGTTCAGAAAATCATCAAGAAACTTAAAAATAAAAAACTTTTCAGTAACATAAACCCAACGAAAGAAAAAAAAAACATTAAAAGGTTTCCAAGCTTTCACGTTCCATCCAAAAATAAACAAAACACTCCAGGATATTTTCGAAAAGATTAATATAAACTTCTAGGAAATACCTACATTCGCGAAAACTCTGGACATGTTAAAATCAGGTATTTATGGAATTAAATGATCAGATTGCAATAAGTGCTACGTCGGGCAAACATCCAGAAACATTGTCACACGGTATAAATAATATACGGGACTCATTCGGAACAACAACAACGATAAATCTGCTGTTGCAAATTTTTGAAAAATTTCGAAAAATTGTACTTAGTGACACTTGAAGTGCTCGAAATTTATAAGAGAAAAGATATTTTACTCAATAATGATCTAACCCCTATTAACAACTCATTACTCTCACTAATCGATTTATGACTAAGGGTTTAATGTCAACCCATGCTTGATGGTAGAAATTAATAGCATGCTTTAGTAACGCTGGAAACTTTGTTTCCGAAACATATGTCAGACGACAAAAGCGGCAGTGGACAAGAGTGTAGTTACTTTTGTAGCGCACTCTATAAATTTTCTTATTGGAGTCACTCATCCTTGAAAATACCTCATAGACTAAAGAATATTCCCAAACATCAATTCTCTTCAGGAATTCCTAATGAAAACAACAAAACAAAAATTCGGGCGACGGCACTTGACCACTTCTCGGTTGCATTCCTGATATCTCAGCGAAAAAGGTCAATAAGTCCTGAACAAGCGGAAAGATCACTATCCGACAGATTCATTTTAAATTCTAATTCGTGAACGACATCCTGTCGTATTATACGGACAACGAGGATTTATCGTATCCACTGTGCGTACAACAAACGGCTGAAATATCGACTACCAACAAAGCGATTTCGTTTTTACAGCCGTACTCTCGCAAAAATAACCATAATATTATTGATGATTGCTCCTCTGGTTGATGTAAGCCGCCGCACAAGATCTGATGCCGCACTGACCGACACTGAGGCAAATGGGTGAGCTGGGTAGGTTGTCTTTTTTGTGTTACGCACTTCAAAACTGTCGTTCGAATCCATCAGGAATAACTCGACTAGCGAAGGACGAACGATAATTCAACTTAAGAGTTATTCGCAATTCGTGTGAGTGTTGGTGTACAGTCTGAGGAACGAACTACTCACAAATCTATAAGTTTTTGAGAAAAGGATAGTATACCCGAAGAGAGTCAGCTGATACTCGAGCTCAGTTCAGGAATTGTTATAATGTCAACTTATTTTCCTGAGTCATGAAGTTGTCTCATCGTCATACATTCCAGCAATCGTATAAATATGAGAATGATAATATAATATCATACTTTTTGTTGGTTGATATTTTCATGCCGATGGTCAATCCATATGATGATGGGAATGGTAATGGTAAGTTAATAATATTGAGTTCAGAATATCTCCACTAAAAACAAAACTGGAATTGAGGAATGAATATCTCGGATGAGTTCGTTGTTGGGTAGAATTCGTCTATTGGTTTTGGATTGATAATTTTTGGCACTCTTGTTGAATTTAAATTCTTCTATGATGTTTGAATTCAATTTCTGCTAAGATGAAGTTCTAAATTTCAATAATGAATCGTACTTCTATGTTTTCACAGAATTATATAATTATTCTATCTAAGCTTTATTATATGATCTGTGTTCATACTCGTACATTTCATCCTGTTCTATAAAAGAGAGTCAAATTCATTTCAGCTATTTTAATTTGGTTTCTTCCATGGTGCAGTTCTCATTCTCAGATTGCTCATTTAATCTTGATAAATAAACTATTATTTGAATTGAATTTCCTTTATGATGCAGTTCTGTCATAAGAATACATTGATATAATTCTCAACTCTGAGAAACCAATACTTTCGGAGATATAATTTGTCTGTTTGAACTAGTTCGCCAGAAAGCTCCTGTCCACAGGGCTTGAACCCATTTTTTTTGTAGTCAAATTGTCAATTCTCGGAAGCCCATATTGACATCAATTGAACAGCTAGACTGTTCACACTTCCATTAGGATCATTCTTGTTTCTCCTATACTCTTTGAAAAAAAAAATATTTGATATATAGAAGGTGTCTGTCACGAACAAAAGCTGCGAATTATCTGGAAAGCACAGATAAACAATGATATGCATCGGGGGACCATTGACAAGGATCTCTTGCGATGGTATTTGGTACATAAATCACTTTCTTGGGAGCTGTACGAAGGCTATTATTATAAAAATGGTACCACGCCTCTTTATCAGCGGTATATATCGAAATTTATGGATCGAGAGGGAAAGTGAATGAATAATCATTAATAAAAATGGACATATCGATTTTCTTCGTGTTTAATACATTTTATATTCTTTGATTTATATACTATTTTCATGTACCTAAATATAAAGATAATTCATTAAAATTTATAATTATGATTTTAGTCAATTATAATGACGACATTAAAAAGACATGGACTTCCGAGGTTGCAGAATTTCATCCTTTCACTTTGTTTATTACTTCAATACTTCCTCAGGATGATAATTATTGTTTACCTTTGTATTATTCACGGAATTCGAGATAATTCCCATATCCCCATTAATTTCCACAGATTATGACGAGTCATAAACCCTGTGATATACAGGGTGACTGGTGGTGGTGACCCATAGTCCAAACTTTAGTTGTAGTGAGGAGTCCTCTATACAGTTTCAAAATAGGTCATCAAACGTTGTGCTGTCGCTTCGTGTTGGATATACAGGGTGTTCTCCAAAAAATGTGAAAATTTTGAAGGGCCATAACTTTCGAATCGCTGTAACTTTTGGGTTGAGATGAATACGGCGGTTTTCCATCCTGTTGAAATATCATGTCATTCGTATAAACTTTATTCAAGATATTAGGAAGGACAATCTGCGAGAAGGATACATTACCCCAGTAAGGCATATTGTGTTTTTGAAATATTCTAAAAATTGGTCTCTATTGATTATAATTCTTGAAGAGTCAAGCCAATTGATAGATCTAAAATTG
Source organism: Halyzia sedecimguttata (assembly GCA_937662695.2). NCBI lineage: Eukaryota > Metazoa > Arthropoda > Insecta > Coleoptera > Coccinellidae > Halyzia > Halyzia sedecimguttata. The sequence goes on from OW569414.2 coordinate 103,021,097, forward strand.
TCTCGTTATGTAGTGCATTGAATATGAAAAATTGGTTCAAGCACTGACGTGAAGTCAGAAGCTTTTGCGCGTATGTTCTATTGTCCATTCTCCTGTATTGAACACTCTTAATTCAAATTTACCAGTGTCCAATACAGGAGAATGGACAACATAATTAACCATGGTAAATTCGATTAAGGGTGTCCAATACAGAAGAATGGACAATAGTACACACGCGCAAAAGCTTCTGACTTCACGTCAGTGCTTGAACCAATTTTTTTTTTCGTGATTTTTTTTAAATTTTCTAGGGGTGCGGTTCTTGAATTTTTTTTTCGTGATTTTTTTCAAATTTTCTAGGGGTACGGTTCTTACAAAATTTTAAACAAGTCTTTATGTTGATTTTCTACTACTAGTTACCAAGCTTCAATTCAATCGAATATTTATTTTTTGAGTTGCTCGAATCTCCAACAATATTTAACCGATCGTATTAAAACTTGAAACTTGTTAGTAGAGTTAGGTTATGAAAGCTCTTGCAAAATTTCAGCAATTTCAAACGAATAGTTACTGATATATAGAAATTTTTTTTTATTTTCAATGATTTATTAAAAATTTTCTACGAATGCTATCCTCACCAAATTTTGCAAACGTTTTCGCGGTGGCATTCTACAACTAATAACCATGTTTGAATTCAATGAGTTCAGTATTTTTCGAGTTAATGAGGAAATAAAAACCATCAAATTTCAGAAAATTTCAGATGGCTATAACTCTAAAACCGTTCGGCTGATTATGCTAATAAACAAACTCAAATGTCGTATCTAGATGCACAACCAAACCTAAAATTTTCAAGCCGCTATCTCTTTCCGTTCTCAGGATATCGTGACAACAAAAATATTTCTTAATAATTTTTTAATAATTTTCTAGCGATACGATTCTTACAAAATTCCACAAACGTGCTGAGGTTTATATTCTACAACTATTCACCAAGTTTCAATTCGATCAGATTTATATTGGTTGAAAACAAAATTATTACTCGAAAACCACTGGGCCGATTATGCCCATTAACGAACTTGTCCGTCGTATCGAGATGCGTCACCTACCCTGAAAATTTCAAGTTGCTAGCTCTTTCCGTTCTCAAGTTATCGTGGCAACGGCCAGACGGCCGGCCGGACAGAATCAAATTTGACCTCGAATTCTTCATTGGGGAGTCGAACCAAATCGTTTGAGACCATTTTCGTAAAAAAAATCGAAAGTTACAGACATTTGGGCAAAAGGATAACGCGATGTTCCCCAGAACATACGCGCAAAAACTTGGCTCGTGTCGTCTTTGAAAAATCGAAGTTTCATGGATGAATTTATGCCACTCTATTGGCACAATTTTTCTTATTAGGCTAGGGTCGATAATTTTTGAAGCAAAAAAAAGTAGGATGAGATCATTGATGAAGGAAATGAATATAACAAAAGTGAAAGGAAAAATAATTAACGGGTATCTGAAATCAGGAAGTGAAAGGGGGTGATTTTCAAGAGTTAAAGTGGAAAAGCCCTAGACAGGAGCTTCGGCGCTCGCGTTCAAACTTGAGAATGAATTAGGGGATGTGAATGATATCAGGATACTCATGATAGAACTTCATCATAAAAGAAATTAAATCCACACATCATACAAGAATTTACATTCTTCAAGAGTGCACAAAATTATTAATTCTAAACTAACAGACCAATTTTACCCAATAAAGAACTTATCCGAGATATTTATTCCTCAAATCTTCTGACAATTATATTATATCAATTGACACTCAGCCAATATTCCAGTTTTGTTTTTAGTGAAGATATTCTGAACCCAATTTAATTAACTTGCCAAAGTATATAGGTATTTACATCATCATCATATGGATTATCATCATCATATGGATTATCTTCATCATATGGATTATCCAAGAGCTTCAAACATACATTGTTTGACATGTCTCTTATCAGTAGATGAGATGAGAATGACGAACTGTATGAACATAGATCAAATTCATAGAAACTGACGTTAATTTTCGATATCAAATTAAAATAGCTCAAATTAATTTGACTCTCTCTCTTATAGAACAGGATGACATGTACGAGTATGAATATAGATCATATTATAATTCATAGATAGAATAATAATAGCATTCTGTAAAAACATAGAAGTACGATTCATTATTGAAATTTCGAAAAATCATATCATATTTGAAATGAAAATATTACAGTGTATTTGGAACAAAAAAGGTAAGTTCTCACCAAATTTCTCCAAAAAAAAATGTATGTGAAAGATAAAAATAAAAACCAAAAACTTGGTTATTAGAATATTTCACATAAATTTTGAGGCTTTGTGAAAAAAATGTAAATAGTATATTTTTAGATCTTTTTATTACGTACAACTTTGTCACTTAACTTTTTTCCATATGAATGGTAGTTTTGCCGGAAATCGAGATAAATTGATTTTTTATCCTTAAACACTCACTCCCATCCACTTGCCAAACTTAGATCGCCCGTAAATTATTTTTTCTTTAATTTTTGTAATATCCTCTTCCTTTTTCAATGGGTTTCATCCTACTATTATTTCTCGTCACTTTTTACAATTTTCAAAGGCTTTAACCATTGTCTATATTCTCCAAGAATAAATATTAACAATATTATTTTTCGCATACAGTGTGTTGTTTTTGTACAGACCATAAACGATTATATTTACTTCCTGCTGACATATTTCTACAATGTTTATTATTAAGTGAGGATGAAGGTTGACATAGTTAATTCTGAACCAAAAACCAACCCTAATGCCACAGCGGTTCCAAAGTTATAGCGCTTCAAAAGTTTCGCATTTTTCGGAAAACTCCTTGTATCTCCAAAACGAAACGTCATCACAACGTTTGAAGGCCTGTTTGGAATCATTGAAGAAGTCTCCTAACTACAGTATATTGGTATACAGGCTGAGTCTTTGACCACTGCATTAATTTTAACCAGAGATTCCTATCATCAAATTAAACACTTTTTTCATTTACCATTTTTCCAGAATCGGCTCAGGTAAAAAGTTACAAGCGTTTAAAGATTTCACAATGTGCTAATACACTCCCGCATATAAATTATCTATGACATTGTTGGCGGACGAGAATGAGGCATGGTAACGTGGTTTACAGCTTGATTCGGGATTCCAACGCTCAGGGACGGATCCATAAAAGTAGTGAAATTTCTGGAGTTTTCCATTTTAAAACATTCAATGAAGAATATCTCGAAAACGGTGCGTTTAAGGAGAAATGATGAAGAATAATATAATGTTCTAAAACGACGGAATATTCTTGAAATGACTCAAGAAAAACTTTATATGCTTTCTTTATGCTAATTTCGTTTAGTTTTATGAATCCACGAGTCCATAACTAGAAAACCAGTAGAAGCAGAAAATAACTAATATTTGGAAAATATGTATCATAGTTATAGGAAACTTTCACCAACATTCATTCTATTCGAAAAAGGGATGTCAAAGCTACAAAATAAAAACTGATTTTTTTTCAAAATTTCAACAGCCTGTATCTTTTTACCTGAGCTGAATTTGGAAAAATGTTAAATGAATAAAGTGTTTCATTTGATGGGAGGAATCTTTGGTTAAAATTAATGCAGTGGTCAAAGACTCACCCTTTATAGATCTATGAAAAAATGTTCGTTATATCTTCATTATGAAGTACTCATATCACGCAGTGTTACAATGTTAATATGTCCGTTATTGCTGACCTAAAATAAAGTAGGTATATGACCTCTATAGTCGAGATTATTGCCGAAAGAAGAAGCGCCGGTTCCACTGTCTTCCGAAATTGATTTGCAGATAGGTAATGCAGATAAATTATAACAGTAAATCCCATCAATGAAAAATAGTTCCACAGATGAAAAAAAGTAATACTACGTGAGCCAATTTGTTGCTGTGGTTCGATTTCATATCCCTTTTTTATGATTTACGGGGGCATTCATTCACTGTTTGCAGGGCCGCACTCAAAAGACAGCTATTGGCCCCCAAATTTTCACATCGAATAGAATTGGTTCTTGAACCACTATTAACAATAATTGCTCTTTTGATTGGGATTCCTGTCGTAAAAAACTGGTGATAATAATTTCCACTCCATGAGTATATTGCATGTGAACTACGTGGGTGTTGAAAATTTTCCGGACAATTTTCTTCCTTTCTTTGTCCGATTGCACCGGAGCATCTGGTGGAAATCTTTGTATTTTGCATCGAAGGTTGCAGTTGAAAGAAACTTTTTGAATGAATATCTATGCTCATTGGATCAAGAAAAAAAAATTGGTTCAAGCACTGACGTGAAGTCAGGAGCTTTGGCGCTTATGTTCTATTGTGCATTTTCCTGTATTGGACACCCGTATTGGTAAATTCGATTAAGGGTGTCCAATACAGGAGAATGGACAATAGAACATACGCGCCAAAGCTCCTGACTTCACGTCAGAGCTTGAACCAATTTTTTTTTTCGTAATTTATTTTAAATGTTCTAGGGGTACAGTTCTTACAAAATTTTTTTTTCGTAATTTTTTTCAAATCTTCTAGGGGTACGGTTCTTAAAAAAATTTAAACACGTCTTTATGTTGATTTTCTACTAATAGTTACCAAGCTTCAAGACGATCGAATCTTTATTTTTTGAGTTATCGAGGAAATAATATTCCAGGTGGGTATAACTCGGAAACCGTTCAACCGATTATACCCAAAAACGAACTCAACTCTCCCTTTCGGATACGCAACCTGCTCTGAAAATTGCAAGTCCCTATCTCCTTTCGTTCGAAAGTTATAGAGGCAACGGTCACCCATCTACTGAACTCACACAAGAATGCTCGAATCTCCAACAATATTTAACCGATCGTTTTAAAACTTGAAACTTGACAGTAGAGTTGGGTTCTAAAGAATAGAATTTTTTTTTTAATTTTAAATGATTTCTTAAAAATTTTCTACAAGTACTATCCTCTCGAAATTTTGCAAGAATTTTCGCGTTGGCATTCTACAACCAATAACCATGTTTCAATCCAATCAGTTAAGTTTTTTTCGAGTTAATGAGGAGAAAAAACAACCAAATTTCAGATGGCTATAACTCTAAAACCGTTTGGCCGGTTTTGCTTATAAACAAACTCAAATGTCGCGTTCTGATGCAAATCCTAACCTGAAAATTTCAAGCCGCTATCTCTTTCCTTTCTCAAGTTATCGTGACAACAAAAATATTCTTCAATAATTTTCTAGCCATACGATTCGCACAAAATTTCAGAAACGTGCTTCGGTTCATATTCTACAACTACTCACTAAGTTTCAGTTCGATCGGATTTATATTGGTTGAAAACAAAATTATTACTCGGAAACCATTAGGCCGATTATGCCCATTAACGAACCTGTACGTCATATTGGGATTCGCCACCTATCCTGAAAATTTAGAGTCTCTAGCTCTTTCCGTTCTCAAGTTATCGTGGCAACGGCCGGACTGCCGACCGGACAGAATCAAATTTGACCTCGAATTCTTCATTGGGGAGTTGAACTAAATCGTTTGGGACCATTTTCGTCAAAAAATTCGAAAGTACAGACACTCGGGCAAATTGATAACGTGATGTTCATACATACGCGCAAAAATTGGAATAGCACTGCATGTGGTCACCCATCCAGGCTGCTTGGCTTCCAGGAAAATAATTAATATTTCTAACATTATAGATTCGGTTGAGGCTTTGGAGGCTCTCGCAAAATTTTAGCGATATTATTTCTGAGATAAATAATATTTTAAAATAGGTATATTTTTTTAAATTTTCTAGTCACACCATCCTGACAAAATTGCACTCAAGTCATCGTGCCGCTATTTTTCGATCAACTAGGTACCGAGATCAACAAGATAAGATCAGTATTTTTCGAGTTATTGATGGCTATGACTCCAAAACCCCTTCGCATATTCTACCCATTAACGAACCAAACTGAAAAGTTCTTGCTCCAAACCTAACTTGCAAATTTCAACTATCTAGCTCATTTCGTTCGAGAGTTATCGTACTCACGGACGGACAGAATTCAGTTTCACCCCCGATTCTTCATCAGTGAGTAGAAACTAAACATTTTGGGCCATTTTCAGCCAACAGACTTTGCAATTTACAGATAAGACATTTGGGCAAAATGTTAGAATTTCGAGGCAACCAACGGTCCTTAATGATATATAGAAAAATTTGTTGTCTTGGTATATTGAAAATAAATGTCATTTAAATCGAGAGGAGAGGTATATATATAAAAATCCGGTTGGCATGTTTATGCGTAATATCGTCAAGATCATATCTCTAGAATCATAGGAAAAAATTTAAACAAGCCCTGTGGACAGGAGCTTTCTGGCGCTCTAGACAGACAAATTATATCTCCGAAAGTATTGGTTTCTCAGAGTTGGGAATAAAATCAATGTATTCTTATGATAGAACTGCATCATAAAGGAAATTCAATTCAAATAATAGTTTATTTATCAAGATTAAATGAGCAATCTGAGCATGAGAACTGCACCATGGAAGAAATCAAATTAAAATAGCTCAAATGAATTTGACTCTCTCTTATAGAACAGGATGACATGTACGAGTATGAACACAGATCATATAATAAAGCTTAGATAGAATAATTATAGCATTCTGTGAAAACATAGAAGTACGATTCATTATTGAAATTTCGAAAAATCATACCTCTGAAGCCGGACAGAATCAATTCCGACCTCGGATTCTTGATCAGTGAGTCGAACCAAATCGTTTGAGACCATTTTCAGCCAAAAATTTGAAAATTACAGACATTTGGGCAAATTGATAAGCACTCTGTTCCGACGAACTAGAGCGCCAAAAATGGGGGAAATCCCTGTGGCAGGAGCTTTGGCGCGTTGTTCAATCTTTAACAAAACATCTCCGAAATTATTAGTTTCTCAGAGTTGATACAAAAAAACAATAGCGCCAAAAACCACAAACTTTTCCAAAATATTCATTCCTCAAATACACTGTGAAAATGATATTATTTCAATTGAAACTTAGCCAATATTTGAGTTTAGTTTTTACTGGAGCTATTCTGAACCCATTCTGATAAACTTATCAAAGTTTATATTTCCACAATCATATGGATTATCCACGGGCATTAAAATATCGCTAAAAAGTATAATATCATATTATTATAATCCTCATTATTCTACGATAGCTGAAATGAATTTGACTTGTAGGAAAATAGGATGACATGTATGAGTATAAACACAGATCATACAATTTTGAAATCTGAAATGTAAAAAAAAAATATTTTTTTCTTTACCTAGAAACCATCAGCCTGATTTTGCCCAATAACGAACTTAACTGATATATTCAGCTCCCTAACCTACTCTGAAAATTTCAACTGCCTAGCTCATTCTGTTCGAGAATTATTGTGGAAACAAAATTTAAAAATTTTTAAAATTTTTTTGGCACATTACGGCAAATGCGATCAATACGAAATTTTGCATGCATGGGAAGTCATGATTCTGCAATTTGATGCTAAATTTCAGATAGATCGATTGATCGGTTCCGGAAATATTCACAAAAAATATTTTGACTAAAAACAGCCATAACTCTGAAACCACATGGTGGATTTCGCCCGTTATCGAACTCGTCCGAGATACTTGCGCTCCAAATCTACCTTGCAAATTTAAATCCTTTTGTTCGAGAGTTATCGTGCCTACGGCCGGCTGGTCCGGACCGGCTGTACAGAATTGATTGGACCACGGATTCGCAGTCGAATTCGGAGTCGAACCAAATCGTTTAAGACCATTTCCATCCAAAAATTCGAAAATAACAGATATTTGGGCAAATTGATAAGCACTCTGTTCCGAGTAACAAGAGCGCCAAAAATGTCTAGCAAATTTCTGATTTGTCGGAAATAATAGTACACTAGATTCTTCTAAAAATCTGTACACTCATACAGGGTGATTCAGAGTAACCATTACAGACTTCAATGCATTATAGAGGAGCCAAAATTGAATATTGTGAATGTCGGAAAAGCACCATTATCAAGATAATGGTATTCCAATACTCTCAACATAAATTCATTCATTTTCACAACAAGTACGGCAAAATTAAAAAAGAAAGAAAAATGCATTATTACCATGGAAACACTTCAGTATTTTGACTAATTTAATAAAATAGAATAATTAAATAAATTGTTCGATCACCACTTTCGATGCAAGCATTACAACTTCAGCTCATATTATTTACGTTTACTCTTGCGAAAATATCAGGTCTGCGCTGAATATCCTGAGCCGCAGCGAGAATTCAAGCAATTAATTCTTCCCGCGTCTGAGTTGAAGTCTTATACACAAGACTTTTCATATGACCCTACACAAAATAGTCCATGGATTTCAGGTACAGTGACCGTGCAGGCCAAGCAACTGGACCACGTCGACCGATCAATCTTTCTTCAATTTTGTATTGGGATGGGCTCTGACATTGAGAGAATAGTACGGTGGAGCCCCTTCGTGTTGAAACCACATGTCTTGGCGAATATTTAAAGGTACCTCTTCCAAAAGTTCTGGTTAGTCCTCCTTAAAAAACTGATGGTAAATGTTTCCAGTACTTCGATTGGGAAGAATGTATGTACCAATTAAATGATGACAGACTATGCCAGCCCAAATGTTGACAGAAAATTTGTGTCGAAACTATCTGGTAATGGTAGCGTGGTGGTTTTCATCGACACAGATGTGACTATGTCGATAGTTAAATACACCCTGCCTAGTAAAAGCAGATTCGTCACTAAATAGAATGATCCTGGGAAACCCGGGATTATCCGACATTGTTGTAGGTACCAATGACACATTTCAACTCGTGGTGCGCAACCAATGGGACATAATTCTTGTACCTTCCGAAGGGAATACGGATGTAGTTGTTGTTCTCTCAAAATTCGCCGCACATTTGACTGAGTTGAATTGGTTGCATTAGCAATGCCTCTGGTACTCACTCTAGGATTCTCTTCGATATAATGAAGCACCTCCTCCTCAAGTACTGCATTGAGTACATGTCCAATTCCACAGTTAATTCTAGAAACTTTGAAGGTACCTGTTTCCCGTAGCATCTAATGAATTTTCGCATAAAATAAGATGGACGTTGGCGATTCGGAAAACCATCAGCTTCATAAATCCGTTGTGCCACTCTGCCACTACTGTAAGCTTCTCCGTAAATTTTTATCATATCGGTATATTCAGCATAGGTACGGAATTTCACCCATGTTTGTGAATAAAACAGAAATTAGTTTGTCTGACATAAATTTGTCAAAATAATAACGCGTTTTCATAGTAATAATGCATTTTTTTTAAATTTTGCCGTGATTGTATTGTGAATGAATGACTGAATATCTCGGTAAAGTTGTGGCTCCTCTAAAATATATTGAAGTCTGTAATAGATACTGTCTGTATACTGCCTGTATATCAATAAGATGGGAGGTTCATTAAATTATTCAAGAAGTCAATCTCTCACTAGGGAAAAATGCAGATTTTCTGGAAACTAAATATGTCAATGATGATATCCAATTACCTAAATATTTCATTCATTGCTCAGCTGTGAATTTGATTTCATTATCAAAATAATTTTATTTCTTTGGAATAATGTCCATGGATGACGTTTATTCGTCAGCTTCACTGCTGATAGCACTAAGTCTTCTGAAGCTGAGTGCATTAATAATTAATTGTAACACTAATACTCTGAAAACATTTTTATAGTGCAAGGTGAACTCACTCTTGCTGATGACAAATCTGTAACACTTTGAAGTATGGAAATAGATGAAAGTCGATGATATTTGAATTGAGGAACTCAATGTTTGACCATTGCGTATGGTAGAAAAGAGTTTTTACTTCAATTTAAAGTGGTGTTGAGACAATAAAAAAAGTACCTATCGTGTTATTGCATAGTCCTCCAATTCTAATCGCACATAAGCAACTGATGCATATTCAATATAAAGATTAAAACGTTCATACATAAAGCATTCCACTTAAAAGTTGGTAGGTATGAAAGATAGAATAAGGTGAACTGTAACTAATTGCTGATAACCTCATCGCTCAGTGTACCCCAAAGGGGAAAGTGTCATTCAGGGCAAATACGTACCGGTTTCATGTTTTTAACACTCATCAGCATAACTAGCTTCTAGCTCTAGGAAACTTAAGCCCTGTTGTTGCGCATTAATGGAAAGAATATCTAACCAGCGCAGCCTAGGGAAATCCTTACTAACTCCAAACCTCTGTGATGCGGAAACCTTGAGCTATCTTTGTGTCGTATAAGATCACGAGGGGAATATTTGCTGATGGCTACTATCGACAAATTTTCACCATGTGTCTTTTAATTATTAACAATCAGCTACAGTTCACCTCATTCTATGTTCTATGTTGTGGTATTCTCTGACAACACTAAGCCGGGCGTTCTCATGTTGCAATTGGGTCATTGCAGAACACTAATAATCAGAAATGAAAACTCCTAACTAATCGTAGGTAACAATTAATGCCTTTATACAGTCGTCATGATTGGTTGCAAGAAAATTTTTTTGAATTTACTTAGGTACGTATTCAAGCAGCTAGTACTTTTGGGGTAATGTATAAACCTTCAATGTTAATTTACAGCAAATAGAATTGAATGCCATAATATACATCGAACATGCATAAATTAGATAAGGGAAAGTAAGCACAATGATGAAATTTAGCATTTTATTTATTGTTTGTAAATACACGACGGATATGAAAATATTTCTTGAACATTACATTGAAACATGAATAAATCATTGAAAAACAATTATAATTAAAGAGAATCATGCTTCAAAATAAACTTCCCAATAATATCACATAATATCGCAGTGCTCATCAGGTAGATACCTTTTCTTTAGACTGTGTCATCCTTGAAGAGTGTTTCTGAAAAAAAAAGCATTAAAACTTAGAAAAAGAATGTATAGAGAAATACAGGTATTGTTGATATTTAAATCAGAAGAAGATTTTTGGGTCATGTGTCAAATGTCATCCAATCACCTCTGGATTACAGCAAATATTTCCCTCATACATAGAACTTCTCATGAGAAGAATGCAATTAAGAAAAATTACAGCGGTAATTGCACTGCAGAGCGAAAATTGCACCACGAAAAATCCCGTTGACTTGACAACACAAAAAATAGAAACAGATAAACTTCAAAGTGTCAAAAATTGTCGCGTTTCGGTGAATGCTCAATACAGTTAATTGAGGAAAATATAATTTAAAATGAGCCAAAAAATACCAAATGTGACAGACATACCACAGTATTCACAGAGTATTCAATCCTAACCGAGGTCCTCCGTTAAGGATATATTTGAATCGCAACCTCAGTTAACGTATTTAACGACGCTAAACCAGGCCTGTTTCACGTTAATTTTCATGTTGACTGAGGTTGCGATTCAAATTTATCCTTAACTGAGGACCTCAGTTAGGACTTAACGGAGATTGAATGCTTTGTGAATACGGCGGAGTATATATGACGAAAGTTCATGGAATTTTGTGAGGCCAAAGTATATATGCTGGACAAAGAGACGTCCATAGGCGTTTTGGCGAAAATATTAAAGGACTGAGCTTTCAATACGTGCAAGCAGAATGGTGAGGAATATAAGGACTTTACGGTGAACATAATCTGGAATGTCACTGCAAAATTACTGTTGGAAAAATATTTCATTCGTGAAATATTTGAATGATATACTCGTGCATAAAAATGACCATATATAATTTTACATTCAAGCGTGTTATCTTATAAAAATTGCATGCGTTTTTTTTTTCATATTTTGGCGAAATATATTTATAATTCTTTAATTATGAATATTCCCCTAACTTCGAACAAATTTTTCCAATCTTCTCAGTTGTCCTTTGTTTTTTGCTTGAGTAAGACGGAGGTTACACGGTCAATCTACCATCAGTCTCGCATCAGTTCAGTCCGTTACCTTGATCACGATGAGACTGATGCGGATTGATGGAATCACGAAGCACGTTAATATTTCGTCAATCCGGACCATCAATCCATCAGTTTCCCGTCATTCTGATGTCAATCCATGATTGATGTGATGCGAGACTGATACCAGAAAGACCGTGTAACCTCCGTTTAAATGTCAACATTGTCAATCAGAAGTATAGTGGTTATTTTCGGTTTGACTGTCACTCTAACCGGATATTCTAGGCGGCCATGTTCGGTTGCCAGTTAGGATCATAGAATACCAAGTTTCACCCCCCTGGGAGTCGTATAGGTAGTCCTTGACTCCCTCTCGCGTCAACAGGATGAACGTCACTGAACATTGCTCAAGGATTCCGCTTCACAGAGGTTTGGAGTTTGTAAGAATTTCCCTAGGTGGCGCTGGTTAGTTTTTCTCTTCATTAGTTCGCAACAATGGGGCTTCAGTTTCCCAGAGCTCCATCGTTTGTCATCCAGCGGCTAAGTTACGCGGATGAATGTTAACAACCATGAAACCGGTACGTATCTGCCCTGAATGACACTTTCTTCTGTGGGGGAGTGATGAGGTGGCTAGTACCGATCACGAGGGAATGTTTGTTGCTCGTTGAAATCGACAAATATGTGACAATGAGTCTTTTGGTACGAAAGCTAGCTAGGGACAGTACTTGGTATTTTTATCAAACATTAGACCTGCTGTTGCCCTCTTTGGTCATTTGCGGAATCAACCAAACTGCCATTTCCATCTTGGCAAGTGGAGAAGGAGAAGCCGTTCATATTTTTTCTGATTGCTGACCGTTCAATAAAATGTTAATAATCAGAATGAATAATTTGCGAGTTATTGGGAGAAAGTACTTTGAGCATAAGTGTTTGAAAGTAGTTCACTTTATCTTTCAAATTAAGACCTTGAGGTTCGATACGGACCTGTGCGGATAGTTTTGGTTGATAAAATGTTTTTAGTTCTCCCGTTACCGTTACAACAGAGCTAGTACTCTGGAAAACAATATTGCTTCATATCCTAGTTGAATAGTTGCGGGCTGCTGACCTGTCAGGAATCCGAATGATATGCAATTATATGGACCATCGACATCAACGTTAATTACGTCTTTTGCTGAACCCTGAAGACCGTCATTTGTCGGCAGAGCTGCGCCAGTTGCTCGACATGACATAAACATCGTTATAGGGAGATTAAATGTACATGACTGCAGTTGATACAATGAAATTCAGATGAGAGAGATCATCCCTTTGATCGTACTGGACATTGTCAAGCGTTTGAAGGTGAGATTGTTAAAGGATTCATCAAATTCTTCATGTTCTTCCATATTGTATAGGTTAAAATCATCCTATAATATCTTTATATTGATGAATGATGATGACTTAAGGCTGGGAGGCGAGGGTGGTAAGGTTAATTCGGTAAAATAGAATTCTTAATAAGCCCTGACTTGAGGTCAGGAGCTTTTGCGAGCATGTTCTTTTGTCTATTCACGCCTCACAAATCCTTACGAAATAGGTACTGCATGAACTCTTATCAACCGAGTAGGTACTGGATTTCTATTCAATCGGATTTGTATTTCTGGAAATATTGGCGAAATGGAATGTAGTTTGAAGGTTTGTGCGGAATTCTCAGTCGACTCTGAAATATAAAATTTATGAAGAAAACATTTTTTTTCTAGTGACACGATCCAATTACCAAGTTTCAATTCGATCGTATTTTTTGAGTTATTGAGGAAATAACAACAAAATTTAAGATGGATATGACTGCGAAACCGTTTGGCCGATTGTGCCAATCAAAAGTCTTGTATTCCTTGAAAATTGCAAGTCGCTATCTCTTTCCATTCGAAAGCTATCGTGACAATGGACGGCCAGCTGGACATAATTGAATTTGAACACGATTTCTTCATCTGTGGGTCGAATGTAATCTTTCGAGACCATTTTCGGCAAAAACTATGGATATTTTGGCAAAATGATAGCACGCTGTTCTCGAAAAGTTACAATTTTTGTATACTATAGATAGTGCAAAAAGTGAGAACATTTTGCACGATCGTATAGGAAAATGAACCTTCAAGCAGTCTTTTTAGCGTCAACACGTAAAAAATTCATTGGGCATCACCAGAATTCAAATAGTAAAATAAATGAAATACTGTGTTCTTAGTGGACTATTTACATTATTTGAGATTTCAAAATTTCCAAATATGTTTATTTTGAATAAAAATTATATTTATTTTATTATTATTATTATATCTCAAACAATTAGGTTCTACTCATTAATAAAGAAATCGAGGTTAAATTCTATTCTGTCCGGCCGGCCCTTGCCATGATAAAGTTCTGAAGGAAAGAGAGTGATTTGAAATTGAGTTCGTCAATGGTGATAATCAGCCAAAGGGTTTCAGAGTTGAAATTTTGTTTTCAACCGATAGACATCAGATCGAAAAGTAACTTGGTGATTAGTTGTAGAATGCCAACACAAAGACTTGCAACATTTCGAGAGAGCATCACTAGATTAAAAAAAATAATAAACAAACTTTCCATTCGATATCGCTTGCGGGAACCTTCAAAACCTAACTTCACAGCCAATTTCCAAATTTGAACATGATCGGATCCATATTGTTGGAGATATTGAAAGAATATTGGAAGGTGAGCAGCTTTGGATGAGTTGGTAGCTGGATGAGTGAGCGTTGCCACGATAACTTTCGAACGGAAAACGATAAAGACGATTTTCAGAGTAGTTTGTGAATCAGAATGGGACAGTTATTGTATGTTAATGGGTATAATCAGCCAAACGGTTTTGGAGTTATATCCATCTGAAATTTTGTTGATATTTCCTCAAAAACCAAAAAATACAATTCCGATCTGATTTAAACTTGGTGATTGATTGTAGAATGCCGACGCGCAACTTTTCGCGAAATGTCGTCAGAATCATATCACTAGAAACTTTTTAAAAAATCATTGAAATAAATTCTGTATCTCAGAAACTATCGGTCTGATACTGCTGAAATTTTACGTGAGCCTAATTACAGCCAAGTTCCACATTTGAAAACGATCGGATCTATATTTTTGGAGATATGGACTTTATTGGATTGATGTACATATTCATTGACTGGAAACAATGTATTCGATCCATGCATCAATAGAAACTTTCATTGTTATAAAGATATCAATGCTAGGGGGACATTAAATCAAGGAAAGTATTCTTTAATATAAGAAAGATATTTTTTTATTAATTTAATAAAAATTGATCCTAAGTAAAATTAATAATTTTCATCGATATTAACAACTTTAACTTGTATTAATCTAAGTCTTCATCGTTTCAAAAATGATAACTGAATTCATCAAAATGTTGGAGAAACACTGACACCAGGAGCTTTGGCACTCTTTTTTAAATGTATAGCCAGAGTGGTTAACCATCCAGTTACTGAACTCACACAAGACTGAATAGATCCTGGAAAAAAAATAATATTTCCAAGAATATAAATCCTACTGTAAAAACAAGAGCCAAAAAATAACTAGTTCACTTTTTGACCGAGAATGGTCTAAAACGATTAGTTTCGACTCAAATGTAAATATTTCAGTCGAAACTAATCGTTTGAGACCATTCTCGGTCAAAAAGTGAACTAGTTATTTTTTGGCTCTTGTTTTTACAGTAGGATTTAAAATTCTTGGAAATGTTATTTTTTTCCAGGATCTATTCAGTCTTGTGTGAGTTCAGTACCTGGATGGTTAACCACTCTGGCTATACATTTCTCAAACGATTAGTTTCGACTCAAATATTTACATTCACTGTTGGGTCGAAAATAAATGAAAAGTGCTATACTCGGTTGGCGTAAGGACCCATTCACATACATAAATTCACTGTTGGTTCGAAAATGAACAGTGCTGTGCCTGCAGTGGCGTAAGATACCATTCGAATACGTACATTACCCGTTGGTTCAAAAATGAACAGTGCTGTGTTTTTGGTGGCGTAAAGTCTCTGTTCAAATATATGCTTTCACTCTTGGGTCGAAAATAAAAAGTCCTGTGTCTGTGGGGGCGTAAGAACCCATGCGAACATACACATTTTCTGGTGGGCCGAAAATAAACAGTGCTTTGTTTGTGGTGGCGTGAGGTCTCACGTAATACGTAATTTTTAGAAAAAATCTACCTAAATATGTTCGATAACCATATCCTTGTCCGGCCGGGAGCTAACGCCACCTCGGTTATCCTAGGAGTTATTTCAAAACAAGGCGCCATACATCGAAAAAGACCAATTTCGGCTCCTGGACTCGATCTCGGTACTACCTGTCTATGAGTTCTATTTAAATAGATAGAACCGGCAGAATTATGCAATGTCTGGAGAGATCTGCGGTGAAATTGGATGCGGTAGATTGAACGAATTTAAAATTCCTAATTTAAGTTTTTGTGATTTTCTGTATTTCTCTAATTCTTCTAAATCTTCCACATTATACAGGGTGAGTCTTTGACCACTGCATTAATTTTAACCAAAGATTCCTCTCATCAAATGCAACACTTTTTTCATTTACCATTTTTCCAGATTCGGCTCAGGTAAAACGTTACAAGCGTTTAAAGATTTCACAATGTGCTAATACACTCCCGCATATAAATTATCTATGACATTGTTGGCGGATGAGAATAAGGCATGGTAACGTGGTTTACAGCTTGATTCGGGATTCCAACGCTCAGGGACGGATCCATAAAAGTAGTGAAATTTCTGGAGTTTTCCATTTTAAAACATTCAATGAAGAATATCTCGAAAACGGTGCGTTTAAGGAGAAATGATGAGGAATAATATAATGTTCTAAAACGATGGAATATTCTTGAAATGACTCAAGAAAAACTGTATATGCTTTTTTTATGCTAATTTCGTTTAGTTTTATGAATCCACGAGTCCATAACTAGAAAACCAGTAGAAGTAGAAAATAACTAATATTTGGAAAATATGTATCATAGTTATAGGAAACTTTACGCCAACATTCATTTTATTCGAAAAAAGGATGTCAAAGCTACAAAATAAAAACTGATTTTTTTTCAAAATTTCAACAGCCTGTATCTTTTTACCTGAGCTGAATTTGGAAAAATGTTGAATGAAAAAAGTGTTTCATTTGATGAGAGGAATCTTTGGTTAAAATTAATGCAGTGGTCAAAGACTCACCCTGTATATCCGATCGAGTTCCAAGCTAGAACTTTACTGTAAAATAAGGTTTTGAAGACTCTAAAAAAAAATTACGATATTCGGACGGGTGTGAATTTTTTCAAATACTTTTTTTTTAATTTCCTCACATAATTCTGCATAAGTCTTCGTGTCAGTATTTTTCGAGTAGCTAGCTGCTGTGCTTTAATTCAATTAGGTCAGTATTTTTCGAATTATTGGAAAAATTAATTTTCAGATGGCTATAATACCATAAATACTGGACGGATTTTGTTCATTAACGAACCTAGTCGTCGGAGTTGGACTCCAAACCTACTCTGAAAATTTCAACTCTCTAACTCATTGCGTTCGAGCGTAGTCGTGCTGACGGCCAAACAGAATCAAGTTGAGACCATTGTTGGCCAAAATTTCGAAAATTACAGACATTCGGACGAATTGGTTGGCACTCTGTTCACCTGAACAGCGCGACAATAAAATGAACTTCTTCATTGTATTTATGTTGTAACGGTTCATTTTCATACTCTTTCATTTCAATATTAATTCGGTTTTGATGCATATGCGCCGAAAAGATAAGAGAGATCGCTCGAAGGAAACAGGTTTTCAGTATTAGAAAAGTATTCAGCGTAACGACTGTACTTGGCGATTAATCAGTGGAAATAATTGATTTTGATTTTGGATCTGATTACCAAATAATTTGGGATTTGGCGAAGTATAGTTTTAGCTCGGTTTTTAATAAATGAGCATACTTTGGAAGGATATAAACTAACGTTGATTAAATACTTCAATTTCACTCAGAGCCGCCCAAGATCAAAGGCTCTTTATTATTATCTTCACCTAGTTTCATTGGCTTCCTTTTTGAATCTTCGGTGTTCTGCTATCAATAGATTTTTCAAAGTTGATTAGAAGATCCAAGACAATTTGTAGAGGACGTGACTACTATCAGTCCTGAATATATCTTCCGGAAGTTAGCCAACCTGATGAATTGATTTTAAGAAGCATAATTGGATGTATCTACGACAAAACCTACCATATAGATGAGTATTGTAATTCATAAACTTTCTATTATTTCATCTATCTATATTGACATTATTGATTTTCTGCATTTTCATATTTGACTGCAATTTTCATTGACATTGAGTAGGTACCTATATATTTGATAATTAAGTTTTGGTATATATGTGAACTTTTATTCTGATCTGCATAAGTTTGATGCATTTTCATGTTCGATGATTAGTGCAATAGATAGCACTATAACTTCTTTTCATCTATTCTTAGTCAACCCTTACTCACACCTATTCCACTGAGCTGGTCAGTGCTGCTCTAAAGACATTAAGAGAGGCACTTAAAAAAAAATTATTTTGTAACAGAGTGTCCTCATGAGAGTGAAATTAATTTTTAAATAATTATATGTGTTACAATGTTCACATTGATTCAGTGGACACATTAAGGAGCAGGTGCCGAGGTACCCAAAGTAGAAATGGGTCACGATTAAAGACAATTTGGATGTCGTACGCTACATCTCCACTAATACTTCCTGTAGGAAGTTTCCCAGGATTATATTCCAGAGTACCGGAAAACAAACTTCACGCAACTAAGCCGCACGTTACCAAAAATCGAGGTGCGAACGTGCAGGTATCGAATCAATTTTTCTCGTATCGGTCGATATTGGTTCTAATTCCCGCCCGACCTTTCTCACAGTGACTGAAACAAAATGCGGACGCATTCGGCATAACCGGATCAAATTTGGCATAAGAATTCGGTCACCGAATCCCCGTCGACTCTCGGCATACGAAATGGAGAGCTGTCGATCGCATACACACACAAGAAGCAAGTGCATTCATTGTTGGGCTTGTCGATGTTCGTTGTTCGCAGAGGAGGACAGCGTGTGTGTACATCTCTTGCATTTTAAGAAGCGTGAGAGCAAAATCGCTAGTTCCGATTTTACTATTCTGTAGACGGAGAACCGATGCCGAATCGTGCTCGACGACTTATCATGGCATCAATTTATATGGCTGAATTTACCTATTAAATCGTGAAAAATGGGTACACGGAAATTCTGAATCGATATATGTGTCTGATTCTTCCACGGGGTGATTTGAATAGGAAGCGACGATGCAAATGACGGCCATACTTATGGATTATGATATGGACATACATAATTTTCACTGGAATCCTTTCGTTCGACGGGGTGAAAATCAGGAAATTTTTAAAAATTCTGACTGACGTGAAGCTTTTCGCGTATTTTCTTTCGTCGTTTCACACTTATAAACACCCTAGCTAAATACTGCATGAATCTTCAAGCCGTTTTTTTGGCGCTCTTATTCCTCGGAACAGAGTGCTTATCAATTTGCCAAATGTCTGTAATTTTCGAATTTTTGGCTGAAAATGGTTCGACTCACTGATCAAGAATCCATGGTCAAAATCGATTCTGATGATAACTCTCGAACGGAATGAGCTAGACAGTTAAAATTTTCAGAGTAGGTTTAGGAGACAAACATCTCGGCTAAGTTCGTTACTAGTCAAAAACGGCCAAGTGTTTTCGGGGTAACAAAAAAAAATATATTATTTTGAATTACAAATTTTAAAATCAAGAGTTGGGAATGATATCCATGGATTCTTATTTGATTTATTTTATTTTATGATGCAGTTCTATCATCAGAATCCATTGATATAATTCCCAACTCTGAGAAACCACTTTTGGAGATATGATTTGTCAAAGTTTGAACAAGAGCGCCGAAGCTCCTGTCCACAGGGCTTCACCACATTTTTTTTCAACCAATACTAGATGTTATTTCGATCGGATAAGTATTTTTGAGAATATTGGGAAAATAAAATTCTGCTTGAATATTTGTCTGGATTTTCAGCGGTATCTGAAAGTAAACAATATTTCGGATGGGTATAACTCCGAAACCGTTTGTCCGACTATGTCCATTAACCAACAAACATGTCGCATTCGGATGCGCAACCTACCCTGAAAGTTGCAAGTTGCTGGAATTACCGAGTTTTAATTGGATCGGATTTGTATATTCAGTTATAGAGGAAACAATAACAAAATTTCAGATGATGTGTATACTTTCAAAACCATTTGGCCGATTATGCCTTTTGAAGAGGTCAAATTTCACTTCCGGATATGCAAGTCGCTATATCATTCAGCTCTTATAATTTTTTCAAAATTTTCTAGTGGTAAAATTTCACGTTGGTATTCTACAACCATTTACCAAGTTTCAATTCGATTGGATTTGCCTGTTTTGAGTTATCGAGAAAATAATAATCCAGAGGGAAAGGACCGTGGTCGATGACCTATTTGTTTCCAATAAGTTACGGTTTCTCTCTCTTATAATCCAGATGGGTATAAGTCGTACGTTCCGTTCCGTTCGAAAGTTATCGTGGCAACGGCCGCCCATCCAGATACTGAACTCACACACGGCTGCTCAGATCTCCAACAATATATGTATATCCGATCGCATTCATCACTCAGCTTCTTCTATTTTCTTTTTTTCTTTGTTGGGTTTATAGGCAAATCCTCAACCCTTATTTATAGTTACATAAATAAATAAATAAAACTATAAATCAGTAACCATTTCACCGATTATGCTTATCCGTCAATTAGGAACCTTACCAGAAAATTGCAAGTTGCTGTTTCTTTCTGTTCAAAAGTTATCGTGGCAACGAACGGACGCCCGGCAGGCCAGACATAATCGAATTTGACCTCGAAGCTTCTCGGCAAAAAATTCGAAAATTACAAAGATTTGGGCAAAATGTTCTAGGGAACATAATACATAATACCTAATACATGCCTGATACATGCAAAACCTAGAGTTCAGACTTATTTGAAAAATGGGTTCAAGCCCTGTGGACAGGAGCTTTCTGGCGCTCTAGTTCAAACAGACAAATTATATCTCCGAAAGTATTGGTTTCTCAGAGTTGAGAATTATATCAATGTATTCTTATGATAGAACTGCATCATACAGGAAATTCAATTCAAATAATAGTTTATTTATCAAGATTAAATGAGCAATCTGAGAATGAGAACTGCACCATGGAAGAAACCAAATTAAAATAGCTGAAATGAATTTGACTCTCTCTTATAGAACAGGATGAAATGTACGAGTATAAATACAGATCATATAATAAAGCTTAGATAGAATAATTATAGCATTCTGTGAAAACATAGAAGTACGATTCATTATTGAAATTTAGAACTTCATCTTAGCAGAAGTTGAATTCAAACATCATAGAAGAATTTAAATTCAACAAAAAGTGCCAAAAATTATCAATCCAAAACCAATAGACGAATTCTACCCAACAATGAACTCATCCGAGATATTCATTCCTCAATTCCAGTTTTGTTTTTAGAGGAGATATTCTGTACTCAATATTATTAACTTACCATTACCGTTCCCATCATCATATGGATTGACCATCGGCATGAAAATATCAACCAACAAAAACTATGATATTATATCATAATTCTCATATTTATACGATTGCTGGAATGAATGACAATGTTATTAACTTACCATTACCATTCCCATCATCATATGGATTGACCATCGGCATGAAAATATCAACCAACAAAAAGTATGATAATATTATAATTCTCATATTGATACCATTACTGGAATGAATGACAATGAGACAACGTCAAAGTTGACGTTATAACAATTCATAGAATAGCCACAGAATAATTCTATCATTGAAATTTTGAAAAATCATATCTCCGAAAGTATTAGTTTGTTAGAAATAAAAATGATATGAATGGATTCTTATGGTAAAACTCCTTATTGAAAAAAAATTTATTTTGGAATTTGTTCTGTAAATAAAAATTTTTTTTTTGTTACTCCGAAACCATCTGTCCGATTTTGCCCAATAACGAACTTAGCCGAGATATTTATCCCCCAAACCTACTCTGAAAATTTCAACTGTCAACTGCTCATTCCGTTCGAGAGTTATCGTGCCTACGGCCGGACGGCCGGACCAGCCGGACCGGTCGGACAGAATGAATTTCGACCACGGATTCTTGATCAGTAAGTCGAACCAAATCGTTTAAGACCATTTTCATCGAAAAATTCGAAAATTACAGACATTTGGGCAAATTGATAAGCACTCAGTTCCGAGGAACTAGAGCGCCAAAAATGTGTCATGACATGAAGTGACAGTGCCAATTAGACTAGCATTCATTCTCGAATTCGAGATATCAATTCGCGATACAGCTATTCATTCTATTATTAATATTTTTATCATTGAAAAAAATTTCTTTCGTTTTTGGATTTCCGAAGATTATTATTATTAACAATAACCTGATTAACGTATTCGCAATAGTGAGATATGAAGCCGAATAAATCAATCTTCTAAAGAGAAGTGATTATTCATAAATTTCAATTTTTGTGATTACCCTACCAGTCTTTCTGAAGGAAGTAGGGTAGGCATCCTTTCAAATTACAGCGTTCACAATGGCTAGATAATCGTTCTATAAATCATGATGCAATTGGTTTCGATCATCAATTACGATTTATCTGAGTGGAAACAGAACAAGGCTCATGTTATTCATATTAACTTGTCACCTGTAATTACCATTGTGTCCAAACAGGTAAAATATAATCATTATTCTACCGGCACAAACACCTTATAAGCCTGATGTCCGTAGTACTATGACTGGTGAGTAATGGTTGCTGTAAAACCACCGATTTGAGCTTTGATAGCCATTCATAAATAAGAGACCCCTTTGATCTGTTTCGATTGTCAGGTGGTCACCATTCGGTATTTGGTGGTTGACTATTATCAATTTTGTTTTTGTTGTATTCATTGGTGTCAATCCTTCTTCCACAGGAGTACAGCGAATCCATGTACGCAGTACAGTACCTTTTGGATTTGCAATTGTGTATTTGATGGGGTGCTTCAGCATTATTTTCATTATTTCTGTGAGTTCAAAGGTAGGGACCCAGTGGCTTTGTAAAGGTTCATGAAGTTTGAAATAAAAATACAATTATTCAAGGCACTGTGAAGCTGCCACATGGTAAGAGTTTGACCGGGTGTAGTATTGGTAGAATTCTGTATTTTGGATGCTGCATTTTAGCTGCTCAATTCACATATCGAATCATTCAACCGAAGGACTGATATAAGTAATCATTGAGGGATACTTTGAGAGGTGAATTTATCACTAGATGGTTTTCTCTCAAACTCTGGAAAATATCTATAAAATAAAAAAATATTATTTTGAAATTGCTTCTGCGTTAGAAACAAAAGATATTTGTGAGATGCAATTGTTTTATAATTCTATTGGGGTATATCTGTTCAAAAGTACCTCGAATCTACAATCTATTACACATCAATATAATACGAGGAAACATAGCACTTTTTACAAATCTCTCATTTAGCATCCTGAATGTATCGGTTTCTACACAAGGGTCTATTAGAACTCCATAATCTGAGCCAATTAAAAAAAATGGAATGAATTTATTGCAATAAACCCGAGAAATAAACTCGTCAAAATATTAGACATGTCAAACTAATATTCGTGAAGCTAAATTGTATTGCTTCCTTCTTGTACATAACTTTTTCGTCGACCTCTATGATAAGTGACATTTTACGTATTAATTTGCGGCTGTAAAATCGACTATTTTTGTAGGCAAGTACTTTGCGGACGAAAATGGTTATTTTTGTATTAAGTGCGTAAAATGAGTATTTTTAGTGCTCTTGTTCCTCCGAACAGAATGCTTATCAATTTGCCCAAATGTCTGTAATTTTCGGATTTTTTGATGAAAATGGTTTAGAACGATTTGGTTTGACTCACTGATCAAGAATTCGTGGTCAAAATCGATTCTGTCCGGCAGGCCGGTCCGGCCGGCCTGTCCAGCCCTCCGTTAACACGATAACTCTTGAATAGATTGAGCTAGTCAGTTGAAATTTTCAGTTTAGGTTTAGAAGTTCGCTATTGGGCAAAATTGGCCAGATGGTTTCAGAGTAACGAAAAAAACAATTTTTTTTATATTACAAATTTCAAATTCAATTATTTTCAAGATACAGTTTCATCAAAAGAATCCATTGTTGTCATTTTCAACTCTAACAAGCTAATACTTTCGGAAATATGATTTTTCAAAATTTCAATAATACTGTTGGAAAACAAGTATCCGATTCTTGAATTTGTGAATATATACAGGACTGTTTTGAAACCTAAAATTATAATGACTGATTACTTATTGAATAATTCATGTATACATATTAGGGATGATGTTTCAGAAGATTTAGAATTTGATCATTTTAATGATGTAGTTTATGAAGGCAATAGGACAGAAGAATATAATGGAATCATCAAAAGAAATTACTGTTCGTTGACCACTGATGTTAATATTACCTTTTACTTCCTCAAGTTGTGAGACATGTTCCTGTTTACAGTATGTTCATAATGTTGCTAGCAAAAAAATGCTGCAATATGGATCTACATTTGTGTATCAAACATTTTTCCTTGAGTTAAGTTCCATAATACAGAAAATAATGTGTAAGTGGTATGAACTATTAAATTTGGAATTATGAACAGAGGATAGTATTTTATTAATATATTTTGAACTATTAAAATAATTTGTTCCTCAGCCTCTATACCTACTCAAATATCAGGAATAAATGGACAATCTGCTATGATGGTCTCCAGCCTTGCTCTAGACCAGGGATCACCAATTAGTTTCATTGTGGTTCCTTTTAAAAAGTATATCTGTCGCGGTCCATTTGGTAGATGATGACTAGCACCTAAGATTTATATTTATAATATCAATTAAAATATATCAAAGTAAGTATTAATGAGAAAAGTGACATTGTCACATGGCTATCCGATGATCGGAAGAGACAACACATAGCGCAGGTTATAATCAATTACCACAAATTTTTATATTGATATTCTTTAAATTCTTCTGGGGTCCGCACAAAATGGGTCAGCGGTGCGTATCTTGACCGAGGTCCGCCATTTGGTGACCCCTGCTCTAGACATTTCGATGATATTTTCCTTAGGTATTTCGAGTTGTGAAAACTATGCAACGAGTGTAATTTGCAACAACCCATTCCACGAGGTTGAATCATTGCAGATTGCTCCTTTAATCTTGATTAATAAATTTAATGACAATTTTTGAAGCATTAAAGCATTGAAGCTTTGCAGATTGCTCTCTTTTTTTAAATTTAATTTCATTCATGATGCAGTTCTATCATAGGAATCCATTGTTATCATTCCCAACTCTGAGAAACCAATACTTTCGGAGATATAATTTGTCTGTTTGAACAAGAGCGCCTTAAAGCTCCAGCGATGCGTACGAGCATAAATCAAACCTAGGAAACATAGGAAGACCAAATTGATTCGTAAATGCGGTCGTCCGAATCAATTTGGCCTTCCTATGATTCCTAGGTTTGATTTATGCTCGTACGAGCGTCCGATCATCGCAGGACGCACGGTCGTACGATAATGTCCTAATTAGGACACAGTGTAATATTACATGTTTATTTTGTGAATTATTGTGCAGTGATTAAAAGTGAAAATTTACGCATCAAAATATCAACTTTATTTGACAGTTGTACAAAATAGTTATTTTTGTATCTAGTGCGCGAAATGCTACTTTGGTGATCGAGAACTGATAGTCGAGATCACCAAAGTATTTCGCGCATGAGATGCAAACAAAATTTTTTATACAAACTTCAAAAATATTGTTCTAAAATGAGTAACATGCTTAGCTTAATATGAAAAATAGTGTGGAACTGGCTTAAACTGTTTTTCCAAATCAAGTAATTACTGTAACTATGGAAATAAAATGGCATTTGTTGACCATTATTTCAAAGTGACAGTTCTTGATAATTATTTTAGTGACTTTTTATTCGCGTCAATTTCCTGCGTGATATTTATAACTGTGAAATAATGGAAATTTCGAGCGACGATGATGTAAGCAGTACCTCACCTAACTCGGCAGATGCGGCCAATTCTGTATTTTTTTTTCTGATTTTAAATCGTTCACCGGAGAAATCGAGGAACATAAAGGTTAAAATATAAAAATTTCATATAGTTTACTTGCAGTGTGCGAAGTAGGTATTTCGCACACTACTTCGCGCACGGTGTCATGGTAACGAAGGAAAATGAAAAAAAGGGTCACTTCGCATATTGTTGTCAATGCGTGAACCTTGTCATTTTTTGACGTTTGTAGAAAAAGTACTTTCTCGTCCGCAAACACGTTTTCGTCCGCTGTGTTCACTATGAATACGGTTCAATACAACACAAGTGTCTGTAAGAATAATTATTGTAAGTCGCGGTGTTCACTATGGATAGGCCATGATACGGTTCAATAAAACACAAGTTTATGTGAGACTAACTGTCATTGGCTATTGTGAAATTATTTAAGAGGTCCGAAATTCATAAAAGTATGTAGAAATCAACGAAAAAATGTAGTATGCACCTCGGCGAAAAACTGTCTCGCCTGCTCTGCAGGCACGACAATAATAGACAGTTTTTCGTCCTTGGTACCTAAATAACAGTTATCAGTTGACCTTTAATATTTACACATTTTGTCTTTACGACTCTTTCAATGTTTGATGATCTATCTGCACAGTGACCTATTATTTGTGTCCTTTATCTACGTTTTGCCTACACCTTGTCTACATTTTGTCTACATTTTGTCTATACGTTTGAAGAAAAATACTAGCCTCACATGTATTAGCATATTATAGGTATTAACATGATGTAATTATATTTGGGATGGGGTTGGTGTTAATATTGGTGCATTTTCCAACAGAAAATAAAGCAACTAACTTAACAAACCAATATAAATTAAATGAATCAATTCAAGCATGGGCGTATGCCTTAGTGAATTTTTCCAGTTTATTAGGACTATATTTCTGAGTCTGTATTATTTTTGTAAAAACTGTACTTTTTCCATAAACTTCTTATTATTATGTATCATCATTATCTCGAATTTATTCAGGCGATGTCAGAAGCCTGTGTTCAATTAGAACATTTCAACATGGTAACCACTCAACATATTGTGGTCATCCTGCGCCTCCCTCTATTAATACTCCGGTATCGATAGAAGCTGAACTCGAGGACCGTCGCGGAGAAAAAGAAGAAATCGAGACAATGGCCGTCATCGAGCCACGTTTTATGTACTCTCATATTACCCGGTTACCCCGATACGACCATCGGCCTAACTGCAAGCTCATGCCGCATCTGCTGTGCACGTGGGGTTCTGTAATGTACAATAAAGATTCCAAATAAAGCGCCGTAATGAATTGGGAATCGTGTGACTTTCGACCCCCTCGTTCCGTCGGAACTATTGAGGATTAATAATAATTGTGACTTGGTGCTTCTTTTGACCTACTCGATACTTCGGATATTTATTGTTTCCCAGGTGGTTTATCATGTATTAAATTACTTATTTCTAATGGAGTATTATGGGAACTTTAACAGTATTATATTGCTGTACAAACATTGGATAAAGCGCCATCGTATCAAAACTGATGCCCTAAAATTTCAACTGTCTAGCGCATTCCGTTCGAGAGTTATCGTGTCTACGGCCAGGCAGAATCGATTTTGACCATGGATTCTTGATCAGACCATTGTCATCCAAAAATTTCAGACATTTGGGCAAATTGCTAAGCCAAAAATGGGAGGCGTAATCATACATATAAATTCAAATGTGATCACCAAAAAAACACAACGTTTGAAGTGATTAAAGTGACGGAAAGCAATGAGCAATTATTAAAATATGAGTAGGGTGATTACACCAGGAAAACAAGAGGTTTACAATGATGATCTAATTGGAAAGTGAATTGCGGGAAAGTACCAAAGAAAATAAAATATATTTATGTATGAAGAGTAGACTAGCGCGGAGCACCAAAAACTAGCTATCATGAAACTGAAACTGAGAGTTGAACTTGGAATTAAATTGAGGATTTAATTACTGAAATGCAATAACATACAAGGTTGGATCTGTTGAGTGCACGTTGACATTTAGAATAGCTGTTCAATTGATAGGAGATGAAAAGGAATCTGAACTAAATGAGCACAGAGGAAAGTTGAAACAATTATTAAATGATCAATAAAACAATAAATAATAAAATGTAATGAGATGATCGAATATGTGATAAAAATTTTAAATGGCCAAGCTCCAGTGCAACCGGACGTGAGAACGAACTAGTTAAAATTCATATAAAAACCAATGAAAAGAGCAGACTTGGTGATATTTCATACCGAACAAACTATTGACTTTTATATCTAGATAATAAAAAGAGTTGATTTAATTGTACAGCTGATGGAGTTGAAACGTTATAGCCGATATTATACACGAGTTAAAATGTATGCAGAAGATCAAATAATTCCCTCATAATACAGAAAACTATGGTGTTAGCACGAAATCTAATGGAGATAAATCGTTAAGGAAATAATTGAGTTGATTTCTACATGTGCAGATGAATGAAAGACCGATTTTCAGCCATCGGCATCTCGTAATTTTGAGAGCAAATAAATTAATATCGGGAGCTGTAAATTACCTGTATGTTTTCAAGACACCGATTGCACTGATGGATTAACAAACTTTATGAGATGAATCTTTAAGCAATGGAGAAGATCGAACTATTGAATTATCTAATGCTAGATACGATCAATCAACATTATTCAGAATCAGAATGAGAAGTGAAGTTGTAGTTGACCGGGAGTCGAATTAAAATTAACCTCGGTGTAGTTTCTTGAAAAATGCATACTAGTTCGAGTTTATAACTGCCGCGGAAATTTTAATTATATCGGATTTGTATTGGTTGAAAACAAAATTGTTACTGGGCAACCATTGTTCCGATTATGCCCATTAACGAACTTGTCCGTCTCATTGGGATGCGCCACCTACCTTGAATTCACTAGCTTTTTCCGTTCTCAAGTTATCGTGGCCAAGGCCAGCCGGACAGAATCAAATTTGACCTCGAATTCTTCACGCGCAAAAAGGTCTTATGCAATTAAAAACATAATTTAGTAGCAGCATATGAGGTTTTTTATGTACGAATGACCAAAAACTGCCTATTATTGTCGGGCCTGCAAATTGCTATCCGAGGAGGAGCCGAGGATAGCAAGCAGGCGAGGCAATAGACAGTTTTTCGCCAAGGTGCATATTTCATTTTTTCGTCGAACTCTACATACTTTCATGAATTTCGGACCTCTTAAATAATTTCACAATAGCAAATGACAGTTATTCTCATATACACGCATGTTAGTATTGAATCGTATCATGCCATATTCATAGTGACCACAGCGACTGACAGTTATTCTTACAGGCACTTATGTTTGTATTAAACCGTATCATGCCGTATTCATAGTGACCACAACAGACGAAAAAGTACTTTTTCTTTTTCTGGGACGTTTGCGCTTTCATTGTCGAATACGGAATTTTAATATTGAGTCCCGCAAATCCCGCACGGAAAATCCCGCAATGTTGATCCCGCAGAATTTCAGCGGGATCCCGCATTTGCGGGATCCAGCATTTGCGGGATCCAGCATTTGCGGGATTGGATTCCCTGGTTGCGAGGAACAAGAGTGCCAAAAATTATATAACAGAATGGGCTACGCCATCCCGAAATTTTTCAACACTTTTACTTTTAGTGGTAATAGAAAAGTTGACTCAAAAGAATCGCAGCGTACCGCTCCTGTACTATGTTATGTCTGAGGGGCATTACAGTATGCTACTGTCGACAATTGTCCGATTACGGGTGGACAGTAGAGCAAGCAGAACAATGGCCAAGAATATAAATAACGGCGGATAATCGGATGTAAATTTGCGGCAATTCACGTAGCACAGCGACGTGGGCGAGTTTTCTGCTAAGCGAACTTTTCATCTGCGAAATTCACTTATAGGTGGTCATAAATCGTGCAACCCATTTCACGAGGCGAGCGTTGTATACGAGGGTAACTTTTTAAATTATGCAACGGGAGCCCCTGCCGCAAAATTCACTTGCAACTACACTGTATCAGTGATTTACCAGATTCGGTCGTTGCAGCGAAATTGTCATTGACTGATAGGTTGTTTTTCAAGAATACAAAGATACCGTGCGTAGACTGATTGCAGGATAATAGAGATGATAAGAATTGCGATAATAAAATCATTTCGAATGTATACATATGCACACGAAAATTTCAGACAAAAACGTTTGGTTCAAGCACTTACGTTTAGTCAGCAGCTTTTGCGCGCATGTTCTATTGTGTATTCACCTCTATTGAAAACTCTCAATTCAATTTAGCATCGATATAGACCGTTTTCTCAGCTTTTAAGATATCGATAGATATCAACAAAACCAATTAATGAAAAACAAAAATAAAAAAACTGTGTATATAATATCGTCGGCGACACCGCAAAACCAAGTAACTGCAAAACCAAAAATTTTCAGAAGGCACTAAAAACTTCATAATTTTGGATTGATGAATTAGTTTAAATTCAAAATAGTTACATTCCACCATAAATTGATTATCTCAGGGTCTGTTTACTCTTTGAAAAGAATTTGCACACCTGTCCTCACAAATACAATTATTAAATAATTACTGCCGAAATCTCATTTTTGAATTTTTATCAGTTACTTGGTTTTGCGGTGACGCCGACGATATTCCTTGTATTTGTAGTAAATCATACACAGGAGAAACATCGAGACCACTAGAAGCAAGAATGTCAGAGCACAAGAATAACTTGAGAAATAGAGACTTACAGAAATCAAAAATAGCAGAACATGTATGTACAATCCAAGGGGATCACATGATGGATTGGAGTAATACAAGGGTTTTGATGACAGAAACTGATTATATTAAAAGGAAACTTAAGGAATAAACTTGTAATTATTTGAACAGAGAATGCAATTTTGCAAATTGCTCAATTGGTATTGACCATATTTGGCTGAATCCATTGAAACAGGAGGTGGAACTTATTTCTATACAAAGTAAAACTATGTTAGCTATGATTTTCAAATACTGTCAATGTGACAATTCTCGAATCTCAGAATAACAATCAACAAAATAGTTCTGAAGATTTTTTCGTTAAGCGTCTGAAGAAGGAGTCTTATATAGACTCCGAAACGTTACGATATAGTTGTTTCTTCGTTGATGTTGTTTCGTTGTTATTTGTTAGGCAACATTGTTCAATTGATTGCTTCTGACAAATATCTTGTGTTTCTTACCCAGAAGAAAATCAAAAAATAATTAATTTTTTATTTTATAGATATTTTTAAGAGTTTGGGAGAGAAAACTTAGAAAGAAACCATTCAAAATTTCTACTTGACAATCAACTTTTTATTTATAGTATTTAGTGACATAACAGCGAAACTAAATGAAAATTTCTTTGAATATTAAACAAAAAATGGGATCAATGAATACTTAAAATATCTTGAGCTTAATTATTGAATTAGACCCAGAAAGAAACCATTAAATATCAAACAAGAATATTATTGAGATCTTGAAAACTAAGTTAGTTAAAAAACTAACCCGTACACGAAATTTTGAATAAAAATCGAGGTTATGAAAATACTGTTAGAATTATAGCCAAAACCTTTAAAGGTACATATCAGAAATGTACTAAATTTATGGAAGTTCAACACTAAGGTGGTTTAAAATGGATAATATTCATCTCATACTGAGGAAATATTCTCATTTACTATTCGGGCGCGCATGTTCTAGGGAACGGCGTGCTATAATTTTGCCCAACGCCAGCCAGCCGTTGCGCTGAAAGCAAGAGCTTTCAAACCCTAATTCTAAAGCTAATTTCCAAATTTGAAAGCGATCGAGTACTGAATTTCAGCTCGATCAACTTCGAATCAGGCGTGAATAGTCAATGGAACATGCTCGCAAAAGCTCCTGAGTTCACGTCAGTGCTTTTTAAGGATTCTTCATTTGGAAAAATAATGAATTTGAGAAGATATTATGTGAATTCAACAAATCCAAAGACCTGGTGACTTTTTATGAAAACTTTTCCTCTGTTGTTACTGGTAATATTTCACGTATATAAACTAGTTGGAAGATTCAGCTATGCTATTTTCTTGTACGGTAGAGTGGTAGAGTGGTCCGTTACTATGTGGTAGTTCATTTGAAAAAATAATAAAAGTACCTGAATAATCTGGCAGGAAAACTTCTAAACGAACACACTCAAGAAGTGAGCCTACAGAAGACATTTAAATACCTTGAAGCACAACTTTGAAATACACCACTTTCAAAATGTAGTAATACCGAGTCACTGTTAAACCAAAATATAGTGATAGGAAACTAAGTAATTTGATTCGGGAGTTCAACATGTCCTGAGACAGAATGAAGTTTTCCTATTGCTATACAGAATTGATTTCTGTATAGCACTTCCTGATACTTTGTCTCTGCATCTTCAAAACTATCACAGGTGCTCTGAGATCTACTCCAACAACAGCTATGGAGTGCCTGCTGGGGCTAACTCCCCTGCATCTTGTAGTTGAGGAGAGGGCTATGAAGACAGCTTTAAGAATCTGGGAACAGGGACAGTGGCGTGACAGCGGAATGTTTAGGGGACACGCGAGGGCACTCAAGAAGGTGGAGGATGATGATGCATCTCTCCTACGGAGGAGTGACCGTGCGGGCTCCTTATTCTGCTTTAACGAACCCTATAGGGTGATTGTTCCTGATAGAGACCAATGGGATACAAGGAGTGGTCTCCTTAAACCAGAGGGGCCCACATGGTTCACAGATGGCTCTGTAACGACTACAGGGACAGGTGCAGGCATTGTGGGACCTCGAGTGAGCATGTCCATCCCTCTCGGGAAGAACTGCTCGATAATACAGGCAGAACTATACGCTGTTCTTGTCTGCGCGCTGGAAAACATCCGTCTAGGATACTCTGGCAAGTACATATATATATGTTGTGACAGTCAAGGAACGTTAAAATCCCTATCTGATGTGAAAATAAACTCCTACTTAGTAGGCGAATGCAGGAAGGCTCTGCGAAGGCTGGGCGCTGGTAACGTTGTAAAACTCATCTGGTGTCCGGCTCACTCGGAGATTTCAGGTAATGTTAAGGCAGATAAGCTGGCGAAGCAGGGGGCTCGGATACCATATATAGGTCCTGAGCCTTCGCTTCCAGTATGTCGTACCTCTGTTGAAACATTCTTCAAGAATCGTTTGGACAGGAATTTCTCCAGTGTATGGAACATGGGAGTAGGACTCAGGCAGTCAAGGCTTCTCATTAAGAAACCATCGTCAAAGTCTGAAGTAAAGAAACTTCTTTCACTCGAAAGAAGATAATTGAGCCTGGTGACTGGATTACTAACTGGTCACCAGTTCAACAAACATCTGAATAGGATGGGATTGGCCGATAGCGCTCTGTGTCGCTGGTGCAAGAGCATGGAAGAAACAGCTGAACATATTCTGTTCGACTGTAACAACCTTAAAGAATTGAGGGTCATACACCTATAGGCAACCCAACACCTACGATTCCTACGGTGAGAGGGACTTCTCCTTTTAAACTCGCGGCATTCCTGTCAGCGTGTTTTTTGGACTGAGTCTCACGAGTTTGGCAAGCGGGAGAACAATGGGCCAGAAGGCCTCAGTTCAGCCTGAGACGGCATCGCGGTATAAGAAGAAGAAGAAGAAGATATTCAAAACTACTTTCGGTATTTTCAATTTCAAAACGAAGAGTTGTTTATTATTCGAAGATAATGGTCTGTGATAATCTTGTCTAAGAGTAAGATGGAAGATTAATTTGAGAATTGAAATTGACTTTTGGCAACGTCTCGGACAAATGATTTGACATTGCCAATATTTCAAGTGTGCCAACCTGACTCAGTTTTAGTTACAGAAACGTGATAGACCTTAATCATGGCCAACCGGGAGACTGTATAAAAGTGAATGGAGTATACTTAACTCGATCGACCGCTCTACCCTATTGCGACAAAAAATCGGTATAGTAGTAGTATAATCAATGTCATATATTTCGAGCTTCACAAATATGCCAAAAACCCAGATTTATTCTCGATTTTCCTACAAAGTTTCATAGATTCCTCTCCAATAGTTAGAGGGAAAAAGGTGGATTTTATATGTATGTATGACGACGACCCAGTTACGAAAAACTGAATCGATGTAAATGTAAATAATACATTCTGGTTAGGGAATACGTAAGTTTTGTAGGATTTGAGTTGTTTCTCATTCGTTTTCTAAATTCTCATACAACTTAAAAATATGGACTATGAAACTTTTAAGAAATATTAACCAATATTCATTCAGCTGACATAACGAATTGGCGAATCTAAAAAATGTATAAACTGTTAATTAGTTTCAACATATCTCATTCTGAAAATAATCAATTCATAAAATTGTCGGACGACACACATTTACTGTAAAATAAATTTCCATCCTCTCAAATCAGCAATTCGAACAAAACTAAAAACCAATTCATCTGCTAGAAATTCGTCGAACAATTCGTACAACGGTGAACGTTCAAAAACAGGAATTCCTTTATCTTAATTATTTTTTCGTACGACATCGCCCGAGGCACTGTGTCATCGCTCAAATTCTTCAGTTTGTTCAAATCAACAGTTATTGTTCTACATAACATGTAGATCCAGATAATGTGTTCGACAATTCGGACACTGCTACCCGAAGGCTATGTGGTTACATTTCTTCGGCATCTAATGGAGCGAAATGAGATAAACAAAAAGAAAGGAGAGTAATGCTGAACCTCGAATTTTGGAGGATCCATTTAAAATTGCCGGGAGCGGAAGCTTTCGTGGTCCTATGCGCCTCTACTCTGATAACCGTAATAACTTATAGCGGTAATGCTATACGTACAATCTTTTTCGAATTACACCATTCGATTATGCTCCGAAATTAATTTTTAATGATGGAGATTTGACAAGACGACTTGAATATTTTATCTCGAATGGTGTTCCACTACTTCTTTCGGTGTGCATGATTGATAGCATGAGAAATTGCTAGCATTTTTCATCTCGTGGAGGATGCAATTGAATTATATTGACGGCTGATTTTAAACGGAAATCAGTTTGAAGAGGTTCCGGAATATTATGCAATATGAGATTATGCAGGAACTGAAGAGTTTATGGATTATCAATATGGAACCTTGCAAATGATACACAAATGAGTTTTGTATCCACATCATAATGCTATTTTAATTCTATCAATTATTTTTTTTATTATACAAGATGTCCCGAAATATTTCCAAAATTTAACAATAGATTCTTGATAATAATTTAGGGCACCCATATTTTTTATTTTTGTGAATTGGGACCCCATTTCGGAGTTACAGACCTCGGAATTTAGCCCCCCAGAATCGTTTTGTGTCAATATCTCAGAACATTGTTGCATATAACATACCAAATTTTATACACGGGGGTTATGAAATATAATAAATCTGACAGTGTTACCTTTTTTGGCATGATGCCCCCTTAAGGCAGTTTTCCTTGGGTCCCCTTGTCTTTGGAGCCCGAAAACTTTGTTAGCGTATTTTGATTTCTGCAAATTTATATATTCATAGGAAAGACCGGTTTATTTGTAAATTTTTTTTTGTATCTGACATTTTTTTCGAAAAGAGAGTCGTTTTCTGAGGATTCCAATCCAACACATAATAATCATGCAATATCAGGACATAATTTCACACGGTTGGATATTCGGCTTCTACGATTGACTACAAATCCCGATATGCATGATGTTACACTTTGCCGTTTTACTGGAAAACGGCTAACTTTACAAAAAAAATGCTGGAGTAAAAAAAAATTCAAATGACTCGGGATTTCCTATGGGTAAATACATTTTGAGGAAATAAAAAAACGCTAATAAAGTTTTCGGGCTCCAAAGATAAGGGAGCCCAAGAAAAAGTGTATTAAGGGGGCACCATGCCAAAAAGGGTAACACTGTCAGATTTATCATATTTCAGAACCCCTGTTTATAAAATTTGGTATGTAATATGCAACAATGTTCTGAGACATTGACATAAAACAATTCTGGGGGGCTAAATTCAGAGGTCTGTAAATCCAAAATGGAGGCCCATTTCACAAAAATAAAAAATAGGGGATCCCTAAATTTTCTTCAAGAATCTATATATCTATATCTATATTCCGGGATGAATATTCTGTGAAAAAATATATTTCTTCATTAACTAATGACGATCATTATTTACAATGAGCACACATGAAGGAATTAAACGTAAAATTTGAACACAAACAAAAATAATTTGAGAAATTAAAATAATTTTCTTTTCAAAAATAGCTCAAAGTTGTGAAATCCTTTTTCTGAATACCTAGTTATAAGAGATGAGAATTGGTATATCACTGCATACAGAGTGAAATATCGATCTGGCTAGTTGAAAAAAATGTATTCAGAATCTTTTTATTCAACTATTAATAATTTATTTATCACCCTGTATTATACTGCCTTTTTTTGGACTTTTTTATCGAATAATTTACTATTAACAAAGATAGCAAAGAACTAACATTTTCCGAATCCGGTCCTGATATTTTTAATTTCAGGAATGGAGAACGAAAGCGGTCGAAAGTGGTGATATAACTGCAAACTTTGTAAATCTATTAGTTGATTGATTCAAGATTTATTGAACCTTGAATTTTCCCCCAATATCCGAAAATCACCCTCTATATATATCCAAAAGGAAGGATGTCGCATTCCTTCCGGAACACTCTGTTTGTAAATATTGGAGGGAATTGTAAAAATTTTTATTCTGAAATTTCTAATCATTGAATGGTTCGTGTCATTTCGGTATGAGGTTAACAGAATGGTTCAATTTCAAGAAATTCAATAAAAAATTGGTTCAAGCCCTGCGGACAGGAGATTTCTGGCGCTCTTGTTCAAACAGACAAATTATATCTCCGAAAGTATTGGTTTCTCAGAGTTGGGAATTATATCAACGTATTCTTATGATAGAACTGCATCATAAAGGAAATTCAATTCAAATAATATTTATCAAGATTAAATGAGCAATCTGAGAATGAGAACTGCACCATGGAATAAATCAAATTAAGATAGCTGAAATGAATTGACTCTCTCTTATAGAACAGGATGACATGTACGAGTATGAACACAGATCATATAATAATTCATAGATAGAATAATTATAGCTTTCTGTGAAAACATAGAAGTACGATTCATTTTTAAAATTTCGAAAAATCATATCTCCGAAAGTATTAGCTTGTTGGAGTTGAAAATGATATCAATGGATTTCTATGGTGAAACTGCATCTTAAATAAAAATTGAATTTGAAATTTGTTACTTAAAAAAAAATTTTTTTTTCGTTACCTACTTCGAAACCATCTGGCCTATTTCGCCCAATAACAAACTTAACTGAGATATTCATCTCCCAAACCTACTCTGAAAATTTCAACTGACTAGCTCATTCTGTTCGAGAGTTAGGATTGCAGAAATTTTTTTTTTCAATTTCAAATTCAATTTCAGATAGATCGATTGATCAGTTTCGGAAATATTCATAAGAAAATGTTTTTACTAAAATCGGCCATAAATCCGAAACCGCTTGATGGATTCCGCCCATTAACGAACTCGTGTGAGATATTTACGCTCCAAACCCACCTTGCAAATTTCAATCCTCTAACTCCTTTCGTTCGAGAGTTATCGTGCCTACGGCCAGCCGGCCGGCCGGCCGAAATCGATTTCGACCTCGGATTCTTGATCAGTGAGTCGAACCAAATCGTTTGAGACCATTTTCAGCGAAAAATGAAAATTACAGACATTTGGGCAAATTGATAAGCACTCTGTTCCGAGCAACTAGAGCGCCAAAAACAGCCTTTAAAAGCATGCAATTCTGAAGTTTTCCTGAAAGCATGTAACTAAAGACATTGAATTATGGTCGACTTGGTAGAAATAAAAAATAATACTCCTACTCACAGGTTTAGCAATTCAGAATACCCTTACAAACCATCTCTGGAAT
Source organism: Halyzia sedecimguttata (assembly GCA_937662695.2). Classification (NCBI taxonomy): domain Eukaryota; kingdom Metazoa; phylum Arthropoda; class Insecta; order Coleoptera; family Coccinellidae; genus Halyzia; species Halyzia sedecimguttata. Next base: position 103,059,090 of record OW569414.2, read on the forward strand.
CCTGATCTTGAGTTGACAGAATTATTTAACACAGACATCATGCTGCGTTAAAACAAAAATAGAGTAACTGGAGCCCTTATTGCAATCTGATCCAGTCGAGTCAGGGGTTCTATTCAACACCACGAAATATCCAGATCGTTCCGGAGCAAACAATCTTTTTTTAATGACCCAAACTATCGCCATGGCCACCACCGAGAAATAAATAATATGCCTAGTACTCATCTGGGGTGTCATTCAAAACCTTTTCGGCATCTTGCACAGTGGTATCGTATGTCAGAGCCCTGGTGACGAAAACCATATTTAATAGTTGTCGATGTGGGTAGCCTGGGGGTTTGATCTGAATTGAAATACGTAATTAGGCCTATTGTCATATTGCTATCCTCCTAATTTTTAACACTATGGCTATGGTATTAAGTATTCTGTTCGGACTGTTATAGCAATGTTTGTTATCAATATTCTCCCAGCAAAATTGCTATCAAGTAGGTCAAAATTCATTGATTTTAGAGCTGACAACACTGTATTTCATGACTTTTATGTGGAATAGAAGAGGAATTTAACCTTAATTGATAAACATTTCGTCCGTTTTTAGGTGGTTATTCGTAATTCCTAACCAAATATATAAAATTACAATGCCAGGAAGGCGAAAAACTAACTATGTTATTTATGAAACTAACAAGATGGAGTTATTGTTATTGATCAATTTTCAGGGAACACATCGAATATTGGTAATCGCTACCATGACCGAAAAATTGAAGACTTGTAAACACCTAAACAAATATTAAATTTTAATTTTTCCCTTTCTTCAGTCAGACTTCGAATGCACAAGTTAAACGGAACAGTATGTCACCTAGTTTTCACCTGAAAAAATTCCCTCATTTCTTCCATTGAATAAAAAGAAGTCATCTTCGTATTAAGGCTGAATTAATAGTTTATTTAATTTTTTTTCATCCAGTCAGTCAGTCTTCCAATGCATATCTAACTTAAAAGAAGCAGTATATCTCATAGTTTGCTCATGAACAAAATACCCTCGGCTCTTCAATGAAATCAAATGCAGTCATCTTTTTGCTAGTTCTAGTTAACAAGAGGGTAACGTACGTTTGAAATCAAATTGTATTTAAATCAGCTCCAATCTCGAGAACACGTTGTTCATCCAACCCTGTCATCAAGATTTTGTATAGGGTTCTCAAACAGTCAAATGAGCTGAAAAAAGGAGTCATCCTTGAAATGAAACGGAATTAGCGGAATTTTTGTAAGAACCTTCAATTTAGCATTCAAAATGTTGACTCAAATGTCTCATAAGTTCAAGTGTGTGCGTCTTTATATGTTCAAGGCTAAAGGCAGGAAAACCATTTTTTTTGAAATATCTCCCTTTCTGTAGCTCAAATCGAATTCGCATTGATAATAAGAATTGTAGAGCATGAAATTCTCTACAAATTGTAAATTTTTTATACGATAAACACTTTTTGAGGGCGGTGAGTGCGGGGCACTCAGCCATACGTACCAAAGCGTGAGGTAAATCGTGAATCCCAGGCCATAGTACCTACGATTTTTGGAGTGCATACTCCCCTGAACAAGAACAAAGTGTCTATTATTTGCCCAAATGGCTTCAATTATCGAATACTTAAGACAGATATCGCTGAAATTTTGCAAGAGCCTTCTGAATATGGAAATATTACAACGATTACGGTCTACTGTTCGACTGTCATTTTTATAAGGGAAGAGCAATACTTTAAAAGATTATTCTAAATTGATATTTAATACCTATCATATATTTATGTTTGATTGAAAGTTGAACGATATTTTTATCCAGATATAATATTGGGTAGGTACTCAAGATTCGAGGATTTGCCAAAATCTGAAATATTCTATATAATATAAACCAACAAAAAATAAAAAAGCGTAAGCAACTTATAATCTTTAAGAATTTTAAAATTTGTTTTAATACGAACGAATCATTTTGAAAATTATCAAATGTCAGTTTCAGAGGAGGTAGGAAAACAGTTAATTAGATACATGAAACATGATACATGAAAATGATAAAAAGTGGAAAAAAAAATAGTAGGATGAAACCCATTGGAAAAGGAAGATACTGTAACAAAAATTAAAGAAAAAATTATTTACTGGCGTTCTGTGGTCGGGAAGTGGAAGGGGGTGAGTTTGTAAGGGTAAAAATTGGTTTATCTCGATTTCCGGCAAAACAACCAGTCCTATGGAAAATAGTAAAATGGCAAATTTCTTTTTTCACGAAATGAGTTGAAAACTTATCTTTTTATGTCCCAAATGCACTGTCATTTTTTTATTTGAAATATTTATTTTATCACCTTATTTTGATTTAATATCGAATACGCAGCCTAATTTTCATCCCGTCAAAATATCTGCTTTTTTAAAAAGTCGGTGGGCTTTTTGTTCGTTGAAATCTTTACTTTCTGATGGTGTAAAAAAATACATTACTGTGGTAAATTTTCTCAGAAAATGCTACGTAATAACAGGTAGTAAGTCCCTGAACCTCCTAGCCCCCTTCCTTAATTCTCTATGAAATAGCTTTTGATTGGCTTACATTACTGAGGTATATAGTTATCTTAAAATAGCAATAAATAGGCATCTACGCAGATATTTTGGAGAAGATTCTACAATTTCCTCAAAATATTGTGGATGTCTTATTAAATATTAACTTTATTGACTTAGCATTTTCTGAGAAAATTTACCATAGCAATGTATTTTTTTTTCACCTTCAGAAAGTAGAGATTTCAACGAATAAACATCCCACTGACTTTGTTGTTGTGAAAGATATAAAAGCAAAAACTCGATTAGTTGAATTTTTCACATAAATTTTGAGGTTATGTGAAAATATAGAGTTTTAGATCATTTTCTTACCTTCAACGTTGCCATTTAACTTTTTTCCATAGGACTTAAAAACAAACTCACCCCCTTCCACTTCCTGACACAGATCGCCCGTAAAAAATTTTTCGCTTAATTTTTGTTATATTCTCTTCCTTTTCCAATAGGTTTCATCCTAATGTATTTTTTTTTGTTTCAGAAATTATCGACCCTGGTCTAATATAAGATCGGGAGATCATCCTCAGCAAATAATCCCATAGAACGTCTTGCACTCTGCAAAAGAGTACTAGCCTGCTGGAAATGTGGACTTTCCAACTACTGAAGAACTAGTAGGATATGGGTTTTTACCACCTCATCAACTCACTGGTAGTTCTTATTGCCTCGGGTAAATATGAAATGAGCCCTACTCCATCAAGTCGGGGCCTCCAACAACATTTTTGATTCACATAGCTCGCAACATGAAATTCAGCAAATTGACGTTTCGCATGTCATCGTCTGACCCTCATACGGTGCACCAAGCAAAAAACTCGAGATTCATGGCTGAACAAAAAAAGCGTAAATTTTCCAGCTCATTTTTTCATTATTTTATACAATAGAAAGCGAAGCATGTGTCTATGGGAGATGATAGCCCTACATAAGGGTCCTGTAGGGGTATTCGAACATCTGAAGTTCTGAATAATCATGGCTTGGATTGGCCAGACCTGGTTTTGAAAGAGACCCTCCTGGTCTTAGGAGCAACTGCATTTTCCTTTTTTGAATTAGAATATTGAAGGGATTTCTAAGAAAAAGAGTGAATATCTTTGAAAACTAGCGGAGGCGATTCTTCTTCGAGAGATTCATGCGGCTACAGAGGAGTAATTCGTGAGAGAAGACTTTTGAAAGGTTATGTATTATTTTTAATTTATTCGTTTTTCTCCTCTTGTCCTTTCATTTTTCAGGTTGACTTTCGGGTACCTTGGAGAAACCTCTCCGATTTTTACGAAGGAATCCGTATTGAAGAAAGAAATGCCCATTAATATTTCAAATTTCAGCTCCTTTTGTAAACAAATTCCATTTTTACGAATCACAACACTCACGGGGAAACAGGGTTTTTTGCTGAGGTTTTTCCCTAAGCTCTAGTATCATACGTCGAATTGTATGGTACCCCATTACAGTTGTCAGTGCAAATGCAACCTCCACCACACTAAACATTGGTGTCAGTGTGAGCCGTTTGTGGTAATATACGAAGTGGCCGATAGGATAAGGTAAAGATAACAGGAAGACCTATGTTTGCTAACCATTAATAAAAATATATCTGGTACTGAGGAATCGTTAAATCATTTTTTTTTCTACCATAACGTTGAATGAATCCAGAAGGAGCCATTCAACTTTGCCCTCGACGTACCATCAATATCTGTCCAGATCATTATCTGGTTGTCAATTTTTCATATGTCTCTCCAAAACACAGTCGTATTAGAATGCATTGAAACACTAAACCAGTGTTCAATTTATTAATTATGTCAAATAGTCTTAGATAATCACAGATGTTCCTTGAATAATGCCGTTACTTCTTGAGATATTCGAGTTGTTAATGGTGAAAGACAGACGTCATCTCAGTGAGATCAAGATACACTAGAACCACTATACAAACATAATATTCCAATTTATCTCGATTAATTCAGAATGAAATCATTAACGCATTCTTCACAAGTAAGGACGAGGAGGAATCATCAGCATCTTGATGACGTAATTGGTTTTAATTCGTTCCAAATTCTCTGGGATTTTTGCCAATTATTCTTCTTTTATCACGTGTGCCAGTTGAGTTCTTGTTTGAAGATTTGCTACCAATGAGTCATGGACTGAGAAGAAGAAACATGGCATTGGATAAGTGAGTTACGATAATTAATTTATCTAGCATCTAGAACTAGAAGACGTGGCTAGGACTGACAAACTATTTATTTAAATGCTTCGCATATCGACATCGATATTTGGAATTTTTCGTTATTCACTTGAGTTTTGAATTGCCTCAATAGAATTAAATATACACTATTTCCACAGTTTATTTATATTATAATCACAATGAGAGTAGATGTATATGAAACCTGTAAACACAAACTAAAAGATAACATTCAAACAAAATATATGATGTTAGCTTAGGAAATACAAATTATGGAGATAAAATATATTAGATAAGAAAAGGAGAAAATCATTGTCGATGTTGTCTGATCCAGCGGTCTTGTCCGTCCTTGAAAGCGTTGGTGGAACATGCATTGACATACATGACGTTGTCCTGGGGTAACCTGTTCCAAAGATGAAACACCCTATTGGTGATGAATTGTTGTCTCCGGGATGTCCAGAAATTCTCTCTTCCAAGTTTGATTGAATTAACTCTCAGGTGATTGATATTTATGGAGATTGACTTCGCACATCTTCGCCAAAACTGTCGCAAATGTCACTGAACGTGAATATCATTTCGCCTCTACTTCTGCTATCCTGAAAGTAAAGAAAATTGAAAATTTTCATCTCTCTTCATTCGAAGGTTGAATAAATCCGTGAGCCATCGTTGGGCCGCTTGGGAGGAATACCACCAAGCCAGCATAATGGGGCGCACATGGTACTGGTAAATCTGGCTGAATTTCCTTGCGTTATAGCCGTTAAAGGATTTTGGAAAGAGAAAAGACATTTGTTTGGCTCTGCTGGTAATTTGAGAAACACGCTGGGACCAAGAATGATCGTTAGAGACAGTTAATCCAAGGTCACAATGATTTGTAACTGATGGCAGAATTTACCATCTATTATGTATTCATAGAAAGGGTTGTTTCTGCCAATGTGGCGTACTGAACACTTTTCTATATTTGAAGGCAACAAACCAAGTGGAACACAAGCTCCTTAACACATTCAAGTCTTCCTGGGGAGTGATATATCTGGAAAAAGGATAACTATATAGCTTGGTGTCATCCTCATAAAGTAGGTAAGTAGATCTCAGTATGCGTGGCAAATCAGCTGTATATACCAGAAAAAGAATTAGTCCCGAAACTGACCCCTGCGGTACGCCCAACGCAACTGGTATATCGGGATAAGAAAGGGTATCACCATTTCTCACGCGAGAGGTTCTACCAGATAGAAAGGTCGAGATCCAACCCAGAAGTTTCACCCTGACGCCAAGATGTTCTTGGATATGAGTTACTTATGGGAAACTATCGTGTTGACTCACAGTCTTGAGTCCATTGAGGATTTTGTCTTGACCAATACCTGCAATTGTGACGATGTAATGTCCCATTCAGACAAAAAATGGCGTCGTAAGAAAAAAACTATATTATTTAAAATATTGGGGTCTTCATCGCAGCGTAACATTAGTTCTTCGCAAAACTGCAAACAGTGCTACGGATCATCTTCACTTAATTCGTGAATCAGTTGAAGGATGATAGTTTTCTTTCTTGAACAGCTAAACAAGTTTGGTCCACGTTATGATTTAGGGCTAGCCGTCTTATAGAAAGGTGAGGATTTCCTTCAGCCTCAACTTACACATTTAAACTGGTTTTTTCGTTTAGCCGAGGTTTGACCTTGTCGAACCAAATCATGGACGGATTTCGTTTCAGTAAATTTAGCAATCCTTTTACTTACTGTGGATCTCGCAACAGGCAACCTGTCAAGATTTTCTTGGTTGAATAATTCACATGCTTCCTTATGGGTTCTTAGCTTATCACCATATCTAACCATTATTAAAACTCCTATTCGTTCCCGTTCTATTAAACATGCCATTTTTTTAACATAAAAAATAATTCACTTTAAAAAGTTGGTTCTGTTTCCCGCACACTCTCACTGCAATAATTCAAGTAAAATTTAAGAGTATATAGTTTTTATTTCCTCTGGCAAATATATGACACCGATGTCATAACGATAATAAAAAACATTTTGTTTTTGTCATTTGTTTACACTCATATCGGTCAGTTCCAAATGGTCCACGGAGATCAATTTGAGCGCTAAATTGCGTGTGTTTTTTGGGTTCAAAATTTTCCTTCATGAAAGTTTTTATTTTTGCGCGCGTGTTCCGCAAGGAACAGCGTGCTATCATTTCGTCACAATGTCTGTATTTTTCGAATTTTTTTTCGAAAATGGTCTCAAACGATTGGGTTCGACTCCCTGATGAAGAATTCGAGGTCAAATTCAATTCTGTCCGTCCGGTCCGGCCGGCCGGCCGGCCGGCCGGTCCGGCCGTTAGCACGATAACTCTCGAACGGAACGAGTTAGAGCGTTGAAATTTGCAGGGTAGTTTTGTAGCGTAAATATCTCGGACAAGTTCGTTAACGGGCGAAATCGACCGAGCGGTTTCGGAGTTAAGGCCGTTTTTAGTAAAAACGTTTTTTATGAATATTTCCGGAACCGATCACTCGATCTTTTTGAAATTTGGCATCCGATTGTAGAATCATGACCTTTATATGCCTGCGAAGTTTCGTGTTGAACGGACGGCCCTAAAGTGGCAAAAAAAAATTTTGAAAATTTGAAAATTTTGTTTTCACGATAACTCGAAAAATACTGATCTGATTAAATTGAAACTCAGTAGTTAGATGCAAAAGACCAAAGCAAACACTTTTGCAAAATTTCGTGAAGATCACGTGACATGAAAAAAATAAAAAAATTACTACTATTTTGCGGAATACTTTGCTTTTAATGCCGAAACATATGTTGTTGAGGTTCATGCTGCCCTTTCCGGGCATTTTCCGTATTGCGCATGCGCAGATGAGAAGTCCTTTAACTGCTGTAGTTTTCGTCAGAGAGGATTGGGGTTTTGGGGTGGCGGATGCTATTCCTCCATAGAATTCAGATCCCTGATGAGGGTCTGCGCATGCGCAGATTAAAGATGCGATATCTTCCGAACCACTAGTGTTGGAGAATCGGAGTTTTTTGTAAGGTGTGTTATTTTGAGAGGACTTTTAGCCGCCAGAAGATTGCGCATGCGCAGAAGAGAAGTGACTGTTTTTGGGTTGGATGGGTTATGTTGGGAGTGCTGAGTCGATATTATGAGGTTTTAAAAGAATATTCATAGCAATTCAGTGCAAGGACAAGTCAGTTTGGGGGATGTAGCGTTGTTTCCGAGTTAAAGTGTCCGTACCGTGGCCCTGGGGCTTATTTTGAAATTGATGTTACCCCTTACAGGCATTTTTCGTTATGCGCATGAGCAGACCATCAGTGATTTAACTGGTGGTGTTTTCGTCAGAGACGATTAGGGTTTTGGGGTGGCGGATGCTATTCCTCCATAGAATCCCCTGTTGAGGGTCTGCGCATGCGTGGATTAAAGATGTGATATCTCCTGAACCACTAGTGTTGGAGAATCGGAGTTTTTTTTAAGGTGTGTTATTTTGAGAAGACTTTTAGCCGCCAGTAGATTGCGCATGCGCAGAAGAGAAGTGACTGTTCTTGGGTTGGATGGGTTATGTTGGGAGTGCTGAGTCGATATTATGAGGTTTTAAAAGAATATTTATAGCAATTCAGTGCAAGGACAAGTCAGTTTGGGGGATGTAGCGTTGTTTCCGAGTTAAAGTGTCCGTACCGTGGCCCTGGGGCTAATTTTGAAATTGATGTTACCCCTTACAGGCATTTTTCGTTATGCGCATGAGCAGACCATCAGTGATTTAACTGGTGGTGTTTTCGTCAGAGAGGATTAGGGTTTTGGGGTGGCGGATGCTATTCCTCTATAGAATCCCCTGTTGAGGGTATGCGCATGCGTGGATTAAAGATGTGATATCTCCTGAACCACTAGTGTTGGAGAATCGGAGTTTTTTGTAAGGTGTGTTATTTTGAGAGGACTTTTAGCCGCGAGTAGATTGCGCATGCGCAGAAGAGAAGTGACTGTTTTTGGGTTGGATGGGTTATGTTGGGAGTGCTGAGGCGATATTATGAGGTTTTAAAAGAATATTCATAGCAATTCAGTGCAAGGACAAGTCAGTTTGGGGGATGTAGCGTTGTTTCAGAGTTAAAGTGTCCGTACCTTGGCCCTGGGGCTAATTTCGAAATTGATGTAACCATTTACGGGCATTTTTCGTTATGCGCATGAGCAGACCATCATTGATTTAAGTGATGGTGCTTTCGTCAGAGAGGATTGGGGTTTTGGGGTGGCGGATGCTATTCCGCTATAGAATCCCATGGTGAGGGTCTGCGCATGCGTGGATTCAAGAAGCGATATCTCCTGAACCACTAGTGTTGGAGAATCGGAGTTTTTTGTGAGGTGTGTAATTTTGGGAGGACTTGCAGCCACGAGTATACTGCGCTTGCGCAGACGAGAAGTGAATGGTTTTGGGTTGTTTGGGTTATGTTGGGAGTAATGAGCCGATATTGTGTGGTTGTAAAAGAATATTCATGTCAATTCAGTGCACGGACACAAGTCAGTTTGGGGGAAATAGCGTTGTTTCCGATTCGATATGTCTGTATGGTGGCCCTGAGGCGAATTTATAAATAACTATATTCGGTAGATCTATATTAAAATACGTTCGGATTTGGAGAAGATGCAATTGCGTCCCTAACGGAGGACCCACAACCGCATTTTTTTCCGATCTACGGTAAAGCTAACAGCCAAACTGTATTGATAGCTATATTTGCTAAAGGAACTTGAAAAAAAAAAAAAAAAAGCACTGACGTGAAGTCAGTACTCTTTGGCGCGCGTGTTCACGGTGGCTAATTTGAATTGAATGATGAGTACTTCAAGCTCAGTGGATAGAGCGAGCCGAAGATCTACCCAAAGGATAGTGGACACCATTCACTGTCGGTTCAAAAATTAACAGTGCTGTATCTAAGCTGCCATCAGGATAGAGTAACAAAGTTGGAAAAGAACACAAGTGACTCTCCTTAGTCGCACAAGCTCCTAGAAGATTTGGGAGGGTCAGTATAATCCTAATCATGTTTATAGCACGCGCGCAAAAGCAGATTGACTTAACAATGAAAGAAAAAGTGTAAAAAGTCAATCTGCTTTGGCGCGCATGCTATAAACATGATTAGGATTATACTGACCCTCCCAAATCTTCTAGGAGCTTGTGCGACTAAGGAGAGTCACTTGTGTTCTTTTCCAACTTTGTTACTCTATCCTGATGGCAGCTTAGATACAGCACTGTTAATTTTTGAACCGACAGTGAATGGTGTCCACTATCCTTTGGGTAGATCTTCGGCTCGCTCTATCCACTGAGCTTGAAGTACTCATCATTCAATTCAAATTAGCCACCGTGAACACGCGCGCCAAAGTGTACTGACTTCACGTCAGTGCTTTTTTTTTTTTTTTTCTTCCAGTTAATGTAATCAAGTTGAGGTCAGTGTTATAATATTCGTGATGAGTTTTCTTCAAAAACGCAGCATGAAGATTTTCATTAGGGCTTGAGTGAGTAAATAAGTTTTCTCAAACAATTTCATTGGAATTCGAGCATCAGATGATGAAGCTTTCATATAACATTTAATTATGCGATATTGAATCCACTCAGTATTTCTGTGTTCAACAATTTAAGACAGTGGAGGGGTGGATTAGCACATTGTAAAATCTTTGAACGCTTATAACTTTTTACCTGAGCCGAATGTCGAAAAATGGTAAATAGAAAAGGTATTATATTTGATGAGAGGAATCCATGGTCAAAATTAATTTACCACTCACCCTGTATATATTATTATTATCAAATTTATTTCCAACAATTCGTATTGCTAAGGTCATTTGGGAGTAAAACAAGGGATATTCTACCTACATCTAGAGTTAAAAGACAGAAATAATTAGAAAGAAATATGCAACGTAAAATATCGCAGTGTTCTCGAGTTTAATCAGAAATAATTAAGCCCAACATTACCACGAATTTAATATCCTTGCTCTCATTGCAACCGACCAGGTACTTAATCGAGCGATTCAAGATATCTTGACAATGAACTTGTTATATAAGAATCTCACCTTACTTTCGATCAATGGGTTCTCGCTCCGGTTGCAAGAAATTCTCAGACTTATTTCGTAATTGAAACAATGTTTGTATTATAATTGGTGTTCGTATTTTGTTCTCTATCATGTTCTTCAAATATCAGATGATGGGATCGAGCGAGAACGGAATTCGATGCTGCGAATGATGAGTAAATTATACTTATGAGGTACTCAATCCACGGTGCGTTCACCTCTTGAAAAAAATGCATAAATTATGAAATATATCTAATGGACCTGGAACTCAACTGATTTGACAGGTCAATAATCATGACAGATTGATGGGAGACAGATGAGTTGGTAATTTTGTAATAATATAATAGTTTTATTCGAACACACTTTTATATGCGAGAAAAATATTTAAAATTTTTTTAAATATTGTTTTGTTCTCAGTGCAATCGAGAAATAATGAATTAAAATGTCATCATTGAACGATACTTTAGGCGGTGCATTCATCATTCCATGGTTTGTTTTCTGGCTTTACTCTCCCAAACTCCAAAGTCACACAAGGCTGCTTGGCTTCCAGGAAAAGAAATGGTTCAAGCACTGACGTGCTCTTGCGTGCATGTTCTATAGACCACATTAGTTAGGTTAGGCGGAAAATTTGAATTACGATCCATCCGTGGATCCGAGCACTGAATTCCCCATGCATTTCTTATGGACCTAAAATTTACGCGAATTTGTCGCCTGTTTTTGGATACTTTGGCTAATTTCTTAAGGTTTATTTCGGTTGAAATAGATTCAGTGAACCTTTCTCAACAATCTAGAATACAGTTTTCATAACGAAATTGTATATTTCCAAGATAATTAATAAATATAAAAATGTTCACCAAATTCGATTGACGTATCACTTAGCTCACTCGAAATCAGTCAAAAATAATAACATAACCCTAAATTGGCCTTGTAATGACGCACAACAGAAGTCATCTACGACATACGGAAATCTTTCGAACTACACTGGTTTCAATTTTGATTTAAGGATAAATAGAAGTAGATTTTAATGTGGAAAGAACATGAAAACATGCACTAATGATGAAGGGACCCAATACTCTCTGTACCAACATTCTCTTTTAAATAGGGTGGTTTCATCTTAAAGTTGAAATGCCATGTTAAAAAATTTGAATATGGATCTCCCGCCAAGAGAATGATTCTAACCAAACTAATGCGGTCTATAGTCCATTCTCCTATATTGGACACTCTCAAATTTACCATGATAAATTTGACTAAGAGTGTCCAATACAGGGAAAGGGACAATAGAACATGTACGCGAAAGCTCTTGACTTCACGTCAGTGCTCGAACCAATTTGTTTTTTCGTAATTTCTTAGAAATTTTCAAGGTGTACGTTCCACACAAAATTATACACTTCATACTTCATGTCGATATTTTACAACTAGTTACCAAGCTTTAATTTGATCGAGTCTATATTTTTTGAGATATTGAGGAAATAATATTCCAGGTGGGTATAACTCCGAAACCGATGGATCGATTATGCCCAAAAACGAACTTAACTCTCCCATTCGGATTTTGTAAGTACATGCATTCTGGAAATTGCAAGTGCCTATCTCCTTTTGTCCGAAAGTTATCAAGGCAACGGTCATCCATCCAGCTACTGAACTCACATAAGGCTGCTCGGATCTCCAACAATATGAATCCGTTCCTGTTCAAACTTGGAACTTAGCAACAGATTTAGGTTCTGAAGACTCTCGCAAAATTTCGGCGATGTCGGACTATACAGTGCGCGTCAAAATTATGGAACAAATTCATTTTCTCAGAAGAATAATATTTAGCAACGAAATCCTGAAACAAGTCAATTTTTGTTTCACTTTTACCAAATTTTTATGCATTTTTGAAGGATTTTTGTTGCACCCTGTGCCATCCTCTAAATTTCTTGAATAGGGAGAGAGGGTCTTGTGGTACTTTTTTGGCAAGGTCTTTGAATCTTCTTTACAGTCGTGCAGAAATTTTCAAGAGAATTTTTTTTTTGTTGAAAAATACTTAGTTTAAGAAAGTCGACCATGACAGTTTTGTTCATGCACAACTTTCAACCCCTACGAACCTTTTAATGGAGAAAAAAATTGGGGGGCGTGAGGGGGTTGAAAGGGGTTGAAAGTTGTACATGAACAAAACTGTAATGGTTGACTTTCATTCAGTGACAAATTTCATCAGGTACCATCGTCTCAAAGTAAATGAGCCATGACAAAGTGCACAGACTGAAAACCTCTAATTAACTATTTTTCAACAAAGTAAAATGTTTTCTTGAAAATTTCTGCATGCCTGTAAAGAAGATACAAAGACCTTGCCAAAAATGTACCTCAGGACCCTCTTACCCTATTCAAAAAATTTAGATGGTTGATGGCACAGGGTGCAACAAAAATGCAGAAAAATTTGGTAAAAGTAAAACAATAATTGACCTGTTTCAGGCGTGTTGCCGAATATTTTTCTTCTGAGAAAATGAATTTGTTCCATAATTTTGACGCGCACTGTATAGTAGTTTTTCAATGATTTTTTTGAAATTTTGTACTGATACGATTCTAACCAAATTTCGCAAGAACTTTCGCGTTGGCATTCTACAATAATAACCATGTTTAGGTTGGATCGGTTTTGTATTTTTCGAGTTATTGAGGAAATAACAACACAATTTCAAATGGGTATAACTTCTAAACCGTTTGGCCGATTATGCCTATAAACAAACTGAAATGTCGCACTCTCATGGACAACCTAACCTGAAGTAATAGCTATCACTTTCCGTTCTGAGGTTATCGTGACAGAATATTTTCAATAACCAATAATAAAATTCTTAGTGTGCACAACCACCTAGTCGATTTTCAATAATTTTTTTAGTTTTCTAGGGATACTATTCTCACAAAATATCACAACCGTCCTGTTTGTATTCTACAATCACTCGCCAAGTTTAAATTTGATCGGATTTGAAAACAAAGTTATTACTCGGAAACCATTGGCCCGATTATGCCCATTAAATATCTTGGCCGTCGTATTGGGATGCACCACCTACCCTGAAAATTTCAAGTCGCTATCTCTTTCTGTTCTCAAGTTATCGTGGCAACGACCGGCCGGACAGAATCTAATTTGACCTCGAATTCTTCATCAGGGAGTAGAACCCAATCGTTTGGGACCATTTTCGACAAAAAAATTTAAATTACAGACATTTGGCAAAATCATAACGCGATGTTCTCCAGAACGAATGCGCAAAAAAGAAATATGAGTAGAATTATCACAAAATTCATTAATTTTCTCTGAATTAAAGTGTCATCAACAGAGACCGGTTCAAATTTGATGGTTTCAGTGAGCTATTTCAGCTCTTGACTGTGTTGGCTATCCAGACATCAGATTCGCAGGACTTAAGGCACCTTATCCAAAATGCAGTCAGTCTTACGAGATGATTTATTTATGGTTATTACAAACACGAAACTTTAATTTCTCACTTGATTATGGAACTTGACGAGCAATTAAAGATTGGTGCATTGCTCGTCGAGAATAATTTCTGTGGCCTTAACAGCAGACTTGAGCAATTATTTCAGGGACTCTTTTTATCATTTTGAGTAATGCTTTTTCCAGACAGGGGCGTATCATATCTAAATTCACAAGGGGTTACAGTCAGAATTCAATTCAGACGTACATATTTCCTAGGAAATGTATAGGAGTCGAGCTGGGAACAATTGAATTTACTTTAGAGAAAATTTGGAATTCGAATACAGGATATTGAAATACTCTCCAGAGAGCTTGATAAACATTTTTTAACATACACTACTGATCACCATATCATACTACAGGGTGTTTGATAATTCGACGTAATCCTTCAAAGGGGATACGAATTGGATCGAGCGAACCATGGTCCGAAAATCTCTTCTTCTTCTTCTTCACGTGCCCTGTCCGTTACGGACGTTGGCTATCATCAAAGCAATTCTAATTTTGTAAGGTTACGAAAATCTCTGGTTACGAAAATATGGCGATTTTTTGGAAATTTATCTCCCAAACTCTGAAAATTTCTACTGTCTAGCTCATTCCGTTCGAGAGTTATCGTGTCTACAGCTGGCCGGACCGGCCGGACAGAATCGATTTTGACCACAGATTCTTGATCAGTGAGTCGAACCAAATCGTTTAAGACCATTTTCATCGAAAAATTTGAATATTACAGATATTTGTACAAATTGACAAGCACTCTGTTTAGTAAGTATTTACTGTATTGAACACTGAATTTACCATGGTAAATTCGATTAAGATTCGATCGTTTATACACGCCCAGAAAGGCTATTCTCACGCACGGGAATAGCCCACTTTCGGTACTAGCAATGAAATATACTATTTCCTAATACTAATTACTGCTTGAACTATAGATTAGTGGGCAAATATTACAGTTGCATTGGCAAATCTCAGAATTTCGTGTTCATAAAGTGAAGGATGTTATAAATCATATTTTGGATAATATTATTAAAGGATACTGTGGTAGGTACGTACATTATTAAATGGTTTCTTTCTGGGTTTTCCCTCCTAAACTCTGAAAAATATCTGTTACATAAAAATTTGTTATTTTGTGAGTTGCTTCTGCGTAGGAAAGACAAGATAGCAGAAGCAATTAATTGAACAATGTTGCCTAAAAAACAATAACGACACAATATCAACGATGAAACAACTAAATCTCGTTACGTTTCGGAGTCTGAATCAGACTCCTTCGTCAGACACTTAACGAAAATCTTCAGAATTATTATTTGTTGATATATAACTATTCTGAATTTTAGAATAATATATAATCATATATAACAATACAACAAACAATAATTATGAAGATTTTCGTTAAGTGTCTGACGACTACGAAATTTAGTTGTTTCATCGTTGATATTGTGTCGTTATGGTTTGTTAGGCAATATTGTTCGATTTATTGCTTCTGCTAAATATCTTGTGTTTCTTAAGCAGAAGAAATTCACAGAATAATACATTTTTATTTAAAAGATATTTTACAGAGTTTGGAAGAGAAAACCCAGAAAGAAATCATTCAATAATGGATAATATTAGTCTTAAATAGAACCTTGGGGTACACCTGCAATATTTTTTAATGTATTGAAATTAGTTGGTTGATTTCGACTGTACCTACTCATCTAGTAATAACAAACTTCCTCATACAGCCTTTTACAAGCTGTTTCTGAATATATATTTTTTTAATAATTCCTTTCAGTTTTTCCCCTCATTGCCAGTTTGGGAATACGTCATGACCAATTTTGCAATATTGCACAAAATAATCTGATGATACCGTTTCCAACCTACGCTACTGATTTTGATGGAAAAAAATATTGGTTTTTATCAAGGGCGCATAACTCTGAAGCTATTATTCCTCTGTGTTATTATTTCACTGAAGAAAAAGAATTTCTCGGATTATATTTTTATGCAGTTTACAGTGTATGAGCCATACAATTATTTCAAAAGCACAGAGCCCTCTGTATAATTATGGAAGTCACATGACCTGATACAACATCTCGGCGATAACTCTGAAACATTAATGACTTCGTCCTAAAAATTATAATGAGAGAATGAGATTATAGATTGGCAATTTCAAAATACAATAATTTCCGTTTATTGTTTGTTGTCTTACTTCACGTATGTGCGTAGACAGAACTGCTCAACGCCGTTGATCTGTTCACTTGATACACGAGGTCTCGTGATCTTAAAAAGCACACATCCTAATTTTTTTCACCGAGTATACCTTCTAGATTTCGATTCAATCGGATCAAAATTTTTGAAAATATTGGAAAATAAAATTTGGATTGAAGGTTTCTGCGGAATTCAATTGGAATCTGACAGATTGTTTCTGAAATATAAATTTTGTTGGAATTTTTTGTATTTAATTTATGAAGAAATATTATCCATTTTTTTTCTATTATTTATGTATACAAATATAATCTTTTGAACTTCCAGCATTACATTTCTTCATCTATCAATAAATCAAGTGCATGAAAAAAGTGTTAGCACAGGTTAGTGTAACGGGGTACCATAGAATTCGATATATGATACTAGAGCTTAGGGAAAAAACCTCAGCAAAAAACCCTATCTCCCCGTTAGTGTTGTGATTTATGGAAATTGAAATTGTTAACAAAATATGCTGAAATATTAAAAATTGAAGGGCATCTTTTTCTTTACTATCGCCACACCTTCAAGAAGCAGAAAGGTTTTTCCAAGGTACCCGAAACTGAATCTGGAAAAGGAGAAAACGAACAAATTAAAAATGGAATATTCCATGTTTTATTGAATAGATTTGAAATTCGCTAGCAATGCGGAGTCTGACGAATAGTTTCTGAAATATAAATCTTTTTAAGAAAATAGTGTCTTATCATAAGTGTGTTAAAAGTAATGTTTTATTTTCTGAGTGAAAAAGTTTGTAAAATGAGCTGACCGAATTGAAAAATTTACCGAACAAAATAAAATCACTTTTAACAAAAATATCATACAATGTTTTTTGTATAACTGCCGCATTTTGATAATTTAATGTAATTATCAAAATATATTTAACACTGAGTTAAAAATATTTCTGACACTGCGTTAAAAATATTTTTAACACGCTTCCACGTAAATATTCACTTTTAACACTGTTAGCTGTCATTAAAGTATCACTTTTAATGACAGTTGTATTTCGCGAAAGTTAGCCCGTCGACATTATACAAGTATGTAAATACGAAGTTTCAACTGCATCGAATTTGTATTGTTTGAGTTATTGAGGAAATATCAACAAAATTTGAGATGGTTATAATTCCGAAACCGTTTGGCCGATTATTTCCAACAACGAACTTATCTGTCCCATTCGGATGCCCAACCGTCCCTAAGAAAAAAAAAAAAAAAAGAATTGCAAGTTGCTATCTCTTTCCGTTCGAAAGTTATCGTGACATGGGTCACCCATCCAACTCCCGAACTAAGTCGGATCTCCAACAATATCTACAGGTCCGGTCGTGTCCAAATTTGGAACTGGGCTGTAAAGTTATACTTTGAAAGCTATCGCAAAACCTTAGCTATATCGGACTAATAATTTCTGAGATACATAATGTTTTTCAATTAATTTTATAATTCTCTAGTGATACAATCCTCACGAAGTTTCGCAAAACTTTGCGTGTTGGCGTTCTATAACTACCTACTATGTTTGATTTGGATCGGATTAGTAATTTTCAGTTACTGAGGACATAACAACAAACTTTCAGATGGATATAGCTCCTAAACCTTTAAGCCGATCATTCCTATTGTCGAACTTGAACATCTCATTCGGATGAGCAAACTATGATGAATATTGCAAATCGCTATTGTTTTCCGTTGTCAAGTTATAATTTTTTTATATTTTTGGCGCTCTAGTTCCTCGGAACTGAGTGCTTATCAATTTGCCCAAATGTCTGTAATTTTCGAATATTTCGATGAAAATTGTCTTAAACGATTTGGTTCGACTCACTGATCAAGAATCCGTGGTCGAAATCGATTCTGTCCGGCCATCCGGCCGGTCCGGCCGGCCGGCCGTAGGCACAATAACTCTCGAACGGAATGAGCTAGAGAGTTGAAATTTTCAGAGTAGGTTTGGGGGATACATATCTCGGCTAAGTTCGTTATTGGGCAAAATCGGACAGATGGTTTCGGAGTAAAAAAAAAAATTTTTTTTTTACGAAACAAATTCCAAATTAAATTTTTTTTAATAAGGAGTTTTATCATAAGAATCCATTCATATCATTTTTAACTCTAACAAGCTAACACTTTCGGAGATATGATTCTTCAAAATTTCAATGTAAATCGTATTTCACACATTGATATAATTATTCTATGTATGAATTGTCATAATGTCAACTTGACCGAAGGGAATATTGTAACTTCAAAAATATTGGGGTTGAAATACTCGTATTATAGCGATGCAAAGGGGACCTCACCCGAAAATGTTTGAAAATATTACGTAAATATTGAAAGCATAATTCTGTAGTTCGAGAGAGGAGAAAATTTGGTGAACGTAGATCAGGAAATTTTTGATCGATTACAAGGTATTTTATTTATTACTCATCTTCTTTCATATTATTACTCATCTTCATTCATAAATGTTTTATGGAATACCTACTATTTGTAGGTACTTTAAACCTGTTTTGGGCAATTGTCATACGAAACTTGTTTTTTTGGCGCTCTAGTTCCTCGGAACAGAGTGCTTATCAATTTGCCCAAGTGTCTGTAATTTTGGAATTTTTGGCTGAAAATGGTCTCAAACGATTTGGTTCGACTCACTGATCAAGAATCCGAGTGCGAAATCGATTCTGTCCGGCCGGCCGACCGGCCGTAGGCACGATAACTCTCGAACGAAAGGAGTTAGCGGATTGAAAATTGCAAGGTGGTTTTGGAGCGTAAATATCTCGGACAAGTTCGTTCGATCTATCTGAAATTTAGCATCAAATTGTAGAATCATGACCTTTAACGCATGTGAAGTTTTGTATTGACCAGATTACCGCAAAGTGTAAAAAAAAAATTTTGAAAATTTAAAAAAAGTTTTTCCACAATAACTCTCGAACGGAATGAGCTAGGTAGTTGAAATTTTCAGAGTAGGTTAGGGAGATGAATATCTCGCTTAAGTTCGTTATTGGGCAAAATTGGCCAGATTTAATTCGATTTCTTCCATGGTGCAGTTCTCATTCTCATGATTGCTCATTTAATCTTGATAAATAAACTATTATTTGAATTGGATTTCCTTTATGATGCAGCTCTATCATATGTATACATTGATATAATTCCCAACTCAGAGAAACCAATACCTTCGGAGATATAATTTGTCTGTTTGAACTAGAGCGCCAGAAAGCTCCTGTCCACAGGGCTTGAACCAATTTTTTAGTAATACGATGCTCACAATATTTCACATTCGTCTTTGTATCAATATTTTTATAGTTACCAAGTTTCAATACGATCAGATCTGTATTGTTTGAAAACAAAATCAGAACTCGGGAAACTTTAGGCCGCGTATTGCCTATTGACAAACTTAACCGACACATTCGGATGTTCCACTTACCCTGAAAATTTCAATTCGCTATCTCCTTATTCCGTTCAAAAGTTATCGTAGCAACGGACGGCCGGACAGAATCGAATTTCACCCCGAAATCTTCATTATTGAACCGAACCTATTCCAGTAGTTACCATTTTCGACAAAAACTTCGAAAATTACTGACATTTGGCAATATGATAGCATGCGCTCAAATTTCGCTTTTTCGATTTACTTTTCAATTTGTGCAAAAATAGTATTGTTTCGATTCTTCAATATAATGGAGCATTTTTGAGTAGAGAGCAAAAATCAAAAATAATTCTATACTTCTACTTCTTCTAATTAACCAATTTAGTACAATTGAACCTTGCAGGCATCATCAAAAACTTAAATGGCTGGAGTTGTCACACTCGCTGAGAGTGCGACAATGACATAATATTTATTAATTAATAAATGATGCCACACATTTATTTAGTGATCGGCATGTCATCAGCAAACCGTATTGACAAATATTTGTCCACGTACAAGGGAAGATTATTAATAAAAAATAAGAATAATAGAGGCCGAAAAATTCATTCATTCATTATACACAGCAGTAGTACGTCCTATTGTTCCCTACATATCCTTAGCAATCATGTGACACAATCTTCACTTACTCACGAAAAAAAAAATATTTCTTTTGAATCTTTCATTGGAATCGCTATGACATGTATCACGACACCGACGCATTCACCATTTTGAGACCTATATATTTTGCCTTCATAGAAAAACTATTATTTTCATCTTTGGTATACATCATCAACTAACATAGCTATATAGGAAATTAATATAGAATGATGAACTGAATAGATAGAAACAAGCTTAATGTTAAACAGAATTTAATGCGTGTAATGTGGAATGCACAATGAACTATTTTTTCTACAAACGTCAAAAAATGACAAGGTTCGCGCATTGAAAACAATATGCGAAGTGACCCTTTTTTTCATTTTCCTTCGTTACCATGACACCGTGCGCGAAGTAGTGTGCGAAGTACTTACTTCGCACACTGCATGTAAACTATATGGAGTTTTTATATTTTAACCTTTATGTTCCTCAATCAAACAAACAAATGCCGTTTTATTTTCATAGTTACAGTATTTACTTGATTTGGAAAAACATTTTAAGCCAGTTCAATACTATTTTTCATATTGAGCTATGCATGTTACTTATTTTAGAAAAATATTTTTGGCGTTTGTAGAAAAAATTTTGTTTGCATCTCATGCGCGAAATACTTTGGTGATCTCGACTATTTTTTTAACTCGGCTGCACCTCGTTAAAAAAATCAGTTCTCGATCACCAAAGTAGCATTTCGCGCACTAGATACAAAAATAACTATTTCAGTTCAATACACGTTAATATAGTCAATAAAATATACTATAATTTAAATATAATTAATACGAATCGGAATTTTGCTGGTGGGTCCAAACGAATATTATGGAGTATTCTTTTTCAGCAAACGTCCGAGATGTACCCACTTCCCGGACGCTTTTTCTTTGAGGAAGTAGCATTTTCCGGCTTAGTCCGGGAAGTACGTACTTCCTAGGCCCGGAAGAATCACGTCATTGTTGTTAGATAATTCACTTACAAATAAAATCAAAATTGCGCAGACCATTCAAAAACCATCAGAAGAAAACAATCAATGTGAAACGGAAACTTTGGCTTCTTGTTCTGGCTTCAACAAAAAGAATTCAAATATACCAAGTATTTCAAACAAATTGAATCCCCTTAGGATCATCAAAAAACAAATTCCAATATGAAATTCGAAATATCTACTGGCTTTGTTTACGAGGGAGAATTCTCATCGCAATTTCTGTAAGCATTTGTTGAAATGGTTCTCGATTCATTTATTTATAAGGGATTGATCTTAAAAAAGTGTAACAACAGAAGCGATTCAAAAAGTGAATTGCCGGTGTATGAAATTTTATTTTAATGTGAAATCGTCCTTAGGATTGTTTTTGTGTACGTATAGGATATTTTGAATAAAGTAGGGTGGCGATTTAATAAGTGGATGAACGAAGTGTGGAGGGTGACAGGAAGACCAGATTACCATATCCTATCAATTATGTGTGTATGCAAGCCAGTTTCGATAAAAATAGAGTAGTTTCCGGGGTGAAGTGATCCTCGGGCCAATTTTGAAATTCCCGCTGCCCCTTTCGGGTATTTTTCGTTATGTGCATGAGTAGACAAATCTGATTTAACTGTTGGAGTTTTCTTCTTAGAGAAGAGGGGTTTTGAGGTGGTCCAAGCATGCGTGTAAAGTGACTGTTTTTAGGCTGTATGCGGTAGATTAGGAATGGTTTACGTCTAGCGTTTATGGGTTGCTTAGCCGATAGGTTTTAAGAGATAATTATTGGCAATTATGTGCGGGTGCAAATCAATTTCGGGGAGAAAGCCTTGTTTTCGAGTGGAAGTGTCCGTAGCGTAGCTCTAGGGCAAATTTTGAAATTTCTGCTGCTCCTTTCATTCAGTTTTCGTTCTGTATTATAGATAGCACTTTCGGTGACTAATGATCAGCACAAGAGCATAAGTAAACTCACCGTTTATGGTGTTGTTTCTGACAAGGGTGGTAGTATATACACTCTTGAAGGGACTTACAAATTAATTTCAGTACGATAGAAGTTGATGTCTCTTCGACAAATTTCACCACAAAATTTCAGTTGGCTGAATATGGTTTCAACATGAGATAGTGCGGTTTTGGAACTAGTTTTTCAAATTATCAACTTTTCAACAGAATGTATTATGAATATAGTTATACTCATGCGGTAGATTCAGTGTGTTGTTGATTGGTTCTCTATAAAACCAAGTTATTGTTCATGTAATAGTTAATACAAATAAATATCGGTTTGCAGTCCAATGATTCGTACCAGAATTATGGGTTTATAGGTTTTTATAGAAATTTAAACATTAATTATGTATAAGTAAGTCTCATGTGATCTACTTCTGAGCTCGCTTATATATATATATTGAATGTTTCATCATTTGCATAGTAATTTTCAACGAGCAAATTCAACCCAAATTCTTTTACCAAGTTTCATCGCCAACATCAAATACAACCCTGTAAATACACATCGAGTTATGTTAGAAACTATAAAACCGCACTATAATTATAGTACATATTGATAAATACCTATGATATCTTTTACGATTATCCGTATCAAAATCATCCCATCAATATTCAAGCGATCGTATCGCAAAGTTCTCCTGTAATATGATAAAGATATTACAATATTCCATCTGCGTCAAAAGTACCTATAAATTGTATTAGTGACTATCTATGTGCGTATTTAGCTCATCACAGAAGACAAGTTTAACAGTCTTCTTGATGTCTTTATGGTCATGAGAATATGATGAAGTAGGTGATGAGACATAGTAGCAATCAGAATGATTAGTTCAGTTATGTTCAGAAAACTGACATTATATTTATTAACGTCACTCACTTGTATTTGATGAAGTGAAGAAATTCCAATGAAAATAGAAATACAAATAATATAAATTTGAAGGAGCCTTATAGCAAACTGAGTGTTTTGTGTCGTCAGTAAATTAATCCAAACGATTGGGGGATAAACCTCAACAAAATGGCCACAGAAAGTGTTTTACGTATTTTTCATGGTATCATCTGGAAAACACAATGTTATGTTTCTTCTTTCAAATATGTTTAGTATTATTGTAATAAGATTTGGGAATAGTGTAGGGAATATTATAATGAATTCCGGTAATCACATGACTTTTTCTTTTCTACTTTGAGTATTGCAATAATCATGAAAGTGCTAATATTGCTGAATAGAGAATGATGCGACCTTCGATACTTCCTGTTTGAAAAATTGTGGGTTGTACCTGTCTTTAGAAGGGAGTTGAAGGTAGGAATCGCATTTTTACGAAGAAGAATGACAATTTAAAGTTTGAATTGGATGTGTTTCGGGATTTTCCACGAATATGTACAGTAATCAAGATAATGAATTCATCCCATTTGGCACTCTATGTTTTTTGAAGGACTAATTCTATGGTCTTAATTGCTAAATTTAAATGAAACTTTTCTCCAGATTACCTCGTATAAAGCTCACACAACATAACTTGCATCGTTTCGTTGAACCGTGTTGGTACCAATTTGCCAATGGCGAAGTGAAGCAAGGCCATTTTGTTCAAAAACCTACTCGTCGTCATATTGGCATTTATAGCGCCACCTGCGCGTCTTCGTTAATGAATACATGCTTCTTGTTAGTTAGCAGGACGTTTAAAATTTATCGTGTCTAGTTTTTTCCACCATAAAGTAAGATCTTTATTGAGTCATGTTATAAATAAGTCTTAGGTCTAGACTATGACTGGATATGCGTAATACGTATTCCCTGCTCAAGGATAAAATATTGTAAATTGGACGCAAAATGTTGCAATTGTGATCTTATTAAGTGAAAATGCACTGCTTGCATGCTTATACTATTTTGAATGAAGTGATTTATAACCACTTTCATGTGCGGGTTGAAGAAGTGAGCACAATTTATTCTTGGAAAACGGGAAAATGGAAAAATGAATGGGCCGATTATTGCAGAACGACATAATATGTCGAAAAAACTCTGGAATTCTTCAAATTGCTGAAAAATTGCACTTTGACCCATCGTGCTCTGAAATATCTGTTTGGAAATGGATCGTGTGTGAAGCAGAAATAGCTATTCCCTTTTTGAAATCTTCTAAAAATTCTTACCACCAGATACATATGTTAAATCCTTTGAACTTATCGTTCGAGAACTTGGTGGTACTGTTATTCACGATAAAACAAATTTATGAGAAAAATGGAAATATTTTATACTGAAGGAACACTGATTCATGATGTGTTAGTTTTTTAAGTAAATTGATCGAATAAATGTTAGTGTATTGAGGCATGAACATCTTGATGTTCAGGGCTTATTTAATCGAATTGCCTACATTGCATTGTAACCTCTGAGGCTGGTATACTTGGCAATACATCAAGATATGTTGAACTGAGATTACGGTATCACATATTATACATCTCGGAACATCGTCCTTCGCTAGTATTTTGTATATTGTTGTAGGGGGTACCGTTGCACTACGACCTTAAGGTCTATAGTGCCCCCTCCCTCATCACCATCTACTGCTCACCTTCCAGTTCCAGAGCTCTGATGAACTGCAGTATCTGGGAGGGCTTCAAGAAGGCTACGTCTTCGCTCCTGCAGATTTCTTGCTCAAAGCATTCCTTGCGTTGGTTGGAGATGGCAAGGCATTCCGTTATCAGGCGATCGGGAGTTTCATCCTCCTCCCAACCGAATCTGCACTCGTCAGTTTCTGTTATCCCTAATCTCATCATATGCTTCCTAAGTCCGCAGTGCCCTGCGCGGAAACCTCTGAGGAGGGGTAGCGTGTTCTTACTGAGGTCCAACTATTTCATGGATCTGACAGTATCAAAGTTCCGGAGGAATTTCTTAGAGTCATAAATTCCTCATAAATTCACTTTTGTAGGTGTATCTACCAACCCCACAGTTGGGTTCCGGGCCAATAAAGGGGGTTTGTGCTCCTTTATTGGGAATTGTGTTGGCCTCCTCATTTCCTTTAATTCCCACGTAACCAGAAACCCAGACCAAGAAGACTCTATTGTTCTTGGTTACTTCATTGAGTTTTCTTCGGCTCTCCCATATTGGCTTGGACTATAACATGGGAGCTCAGAGCTTTAATAGCAGCTTGACTGTCAGAGTGGATTGCTATGTCACATCTCTGATAGTTTCTTTCTTGGTTCATTTCCAAGCATCTTTCTATTGCAAGTACTTCTGCCTGAAAGATGCTCGGATAGTAGCCTAGCGATAGTAAGCATTCGGTGCCTGGCCCATATACTACAGCGCCAGCTCCTGTAGTGGTTGTTGAACCGTCTGTGTACCATTTAATGGCATTTCTTTCAAGAACTTGGGTGTTGGATTCCCTGTCCTAGTGTTTTTTTTCCACCGAGCATCGTAGTGAAGTTCTTTTCCATGCTTACTTTCTTAATCATTTCGTCACTAGGAAGATTCATGAAATTTTCCTTCGCTTGTAGGTGCTGGTACATAGTTGTTAAGGTATTAACAATTCCTAACCCTTAGGGTGACTAAATCTCTCTTTTCGGAATTGTAGTTGATGTGCAGATTGCATATTGCATATTGTTGGATCAATATGGTTATACTTGGAACGTGGTGATTGCCAAATGTTCAATCATTTATGTCAATTAGGTTTTTGTATTTGTCGTAATTAGTGATCAACTTCAGTTCATTTCCAAAGGAGATTGCATCTTTTGCAGCTTGGTCTACCTTCTCGTTGCCTTCGATGCCACAGTGTGAGGGAACCCAGACCAGTATGCAAAGATCGTAATGTTGAAAATGATTTCGGAAAATAACAAGGATTATTTCATGCAAATAAGCTCACATTGAATTTGTAAAAACTATTTGATACCTTTTGGCCCTCTTGTTCCTCGGAAAGGATCAATTTGCCCAAAAGTCTGTAATTTCGAATATTTGGCTGAAAATGGTCTCAAACATTTGGTTCGACTCACTGATTGAGAATCCATTGTCAAAATCGATTCTGTCTGGAGATCCGTCCAGCCGTTGGCACGATAACACTCGAACGGAATGAGCTAGACAGTTGAAATTTTCAGAGTAGGTTTGGGAGATAATTCTCTCGGCTCATTTCGTTATTGAGCAAACTCGGCCTGATGGTTTCGGAGTAATTCAAAAAAAAAATTTTTACATTACAAATTTCGAATTCAACTTCTTTAAGATGCAATTTGCTGGGTGTCTGACTCAGGAGTCTTATCTAGTGTCCGAAACATTATGAAATAATTGTTTTATCGTTGCTGTTGTTTCATTATTGTTTGTTAGGTAACATTGTTATATACATTTCTTCAGACAAATATCTTGTGTGTTTCTAACGCAGAAGCAATTTACAAAATAATACTATAAAATTAACTACACTCTTGTCCACTACAGTTTTTCGCTTCGTCTTCTGAAGATGGAAACTATGTTTCCGAAAATGTCAGACGACAAAAAACTGTAGTGGACAAGAGTGTAGTTACTTTTATAGTGTTCATAATAAGTCCACAGTGAACTCAAAATAGTTTTACAAAATAAAAATTTTTCCATTGGAAAGATATTTTTTAGAATTTAGGGGAGATAATCCTGATAGGAATGATTACTTAAATGAAAACCTATCTCAAGGTCAACTAATTTGAATAATCACTCTTCTGAAGTTTGAGTCTTTTTCAGAGAGAATTCTATATAAGTAATTTAATTTTGTATTCTGGCTATCCGCCGCGTTCTGTTCGGGTTATAAAAATTGAATCGCTTGTCTCGGGCGGCACTACTAAATTCATATCTACATATTGGCTCGCGAGGCAAATGAACGTCGAACATTAGCTCGCGAGGCAGGTGCTCGTAGTTTATACGCACCTTTACGTGGTAGACTAGTCAACAAGTGCTATTTGGACCAACTTTTTTCAGCAGTCTCCGAAAATTATGTATGAGGTGTCATTCGATTCGGAATGGCATCTAGATGATTTTTGAAAAAAATGAAGTTCCGCTTGCAAAAATTGTAAAAGTTATTAACAATTAACTAAAAAAAAAGGGGTTTTAGTTTTTTGTAAATATCTCAAAAACTAATGAAGATTTTTCAAATCTGAAAAAAGATTCAAAAAGAGGAGGAAATTTCCTAAAAAAGTCTTGACTCCCGAAACTGTACGATAAATATTTATAATTTTTCCAGAGGGATGAAAATACGGCCGAAAACGGGTACTCTGGCTTGGAGAAGCCACGTCCACTTCGGGCACTTCGACAATAAACATTTTTTAAACATAGTAAATATGAAAAAAAAAATGAAAAAATTCAGGCAGCAACTGAATAGATGAATGAATAATAATCCGCTTGAACAAAATTATTGTAATAATTTTTCATTTAGTTATTCAATAGTTAATTAACTTTTTTCTGCTTGCACATTAACATTGCAAGTGTGATAATTGCTAAACTATAAGTTTTAGACTTTTTTCCTCTCTTGGAGCAATTCTTCAAAGGCTTAAGAATAGAATCCCGTTGGGAAAATCAAAAAATGTTTATTTTTCAATTTTTTATTGATAATTTTCGTTGTTGCAAAATTAAAAACTTAAATTAATCATCGAACAAAATTTTTTTTTTTAATATTATTAACGATCCGTTTTTATGCATTTCTGCTTTTGTGACAGAAAGTAGAATCGAAAAAAAAATAAAAGGTAAAAATTTATTTGATTATAACAAATTGTTTATATGATTAATTTAAGTTTTTAATTTTGCAACAACGAAAATTATTAATAAAAAATTGAAAAATTAACATTTTTTAATTTTCCCAACGGGATTCTATTCTTAAGCCTTTGAAGAATTGCTTCAAGAGAGGAAAAAATCTAAAACTTATAGTTTAGCAATTATCACACTTGCAATGTTAATGTGCAAGCAGAAAAAAGTTATTAATTAACTACTGAATAACTAAATGAAAAATTATTATAATAATTTTGTTCAAGCGGATTATTATTCATTCATCTATTCAGTTGCTGCCTGAATTTTTTCAATTTTTTTTTCATATTTACTATGTTTAAAAAATGTTTATTGTCGAAGTGCCCGAAGTGGACGTGGCTTCTCCAAGCCAGAGTACCCGTTTTCAGCCGTATTTTCATCCCTCTGGAAAAATTATAAATATTTATCGTACAGTTTCGGAAGTCAAGACTTTTTTAGGAAATTTCCTCCTCTTTTCGAATCTTTTTTCAGATTTGAAAAATCTTCATTAGTTTTTGAGATATTTACAAAAAACTAAAACCCCTTTTTTTTTAGTTAATTGTTAATAACTTTTACAATTTTTGCAAGTGGAACTTCATTTTTTTCAAAAATCATCTAGATGCCATTCCGAATCGAATGACACCTCATACATAATTTTCGGAGACTGCTGAAAAAAGTTGGTCCAAATAGCACTTGTTGACTAGTCTATGGCATCAGTTATCGAATCTAGTTCCAACGATCATTTAGAGCGAAACGTTGTTATGTCATTCCACCGCCTTCAACTTACTGTTTGATGCTCTTATCAACAAGTGCATCGACAGTGGAAGTCTTGTTAGAGGCATCCGGAAAAGGAACCTCTAGAGCAGTCTACAGTACAGTACAGTCTCGAACGATAAACACTGCCTAGGGTGATTGAAAAACCCTTACTTGAGATATCCACAAAGAGATTATCAATCCCAGACCTGTCCTTGTGCACAACATTAATGGTAAAGTTGTCAGAAATGCAGTCGCTCACGTAGATACGAACTCCACGGTAAACAATTGCTTCCTCTCTGTCGTCGCGATATATAAGTTGGAATGGTGTAAATGCTGTCATTGATAGAAGGTTTGAGCCAAGTTTCCGATAGAATAATAATGCAAGGACGATCATACTGAACAAATGACAGAAGTTCAGAGATTTTGGATCCGAGCAACAGTATGTGTGTATGAATGTTCTCTGTTCCGCGGAACAAAAGCACCAAAAATCGTTGAAAAAAATTCTATACATCAGAAACTATTCATCCGACATCGCTGAGATTTGGCGGAGCCTTCAAAACCTAACTTTACTGGCAAGTTCCAAGTTCGAACACGATCGGATCTATATTTTTGGTGATCCGAGAAGCCTTGTGTGAGTTCAGTAGCTGGATGGGCGACCGTTGCCTCGATAACTTTCGAACGAAAAGAGATAGGGACTTGACGTTTTCAGGGTAGGTGGCGCATCCAAATGGGTGAGTTGTTGGACTTAATCGGCCAAACGGTTTCGGAGTTATACCCATCTGGAATATAATTTTCTCGATAACTCGAGAAATACAGACCCGATCAATTTGAAGAAATATTATGTATCTCACGATATCTTGAGAACGGATAGAGATAGCGACTGGCAATATTCAGGGTAGGTTGCGCATCCGAATGCGAGATTTAAGTTCGTTAATTGGCATAATCGGCCACATGGTTTTGTAGTTTTACTCATCTAAAATTTTGTAAATATTTCCTCTACATTTCAAAATATACAAATCTGGCCCAATTAAAACGGTGATTACTTGTAGAATGCCGACCCACTAATTTTCATGAATATCGTATCCTGGAGTTACTTGAGGCGTAATTCTTCAACTTCAATTTCAATAGAATACATATTATGAAAGAACTGCCAGGCCTAGGTTTAATTGGCAGTTTCTCTGAATTAAAAAGAAATAACTTTATGTATATCATTGTATTTTCTCGAGTAAATAAATTGAATTGAATTGAAAATAAAAAATTAAAAATTTCTAAGATCATAGATTCTCTCGTTACTGAAGTATGTCATTAAAATGGTATTAAATATATTCATATATTATAAAAACTGAGAAAACGGTATATATAGATGCTATATTCGAAGAGTGTACAATAGAGGTGAGTAGACAGTAGAACATGCGGATAAAAGCTCCTGACTTCACGTCAGTGCTTGAACCAATTTTTGGCGCTCTTGTTCCTCGGAACAGAGTGCTTATCAACTTGCCCAAATGTCTGTAATTTTCGAATATTTAGCTGAAAATGGTATCAAACGATTTGGTTCGACTCACTGATCAAGAACCCGTGGTCGAAATCGATTCTGTCCGGCCGTCCGTTAACACGATAACTCTTGAACGAAAGGAGTTAGAGGATTGACAGGGTAGGTTTGGAGCGTAAATATCTCGGACAAGTTCGTTAACGGGCGAAATCCATCAAGCGGTTTTGGAGTTATGGCCGTTTTACTAAAAACGTTTTTTATTTAAAATTTCCAAAACCGATCACTCAATCTATCTGAAATTTAGCATAAAATAATAGAATCATGACCTTTAGACGCATGTGAAGTTTTGTATTGATCGGGTTACCGTAAAGTGTCAAAAAAAATTTTTTTAAAGTTTTGTTTCTACAATAACTCTCGAACGGAATGATGAGCTAGCCAATTGAAATTTTCGGAGTAGGTTAGCGGGATGAATATCTCGTTTAAGTTCGCTATTGGCCAAAATAGGTGAGATGGTTTCGGAGTAACGAAAAAACATTTTTTTTTAACTTACAAATTTCAAAATAATTTTCTTTTCAAGATGCAGTTTCACCCTAAAAATCCATTGATATCATTTTCAACTCCAACAAGCTAATACTTTCGGAGATATGATTTTTCGAAATTTCATTGATGAGTCGTACATCTATGTTTTCACAGAATGCTATAATTATTCTATCTATGCTTTATTATATGATCTGTGTTCATACTCGTACATGTCATCTTGTTCTATAAGAGAGAGTCAAATTCATTTCAGCTATTTCAATTTGATTTCTTCCATGGTGCAGTTCTCATTCTCAGATTGCTCATTTAATCTTGATAAATAAACTATTATTTGAATTGGATTTCCTTTATGATGCAGTTCTATTGCAAGAATACATTGATATAATTCCCAACTCTGAGAAACCAATACTTTCGGAGATATAATTTGTCTGTTTGAACAAGAGCGCCAGAAAGCTCCTGTCCACAGGGCTTGAACCAATTTTTCATACCCAAATTGTACTGTAAATTAGTACATTGCCATATGATTTTTGTTACGTTTTCTTCGTTAACAGACGTATTTGTGCGACCAGTGCTTCGAGCATCGTTGACGTCGCTACGACCGCGTTTAAATTGATTATACTATTCGCAGATGGTTGATTTCCCCGGAGCAGAGTCCGAATAATACTTATCAAACCACTCTTCCGCTTCTTTCGCATTTTGTTCGATCAAAAATCAATACACGAAATTCTCTTCTATCCACCAAAGTTGCTCGACACACATCAGCTATAACTTGAGAGCGCGTGGTCCGATTGTCATGAAATTTTGACACATAACCTTCAAAAGGATGACGCTATCGAATGCCGTGATTGATTCTGCATTTGTAGCGCCATTTATGTGCTAGTTCGAAAACATTTGGATCGAATTAGTAGGAACAGTTGGGGGAGAAGATATGCTGCCTTCGATTTTCTTTCAGGATTTCTCATGTCCCTGTTCTGTCCAACTGTCTGGAGAGCGAGTGAAATGAGCGACAACCCTGCCAAAGGTGGGATTGAGCTTCTGGCTTGTCTCTGCTATTAGGCCTCACCTTGTTCAAGTGATGAAATATATATTCGGAAAATTGCAGTATAATCCCTACCTGTCGAGCCCTGATATCTAAACTCGCATAAAATACGCTAACGTATCTGTGTATAATTCTCTTCCTGAATGCCGACATCATGTTCTGTCAAAATTCCGCGGTTTTCTCCATAAAGTCGTTGACAACGTATTAATCCGCGGCGAAAGCCCTTTCAAAGCATACTCGGATTGATCCTATCTGGTCTGGTGTCATTCTTTAATTACCTGCAGATATAAATAAACCAGTTTCATTGCTACTTGTACCTAACTGTAGTCGATTGAGGAAGTATTTAAATCACGAACGGTCCGATCGGTGGGAGATCTTGGAGATCCACTCCCAATTCGGTTAACTGTTCTTCTACTGCATGAATGAAATCTAACTCGATTGGATTTCACGTCTTTTCGGTACGGAAAATACAATCATTTGGGTGCACGAATCGAATTCGTGAGATGTCGCGGATGGTTCACATTTCAGCGGATCTTTTTGTTCATCCGGATATGCAATCTGCGAATAAACAATCATTGGATTATTTAGAATTCGAACATACATTGGCTGATTTCAATGAACAACATATCTGAAAATAAAAATGGAAAAAATTTGGAAAAATAATCTGATTCAGTAAAGATTTAAGAATGTTAAGGTTATATAGGTGATTGAAATTGTGAAACAATTGAAATGAAATGATGATAATAACATAACAGTAAATATTGTGTGCTGCACGACGTTTCAACGTATTTCTGACCGTTTTCAAGTGAATACCTTAATATTTCATCATGTTTTATTCTCCTCCATATTTCTGGTTTCAGATTCAATTCATAATAATTGTTCTTTTCTTAAAATTTTTTAAATTCTTTTTTATTTTCTTTATCTTTGCATATTTATGTATAAAAGTGGGAAAGCCCTGTGGACAGGAGCTTTGGCGCTTCTGAAAATTTTTAAATTTGGTTTCTACAATAACTCTCGAACGGAATGAGCTAAGCAGTTGAAATTTTCAGATTAGGTTAGGGAGATAAATATCTCGGTTGAGTTCGCTATTGGGCTAAATAGGCCAGATTGTTTCGGAGTAACGAAAACAATTTTTTTTTCAAACTTCAAAATATTTTTTTTAAGATGCAGTTTCACCATAAAAATCCATTGATATCATTTTCAACTCCAACAAGCTAATATTTTCGGAGATATGATTTTTCGAATTTTCAATAATGAATCGTAGGTACTTCTATGTTTTCACAGAATGCTATAATTGTTCTATGTATGATTTATTCTGTGTTCATACTCGTACATGTCATCATGTTCTATAAGAGAGAGTCAAATTCATTTCAGCTATTTTAATTTGATTTCTGCCATGGTGCAGTTCTCATTATCAGAACCAACTATTATTTGAATTGCATTTCCTAGTTTTTCTCAAATTTTCAAGTTTTACGATTCTTACAAAATTTCACATACGTAGGTATTCCACAACTAGTTACGAAGTTTCAATTCGATCGGATGTGTATTTTTTGAATTATCCAGAAAATAATATTCCAGATGGGTATAACTCCGAAAACGTTGTGACGATTATGCCCAACTACGTACTTAACTGTGCCATTTGGATAAACAACCTACCTTGAAAATTGCAACTCGCTTTCCGGTCGAAAGTTATCGTGGTAACGGTCACCTATCCAGATACTGAATTCACACAAGGCTGCTTGGATCTCCAAAAATATAGATCCGATCGTATTCAAACTTGGAACTTTGTAGCAGAGTTGGTTTCTGAAGGCTCTCGCAAAATTTCAGTGATGTCGGTCGAATAGTTAATGATATATAGAATTTGTTTCAATACACTTGGCTGTAAAGTTAGGTTTTGACGGCTCTAAAAGAATTCCAGCCATGTCAGACGAATAGTTTCTGATATATACAAATTCAATGATTTTTTTCTTCTAGTGATACAAACAACACGAAATTCTGCAAAAATTTCCACCCCCGCATTTTACAACTAATATTCATATTTGAAATGGATTGCTTTCGTGTTTTTTGCGTTATTGAGGAAATAACAACAAAATTATAGACAGGCACAAAAAACAGCCAAACTCAAATGTCGC
Organism: Halyzia sedecimguttata; assembly: GCA_937662695.2. NCBI lineage: Eukaryota > Metazoa > Arthropoda > Insecta > Coleoptera > Coccinellidae > Halyzia > Halyzia sedecimguttata. Next base: position 103,093,098 of record OW569414.2, read on the forward strand.
ATTCGGTTGCTTAACCTCCTTTAAAAAAACAAGTAGCTATCTCATTCCAATCTCAAGTTATCGTGAGATAAATAATATTTTTTTAAATAATTTTTTCAAAATTTTCCACTGATACGATCTTCACAAAATTTCTCGTACGTCTGTATGTCGGTATTCTACAACCAGTTTCCAAGTTTCAATACGATCGGATCTGTATTGGTTGTTAATGAAATTAGTACTCGGAAACCGTCGGTCCGGTTAGCGATCTTGTCCGTCGCATTTGGACGCGCACCTACCCTCGCTCTCTCTTCATCAGTGAGTCGAACCTAATCGTTTGAAACCATTTTCGGCAAAAAATTCGAACATTTCATGGGGTTGTGCTTTCAAGACTATTGATTAAGACAAGATGTGTCCTCTTACAAACATTAATGAACTTATCTGAGCGAATTTCGGAAAAATATTTTCTAGTCAAAAGGCACTGGCCGCTGGTCACTGTTGAGTCAAAAATTATTAGTGTTGTGCAAAAAAAAAGTGGAGCACGCAGCAACAAAACCTACACCGAACACAATAATTGATTCTCCTGACATATGAAGGTCACGAGGGGAAACTGAAAAACCCAAAACGGCCAACTATACAGGGTGAGTCTTTGACCACTGCATTAATTTTAACCAAAGATTCCTCTCATCAAATGAAAAACTTTTTTCATTTAACATTTTTCCAGATTCGGCTCAAGTAAAAAGTTACAAGCGTTTAAAGATTTCACAATGTGCTAATACACTCCCGCATATAAATTATCTATGACATTGTTGGCGGACGAGAATAAGGCATGGTAACGTGGTTTACAGCTTGATTCGGGATTCCAACGCTCAGGGACGGATCCATAAAAGTAGTGAAATTTCTGGAGTTTTCCATTTTAAAACATTCAATGAAGAATATCTCGAAAACGGTGTGTTTAAGGAGAAATGATGAAAAATAATATAATGTTCTAAAACAATGGAATACTCTTGAAATGACTCAAGAAAAACTTTATATGCTTTCTTTATGCTAATTTCGTTTAGTTTTATGAATCCACGAGTCCATAACTAGAAAACCAGTAGAAGTAGAAAATAACTCATATTTGGAAAATATGTATCATAGTTATAAGAAACTTTACGACAACATTCATTTTATTCGAAAAAAGGATGTCAAAGCTACAAAGTAAAAACTGATTTTTTTTTCAAAATTTCAACAGCCTGTATCTTTTTACCTGAGCTGAATTTGGAAAAATGTTAAATGGAAAAAAATTGGTTCAAGCCCTGTGGACAGGAGCTATTGGGCGCATGTTCATCTTCCTTGTGGCCCGTACTGACCAGTAAAGAAAAAAAGCAGTATCATGTTGAATACCTTAATATTATTGATTATTATATAATAATCGATGAAAATACTGAGAGAGACCCAGGAAATTTGACACATTTTGTCTTATATCTCCAGAAATTGAAATCGTATAGAGCCAAAATTTTGCACAATGTTGCAAAATACTACAATTGACGTTAGTACTAGTTTTTGTTGCAATCTGATGAATAGTTCACGAAAAAAAAATTTTTTTTTCGAAAAAATTAAAAGAAATATTTTTTTAAAAATTACCAACATTTCGATCATAACAGAATTTTGCCAAAAGTTGCGCGTTTATATCCTCGAACTGACTACCAAGTTTCGATTCAACATCTTCTTTAGTTCCTGAAATATCAGGGAAATAACCTCAAAATTTGAAATGTCTATAATTTCTAAACCGTCCGGCCGATTTTGCCCGTTAACGAACTTAACCGTCGCATTTTGATCAGAAACCTACCCTGAAAGTTTGAAGTCGATAGGACCTTGGGTGCTCCTGTTATCGTGCCTACGGCCGGAAGGCCGGCCGGCACCCAAAAATCTGACACCGGATTCGTGATCAGGGAGTCCGAATTAGTCTATTAGCCAATTTTCAGCTCGAAATTCGAAAATTACAGACATTTGAACGAAATGATGGGACGATGTTCCCCTAGAACATGCGCCCAAAAAGTGTTTAATTTGATGAGAGGAATCTTTGGTTGAAATTAATGCAGTGGTCAAAGACTCACCCTGTATAATGACTGAAACCTAGATAATGACTGAACAATAGATTGAATGAAGAAGACCTATTTTCAAATTTCATAAGATGGAACAGCCCGTAAAAACACCCTCAATTTCATTGGAATAGTGGCATATAAGAAATTGTGAGCCAGTTGGGCTGAGGAGAAGACTGACCTCATAAATATATGGAAAATTAACAAGTAATGAAATATTAAAATGTTTAAAGTCTAGATAATATGCAATTAATATAATTAGTCAATAATATGGGCATGAGAACGGATGTTCGTTACTACTGCCATTAATTTTGTTATAAAAAGTTTTCTTGTCAGACCTTCACTAAAGGGGGTTGATGCATTATTTTTCAATCATCGGAATAATGATTTATTTATTTTGGATTCCGTTTCACCAAATCTTGTGAATATGTTATAATATCGAAGTACACGAAGAGCCAACATAATTCATTTGATTTCAAAAAGTTGGGAATGCCTTGACGTGAGGTCAGTCTGCTTTGGTGCACTTGTTCAAACTACCAGGGTACTAGGTATCAATTGCAGAATTAATCTTATTTTATTATATTCCTTGTAGATTTACGATTTATAAATGATAACTATGAATGAATTATTGCAAATTTAAATGTTTGATAATATTTGTCATCTAGACTAGTCTCATTTGGCGAGCTATAATGATATAAGCTCAGTGTCGTTCGTTAGAAAATTCAAGGTAAGTCTTTGAATTCTATGAACATTATAAAAATTGGTTCAAGCCCTGTGGACAGGAGCTATTGGGCGCATGTTCATCTTCCTTGTGGCCCGTACTGACCAGTAAAGAAAATAAAGAAAAAAAGCAGTATCATGTTGAATACCTTAATATTATTGATTATTATATAATAATCGATGAAAATACTGAGAGAGACCCAGGAAATTTGACACATTTTGTCGTATATCTCCAGAAATTGAAATCGTATAGAGCCAAAATTTTGCACAATGTTGCAAAATACTACAATTGACGTTAGTACAAGTTTTTGTTGCAATCTGATGAATAGTTCACGAAAAAAAAATTTTTTTTTCGAAAAAATTAAAAGAAATATTTTTTTAAAAATTACCAACATTTCGATCATAACAGAATTTTGCCAAAAGTTGCGCGTTTATATCCTCGAACTGACTACCAAGTTTCGATTCAACATCTTCTTTAGTTCCTGAAATATCAGGGAAATAACCTCAAAATTTGAAATGTCTATAACTTCTAAACCGTCCGGCCGATTTTGCCCGTTAACGAACTTAACCGTCGCATTTTGATCAGAAACCTACCCTGAAAGTTTGAAGTCGATAGGACCTTCGGTGCTCCTGTTATCGTGCCTACGGCCGGCCGGCCGGACGGCACCCAAAAATCTGACACCGGATTCGTGATCAGGGAGTCCGAATTAGTCTATTAGCCAATTTTCAGCTCGAAATTCGAAAATTACAGACATTTGGACGAAATGATAGGACGATGTTCCCCTAGAACATGCGCCCAAAAATATAGTAATAAGAACAATGTGGAGATGCCATTTCAAAAAAATTGAGAAAAGTACTGACGTGAAGTCAGGAGCTTTTGCACGCATGATCCATTGTCGAGTCACGCCTCATACGAAATCGATCGTGCTGAAATTCGGTACTCGATTATAAAATGGTGGCTCGAAGTTATGTGCGGAATTTCAGCTGATTCTATCTCATAGATTCAGAAATATACAGTTTTTGAAGATAACTGAAAAAAATTAAGAGTTAACCTTAAACTGAAAAAAATTACTGTTAATAATCCTTCATTCGCCTCTATTAAACTCTCTTAATCGAATTTGCCATCAATGTAGGCCGTTATCTTAGCTTTTATAAGATACGAATACAATTCGTACCATTTTAATGACAAACTTTAGTGATGGGAGAATCGTCTAAGATCACAGAATTTGTAATTCTAACATATGTCTTCTATCGAAATGTCTAAAAATATACGAAAAATTACAATTTTGGCTATGGAAATCGATCCCGGTACATTCAGCTTATGAAATTCACTACAAACACAGTATACAGATTTGCGGTGAAAGCCGGGAGCTTAACGAATGTCATTACTTACCTTCGATATATTTTCACAATCTTCTAAATTCAGGACACGACATTTTCGAAATTCCGCGAAAATTCTACAAGTACTCACCGAATTTTAATTGAATCAGATTTGTATCGAGAAAACAAAGTTCCAGATGGGTATAACTTCGAAACCGTTTTGGCGAATATGCCCATCAACGAACTTAACTGTCCCATTCAGATGCGCAACCTACCCTAAAAATTGCAAGTTGCTATTTCTTTCCTCTCACATGTTATCCTGGCAACGGTCACCCATCCGGCTACTGAACTTACCCAAGCCTGCTCAGATCTCCAACAATATAGATGCAATGGTAGTTCAAACTTGGAACTTGGCTGAAGAGTTATATTTTGAAAGATCTCAATGATTTCTTTTTAAATTTTCTAGTGATAAGATTCTCAATAATTTCGCGAGAATATGTGCTCCAGCATTCTACAACTAATTATCGTGTTTGAATTGGATAAAATCAGTATTTTAGAAGTTATTTAGGAAAAAACATTGACATTGACATTGACATTGACATTGACATTGACATTGACATTGACAAATACAACTGTCTATGTCACAAATAAAAAATGGCTGTCGTGCATGAGTAATGTCAATTTGAAGATGGGACGTTCCTATGTGAAATATTATTTTTTTATATTTCCAAAACCACACATTTGATCCAGTTAAAATTCGATATTTGGGTTCAGAATATGGACGTTATGGTATGAGCAAATTTTCATGAGGTTCAGATTAGAAATCCAAATATACTATATGCATATTTAGGTATTTTTAAAAATAATGAACTATAGGTGGTACTTTTTTACGAAAATTATCTGCAAACTTGGTGAATGGTAACAAGTTAGATCACGTTGTCATGTGATAGGAACAGAAGGTTTTTTTTTTATTTTTAATCTTAATGGATTTACCGAGGGTAATGTATTTACAAAATTCAACAGATATACCGGATGGACCCCAAACCTCTTTAAACGGATAAAATCAACACCCCCCAAGATGTTTGGTTAACTAACTCAATAAATATTCTATGGAGATCATGATTAATTACTACAGAAAGGGTTGACGGGTTGGGAGTGAAATATAAATTTCAGATTATGTCCTGCTTAAGGCTTTCCTTGCAGCGTTTCACCACCCTGGTTGATTCAGTGAAATTCTACGGGGGGATGAATTTGGAAAATAATCAGTAGAGTGGCAGATTTAGAACCACTTCCCCCCTCTAAGTACCTTATTTAAATGAAGTGGTCTAGGGAGGATTTTGCTCTTCAAATTAGATCTCATTACATTACATTTCACATGAAATTATGAATGACAGTGGCTTTTACTTGATGGAAATTCATACTCAACGAAATGAAAAACTAAAATAGCACTATTGTGAGGTCAGTCTGCTTTGGCGTGCTTGCTCATGTTGACCAATCTGAATTGAGTGGTCTCATAAACAAGCGCGCAAAAGCAAACGCACCTCACGTGAACGTTTTAATTTTTTAGTTTTTCTGTCGGTCAAAATGAATAAAAATTGAAAAAAAAAAAAAGCACTGACGTGAAGTCAGTACTCTTTGGCGCGCGTGTTCACGGTGGCTAATTTGAATTGAATGATTCAAAAATTAACAGTGCTGTATCTAAGCTGCCATCAGGATAGAGTAACAAAGTTGGAAAAGAACACAAGTGACTCTCCTTAGTCGCACAAGCTCCTAGAAGATTTGGGAGGGTCAGTATAATCCTAATCATGTTTATAGCACGCGCGCCAAAGCAGATTGACTTTTTACACTTTTTCTTTCATTGTTAAGTCAATCTGCTTTTGCGCGCGTGCTATAAACATGATTAGGATTATACTGACCCTCCCAAATCTTCTAGGAGCTTGTGCGACTAAGGAGAGTCACTTGTGTTCTTTTCCAACTTTGTTACTCTATCCTGATGGCAGCTTAGATACAGCACTGTTAATTTTTGAATCATTCAATTCAAATTAGCCACCGTGAACACGCGCGCCAAAGAGTACTGACTTCACGTCAGTGCTTTTTTTTTTTTTTTCAAGTTCCTTTAACAAATATAGCTATCAATACAGTTTGGCTGTTAGTTTTAACGTAGATCAGAAAAAAATTCGGTTGTGGGTCCTCCGTTAGGGACGAAATTGCATCTTCTCCAAATCCGAACGCATTTTAATATAGATCTACCGAATATAGTTATTTATAAATTCGCCTCAGGGCCACCATACAGACCATTCAAATCGGAAACAACGCTATTTCCCCCAAACTGACTTGTGTCCGTGCACTGAATTGACATGAATATTCTTTTAAAACCTCACAATATCGGCTCATTACTCCCAACATAACCCAAACAACCCAAAACCATTCACTTCTCGTCTGCGCAAGCGCAGTATACTCGTGGCTGCAAGTCCTCCCAAAATTACACACCTCACAAAAAACTCCGATTCTCCAACACTAGTGGTTCAGGAGATATCGCTTCTTGAATCCACGCATGCGCAGACCCTCACCAGGGGATTCTATAGCGGAAAAGCACCCGCCACCCCAAAACCCCAATCCTCTCTGACGAAAGCACCACCAGTTAAATCACTGATGGTCTGCTCATGCGCATAACGAAAAATGCCCGTAAGGGGTTACATCCATTTCGAAATTAGCCCCAGGGCCACGGTACGGACACTTTAACTCTGAAACAACGCTACAGCCCCCAAACTGACTTGTCCTTGCACTGAATTGCTATGAATATTCTTTTAAAACCTCATAATATCGTCTCAGCACTCCCAACATAACCCATCCAACCCAAAAACAGTCACTTCTCTTCTGCGCATGCGCAATCTACTCGCGGCTAAAAGTCCTCTCAAAATAACACACCTTACAAAAAACTCCGTTTCTCCAAAACTAGTGGTTCAGTTGATATCGCATCTTGAATCCACGCATGCGCGGACCCTCACCAGGAAATTCTATGGAGGAATAGCATCTGCCGTTCCAAAACTCCAATCCTCTCTGACGAAAACACCACCAGTTAAATCACTGATGGTCTGCTCATGCGCATAACGAAAAATGCCTGTAAGGGGTAACATCAATTTCAAAATTAGCCCCAGGGCCACGGTACGGACACTTTAACTCGGAAACAACGCTACATCCCCCAAACTGACTTGTCCTTGCACTGAATTGCTATGAATATTCTTTCAAAACCTCATAATATCGACTCAGCACTCCCAACATAACCCATCCAACCCCAAAATAGTCACTTCTCTTCTGCGCATGCGCAATCTACTGGCGGCTAAAAGTCCTCTCAAAATAACACACCTTACAAAAAACTCCGATTCTCCAACACTAGTGGTTCGGAAGATATCGCATCTTTAATCTACGCATGCGCAGACCCTCATCAGGGATCTGAATTCTATGGAGGAATAGCATCCGCCACCCCAAAACCCCAATCCTCTCTGACGAAAACTACAGCAGTTAAAGGACTTCTCATCTGCGCATGCGCAATACGGAAAATGCCCGGAAAGGGCAGCATGAACCTCAAAAACATATGTTTCGGCATTAAAAGCAAAGTATTCCGCAAAATAGTAGTAATTTTTTTATTTTTTTCATGTCACGTGATCTTCACGAAATTTTGCAAAAGTGTTTGCTGTGGTCTTTTGCATCTAACTACTGAGTTTCAATTTAATCAGATCAGTATTTTTCGAGTTATCGTGAAAACAAAATTTTCAAATTTTCAAAAATTTTTTTCGCCATTTTAGGGCCGTCCGTTCAACACAAAACTTCGCAGGCATATAAAGGTCATGATTCTACAATCTGCTGCCAAATTTCAAAAAGATCGAGTGATCGGTTCCGGAAATATTCATAAAAAACGTTTTTATTAAAAACGGCCTTAACTCCGAAACCGCTCGGTCAATTTCGCCCGTTAACGAACTTGTCCGAGATATTTACGCTACGAAACTACCCTGCAAATTTCAACGCTCTAAGTCGTTCTGTTCGAGAGTTATCGTGCTAACGGCCGGACCGGCCGGAGGCCGGACCGGACGGACAGAATTGAATTTGACCTCGAATTCTTCATCAGGGAGTCGAACCCAATCGTTTGAGACCATTTTCGAAAAAAAATTCGAAAAATACAGACATTGTGACGAAATGATAGCACGCTGTTCCTTGCGGAACACGCGCGCAAAAATAGTGGGTGAGTCCTGTGGACAGTTATTGTAGAAATTTTTTTTTAAATTTTGAAATTGTTTGAAATCGTTTGAGACCATTTTAAGCCAAAAATTTGAAAATTACAGACATTTTGGCAAATTGATAAACACTCAGTTCCGAGGAACTAGAGCGCCAAAAAGACGGCTTGAATGTTAATGGTAGGTATTTCATGAGGATGTGTGAGGCATGATTAGATAATAGAACATACGCGGAAAAGCTCCTTACTTAACGTCAGTGCTCCTCTCGAATTTTATTCAAACATCCTTAACAAGTCATGAATTTCAACCATAATTAATCATAGATGATTAGATTGATATTTTTGTTGGATTATTAATTATTTAAGAATATTCCACATACTCTTAAATGAAAAGTTTCCGATGAACCCAAATAAAAGTAATGGACGGTGCATCCCCCTCGAACCTTCCTGCAACCCTATGAATAATAAAATGTTATCGACCAAACGGTGCACGTACGGAGTTTACGAAAATGTCACCGAAGATCTATTTTCTCCGTTCTCCTGATTTATCTATGCTTTATTTATAGAACATTAGATATCCCCCTTCATCCTTCTTAGATAACCGTGGTCTGGGGAATCCATGAAAGTAAATATCCATGGATCTTTCGAGTGCCATCTGAAAATGAGTGCAGTTATTTCGACGGTCGGGTTGTCTGCAGTTGATATAACGATTTTCACGTCGTTAATTCCTGAATCTGTCGTTGAGGGGACCCTGTTTGTCACGTAGGCCCCCTTGGTTTTCTTGGAAAATTGTTTTTCTAGTAATTGGCAGGTACAAAACTGAGGAGATATTGCGAGATCCGCTTCCCAACTTTTCTGATGTTCTTGTACCCAGGGGCGGATTGCGAATTTGTGGGGCCCTGGCAATATTACTCTTCAGAATAAATTTAAAAAAATGGGTTCAAACGTTAACACTGAAATAATATTCTTTCGGCGTCACCGGTTCAAGCCCTGTGGACAGGAGCTTTCTGGCGCTCTAGTTCAAACAGACAAATTATATCTCCGAAAGTATTGGTTTCTCAAAGTATACCTGCCCCCCTTGTCTTAAAATGTGAATATCTCCGAAAGGATCATAGATGGCCATATATATTATTAATGAACAGAGCTTAGTTTTTGAAGAGGAATCTACACGTGAAATAAAAAGTGGGAAATCATGAGCTTTGGCGCCCTTCTTCAAACTTTGATAAATCATATCTTGAAAGTATTGGTTTCTCAGAATTCGGAATGATATCAATGGATTCTTATAATGGAACTGCTTCATGAAAGAAATTTAATTAAAAAAAAATGGGTTCAAGCCCTGTGGACAGGAGCTTTCTGGCGCTCTAGTTCAAACAGACACATTATATCTCCGAAAGTATTGGTTTCTCTGAGTTGGGAATTATATCAATGTATACATATGATAGAGCTGCATCAAAAAGGAAATTCAATTCAAATAATAGTTTATTTATCAAGATTAAATGAGCAATCATGAGAATGAGAACTGCACCATGGAAGAAATCAAATTAAATTTGGCCAATTTTGTCCAAAAACGAACTCAACCGAGATATTCATTTCCCTAACCTATTCTGAAAATTCAACTACCTAGCTCATTCCGTTCGAGAGTTATTGTGGAAAAACTCTCTTTAAATTTTCAAAGTTTTGTTTTGACACTTTGTGGTAATCTGGTCAATACAAAACTTCACATGCGTATAAAGGTCATGATTGTACAATTTGATGCTAAATTTCAGATAGATCGAGTGATCGGTTTCGGAAATATTCATAAAAAATATTTTTACTAAAATCGTTCATAACTCCGAAACCGCTTGATGGATTTCGCCCATTAACGAGATCGTCCGAGATATTTACGCTCCAAATCCACCTTGCAAATTTCAATCCGCTAACTCCTTTCGTTCGAGAGTTATCGTGCCTACGGCCGGCCAGAATCGATTTCGACCTCGGATTCTTGATCAGTGAGTCGAACCAAATCGTTTGAGACCATTTTCAGCCAAAAATTCCAAAATTACAGACACTTGGGCAAATTTATAAGCACTCTGTTCCGAGGAACTAGAGCGCCAAAAAAACAAGTTTCGTATGACAATTGCCCAAACCAGGTTTAAAGTACCTACAAATAGTAGATATTCCATAAAACATGTATTAAAGAAGAGAAGTAATAATGAAAAATTACCTTGTAATCGATCAACAATTTCCTGATCTACGTTCACCAAATTTTCTCCTCTCTCGAACTACAGAATTATTTTTTCAATATTTACGTAATATTTATAAACATTTTTGGGTGAGGTCCCCGTTGCATCGCTAAAATACGAGTATGTCAACCCCAATATTTTTGAAGTTATAATATTTACTTCCGTCAGCCCCGTCATAAATTGAGAGAACTGAACATTCTATGTCTATGGATGAAAAGCAGTCTCACTACTCTCAGATCTCTTACTTCATGTTCCGTTCCGAAAATGTAAGACTTTTCTGAGAAAAACTAATTTCGGAGCAAACAACTGAGATTTTTCTCACTTCGCTCACAATTCTTCGATTGATTAGATAATGTCATGTCTCAGGAAAATAAGTTGTCATTATGACAATTGATACATATTATTATTATATCATCCTGTGACAACGTAGAAATACGATTTCTTATTGAAATTTTGAAAAATCATATCTCTGAAAGTATTAGCTCGTTAGAGTTAAAAATTATATCATTGAATTTTCATGGTAAAACTGCTTATTGAAAACAATTTAATTTGGAATTTGTACTCTGAAAATTTCAACTGTCTAGCTCATTCCGTTCGAGAGTTATCGTGCCTACGGCCGGCCGGCTGGCCGGACAGAATGAATTTCGACCACGGATTCTTGATCAGTGAGTAGATCCAAATCGTTCAAGACCATTTTCATCGAAAAATTCGAAAATTACGGACATTTGGGCAAATTGATAAGCACTCAGTTCCGAGGAACTAGAGCGCCAAAAAGTGTAATTTAAAAAAAAATAAGAGTGCCAAAAATTATTGATCCGAAACCACGAACTTATCCGAGATATTCTTTCCTTACTCCGAAACCATCAGGCTGATTGTGCCCAATAAAGAACTTGACCGAGATATTTATCTCCCAAATTTACTCATTCCGTTCGAGAGTTATCGTGGCTACGGCCGGCCGGACCGACCGGACAGAATTGATTTTGACCACGGATTCTTGATCAGTGAGTCGAACCAAATCGTTCAAGACCATTTTCATTAAAAAATTCGAAAATTACAGACATTCGGACAGAAGCACTCTGTTCCGAGGAACAAGAACAGAATGATGAAGTTGGTATAACCGGAAGTGGTAGAAAACTGTCAAAATTGAAAAAAAATAGATTATGGTCCAGAACCTCTGTGTGTGCATTTTTAGGAGCTTATCATTTCTACTCTCCCATATAACGTATGTGATTGTATGTATTTGAGTCGAAACTAATGATTTGAGGCTTTCTCGGCCAAAAAGTAGATCAGTTTTTTCCTACACAAACGTTAACTGGGAATATATTTATTTATAAATTCCATTGATACGTTTTTTCAGAAAATAATGAACCAGTATCCTCATATATATTAAAGTCATAATCGATAAATTCATTTCCGCTTTATTCCTCCACAAAATCTCGGTATTTCAATACGGCTTCTACAGCTTGTAAGAAACTTCCGATGCAAAATTTATTGCACTTCTTCAATGAATGTCAATCAGACATACGAAAGAAATTGTTAATAACACTCATAAACTTAGTACTTATCTATTAAGTCTGTCATCTTCACTACAACGACTCCTTGCTTTACTTTAATTAAAGAATTAATTCCATTATGCCACGCTAATTGTTAATCGGCAGTGTTTTATGTAATCGATATGCAGATCTTGATTTATTGGTAACTACCATGCCTGCAAAATCAGTTTTGCAGAATGGTGTTCAGAGATAAAATAATATTCCTTTTTCCACATCCAGTTTTTCTTGGGTCTCCTGCGGATTCTGGTCTCGAAAGAAATTAAGAATTGATTGGATGCGATTTCATGGTCTTTTTCAATTATACAGTGTGGAAAAGCCAAATGGAATAAATTCAAGCATCGTTTTTGCGATAAAATTAGTTTATTTGGTGAAGACTAAATTTCAAAATTTTCATGTTTTTCAAATTTAAAAAATTAATATATTGAGAATTATTGACCCAAATGGCGTTATTTGTGCATTACTGAATTTTATGATCTATCTATAGCAAGAATAAAAATAGGGGCTTGCGATTTCAAAAAATTTCGATGAGGTTACTGCGCTTGGTAACGGTGAATGGTAGAACAATAATAATCATGGGAAAGTGATCTTTAAAAAATAAATTAATTTTACCAATTAAAACATTTTTCGCTATTCCGGGCAACGGAGAAAATAAATCCATTATTCTATAATTTTGAAGCTCACTGTATAAAAATGACATAAACTCAATATGTGAATAAAGTCCGTGAAGAAAGAAATTAAGACACTACTAGAAGTTAGTTTCTTCATACCTACCTGTTTAGAGACGGATTTTCCATTTCCCATTTCATGCTTTGTGAATTTACGAAGACAAGGAGTATGATTATCAGGGGTGCTGACATTAAAAGCAAACAATGGCGCTTTCGACCATGGACGATATACGTATAAAACAGTTCGCGAGTTGAAATAAGCGTCTTTGGCGTCTCGAAAGACCGACTAGGGCGGGAAAACACAGTGTAGGATCTAGGAATTATTTACGCACGTTTTATCATGGTCAGATGAGTACGCAGCAAGTTACACATCCTCAAACTCCTATTTAGAGTAGATAGGCTGCGACATATTTCTACCCCCAATTACTGCGAGTCTGGCAATATCGATTATTTCTTCTAATTAATTGTCATCTCCATTAAAATTTTGTGAAACTTTGAATGACGAGTGATGAGTGATATTGTAGTCATTGCTTGAATAGTTTGTTGTGATCCTACCCAAATCATGCCTTGTTATCTGTTACTGAAGTAAAGCAATTGCTATTGAACTGTATGTCACAATTCTTACCCCTAGTTGTGCCATTTTGATTGTCTAGTAAACTCTTCGTTGTGTATGTAATCTAAGATATTTTTAGTTACCTAGAGTAAGATAGATTGTTGGGAAATTCAGGAGAGAATGAAATTAACCCATAATATATCTTGAAGAGGTTAATCTACGTTTAGCATCATTTACCTGAGATTGGGGAAAAGAGCGTAGAAGAAAAACCCCTCTTTTTTCGAATATAAGATCATTAAAACTTGATATTCATCGGTACATGTAAAATTGTTAACACAATAGTAGATGTATGCTGGACCAAAAAAGGTAATAACGACAATCTGAGATTTCTGATCAAGTAGGTACATTTTTTGGATATGATCATGGATCCAACTCTCACCTGTGGTAATTACACTGGTTTTTTTTCAGCATAATTGTTCTTGTCACATGATAGTTTTTTACAAGATGTTCCGCCGTATTCACAAAGCATTCAATCTCCGTTAAGTCCTAACTGAGGTCCTCAGTTAAGGATAAATTTGAATCCCAACCTAAGTTAACGTGTGAATTAAGGTGAAACAGTCCTGTTTCACTACCGTTAAATACGTTGACTGAGGTTGCGATGCATATTTATCCTTAACTGAGGACCTCAGTTAGGGCTTAACAGAGATTGAATGCTTTGTGAATACGGCGGATTATCAGGAAAGAGTATTACTCTCTTATTGAAACTCAATTGAGATATTATATTCTGTCATGGAGCACCTGCTCAGGGTTGAAAACACTGGACTGGAAAACCTTGGACTATCGAGTCCAAGGTAAAGTATTTAGGATCCTGATAACTCGAAATATACAGACGATTGCAGATTGTAATTTATGAGGGAGGGTATCACGACTGCGCAAGTCCTTTTTGTATTGGTAACATTTATATAGAGAAAATCCATGTTTATTTATGAAGCGCTCTTCAAAATAACATTTCAACTGATGAGCTATCAAACTATCCAATAGCTTAGGTAGGGAAGCGTGGACACGTATACTAGGGTAGTTCTTTACATCCTGTTCATTCCCTGATTTAAAATTTTGAAATTCTTTCTTTTCTTTTATATTTTAAATCAATATGATTTGTGATATTGGCATTATTTTTACTGGGTTAGGTGCTTGAAAATGTTCAGATGACAAATGCTGAGTCCGACACGAAGGGGATAAACATTTTCTTGAATTTTCTGAATTGATCTACTAAGTTTCTACTAATTTTCTTTGATAACTAAGTTCAATTGTTAATGCTGAAAAGTGAATATAGTTAATCACCTAATATCAACTGAAAATCTTACTGTTGTTCTTCCATATTCCTGCGTTTAATTATTTTACTTGAATACTGCCAAGTATGTTTCTTTGAATTTTCCAGTCATGTAATCCTCACAAAATTTTCGTCTTCGTGTCGGTATTTTCACTACCGCACTTAATTTCGATCAGGTCAGCATTCTTCGAGTTATTGGGAAAACAAAATTTCAGATGGCTAGAACTATGAAACCACTCGGTGGATTTTATGCATTTACTACCTCAGCAGGCGCCTAGGACTCCAAACCTACTCTGAAAATTTCGACTATCTAACTTATTGCGTTCGAGCGCAATCGTGCTGATAGACGACCGGGCAGAATCAATTTTTACCTCGAATTATTGATCGTTGAGTCGAAATTAATCCTTTGGAGACCAAATATGTGAAAGATACAGACATTTGGACTAATTGATAGGCACTCTATTTAGGTGAACAGCGCGCTAAAAAGGATTCTTAAAATTCTAAGTTCGGTTAATAATCGATCTTAAAGATATCTATACTATGATGCTGGTAACCTCTTTATAAAATTGTTTACTTGCCCCCCCCCTCCTAACACATGTTTCCTTCGTGGACCATAGACTGCTGAGTGTGCTCTATTTCGTGAGAAGAATAAAAGTTAATCCAGACCTGTTCCTGTTGCATCTAAGAAGCGGAGACTCTTGGGGTTTCCTTGATGATTGATTCATTCCGAATGACATTTTCCACCTCCTTGCCAAAATCAACAGGGGAAAGAGTAGTGGTAAGATTGGAAAGAGGAACCATGCAAACAAAACCGCTGGTCCGTAATAAGTTGGGGAAAACGATTAGCAGTTTGGGGTGCGTTTCCTGGGAAAGTCCCCAGAGTAAATCAATAAGTTTTCGATTGAATTTCAGGCGTACTGCAAAATAGGATTCAATGCATTCAGCAACGCGGAAACCCACTATTCACGTTATTTTCCAAGTTTAATTGCCAATTATAAGTGCTTGTTCGAATTCCGGTCAGAACGTCTGTGATGTCATTTGCTGGTATTGGGAGATGAAACAAGATTTAAAACATCAGGATGATCATCATGAGCAGATGCTGAAATATTCATTCATCAAGTTCTTAGCCACGATTACATTCAAACATTACACTTGTAGTGAAGCAGTTATAACGGGTGATTTCTTAAGAGCTTTCGAATTTGATTTGGGAAAAAAACACATAAAATTCAGGAAAATATATGAAATATTTATTTGATTCGATAGAACAATTCATATAATTAATAAAAGGTTTTTTTTCGATATTTAGAAAACTATTCTAATGAATACAATGGTTTTAACAGAACTGTATTCAGCATTGAATACTTGATCATAACAGGAAAGCAAAACTTGAAAAACTAATTTTTTCATCAAATTTATTTTCACTCCCTGTATAACCGGAAGTGATTGGGCTTCGAAAATATATTAGCTCTGTAGAGAATTTCAAGCAATATCATAATCCCAATTTTCAGATTTCAAATATGTCCAGTTCTCCAGAAACGTCTAATAGGCACTAGAACTTGGGACACCCTGTATATCATTAGTCAAAAGACAAGTCGTTCTTTAATATTGATATCTGAATTTGGAAGAACGCTGAAATGATTTTATCGCTCCTGAATGACACTTTGTTGATGAATTAAAATCGAATTTGACCAATAATGTGTGTTTTCTTCAATAGACCGGAAACTTATCAACCGATGTGTGATGATGGTTCTCCAGTTTCCTCGCGTCTGAAATGGTGTATCCGAATGAGAAATTTGCAGAACTTACAGTCCAGTGAACAACTATACCAATAAATAGGGTCCACATTTTCCTCCCCATACTAAATTATTAATAATTCCATTTGACCGCCATTTCTTTCAGTCTACATCTAATCGCGTTACTGTAATGGAACTGTCTTTAAATCCTGCTATAATCTGATGAAGGGAGTGCATAGGGAGATTGATGAAGATGGTTTCTACATTACAACGTGGGGATTATAGGAAATGGGATTGATTCTGAACGGGAATTTCCTGGAATATTATGTACGGGGTTTTTCACTATAATTTGACCCCCCCTTTAACTTTGTTACTAAAGGAGATACAAAAAAATTGGTTTAAGCCCTGTGGACAGGAGCTATTGGGCGCATGTTCATCTTCCTTGTGGCCCGTACTGACCAGTAAAGAAAAAAAGCAGTATCATGTTGAATACCTTAATATTATTGATTATTATATAATAATCGATGAAAATACTGAGAGAGACCCAGGAAATTTGACACATTTTGTCTTATATCTCCAGAAATTGAAATCGTATAGAGCCAAAATTTTGCACAATGTTGCAAAATACTACAATTGACGTTAGTACAAGTTTTTGTTGCAATCTGATGAATAGTTCACGAAAAAAAAATTTTTTTTTCGAAAAAATTAAAAGAAATATTTTTTTAAAAATTACCAACATTTCGATCATAACAGAATTTTGCCAAAAGTTGCGCGTTTATATCATCGAACTGACTACCAAGTTTCGATTCAACATCTTCTTTAGTTCCTGAAATATCAGGGAAATAACCTCAAAATTTTAAATGTCTATAACTCCTAAACCGTCCGGCCGATTTTGCCCGTTAACGAACTTAACCGTCGCATTTTGATCAGAAACCTACCCTGAAAGTTTGAAGTCGATAGGACCTTCGGTGCTCCTGTTATCGTGCCTACGGCCGGAAGGCCGGCCGGCCGGCAGGCCGGATGGCACCCAAAAATCTGACACCGGATTCGTGATCAGGGAGTCCGAATTAGTCTATTAGCCAATTTTCAGCTCGAAATTCGAAAATTACAGACATTTGGACGAAATGATAGGACGATGTTCCCCTAGAACATGCGCCCAAAAATGTTTCATACAAAAATTTCACAAAATCAACTGAGGTTTTTTAATATGACTTCACGAACTGAAATATATACAAGGTGGCCAACATATTGATGGCAACTTCATTTTTTCAAATGGAACACCCTGTATATTTTACCATATTTGGCTAGCTCTTTTTCCCCTTATTTCGAATATGTAAGATATGTTGGTCTATCTCTCTTATTCTGAGCACCACAGAGTTTCACATTTCAAGAACAACCTGGCAAGCTCAGCAATAACTTTTCAAGTGGCAGGGTGCGATTATTAAAAATGCCCGTTTTTGGAGTTATCTCCTTAGTAATATGAAACTCTGAATAACTCAGAATAAAAGAGATAGATCAATATGTGTTACATATTTGAAATCAGGGGAAAAAGAGCTAGCCAAATATGGGAAAATATACAGGGTGTTCCATTTGAAAAAATGAAGTTGCCATCAATATGTTGGCCACCTTGTATATATTTCAGTTCGTGAAGTCATATTAAAAAACCTCAGTTGATTTCGTGAAATTTTTGTATGAAACATTTTTTTGTATCCCCTTTAGTAACAAAGTTAAAGGGGGGGTCAAATTATAGTGAAAAACCCGGTACACTAGTATCGTATAGTAAGTAGTACCAACGTAAGAGCTCTCCAAACAACAACACAAAAGAAGGATGCCTTAGATATAGCCGCTAATTTATACAGTGTGGAAAATCCAAATGGAATAAATGTATTAACTTGGTTGCTGTACATATTCATGGAAAATCTCGAAACACGTCAATTTTAAATTGTCATTCTTCTTCGTAAAAATGCAAAACCTACCCTCAACCCCCTTCGAAAGACAGGTACAACCACCCATTTTTCAAATGGGAAGTATGGGCTTGTGATACATCGTTTGGAAGATCTCGTCTTTCTCTATTCAGAAATATTATCACTTTTTTGTTTATTGCAAAATTCAAATTAGACAAAAAGAAGAAGACAAAAGAAGTAAGAAGTTTCACGAGAAATTTCCGAATTCGCCACCTATAACCCAAGGGACAATAAGTAAAATAGACAAGCAGTTTCGCGAGTTTGCGCATGTAAGGCAGATAAAAAAAGTAGCTGCTGATACACTGTGTGAGGATGTGAAATTAGATGTGATGCTTGACTTTGAAGAAAATCCACATAAATCGATTAGAGATACCTCCACAACATCCAATGTTAGCCATACATCAATTCTGAACATTTAAAAACAAAATAAAATGCATCTCTATAAAATGATAAATACACAGGAGTTCGTGGAAGACGATGTGACAGGAGAACTTATTTTTATGAAGAAATGATGAACATGTTGCTTATTGATGATGAGTGCGATTTTTCTCTCAACGATCATGCTAATCTTCAAAATTACTGCTACTGGTCTACCGAAAATCTTCACTGGATTAGAGAGGAACACACTCGTCTCTTTCGAAAGGTTAATGTTTGGGCAGGAAATGTTCGGAACCATTTCATGTGCCCTTTTTCATTGAGAGCAATTCGAATGTCGATAAATATTTAGCACTACAATCGCCTCTCGATAAATTGACAATCGTTAATTTGAATCTCTCGATAATTTGAAGTTTTTTTCTAGTCCCTTGAAAAATACTCGATAAATTGAAAAAAACCAATACTAATTGGTCCCCTCGGTAATTTGGAGTTGAAGGAATGGTATCTTGCCCGCCAACATTCAATAATTTGAAGTCCGGGCTACCCCACACTCTATAATTTGAATTTTTATCATGCTCAGACCTGTCGTTTGTTTACATAAATACAGTTCGCAATTCTCATTCCAGTTTACATTCAATGTTCAAACGTTTATTTTTGATTTGTGTTATTAAAATGATTTCATGAAAGCGTGTGATTGAAGCTGTGGAGGATGGACAAATATTTGAAATAATACATAAATCACTAATTTTTATCGAACTCTTGATTATTTGAATTTCATCAGAACACCCTCTTGTTCTTGTATTTATTTTGTTGTTATTTGAACACTCATTATTTTGAACTCTCGATAATTTGAACTTTTTTGTTGGTTTTTGCAACTCTAGAGTTTCAAGTTATCGAGAGTCGACCTTCAAAATGATGTCGTTCCAACCTTGGCAAATTTATGTTCTGGTCAAGGAATTCCTCAAATTCCACGTAATACGATATGGTTCCAACAGGATGGAACACCGCCACATTACCAACGCAATGTCCGGCAGTACCTCGACGCAATATTTCCAAATCGTTGGATTGGAAGGCGAGGAACGATCGAATGACCAGCGCGATCCCCTGATCTTAACCCATTAGATTTCTTTTCAACGCTTGGGATTAGGTTTATCACTCCTGAGATGTTGAATAATGTTTGAAGAAATTTTCATTTGAAGTTAGGATATTACGATTTTTTTAAATTTGTCAAAATAATAAAGCGTTTCCATGGTAATAATGCGTTTTTCATCTTTATTCATTTTGCCGTGGTGTAAATGAATGAATTAATTAATATTGAAAGCGTTGGAATACCTTTATCTCGGTAATAGTGCGGTCTCGGTACGACATTCATAATCAAAAGTTATTCCATTTTGACTCCTCTATAACGCATTGAAGTCTGTAATGAGTACTCTCAATCACCCTGTATATAGTTCAAGAAATTTCATATAATAATTGATGCAAAGAAAAAATAGACGTCTTTTTCGCCTACTCTACTCAAACATAATATGATATGTCAACAACATATTATTATATTATGTAAAACTCAAGCCAAGTTGTTTTTCTTCACTTAATACTTACACTTGATATTGTGAGTAAGTTTTTTTACATTAATTTGTAGAACCAGTGGGCAAGTTTTTCTTCAAACACTTACCGCCGTATTCACAAAGCATTGTTAAGTGTTTAGATCTCCGTTAAGTCCTAACTCAGGTCCTCAGTTAAGAATAAATAAGAATAGCAACCTCAGTTTAAATGAAAATTAACGTGAAGCAGGCCTGTTTCAGCACCGTAACATACGTTAACTGAGGTTGCGATTCTTATTTATCCTTAACTGAGGACCTCAGTTACGACTTAACGGAGATTGAATGCTTTGTGAATACGGCGGATAATCTTCTTATCCGAGATTTGAATGTACCCTGCAAATTTGTCACTGAAATGTTCTTTCGAAATTTATCGGGCGCAAAACTAACGGAAGACCGGATGGCAGAACCAAAACGCTTAAGAGGTCAATCTTATTTTCTGGAGTCCATAAATTCATTAAAAATTATATTTTTTCGATCGATTTTTTTTTATATAACTATTTCTGTTATAAAGATAATATAATGAGGAGATTCAGTCAGTTATTTAAATGAAATTCATAATCCTTATTTGGAAATTTTGATTATTTCGGTATCCGCCGAATAAGGTGCCAATAATTCTGACAAATGTACGTTTAATTCAAATCTGATTCAGAAGAACCGTAAATTGGTCGAAATACCTAAGAAATTTCGATTCAGATGCAAAACTTATGGAGAGCAAATTGATAAACCTGTTTTTTTTGTTGCTAATCTCACGGGAATCTCACGATTTAATAGTGGCATAACGAATTTCCGCGTGTGATAATTTTTGTTCATTCGAATGATGAAGTAATTCGACTAACGATTCTATCGCGTTTCTACCGATTATGGGAAATTATTATTATAAACGACCTTCAATACAAAAAGAGTTATTCGTCAGGTACTATTAATAGACTGCTTGTTTTGAATGTGATCCATAGACTAACCTGACTGGCAGGTTTATTCGCAAATTTCATGTTGGGTAAGGTTAGGTTTACATCCTTTTTCAAATAGGTGAAGATTACGCTAATACCTTGCATATACAGAGTGTTCCCAGGGAAGAGTCCTTTTTGCGCGTATGTTCTGGGGAACATCGAGTTATCATTTGGCCCAAATGTCTGTAATGTTCGTATTTTTCGCGGAAAATGGTCTCAAACGATTAGGTTCGACTGATGAAGAATTCGAGGTCAAATTTGATTCTGTTCGGCCGGTCGGGCCTTGCCACGGTAACTTGATTACAAGAAATTTTCAGGGTAGTTGGCGCGTTCAAATTCGACGGACAAGTTCGTTAATGGGCTTAAAGGGCCCAACGGTTTCCGAATACAAATTTTGTTTTCAACTAAAAAATATCCGATCAAATTGAAACTCAGTAAATAGTTGTAGAATATCGGCAGAGATGTGCGTAGGTTGCGCATCCAAATGCGAAATTTTAGTTTGTTAATAGACATAATCGGCCAAACGGTTTTGGGGTTAAACTTAACTGAAATTATGTCTTTATTTACTCAATAACTCAAAAAATACGAAACCGATCCAATTCGAGCATGGTAGTTTATTTGTAGAGTGCCAACGCGCAAATTCTTGCAAAATTTCGTGAGGATCGTATGAGTAAAAAATTTTTGAAAAATGGGTTCAAGCCCTGTGGACAGGAGCTTTCTGGCGCTCTAGTTCAAACAGACAAATTATATCTCCGAAAGTATTGGTTTCTCAGAGTTGGGAATTATATCTATGTATTCATATGATAGAACTGCATCATAAAGGAAATTCAATTCAAATAATAGTTTATTTATCAATATTAAATGAGCAATTATGAGAATGAGAACTGCACCACATTTTCAATTTTTTTTTTGACACTTTGCGGTACTCTGGTCAATACAAAACTTCACATGCGTATGAAGGTCATGATTCTACAATTTGATGCTAAATTTCAGATAGATCGAGTGATCGGTTTCGGAAATATTCATAAAAAATATTTTTACTAAAATCGCCCATAACTCCGAAACTCCTTGATGGATTTCGCCCATTAACGAACTTGTCCGAGATATTTACGTTCCAAAACCACCTTGCAATTTTCAATCCGCTAACTCCTTTCGTTCGAGAGTTATCATGCCTACGGCCGGTCGGCCGGCCGGACAGAATCGATTTCGCACTCGGATTCTTGATCAGTGAGTCGATCCAAATCGTTTGAGACCATTTTCAGCCAAAAATTCCAAAATTACAGACACTTGGGCAAATTGATAAGCACTCTGTTCCGAGGAACTAGAGCGCCAAAAAAACAAGTTTCGTATGACAATTGCCCAAAACAGGTTTAAAGTACCTACAAATAGTAGGTAGTAATAATAAAAAATTACCTTGTAATCGATCAAAAATTTCGTGATCTACGTTCACCAAATTTTCTCCTCTCTCGAACTACAGAATTATGCTTTCAATATTTACGTAATATTTTGAAACATTTTCGGGTGAGGTCCCCATTGCATCGCTAAAACACGAGTATTTCAACCCCAATATTTTTGAAGTTATAATATTCCCTTCTGTCAAGTTGACATTATGACAATTCATACATAGAATAATTATTATATCAATCTGTGAAATACGATTTACATTGAAATTTTGAAAAATCATATCTCCGAAAGTATTAGCTTGTTAGAGTTAAAAATGATATGAATGGATTCTTATGACAAAACTGCTTATTAAAAAAAATTTAATTTGGAATTTGTTTTGTAAAAAAAAAATTTTTTTTTGTTACTCCGAAACCATCTGTCCGATTTTGCACAATTACGAAATTATCCGAGATATTTATCTCCCAAACCTACTCTGAAAATTTCAACTCTCTAGCTCATTCCGTTCGAGAGTTATCAAGCCTACGGCCGGCCGGCCGGCCGGCTGGACCGGCCCTACAGAATTAATTTCGACCACGGATTCTTGATCAGTGAGTCGAACCAAATCATTTAAGACCATTTTCATCGAAATATTCAAAAATTACAGACATTTGGGCAAATTGATAAGCACTCAGTTCCGAGGAACTAGAGCGCCAAAAATCATTGAAAAGCATTGAAGAAAATTCTATACTTATCGAAAACTATTCGTCCGACATCGCTGAGCCGTCAAAATCTAACTCAACAGCCAGATTCCAGATTTGAACACGATCGGATCTATAGGTATTGTTGGAGATCCGAGCAGCCTTGCGTGAGTTCAGTAACTGGATGGGTGATCGTTACCATGATAACTTTCGAACGGAAAGCTATAGCGTCTTGCAATTTGCAGGGTAGATTGCTTATCCGAATAGGAGTGTTATGTTAGTTGTTGAGTATAATTGGTTTCGGAGTTATACCTACTGGAATATGATTTACTCGATAACTCAAAAAATACAGATCCGACCGAATTGAAGATTGTTAACTAGTTGTGGAATACCGACATAAAGATGTATGTGAAATTTTGAGAGGATCACTAGATATTTAGGAAAAAAAATATGATAAATATTATATCTCACGATAACTTGAGAATAGAAAGAGATAGCGACTTGCAATTGTTTGTTGTTGGCGCTGTTGGTCCTCGGATCAGAGTTCTTATCAATTTGCCCAAGTCTGTAATTTTCGTGTTTTTTTGAAGAAAATTATCTTAAACGATTTGGTTCGACGCACTGATCAAGAATCCGTGGTCAAAATCGATTCTGCCTGACCAGCCGTAAGCACGGCAACTCCTGAACAGAATGAGCTAGACAGTTGAAATTCAGAGTAGGTTTGGGAGATAAATATCTCGGTTAAGTTCGTTATTGGTCAAAATCTGCCTGGTGGTTTCGGAGTAACGAAAAATCAATGTTTTCTTACATTAGATACAAATTTCAAATTAAATTTTTTATATGATGCCGTTTCATCAAAATAATCCATTGATATCATTTTCAACTCTAAAAAATTAACACTTCCGTAGATATGATTCTTCAATATGTAATCGTACCTTTATGATTTCACAGAATGCTGTAATCGAAAATAACACCCGTATCTATGAATTTAATGCTCTGTGTTCATACATGTCATCATTGTCATCTCATCTACAGATAAGAGAGATGCCAAAAAAAATATGATTGAATGCAAAATGAACAATGAAATAACCTCAGCTATCGTATATTTATAGATCTTGGATAATCCACATGATGTTGGAAATATATACTTTGGTAACTTAATCAAATTGGGTTCAGAATATCTCCAGTAAAAAAACTGCAATATTGGCTAAGATTCAATTGATATAATATAATTATTTTCATAGTAGATTGGATGAATGAATATTTCGGATAAGTCATTCGTTATTGGGTAGAATCGGTCTTGTGGTTTCGGATTAATAACGTACTCTTGTTGAATTCAATTTATTTTATGATGTAGTTCTATCATAAGAATCCATTGAAGTCATTCCTAACTCTGAGAAACCAATACTATCGGAGATATGATTTATCCAAGTTTGAATAAGAGTGCCAAAGTTCCTGTCCGCAGGGCTTTCCCAATTTGTTTTATTTGGAAACATCATGAATTCCCCATAGAGAAAGATGATGTTCATAAACTAATTACAACTTCTGCCAAATCATTAATTTATTCCACGTGAAGGCTTCTCGTAAATCAGTGATAATTCTGAATATCTAAGCAAGTTTCTCTATAAAATGGCAGGTAATAATACATTTCTCCCTACTAGTATATTTCTTGTGCCGTATTTAAGTCGATCTTTCTTTCATGCTGAGAAATTGTCTTCAATTGGAAGAATTAAATTTAGGTGAAGTCTCGACTACTCAGTAAGTTAGATTCTTGAAATTATTGGGAGCAGCAGTCAAAATTACAAGATATTATCAATTAAGCATCTTTATTGTTACATCCAGCTTTCGAGCAGGGTACTAAAATTGGAGTTATGAACATAAACTCTTTTGAATCGAAAACTAAAACAATTTACGACAATGTGACGTTAACCTCGAGATCCCATTTAAACATTTACTCAAAAGGAAAATACTAATGTATACTAGATCTAGTCACTAATTTAAAATATTGTTTAAACTACCCAATAACAGAAAAGAACGTTAAGATGGAACGCTCAGCCCAAGCAGAGCGCAGGAAAATGAAATGTCACACTTCATCACATGACGTCTGCAACCTCATTGATATAGAATTTCTTCTTCTCATCTTCTTGTTCTTTAATTAACTGAACTATACAGGGTGAGTCTTTGACCACTGCATTAATTTTAACCCAAGATTCCTCTCATCAAATGAAACACTTTTTTCATTAAACATTTTTCCAAATTCAGCTCAGGTAAAAAGATACAGGCTGTTGAAATTTTAAAAAAAATCAGTTTTTATTTTGTAGCTTTGACATCCTTTTTTCGAATAAAATGAATGTTGGCGTAAAGTTTCCTATAACTATGATACATATTTTCCAAATATTAGTTATTTTCTACTTCAACTGGTTTTCTAGTTATGGACTCGTGGATTCATAAAACTAAACGAAATTAGCATAAAGAAAGCATTTAAAGTTTTTCTTGAGTCATTTCAAGAATATTCCATCGTTTAAGAACATTATATTATTCTTCATCATTTCTCCTTGAACGCACCGTTTTCGAGATATTCTTCATTGAATGTTTTAAAATGGAAAACTCCAGAAATTTCACTACTTTTATGGATCCGTCCCTGAGCGATGGAATCCCGAATCAAGATGTAAATCACGTTACCATGCCTTATTCTCGTCCGCCAACAATGTCATAGATAATTCATATGCGGGAGTGTATTAGCACATTGTGAAATCATTAAACACTTGTAACTTTTTACCTGAGCTGAATCTGGAAAAATGGTAAATGAAAAAAGTGTTTCATTTGATGAGAGGAATCTTTGGTTTAAATTAATGCAGTGGTCAAAGACTGACCCTGTATAGCAATACATCGTGCTAATGCTATGAAAATAAATTGTTCCATGGGTGTCGTACGAGCGCAGAAATATTATAGATTACCAGCACATATATGGAAATAACTATTTTTTTCTGGAAAGGGTACAATCAAATGAGGCTTGTGTATTTCTCCTGATACACAATCCTTTTTTTATGATTGTCGAACAGCTACAACTTGTATTCTTATCGTCTATATTCAAAGCTTGGCAGTTTTCTGTCTGAAGAAGATTCATATTTCAATAATACCCATTTTATGTTCGACTGAATCCCAAGCTGATGATATCACCACTCTGACCTCTAAATCCGGGAGATCATCCAGAAATCAAAAAAATCGGACAAGAACGATTCACCTCTGATATCATCGTCAGAACAAAAGTTAAAAAGGCACAATCATCATCGCAAAGATATTTCTTCAACGACGTATAATTTAAAACATGTTGGCCTGTACTAACGCAGCCGTCTTTGACGTCACAATGTTGTTGTTATTATAAGGAATTGATAAGGACAGGTACCGATGACCTAATGATCCGAAGTATTAGTCATCATGGGAGCTTCTAGCAGGTTCCATCTTGGAATCCCTCTTGCCAGATTTGATTTAGCACGATCGCTAGTTTGCGGATGTATCCTGTTTCTAGGTAAATTGGGTTACATCAAATTTATTTATAAACGTACATTTTTTGTGGTCAAATGTTTCGTATCGAAATTGACTTTTTTTCCTCAAACTTGATGCCATGTGTATATTGGGTTTGGGTAATAGGAGGTGTTTAATTCGATTATTTTATTGATGCTCTCATGCGAGAATATGAACGAGTGGAAGAACTTATATTTATTTCGAGGTCAAAACAAAGACTGTCCAACGAAGGGTTTGGTTGCATGATTATAAATTCTCAAGATTGTCATTGGTAATGTCTGGTAGATGTTGTGGTCGTGTTTATCTGATCTCCTGAGCACAAATCTGATGTCCTAGTTATGGGTTCCCGAAAGAAATATGTTTCCTTTCTGAACCACTCTTTCCATAATAAAAACAATCCGTCAATACTTTTATACAGGGAGTCCCACTGGAAATGTCCATTTGATGTTTATGGAGAAATATTGATTGGAATCTCACGCACATTACTCACGCACGGCAGCCATTTTTGGCTTTTTGGCGCTCTTGTTCCTCGGAGCTGAATGCTTATCAATTTGCACAAATGTCTGTAATTAGTAATGCCTTTCAAACGTTATCCCCAGCAATACCAAGAAAATCAACCCACCAAGAGGAAATAGAAAGTTATCAAAAATGTGGAAAATTAACCTAATTTTGAGCATCTATTATAATTTTCTCGCTTTGGTTTGACCGGAAATGTGTCGTCGTATGTTCGAGAATTCATTTTAGCGGCCACCATTTACTGTTGGTTCAAAAATTAACAGTGTGATGCCTAAGGAGCCCATAGGAAGCCTACGTAGAACACAACCGATTCTCCTAATTTGCCCAAAACAAGTTCTTAAGAGCTTATGAGAGGTCTCTCCGGAAGACCTAGACGTTTCTTTGTAATCATAATCGTAATGATATTGACAGCATATTTGCTAAACGATGCCCTGTATTGCAAGAGAGGAAAGATATTTCTTCACATATATTCCCCTTCCAATCCGGAAACATTCTGAACAACTCCGAAATTTACGACGATGCTCAAAAAAGTGATGTCCGTTTCGTATCTTTTACACCGTGGTTTATTATTATGATAGACATTTCCGCTCATCAAAATGCAATGTGCAACAAATTCGGACCAGACCTACTATTTGCCTTATTTTAATCAGAGATTCTGGAGTATATATGTATTATATTTAAGCTATTGATACTTTTGAAGAACAGGATCGTAATAATGGAGATAGAGACGTTCTGTGAATCAGATTGATTTCAATCCTTTCAATAATTCATCAATATCAACCATTCAATGTGTACCTTTATCTTTAGTATTTTTGCGCGTATGTTCTGGGGAACATCGCATTATCATTTTGCCCAAATGTCTGTAACTTTCGAAACTGGTCTCAAACTATTTGGTTCATCTACCCAGTGAAGAATTCGAGGTCAAATTTGATTCTGTCCGGCGATAACTTGAGAAAGGAAAGAGCTAGCGACTTGAAATTTTCAGGGTAGGTGGCGCATCCCAATGCGACGAACAAGTTCGTTAATGGGCATAATCGGCACAATGGTTTCCGAGTAATAATTTCGTTTTTTCCGATCGAATTAAAACTTGCTGAATAGTTGTAGAATATACACCTAAGCACGTTTCTGAAATTTTGTGAGAATCGTGTCGCTAAAAATTTTTAACAAAATCATAAAAAAATGTGATCCCATCTGAAATGTGGTTTTTATTTCCTCAATAACTCGAAAAATATACAACCGATCTGATTCAAACATGGTTATTAGTTGTAGAATGCCAGCTTGAAAGTTCTTGCAAAAGCTCTTGACGACAGTATCACTAGAAAATTTTTGAAAAATCATTGAAAAAAATTCTAAGTATATATCAGAAACTATTCATCCGACGGTTAATATCGTCGGCGACACCGCAAAACCAAGTAACTGATAAAAAATCAAAACTGAGATTTCGGGGGTAATTATTTAATTGTATTTGTAAGGACAGGTGTGCAAATTCTTTTCAAAGAGTAAACAGACCCTGAGATAATCAATATCAAGTGGTTTGTAACTACATATTTTGAATTTAAACTAATTCATCAATCCAAAACTATGAAGTTTTTAGTGCCTTCTGAAAATGTTGGTTTTTGCAGTTACTTGGTTTTGCGGTGTCGCCGACGATATGTTCCTTGGTTTTTTCGGTCCAAAACAAATAAAAATATAAATATTTATTAAACGACGTACGTTTCAGCCATTAAAGCCATTTTCAAGTTCTACAAAATCAAGGCAAAATTGTAAAATATATGATACAAATAGACAGAAATTACTTACACAATAAAAACGAAAATTAAAATGATCTGTGTGTTGCAGTCATATTCGGCGATTGTAATATGTGAACACAGATATTTATAAACAATAAAAAGTTGTTTACAAGAAAACACGTATAGAAAGAGAGAACATGAAGTAGTGAGGAAAATTGTATACAGAGTCAGCAATATTATATATAAGTATAAGGTGATTCGGAAAGTTGCAAACTTGTGAATAATGTGATTAGTTTATTAAATTTGTGAAATTTCAGATAAAATTTTGAATGTAATTCCGGTTATTCACTGAGTTATGGTCTTTTTTAATATGAAGTATTTCGAGTACCGTTCTTTTGTGGTAGTCACATTCGGAGGTTAAAATTTTAACATTGTTAAAGTCGAAATGATGGACTTTTTCAAGGGAGTGTTTTGCTAGAGCAGATGACTCTGCCTTGTTATTTATGACGGTGTTTTATGATTCGATATCCGTTTGTGAAGATATTGTTTAGTTTGGCCAATATATGTTCCATTGCAATCTTTA
Organism: Halyzia sedecimguttata; assembly: GCA_937662695.2. NCBI lineage: Eukaryota > Metazoa > Arthropoda > Insecta > Coleoptera > Coccinellidae > Halyzia > Halyzia sedecimguttata. Next base: position 103,122,807 of record OW569414.2, read on the forward strand.
CAATTTATCTTGTAAACGACATCTGTCTTTTCTGCACAGAAAAAAAAGTACACTGCGAGCAAGACTAGTAGTCTTGATTGGAAGCTATGGTAGACTCATATATCCGCAATGATAACTTGACTCAATGCAATATGCACCTTATTCTTATACCTATCAGTTCAGCTTACTTCCGATAAAGAATAACAAACTTGAAAATAGTATAGTAACACTAATTTTAACGTATAGCATAACTTCAACTAAGAATATGCCTACTTGAAATGAATATAGAACTGTCTTTTAGCAAAACTTTCTCAGTTTCCGAATAAGTAAAGTTATTTTCTGAGCAACTATTTTCTTAATGCAGAGTAACAAGTAATAAAATTGAAATGAGAATATTTCTAATCATATATCAATATTATTCTTAAAATTGTTTGAAAATCATCTATACTATCCCTCCGAGTATAGTGAAACTCATATCAATTTTGAAGTGTTCTTAATTTAATTCCCTTCGAACTGAGAGACAGTCAAATAATATGGAGTGTCAAGTGGTACATCATAGAAAATAATTCTTTTTGTTGTCCTTCCAACTATCTGAATTTTTTGACGACGTGATGCTTGACCTCCCATATTTGAAAACTTGAAGTTAATTTTCTCTCCAGCGTCATCTACTTAGTATCAAAATGTTATTTATTTCAAAAAATATCATTGGGTATTTATTCAAACTAGTCCCATAACTAAGCGTCGCAATAAATTGAATCAATGATAGCTATCATTGTTGGAACCTTTGGCTAAGTTTGCGACGCACATATATGGGACTATTTTGAATAAATACCCACTACTAATGTTTGAAAAAAATATCATTATGATACTAAGTTGATGACGCTGGAGTGAAAATTAACTTCAAATTTTCAAATATAGATCAAATATCACGTTGTCAAAAAAAATTCAGATAGTTGGAAGGACATTAAAAAAAAGAATTATAATCAATGATGTACCTACCACTTGACAATCCATACCATTTGAATGTCATTCATTCCGAAAAATAGAATCGGTACAAAAGTAAGTAAGGAATGCACAAAATAACTATTTTTCACTTTGCAGAATGTGTAAGGGGATATGTCATTTATTCATTTGCACAATATTTTGCTCAGCATTTTGGTGAAACGGATTGTTATTTTTCTTGCTGCGACGTGCCAAGTTCCAAGTAAAAAGTTGCATAACAGTTTGGTGCAATCAGGTTCCTGAAAATGAAATTATGGGTTCCAATGAAATTATATAAAGTATATTATAAGTACTCACTGTTAAATACTCAAATTAACTTGGCCAATTCCCATTCGTTTAAAATGTTCTTCATATTCATTACTACATATATAAACTTCTAAAATCACTAGTTGTTGCCGATCGTGATCATGCTCTCTTTGGATCCGCGTCCAAAATGTCCGCCGCCAACCTTTCCACCCGGTGCAGATATGTGGATTTGCTCAATCGATACTCGATAGTTGAGTGTATTGAGACTTGACTGCGCATATAATATTATTTCGAATAAGAATAGCCTGTTCTTGGGTGAAGTTGTACCTGAATTCATATGAGATCTCTTAGATTTCAACCATGAGAGCTATTCTCAATATAATTATTGAAACACTTCCATCAGTAGAATATTTCCTTCAATTAAGAATTAATATTCTAGCTATAAAATAGTGTTGCTTTTTATTCAATGTCAGAATTAGGCTACGATCAACTTTAAATAATTTTGGCTCAAGTCTTGCATTTTCTTTAGAGAATACTAAATGATTTTCAATAGAACTCAATAGCGGTTCTTGCTTTCATTGTAGTGATCTTGTTGTATTGAGAATATAACATGTTCAATAAAATGTATCGTAATCTTGGTGAATAAGTATATGTGTCTTCTCAGAACAAAAACAGTATTTTCTACTTTCAAGATAAATAGTTTCAACTCAGGTATGAAACAACTTGCTTTTAGAATATTTCTTCAAGACTATGCGTATACTTGAATGTAAATTATGATTTTTTTCCGTGTGTCGCCTCTGTTGTTGGTTTTGGCGACTATAATTGGCATGAACTGACAATTTCTTTATGGGTGTCGTGTGTTGTACAATTCACATGCAATATATACTCGCAAATTTTGGCCATACCCCACCCAACCCTGCAAACTGCAACAAATAATAAAATAAAACATCTCGAACGGAATAAACTAAGGATTTGAAATTTTCAGAGCAGATTTGAGGAATGAATATCTCAGATAAGTTCTTTATTGGGTAGAATCAGTCTGGTGGTCTGGGATTAATCATTTATGGCACTTTAAATGACACTTTTTGAATTTAAATTCTTTCATGATATCAATATTTTCGGAGATATGATTTGTCAAAGTTTACAAGAGCGCCAAAAAGCTCCTGTCGACAGGGCTTTCCCACTTTTAATTTTATCATTGTGAAATGCACCTCCATCAATTCATCCATCAACATACCTTCCACCGATTTTCTACTATAAACAATCTGTGTGTCAGCGTGACACGATAATATGAAATTCATTTGGTCCGTCACTGTACTTTCAGCATCTGTTCCTCCTGACATAAAAGACTAAAATAACACGTTCAAAGAGATAACGGTCCGTTGCACAAAGATATACCCCATACTCTTACGAGCTGATGACTTTCTTCTCAGCATGTGTTGGACTGTTTTTTTTTTAGCTCTTTTGTTGTTATCTGCATAGGAAGTAATGATCGCATTGGATTCGGTTATTAAAGATGTTTGTCCATTAGAGCAAGGGGCTTTTATCTTTGAGAGATTCCATTTGTTTCACGATGACGAAATATTTTTTCTGCGTGGGATTTCCTTCACTTTGCGTTTGCTTCATAGATTTTACTAGAAGCTCCCAGAATGTTTCCTATATTTCAAATAGGTTTTCGTTTGATTCGGGATTAAGAGAAAACATGCTATAATTCGAATGAAGGTCTGAAATAATGGCAAAATATCTAATGAACGAGTATCTCACTTTATAGATTAGGTAATAATGATAAATGGCGATACCGTTGTTAATAAATCAACAAGTCCAAAGCGTTCCCGCAAATCGGGTCCTTCATAAATGGCTTCGTATAATTAATATACTTATGCATATATTTCACAAGTCAAATAGACCCCAGGGGGTTCATTGATTTGCCGAAAAAGCAAGAGCAGACGCGTTTCTGGCTTCTTGGCCTTCATCAGTACTCTGTAGCTTCCTCCTGAAGCTACAGAGTTAACAACGGTATCGCCATTTTTTGCGCGTATGTTCTGGGGAACATCGCGTTATAGTTTTGCCCAAATGTCTGTAACTTTCGAATTTTTTGACGAAAATGGTCTCAAACGATTAAGTTCGACTCCCCAATGAAGAATTCGAGGTCAAATTTGATTCTGTCCGTCCGGCCGTACGGCCGTCCGGCCGTCCGTCCGTCCGGCCGTTGCCACGATAACTTGAGAACGAAAAGAGCTAGCGACTTGAAATTTTCAGGGTAGGTGGCGCATCTCAATACGACGGACAAGTTCGTTAATGGGCATAATCGGCCCAGTGGTTTCCGAGTAATAATTTTGTTTTCAACCATTATAAATCCGATCAATTTAAAACTTGGTGGGTAGTTGTAGAATATGAACCTAAGCACGTTTGTGAAATTTTGTGCGAATCGTACGGCTAGAAAATTTTAAAAAAATTATTAAAAAATATTTTTGTTGTCACGATAACTTGAGAACGGAATGAGATAGCGGCTTGAAATGTTCAGGTTAGGATGTGCACTAGAACGCGACATTTCAGTTTGATTATGAGCATAATCGGCCTAACGGTTTTAGAGTTATAGCCATCTGAAATTTTCTGAAATTTGGTGGTTTTTGTACCTCATTAACTCGAAAAATACTGAACCGATTGAATTCAAACATGGTCATTAGTTGTAGAATGCCAACGCAAAAATGTTTGCAAAATTTGGTGAGGATAGCATTTGTAGAAAATTTTTAATAAATCATTGAAAATAAAAAAAAAAAATTTTATATATCAGTAACTATTCGTTTGAAATTGCTGAAATTTTGCGAGAGCCTTCATAACCTAACTCTACTGCCAATTTTCAAGTTTTAATACGATCGGTTAAATATTGTTGGAGATTCGAGCATTCTTGTGTGAGTTCAGTAGATGGGTAACCGTTGCCTCGATAACTTTCGAACAAAAGGAGATAGAAACTTGCAATTTTCAGGGTAGGTTGCGTATCCGAAAGGGAGAGTTGGGTTCAATTTTGGGCATAATCGGTCTAAGGGTTTCCGAGTTATACCCACCTGGAATATTATTTCCTTGATAACTCAAAAAATAAATATTCGATCGAATTGGTGCTTGGTAACTAGTAGTAGAAAATCAACCTAAAGACGTGTTTAAAATTTTGTAAGAATCGTATCCCTAGAAAATTTGAAAAAAATGACGAAAAAAAAAATTTCAAGAACCGTACCCCTAGAAAATTTTTAAAAAGTCACGAAAAAAAAATTGGTTCAAGCACTGACGTGAAGTCAGAAGCTTTTGCGCGTATGTTCTATTGTCCATATTCTGTATTGGACACCCTTAATCGAATTTACCATGGTAAATTATGTTGTCCATTCTCCTGTATTGGACACTCTCAATTCGAATTTACCATGGTAAATTCGAATTAAGTGTCCAATACAGGAGAATGGACAACATAATTTACCATGGTAAATTCGATTAAGGGTGTCCAATACAGAATATGGACAATAGAACATACGCGCAAAAGCTTCTGACTTCACGTCAGTGCTTGAACCAATTTTTCATTATTATTTTTGAAAACGCTAAAGAGCGTTCATGGCCATTGGGAAGATACTGTCTGAGCTCTGCGGGACTCGTTCTCGATTAATATCGAGTGAATGGTGGCATATGATTTCACGCTTCAAATATTCACTGGTGGGGAAAGGCTGATTTCCGTGTGTCGTCTCATAGGTGGCGTGGGCGATTAAAATGATCGACCAAGCCGGCTCTGAGAGGCTTAACCCGGGTCAGTTTAGTTGAATTTGTTGAGAAGCTACAGAGTACTGATGAAGGCCAAGAAGCCAGAAACGCGTCTGCTCTTGCTTTCTCGGCAGATCAATGAACCCCCTGGGGTTTATTTGACTTGTGAAATATATGCATAAGTATATTAATTACACGAAGCCATTTATGAAAGACCCGATTGGCAGGAACGCTCTAACTTGTTGAATTATAGATTAGGTTTTGCTATTTTAACGGTTGAAACATAAAGAGATACAATTTGGATGAATGAGTCTAAAATTATGGCATACCTAATCTGCTCAGATGGCTGAAGACCCTGATGTTATTGGGTTGGTTTTGCTACCCCTTATCGTTCAGCTAGCACAGGCATGGGCAACCTACAGCGCGCGGGCCACATGCGGCCCGCGAATAGAATTTTCTTTCACCCGCGGTTTGCTTCATAAAGATACCACATCAATAAATACTCAAGGAATTTAATTGCTACATCAGGAAAATATTTGTGCAAAATCGTTAAAATTTAAGCACGTAATGGAGACAGATGTTTCGTGCGTTAATTTCATTAAATCGAGAGGTTTAAATCACCGCCACATCCAGCAATTTCTTCAGGATTTGGAATCAGAATATGGAGATATTATTTTCTCTATTTCAGTATCGTAATGAGTTCATTCCAGCACTAAAAACAGTGCTGGAATGTACTCATTCCCGCATTGTTTCTAGTTATATTTTTCGTTTTGTGGTAGTCAGCACTGACATTCGATCCTATCAAATTTCAACATACGTCAACTATTGTCCAATATAAGATAATCTGGATAAGGTGAAATAATTGTTGAGAGAAATGGTTTTATTTTCATCAAGAAATAAGGTACTAGAGATTTCATTCTTGCTAATTTTGAATCATTCATGATATTAGAAAACTGTTAAATCTGATCTCCATGCTCTACGTACAATTCAAATTCCGTGATCTGTCAACTTTCGTAGCAGTCACACCAACTGCCAAGATACAATACAAAAGTCACTAGGATGTATAATCCTAATTTTTCATTAAATTTCATCAGTATTCTACGAAACTTGCTTGAAATAGAGAAAATATCGTCTAATACTCGTTGCAGAAGGCAATTCCAACACTCATGCGTACGAAAACTCGCTCCTTCGTCGCTCGTTTTCTAATTTCGCATTCGTGTTTGAATATCAGCCCATTCTGCAACTTGTTTTGGATTATACTATTCCATTGTGAAGTTTGCTGGCTCATTAAGGAAAAAATGTTGAAGAGACCCTATGAACTGAGGGAGGAAGTGAAAATTTTCATGGTAATGAAAGGAAAACTAGATATGGTCCAGCCTTTGGCGGATGAGACATGGTTATCTAGTTCTTCTTCTTCTACCGCGGTGCCGTCTCAGGCTGAACTGAGGCCTTCAGGCCCATTGTTCTCCCGCTTGCCAAACTCGTGAGACTCAGTCCAAGAAAAACGCTGACAGGAATGACGCGAGCTTAAAAGGAGAAGTCCCTCTCACCGTAGGAATCGTAGGTGTTGGGTTGCCTAGGTGTATGACCCTCAATTCTTTAAGGTTGTTACAGTCGAACAGAATATGTTCAGCTGTTTCTTCCATGCTCTTGCACCAGCGACACAGAGCGCTATCGGCCAATCCCATCCTATTCAGATGTTTGTTGAACTGGTGACCAGTTAGTAATCCAGTCACCAGGCTCAATCCTCTTCTTTCGAGTGAAAGAAGTTTCTTTACTTCAGACTTTGACGATGTTTTCTTAATGAGAAGCCTTGACTGCCTGAGTCCTACTCCCATGTTCCATCCACTGGAGAAATTCCTGTCCAAACGATTCTTGAAGAATGTTTTAACAGAGGTACGACATACTGGAAGCGAAGGCTCAGGACCTATATATGGTATCCGAGCCCCCTGCTTCGCCAGCTTATCTGCCTTAACATTACCTGAAATCTCCGAGTGAGCCGGACACCAGATGAGTTTTACAACGTTACCAGCGCCCAGCCTTCGCAATGCCTTCCTGCATTCGCCTACTAAGTAGGAGTTTATTTTCACATCAGATAGGGATTTTAACGTTCCTTGACTGTCACAACATATATATGTACTTGCCAGAGTATCCTAATCGGATGTTTTCCAGCGCGCAGACAAGAACAGCATATAGTTCTGCCTGTATTATCTGGTTATCTAGTTTGTCATGTTGGTTGATGTTACCAGTTACTTGAACGAATTGAATTTGAACATGTAGAAACATGGACAATTTGCTTATGAGCTATTCACACATGTCCAGTCTTCCGAAGGCAAATTTCGGTTGTGTGAAAATCAAATTCTTAGGGGAAGTACATATCATTTTCCTACCCTGGCTGCTCATAAAAAATTGCTTCAAGCACTGACGTGAAGTCAGAAGCTTTTGCGCGTATGTTCTATTGTCCATTCTTCTGTATTGGACACCCTTAATCGAATTACAGGAGAATGGACACAATAATTCGATTAAGGGTGTCCAATACAGAAGAATGGACAATAGAACATACGCGCAAAAGCTTCTGACTTCACGTCAGTGCTTGAACCAATTTTTTTCTTCGTGATTTTTTTGAAATTTTCTAGGGGTACGGTTCTCAAATTTGTTTGTTTCGTCATTTTTTTCAAAGTTTCTAGGGGTAGGGTTCTTACAGAATTTTAAACACCTCTTTATGTTGATTTTCTACTACTAGTTACTAAGCTTCAATTCGATCGATAATTTATTTTTTGAGTTATCAAGGATATAATATTGCAGGTGGGTATAACTCGGAAACCGTTGGACCGATTATGCCCGAAAACGAACTCAACTCTCCCTTTCGGATACGCAACCTACCCTGAAAATTGCAAGTTCCTATCTCCTTTCGTTCGAAAGTTATCGAGGCAACGGTCACCCATCTACTGAACTCACACAAGAATGCTCGAATCTCCAACAATATTTAACGGATCGTAACTTGGCAGTAGAGTTAGGTTATGAAGGCTCTTGCAGAATTTCAGCAATTTCAAACGAATAGTTACAGATATATAGAATTTTTTTTTTTATTTTCAATGATTTATTAAAAAATTTTTATAGATACTATCCTCACCAAATCTCGCAAACATTTTTGCGTTGGCATTCTACAACTAATAACCATGTTTGAATTCAATCGGTTCAGTATTTTTCGAGTTGATGAGGAACAAAAAACCACCAAATTTCATAAAATTTCAGATGGCTATAACTCTAAAACCGTTTGGCCGATTATACTCATAAACAAACTGAAATGTCGAGTTCTGGTGCACTTCCCAACCTGCAAATTTCAAGCCGCTAACTCATGCCGTTCTCAAGATATCGTGACAACAAAAATATTTTTTAATAATTTTTTAAAAATTTTCTAGCTGTACGATTGGCACAAAATTTCACAAACGTGCTTAGGTTCATATTCTGCAACTACCCACCAAGTTTCAATTCGATCTGATTTATATTGGTTGAAAACAAAATTATTACTCGGAAACCACTGGGCCGATTATGCCCATTAACGAACTCGTCCGTCGTATTGGGATGCGCCACCTACCCTCAAAATTTCAAGTCGTTAGCTCTTTTCGTTCTCAAGTTATCGTGGCAACGGCCGGACGGACAGAATCAAATTTGACCTCGAATTCTTCATTGGGGAGTCGAACTTAATCGTTTGAGACCATTTTCGTCAAAAAATTCGAAAGTTACAGATATTTGGGCAAAACTATAACGCGATGTTCCCCAGAACATACGCGCAAAAATTCGACAAAAATGCCCTAGCACAGGAATTGTCTTCATTGAACACTGAATTCACATCAAGATTTGAGGATTTTCGTTCAATTCCAATTATTCTCCTTTCGAACTGGATGTGGAGCAAGTGGAAATTTGACTTCAGATGGAATTAATTGAGCTCCAAGCGGACGATGATCCGAAAAACCTGTGTCGTCGCAAGACTATTATGGGAGATATGTTTCTAAAGACAAATATCCAAATTTAGTCGATTGCATATATCGATTAATGTCTCTTTTCGGTAGTACTCTTTGCTGTGAGAATTTTTTCTCAAAAATGAATATTAGATACGGAATCAACGAACCGATCAAGGATTGTGAATTCGAATTTGGAAAATACCTTACGCGTAGCAACAACATCAGTCCCACCTAATATTGATGTTCTTGTAAAAGAAACACAACCCCAGGTGTCCCATTAGTTAAAAACTCGTTATAAACTATTGAAAAAGTTATTGTAAGGAATGCTACGCTTATTTTATTTTTGGCGCTCTTGTTCCACGGAACAGAGTGCTTATCAATGTGTTCAAATGCTAAGTCCGTTATAAACGAAACGTTATATATAAGTTATAACGTTATATATAAGTTATGACGAAAATAATTTTTTTTACATTGCAAATTTCAAATTCAAAGATACAGTTTCATCATAACAGTCCATTGATATAATTCTGAACTGCAACAAATTAATACTTTCGGATATATGATTTTACAACATTTCTATTTAATCATAGACCTATACGTTTTGAATTCGATTCCTTATTTTGAATAAATTTTATTACGGTTAGGAATTTATTATCGGCCGTGGTCTACAAAAAAATCTTCTACTTGGCCCTCTGCAAAAAAAAAGTTGCCCATGACTGAGCTAGCAGTTCCCCGGTTAACTGAGAAGTTAACTGATGTGTGAAAGATTTTAAAATAGGTTAGGAATTCGTATAGAATGGGTATGAAATTTTCATTAAAAACTCAAAACGGTTGTTTCAGCTTTACGGCGATGAAATTTTCAGCTCATTATATTCGTATTCAAAGCATGACTATTTTATTTGCTTTACTTACAACATTCCGTCATGAGGAAGCTACAAAGTGCTAAAATCGGCAGACAATCTAAGAATGAATAATGGAACTGCCTTTTTCGTGATTCCAAGACCGAGTACCTCGTAACGTGTTAACTCACGTGCTGATCAGGTAATTACGAACAATTAGAATGTAAATGAATGGAATCGATTAAACGATCTGAGTGTGAATGTGTAGGAAAGAGAGGCTTCTGCTTGCACTTATCTCTGCTCGTAGTGCCTACTTCTCATTCCAAACCCTGCTTTGTTATTCAAATTGTCGCCCACTGCCCTCCGGTTCGCTTTGATCGAAACTGGAGATCAATAGACAATGCATCGTTCTTTTTTCGGTTATCCATTATATAATTGTTGTTATAACATCAGATGACAAGGATGGGTCATAAGGTTGGCAAGTTACAGCAGCTAGCAATAATTTATGTTCATTCCCTATTCCACCCTCTCATGAGGCTTTGATTTAATAGCAAAACCGTTTTTGAAACAGATTACCGTCTTTCTCTTGAATCATCATCATGCATCTGCGATGGGCATTTGGTCACCTATATTAGAAGAAGTAGAGACGAAATAACTTACATGGACATTTCTATATTCAATGACTGAATAGGGCTCACTCCATCGAAGACTCATTGCATCGAAAGTTCACTACATCGAAGGTTAACGCCATCGAAAATGACGCCCACTTACTCCTGATTCGCCGAACGTGAAATCTCCTATATCGATCGTCTTCGTCCGTAGTTTGGCTGGATGAGAGGTTTGAGAGGTTGAGAACTTTGAAATTTTGTAAATTGTAATTGTTTACTCCTCTGACTCAAAAGGTTGCCGACTCCTGGTCTAACCTAAAATTTGAAATAATTGAAGGATGAATGTGTTCGACAATTTTCAATTAGTGAACCATTATGGAAAATCTTGTACCTGTGCGTTGTAAGTAGAGTTTTTTAACATGCAGAAATTTGTCAAGAAGAAAACATTCTCCAGTGATGCTATGAAAATATGAATATATAATATTCACTCGAGTATCATATCCTGATTCGAAATGAAATCTAAATAGTATGCTGTATTGTATAACACTTTTAATCTGAGGACAGATAAATATCATTTTTGTAAGTCTATCGAAGCAAGTTGAGATGTTCATCAATGAAAAGAGTAGGATATTTTGTTACACTCTAGAACTTTATTTATGTTTAATTGGTTTCTGTATTATTTCTCATTTCATAATAAAGAAATTTGTTCGAAGATATAACATTTTTATACTGAGTATTCGGACTCCACTTCAAATTACTTGCCGACCCCTGGTTTAAATGAGCCTATAAAGCGTTTGGGTTTGACCAACACTTCCTATTCATGGACTAGCAATGCAAATTCACAGAATAGTGTCAAAGCCTCATTTAATCAAATAAAAATTGGTTCGAGCCCTGTGGATAGGAGCTTTTGCGCTCTTCTTCAAACTTTGACAAATCATATCTCCTAAAGTATTGGTTTTCAGAGTTAAGAATGATATCAGTGGTTTCTTATGATAGAACTTCATCATAAAATAAATTGAAATCAAACATCATAAAATAATTGATATTCAACAAGAGTGCCAAAAATCATTAATCCAAAACCAACAGATCAATTTTACCCAAAAACGAACTTATCCGAGATATTCATTCCTCGAATCTACTATGAAAATTATATTACATCAATTGAAACTTAGCCAATATTCCAGTTTTGTTCATACTGTAAATATTCTGAACCCAAAACCAAAGTATATATTTCCATCATCATATGGATTATCCACGGGCATTATATTATCATCTTAAAAGTATAATATCATATCTTCCACTCAATTCTACGATAGCTGAGAGTATTTCATTGGTCATTTTGCATTCAATCATACTTTGTTCTCTTACAGGAAGGGTATTTTATATCAAGAATAACGAACCAGAAATATCTTTGAAATGTCACTTAAAGCAAAATAAGATGACATGAATAAACACAGATCATATAATAATTCATAGATAGAATAGTTAAGCACAGCCACCACCTCCTATAAGGAAGGCCAATCAACTCCCATCACTCTTTGCAATATGGCGGCGACAGTGGATGAACATTCAATTGACAGCTGTTTTGTTTGTCGATGATGAATGCTTAAATCAGCGTTGAAAATTTGATTTCAAGTGGATATTCATATTATTTTTATGTCCAAATTACCGAGGACTCACTGTTACCAACTCATTGTCCAGGTTTTATGGTAGAATAATAAATGGAAGAACAGACGAAACAGAAGAAATACATGTCATAGAAGAGCAGAAAGGGTTCAAGACAGAAAGAATATTTTTTGCCTGAAGCAGCTTGTGGAAAAAAGTCCAGAGAGAAACTTGATTTTTGTATACTTGCAGAAGGCTTTTCATAGTGTACCACTCGCTAAATACAATCAGTGGAGTGAAGGAGATCTTAACGGATATTTCAGCAAAGGTGATGGTGCGAACCAAACTGTCTAACTGTCTAAGGAGTTTCGTATATCAAAAGGGTATCCGACAGGGCTGTCCGGTAGCACCGACTCTGTTTAAGGTCTATCTTACCTCGACTCTGAAACATTGGCGAAGAAAATGTCGAAATATGGAATTTTCAATAGGAAAATAATATATACTTTTCACTCTACACTTTGCTGATGACCTGGTCATCAAGGCCGAAGATGAAGAAGATATTTATGATATGTTGATCAAATTGGATGAGGCATACTCGTATATAGAGTAGGGTATGACCATAAACACCTCAGAAACAAAATATATTGTTGCAAGGGCGTAGCCAGGGGGGGGGTTTTGGGGGTTCAAACCCCCCCCGAAATGTTATTTTTCTCTTAAAAAAAAATATTTTTGCTGCAGAAAATGACCCTTACACCCCCAAAACCCCCCCCGAAATTAATTCCTATTTCAAAACCCCCCCCGAAATTAATTCCTGGCTACGCCCTTGTATTGTTGTGAATAATGGTAGGAGTGATCTTATCCTGCGAGATGAAATAATACAGGGAGTATATGAATATGCCTATATCGGAGTGACCCTCACAGCAGTCGGATCCAGTGGAAAGGGAAAAAAAGAAAAGGATAGCCCATGGGTATTTTATGTAAATATCCTTATTATTTTATATAAACATGCTTCTAATAATAAAATACCTTTTTTTACGCTGTCGAGTCCGTTCATCTTTTGAAAAATATATGAAATAACTGGTAGAACTACCCTATCCTTATATCCAACATCAATTGAAGAGCAGAATGTGAAACTAGTGTTAAAATATTTTTAATCAAACCATCTTATGGAACTTGGTCCTAGGCAACACTTGAGTATGATGAAGGTTATACTATTTTTATTAAGATTCAAAATCATCCAATAGAGGACCAATGAAAAATATATGTGCTCGATTAAATAGCATCATCTCATTGTTGCATGGCATGTATAATTCATCAATTTTTTTGAATATGAGTAGAATCCTATAATTCAACTTTTGAATTTACCGCCTTTTCTCCTCACTATGGTGGCCATATTGTTTTTGATGAGTGTCCTTTAATGTAGGAGGTATTGGTACAGCCAATGAACTCTATACTAATGTAGTATATATTTCTATGAGCACAGCATTCTGTGAAAACATAGAAGTACGATTTATGTTTGGAATTTTGACAAATCATATCTCTGAAAGTGAAGGGTCCGCCATCTAACGTTTTTTTTTTAACTAGTGCTTATTTCGTGAATGGTAACACTTAGCTCATGTCTGATTTGACAGATAATTAGTTTCATCCTTCCGCTGAACGAATATGGTTGTGTATACGCTTGAACAACGCTGGAAAATATTGCGACATTACTTTGAAAATCATGGTAATGTTGCAGAATATGTGCGAAAATTGCGTACGAATTTTGGAAGAAGAGAAGCACCGTCAGCTCCGTATGGTCGTTATCTTGTGAAAAAAGTGAAAGAAACTGGCATCCTCATCGATAAACCAAAGCGTGAAAAGCCAAAAACAGTGCGTACACCCGAGAATATTGCTGCTGTGGCAGAAAGTGTGCGTGAAGCGCCATCAACATCAATTCACCGTCCTTCTCAAGCATTGAACATTTCGGAGACATCATTGAGACGACCTTGGTATGACGCCATACAAAGTCCAATTGCTTCGGGAGTTGCCCTGTTTTTGAAGATCGCATTATCAGCCGCAGAGCTGATGTCGTTTGGCCACCTCGGAGCTGTGATTTGACACCGTTGGACTATTATTTGTGGGGTGCCGTCAAAGATAAGTGTTACGCAAACAAGCCAGAGACAATTGACGCTTTAAAGTACAATATTCGTGAAGCCATTGGTGAAATACAGCTGCACACAATCGATAATGTGCTTAAAAATTGGACCGATCGTGTAGGCTACTGCATGGCCAGCCGAGGCAGCCATTTGACTGAAATTATTTTCCATTATTAACCGATTGTACTTTCAAATAAATATAGGAATTTGAGAAAATATTCAGTAGCTTTTTTTTATAGTATTTAAAAAAAAAAAAGTTATTTGGCGGACCCGTTATTAGCTTGTTGGAGTTAAGAATGATATTGCTGGATTCTTATGATGAAATGGCACCTTGAAAAAATTTGAAATTTATAAGAAAATTTTTTTTTTCCTAAATTATCATGCCGATTCTGCCCAATAACGAACTTAACGGAGATATTTATCTCCTTAACCTACTCTGAAAATTTCAACTGCCTAGCTCAATCTGTTCGAGAGTTATCGTGTTAACGGATTTTGACCACGGAGTGAGTCAAACCAAATTGTTCAAGACCATTTTCATCAAAAAATTCGAAAATTACAGAAATTTGGATTTTTGTAATCATTAAAGGATACTGTGGGAGATATACTCATTATTGAAAGGTTTTTTTTGGGTTTTCTCTCCCAATCTCTGAAAAATATCTATAAAATAAAAATTAATTATTTTGTGATTTGCTTCTGCGTAAGAAACAAAGGATATTTGTCAGAAGCAATCAATTGAACAATGTTGTCTAACAAACAACAACGAAACAACATCAACGAAGAAACAACTATATCGTAACGTTTCGGAGTCTATATCAGACTCCTTCGTCAGACGTCCAATAAATAACGTTAGAACTATTTTGTTGATAGTAATTTTGTGAAATTCAAGAATTGTCACACTGATAGTATTCAAAAATCATAGCTAACTTCTGAGAAGGATGATTGAAAAAGGCCCATACCTTTGTTTTAAGTAATCATTAAAGGATACTGTGGGAGGTATACTCATTATTTAAAGGTTTTTTTTGGGTTTTCTCTCCCAATCTCTGAAAAATATCTATAAAATAAAAAATGGGTTCAAGCCCTGTGGACAGGAGCTTTCTGGCGCTCTAGTTCAAACAGACAAATTATATCTCCGAAAGTATTGGTTTCTAAGAGTTGGGAATTATATCAATGTATTCATATAATAGAACTGCATCCTAAAGGAAATTCAATTCAAATAATAGTTTATTTATCAAGATTAAATGAGCAATCATGAGAATGAGAAAAGCACCATGGAAGAAATCAAATTAAATCTGGCCAATTTTGCCCAATAACGAACTTAACCGAGATATTCATCTTCCTAAACTACTCTGAAAATTTCAACTACCTACCTCATTCCGTTCGAGAGTTATATCTATGTCTATGGATGAAAAGCAGTCTCACTACTCTCAGATCTCTTACTTCATGTTCAGTTCCGAAATGTAAGAATTTTCTGAGAAAAACTAATTTCGGAGCAAACAACTGAGATTTTTCTCACTTCGCTCACAATTCTTCGATTGATTGTCTCAGGAACATCATTTGACATTATGACAATTCATATTCATACATAGAATAATATCATTCTGTGACAACGTTGAAATACGACTTATTATTGAAATTTTGAAAAATCATATCTCCGAAAGTATTAGCTTGTTAGAGTTAAAAATGATATGAGTGGATTCTTATGATAAAACTTTTTATTAAAAAAAATTTAATTTGGAATTTGTTTCGTAAAAAAAAAATTTTTTTTTTGTTTCTCCGAAACCATCTGTCCGATTTTGCCCAATAACGAACTTAGCCGAGATATTTATCCCTCAAACCTACTCTGAAAATTTCAACTCTCTAGCTCATTCCGTTCGAGAGTTATCGTGCCTACGGCCGGCCGGACCGGCCGGACAGAATGAATTTCGACCACGGATTCTTGATCAGTGAGTCGAACCAAATCGTTTAAGACCATTTTCATCGAAATATTCGAAAATTACAGACATTTGGGCAAATTGATAAGCACTCAGTTCCGAGGAACTAGAGCGCCAAAATTAATTATTTTGTGATTTGCTTCTGCGTAAGAAACAAAGGATATTTGTCAGAAGCAATCAATTGAACAATGTTGTCTAACAAACAACAACGAAACAACATCAACGAAGAAACAACTATATCGTAACGTTTCGGAGTCTATATAAGACTCCTTCGTCAGACGCCCAATAAATATCGTTAGCTATGATTTTTGAATACTGTCAGTGTGACAATTCTTGAATTTCACAAAATAACTATCAACAAAACAGTTCTAACGATATTTATTGGGCGTCTGACGAAGGAGTCTGATATAGACTCCGAAACGTTACGATATACATAGTTGTTTCTTCGTTGATGTTGTTTCGTTGTTGTTTGTTAGGCAACATTGTTCAATTGATTGCTTCTGACAAATATCCTTTGTTTCTTAAGCAGATGCAAATCACAAAATAATTAATTTTTATTTTATAGATATTTTTCATAGATTGGGAGAGAAAACCCGTAAAAAACCTTTCAATATTTGGGGGAATTGATAAGAACTCTGTTCCGAGGAACAAGAGCGCTAAAAATAGCCAAATATGCTCTGTAGAGTCGTTCACTTTTCGGTGTCCGGCACGGTACAGGTATGATTGCACATCCATCCATTGTTCCACGTCACTGTAGAACCGAATAATTCACGGAAAGCCACAAGTTCGTGAATGCGCCTGAGACTGAAGGTATTCATTTTCGGTCGGATATTAATTTGCGGTATCATCTTCGTTTTAATTGAATCCGGTTGAGTCTGCGGGGCTTACAATGGTGCTTACGTAGGTTCTGATACGAGACGGATGTGAACGTTACTTATTTTCGCATTAATCTACCTATTCTGTGGCAGAAACCGAGTTCCCTTCGGTTAGATTCGGCTGAATCATACGTGCCGGAAAATGAGAATTTCATTCTGTTCGTGAAACTTTATCCCAACGGTAATTTGTTGGTCCATAGAAAACGCTGATTGGATTGTTATGTCCGATCATAGATTTAGATATGCACATGCGCACATCTCGGCAGAACTACGTGAAAATCAAAAAATGCTGAAAATTATTCGAAATACGAGTAAATTGGTTCAAGCCCTCTGGACAGGAGCTTTGGCGCTCTTTTTCAAACTTTGACAAATCATATATTCGAAAGTATTGGTAAGAGTTGGGAATTATATCAATGGATTCTTATGATAGAACTTCATTATAGAAGAAATTAAATTCAAACATTATAAAAGAATTTAAATTCAACAAATTATCAATCCAAAACCAATAGACGAATTCCACCTAACAACGAACTCATCCGAGATATTCGTTCCTCAATTCTATGATGAACGATATATTTTTTCCTCAAATCCACTCTGAAAATTATATTATATCAATTGTAATTTTAGCCACCATTTCAGTTTTGTTTTTACTGGAGATATTCTGAACTCAATATTATTAACTTACCATAACCATTCCCATCATCATATGGATTAACCATGGGCATTAAATATCAAAATTTGACATGTCATGTCTCAGGAAAATAAGTTGACATGTATCAACACTGATCATATTATAATAATTCATAGATAGAATAATTATCGTATTCTGTGAAAACACAGAAGTACGATTTGGTATTGAAATTTTGATAATCATACCTCCGAAAGTATTAGCTTTTTACAGTTAAATATGACATCAATGGATTCCTATGGTGAAACTGCATCTTGAGAAAAACTTATTTTGAAATTTGTAATGTAAAAAAAAAAATTTTCTTTGGTACTCCTAAACCGTCTGACCGATTTTGGCCAATAACGAACTTAGCCGAGATATTTATCTCCCAAACCTATTCTGAAAATTTCAACTGTCTAGCTCATTCAGTTCGAGAGCTATCGTGTTAACGGCCGGCCGGATATCCGGACAGAATCGATTTCGACCACGTATTCTTGATCAGTGAGTCGAACCAAATCGCTTAAGACCATTTTCAGCCAAAAATTCGAAAATTATAGACATTTGGGCAGATTGATGAGCACTCTGTTCCGAGGAACAAGAGCGCCAATAAATTAATTATTTTTTCAAATAATGGACGTTTTAATTCTTAGCGAATACCTTTTTGCGCGCATGTTCTGGGGAACTGCATGCCGAAATGTCTTTATTGTTCGAATATTCAACCGAAAATGGTCTCAAACGTTTGGGTTCGAATCCTCGATGAAGAATTCGAGGTCAAATTTGATTCTGTCCGGCCGGCCGTCCGATAACTTGAGAACCGAAACAGATAGCGACTTGAAATTTTCATGGTAGGTGGTTCATCGAAATGTGACGGAGACGAACAGGTTCGTTAATGGGCATAATGGGCCCAAAAGTACACATTCTGTTTTCAACCAATACAGATCCGATCCAATCGAAACTTGGTAACTAGTTAGTAGAATACTGAAATTAAGATGTATGTGGAATTTTGAGAAGATCGTATAACTAGAAAATAAAAAAAAACATTATAAAATAATATCATTTATCTCACGATAAGTTGACAACGGAAGTAGATAGTGACATGATCGGCCGAACAGTTGAAGTGAAGTCAAGCTATACCTATCTGAAATTTCGTTCTTATTTTCCCAATAACGCAAAAAATACGTAAGTGATCTAATTCAATGATAGTTGTGAGTAGTATAATAACGACTCGCAAACGTTGGCGAAATTTTGCGGGGATTGTCCACTAGAAAAGTTTCAAAAAAATAATTGAAAAAGATTGTATACAACTAGAAACTATTTGTCCGACATTGCACAAAGTTTGTCATAGCCTTCAGAACCTCACTTCACAACCGAGTTCTAAATTCAAACAAGATATGATCTATATTTTTGGAGATCCAAGAAGCCTTGGAACAGTTAAGTTCGTTGTTGGGCATAATCGGCCCAATGGTTTCTCAGTTAGCCCCATCTGGAATATTATATCCTCGATAACTCAATAAATACAGATCTGATAGAATTGAAACTTGGTAACTAGTTTTGGAAAACCGATTTAAAGACCTGTTGGGGAAACCTACCACTATAAAATTTTGAAAAAATGATGAAATAATATTATGTATAATCATTAAAGGAAACTGTGGGAGGTATATTCATTAATAAATGGTTTCTTTCTGAGTTTTCTCTCTCAAACTCTGAGAAATATCTATAAACTACAAATTTATTATTTTGTTGATTGCTTCGCGTAAAAAACACAAGATATTTGTCAGAAGCAATAAATCGAACAATGTTACCTAACAAACAATAACGAAGCAACTAGATATATCGTAACGTTTCGGGGACTCCTTCGTCAGACACTAGTGATGAAATTCGTAAGAATTATTTTTTGTTGATATAACTATTCTGAAATTCGAGAATTTCTGCTATATCAACAAAAAATAAGAAACAGAAACGTCAGATATTATTGAAATTGTGAGAGCCATCAGAACCTTATATTACAGTAAAGTTCTAGATTTGAACTCGATCGGATATAATATATTGGTGAAGATATTCGAAATATTCCAACGATAGATGTGTACTGGTCCATTTCTTTACACTCAACAAACACAGTTGTCAATAGTTTATGATTTTTGACGTGCCTAGAGAGAATTGAATGAATCACCATGTCATAGACAACATATTAAGTATGACTATGTTCATATTTATGCACGTGCTTCCGAGCGGCCGACTGAAGTAAAATTTACAAGTCCTAGTCAAGAGCATATAGCAATAGATAGAATTCTTGAAGAATAGTATTACTGATTATTATTTCACGTTTTTCATAGCAAATTGTGATTTTGTTGACTAGATATATTACCTCTGCAGTTAATAATTTAACAAATTGAACCATGATGCATTGAATGAAGCTGGTGAATAAATACCAATAGGTCTCTTGAAATATATAACAATTTTAATAATTGGATTACTGCTCTCTGTCAATTCGTTTTTATAGCATAAAGTTGAGATTCTGATATGATATCCAAAATTATCCACATAATGACTTAGAACAAGGGTATGGGGTATCGCAGGGTACAGCTTCAGATTTAAAGTCCATTGGATTCATAATCTTGGAGATATAGGGGAAATATCTTTTTTTTTCTCTTTTAATTTGAACTTCACACCAAAGCTCCTGGCCACAGTACTTTTCCAACTTGTTTTTTTGTTGGCTTCGAAGTTCAGTGAGAGCATGCCGTAGACGCTTTCGACTTCAGCACGAATGTAGCGAAGTGATGTATCCAGTGCGGCGCTTCGGTGTTGAAGCGTCACGCACAGTGGTGACAGGTATTCGTCAAGACGAGGCGACATCTACTGGCGAGAACGTCGAGGAGGCAGAAGGATCGGAGGGAACAATCTAGTTCCCTACATGTCCTTACAGCACACGAGCAAACCAAAATTTTATAACTGGAAAGGGCGCATTCTGTACCTATGACCTCTTCAGCCAACTGACCTCACGTGAGTGCTCTACCCACTTTTTTTAGATCGGTTAAAAATAAAATTGAATCTGCGATAATTTCAGTATTTTGAATTTTTTGAGATTCCCATCCGGAATATTATATCCTCGATAACTCAATAAATACAGATCTGATAGAATTGAAACTTGGTAACTAGTTTTGGAAAACCGATTTAAAGACCTGTTGGGGAAACCTACCACTATAAAATTTTGAAAAAATGATGAAATAATATTATGTATAATCATTAAAGGAAACTGTGGGAGGTATATTCATTAATAAATGGTTTCTTTCTGAGTTTTCTCTCTCAAACTCTGAGAAATATCTATAAACTACAAATTTATTATTTTGTTGATTGCTTCGCGTAAAAAACACAAGATATTTGTCAGAAGCAATAAATCGAACAATGTTACCTAACAAACAATAACGAAGCAACTAGATATATCGTAACGTTTCGGGGACTCCTTCGTCAGACACTAGTGATGAAATTCGTAAGAATTATTTTTTGTTGATATAACTATTCTGAAATTCGAGAATTTCTGCTATATCAACAAAAAATAAGAAACAGAAACGTCAGATATTATTGAAATTGTGAGAGCCATCAGAACCTTATATTACAGTAAAGTTCTAGATTTGAACTCGATCGGATATAATATATTGGTGAAGATATTCGAAATATTCCAACGATAGATGTGTACTGGTCCATTTCTTTACACTCAACAAACACAGTTGTCAATAGTTTATGATTTTTGACGTGCCTAGAGAGAATTGAATGAATCACCATGTCATAGACAACATATTAAGTATGACTATGTTCATATTTATGCACGTGCTTCCGAGCGGCCGACTGAAGTAAAATTTACAAGTCCTAGTCAAGAGCATATAGCAATAGATAGAATTCTTGAAGAATAGTATTACTGATTATTATTTCACGTTTTTCATAGCAAATTGTGATTTTGTTGACTAGATATATTACCTCTGCAGTTAATAATTTAACAAATTGAACCATGATGCATTGAATGAAGCTGGTGAATAAATACCAATAGGTCTCTTGAAATATATAACAATTTTAATAATTGGATTACTGCTCTCTGTCAATTCGTTTTTATAGCATAAAGTTGAGATTCTGATATGATATCCAAAATTATCCACATAATGACTTAGAACAAGGGTATGGGGTATCGCAGGGTACAGCTTCAGATTTAAAGTCCATTGGATTCATAATCTTGGAGATATAGGGGAAATATCTTTTTTTTTCTCTTTTAATTTGAACTTCACACCAAAGCTCCTGGCCACAGTACTTTTCCAACTTGTTTTTTTGTTGGCTTCGAAGTTCAGTGAGAGCATGCCGTAGACGCTTTCGACTTCAGCACGAATGTAGCGAAGTGATGTATCCAGTGCGGCGCTTCGGTGTTGAAGCGTCACGCACAGTGGTGACAGGTATTCGTCAAGACGAGGCGACATCTACTGGCGAGAACGTCGAGGAGGCAGAAGGATCGGAGGGAACAATCTAGTTCCCTACATGTCCTTACAGCACACGAGCAAACCAAAATTTTATAACTGGAAAGGGCGCATTCTGTACCTATGACCTCTTCAGCCAACTGACCTCACGTGAGTGCTCTACCCACTTTTTTTAGATCGGTTAAAAATAAAATTGAATCTGCGATAATTTCAGTATTTTGAATTTTTTGAGATTAAGTTTTTGGCGCTCTCACTGTTCATACATGTAATTTTATCTACCTATGACAGATATGTCAAATGTATTTCTGTTCTAACAAACAAAATAAGATTGAATGCAAAATGAACAATTATAGGATAGTATAATTACCCCTACCCTATATGCCCTTGGATAATCCATATGATGATGGAAATATATAATTTGGTAGGTTTATGGAATTGGGTTCAGAATATCTGAAAACAAAACTGGAATATGGGCTGAGTTTCAATTGATATAATAAAATTTTCATAGTAGATTTGAGGAATGAATATCTCGGATAAGTTCGTTATTCTAATTTAGGGGTTATTCTGATTAGTTTCTTTTCCACTATTTTGAAAGGAATGAATCGATGGAAATACAATTAACTAGGATCGATTGAGAATAGAATTGTGTAAATATAACATCATCTCTGGCAAACAGAGCACGTTACCTTCAGTTCAGAAAATCATCAACCGAATTCAAAAATTCCTCTATTCGGCATGCGATAATACGCAGATAATAACCAATTGAAGATGTTAAGGAATAGCTTTTGAGTGAGTAATTATAATTGCGTTTTATATACAGAATTCACCTCAAGGTCATGACCTTGCGGTATATATAAGGATAAATATGAATATGCGAGATTAAATTGTCGATAACCAGAAGTTATATATGATGGATTGGATGTAGATTCGTGATTGAAGATTATCTCATATACAGGGTGAGTCAGCAGTGCTCGATCAGTCGATAAATCTTGTAGTTTTTGGGCTAGGAGAATTATTGAAATTTTGGAAATCGACTACTCAGTGCATAAGCTAAACTGAGTCCGAAAGTGGTGAAATACTATACTACCCTTTTTGGCGCTCTAGTTCCTCGGAACTGAGTGCTTATCAATTTGCCCAAATGTCTGTAATTGTGGAATATTTCGATGAAAATGGTCTTAAACGATTTGGTTCGACTCACTGATCAAGAATCCGTGGTCGAAATTCATTCTGTCCGGCCAGCTGATCCGGCTGGCCGGCCGGCCGGCCGGCCGTAACCACGATAACTCTCGAACGGAATGAGCTAGAGAGTTGAAATTTTCAGAGTAGGTTTGGGGGATGAATATCTCGGCTAAGTTCGTTATTCGGCAAAATCGGACAGATGGTTTCGGAGTAACAAAAAAAAAATTTTTTTTTACGAAACAAATTCCAAATCAAATTTTTTTTAATAAGCAGTTTTATCATAAGAATCCATTCATATCATTTTCAACTCTAACAAGCTAATACTTTAGGAGATATGATTTTTTAAAATTTCAATGTAAATCGTATTTCACAGATTGATATAATTATTATTCTATGTATGAATTCTCATAATGTCAACTTGACGGAAGGGAATATTGTAACTTCAAAAATATTGGGGTTGAAATACTCGTATTTTAGCGATGCAACGGGGACCTCACCCGAAAATGTTTGAAAATATTACGTAAATATTGAAAGCATAATTCTGTAGTTTGGTGAACGTAGATCAGGAAATTTTTGATCGATTACAAGGTAATTTTTGCGCGCGTGTTCCGCAAGGAACAGCGTGCTATCATTTCGTCACAATGTCTGTATTTTTCGAATTTTTTTTCGAAAATGGTCTCAAACGATTGGGTTCGACTCCCTGATGAAGAATTCGAGGTCAAATTCAATTCTGTCCGTCCGGTCCGGCCGGCCGGTCCGGCCGTTAGCACGATAACTCTCGAACGGAACGACATAGAGCGTTGAAATTTGCAGGGTAGTTTCGTAGCGTAAATATCTCGGACAAGTTCGTTAACGGGCGAAATCGACCGAGCGGTTTCGGAGTTAAGGCCGTTTTTAATAAAAACGTTTTTTATGAATATTTCCGGAACCGATCACTCGATCTTTTTGAAATTTGGCATCAGATTGTAGAATCATGACCTTTATATGCCTGCGAAGTTTTGTGTTGAATGGAAGGCCCTAAAGTGGCAAAAAAAAATTTTGAAAATTTGAAAATTTTGTTTTCACGATAACTCGAAAAATACTGATCTGATTAAATTGAAACTCAGTAGTTAGATGCAAAAGACCAAAGCAAACACTTTTGCAAAATTTCGTGAAGATCACGTGACATGAAAAAAATAAAAAAATTACTACTATTTTGCGGAATACTTTGCTTTTAATGCCGAAACATATGTTTTTGAGGTTCATGCTGCCCTTTCCGGGCATTTTCCGTATTGCGCATGCGCAGATGAGAAGTCCTTTAACTGCTATAGTTTTCGTCAGAGAGGATTGGGGTTTTGGGGTGGCGGATGCTATTCCTCCATAGAATTCAGATCCCTGATGAGGGTCTGCGCATGCGTAGATTAAAGATGCGATATCTTCCGAACCACTAGTGTTGGAGAATCGGAGTTTTTGTAAGGTGTGTTATTTTGAGAGGACTTTTAGCCGCCAGTAGATTGCGCATGCGCAGAAGAGAAGTGACTGTTTTTGGGTTGGATGGGTTATGTTGGGAGTGCTGAGTCGATATTATGAGGTTTTAAAAGAATATTCATAGCAATTCAGTGGAAGGACAAGTCAGTTTGGGGGATGTAGCGTTGTTTCCGAGTTAAAGTGTCCGTACCGTGGCCCTGGGGCTAATTTTGAAATTGATGTTACCCCTTACAGGCATTTTTCGTTGGGCGCATGAGCAGACCATCAGTGATTTAACTGGTGGTGTTTTCATCAGAGAGGATTAGGGTTTTGGGGTGGCGGATGCTATTCCTCTATAGAATCCCTCGTTGAGGGTCTGCGCATGCGTGGATTAAAGATGTGATATCTCCTGAACCACTAGTGTTGGAGAATCGGAGTTTTTTGTAAGGTGTGTTATTTTGAGAGGACTTTTAGCTGCGAGTAGATTGCGCATGCGCAGAAGAGAAGTGACTGTTTTTGGGTTGGATGGGTTATATTGGGAGGGCTGAGTCGATATTATGAGGTTTTAAAAGAATATTCATAGCAATTCAGTGCAAGGACAAGTCAGTTTGGGGGATGTAGCGTTGTTTCCGAGTTGGTGTGTCCGTACCGTGGCCCTGGGGCTAATTTTGAAATTGATGTTACCCCTTACAGGCATTTTTCGTTATGCGCATGAGCAGACCATCAGTAATTTAACTGGTGGTGTTTTCGTCAGAGAGGATTAGGGTTTTGGGGTGGCGGATGCTATTCCTCTATAGAATCCCCTGTTGAGGGTCTGCGCATGCGTGGATTAAAGATGTGATATCTCCTGAACCACTAGTGTTGGAGAATCGGAGTTTTTTGTAAGGTGTGTTATTTTGAGAGGACTTTTAGCCGCGAGTAGATTGCGCATGCGCAGAAGAGAAGTGACTGTTTTTGGGTTGGATGGGTTATGTTGGGAGTGCTGAGACGATTTTATGAGGTTTTAAAAGAATATTCATAGCAATTCAGTGCAAGGACAAGTCAGTTTGGGGGCTGTAGCGTTGTTTCAGAGTTAAAGTGTCCGTACCGTGGCCCTGGGGCTAATTTCGAAATGCATGTAACCCCTTACGGGCATTTTTCGTTATGCGCATGAGCAGACCATCAGTGATTTAACTGGTGGTGCTTTCGTCAGAGAGGATTGAGGTTTTGGGGTGGCGGATGCTTTTCCGCTATAGAATCCCCTGGTGAGGGTCTGCGCATGCGTGGATTCAAGAAGCGATATCTCCTGAACCACAAGTGTTGGAGAATCGGAGTTTTTTGTGAGGTGTGTAATTTTGGGAGGACTTGCAGCCACGAGTATACTGCGCTTGCAGTGAATGGTTTTGGGTTGTTTGGGTTATGTTGGAAGTAATGAGCCGATATTGTGAGGTTTTAAAAGAATATTCATGTCAATTCAGTGCACGGACACAAGTCAGTTTGGGGGAAATAGCGTTGTTTCCGATTTGAAATGTCTGTATGGTGGCCCTGAGGCGAATTTATAAATAACTATATTCGGTAGATCTATATTAAAATGCGTTCGGATTTGGAGAAGATGCAATTTCGTCCCTAACGGAGGACCCACATCCGAATTTTTTTCTGATCTACGGTAAAACTAACAGCCAAGCTGTATTGATAGCTATATTTGTTAAAGGAACTTGAAAAAAAAAAAAGCACTGACGTGAAGTCAGTACTCTTTGGCGCGCGTGTTCACGGTGGCTAATTTGAATTGAATGATTCAAAAATTAACAGTGCTGTATCTAAGCTGCCATCAGGATAGAGTAACAAAGTTGGAAAAGAACACAAGTGACTCTCCTTAACAGTGCTGTATCTAAGCTGCCATCAGGATAGAGTAACAAAGTTGGAAAAGAACACAAGTGACTCTCCTTAGTCGCACAAGCTCCTAGAAGATTTGGGAGGGTCAGTATAATCCTAATCATGTTTATAGCACGCGCGCCAAAGCAGATTGTCTTTTTACACTTTTTCTTTCATTGTTAAGTCAATCTGCTTTTGAGCGCGTGCTATAAACATGATTAGGATTATACTGACCCTCCCAAATCTTCTAGGAGCTTGTGCGACTAAGGAGAGTCACTTGTGTTCTTTTCCAACTTTGTTACTCTATCCTGATGGCAGCTTAGATACAGCACTGTTAATTTTTGAATCATTCAATTCAAATTAGCCACCGTGAACACGCGCGCTTAAGAGTACTGACTTCACGTCAGTGCTTTTTTTTTTATTATTACTTATCTTCTTTCATATTTGTTTTATGGAATACCTACTATTTGTAGGTACTTTAAACCTGTTTTGGGCAATTGTCATACGAAACTTTTTTTGGCGCTCTAGTTCCTCGGAACAGTGTGCTTATCAATTTGCCCAAGTGTCTGTAGTTTTGAAATTTTTGGCTGAAAATGGTCTCAAACGATTTGGTTCGACTCACTGATCAAGAATCCGAGTGCGAAATCGATTCTGTCCGGCCGGCCGACCGGCCGTAGGCACGATAACTCTCGAACGAAAGGAGTTAGCGGATTGAAAATTGCAAGGTGGTTTTGGAGCGTAAATATCTCGGACAAGTTCGTTCGATCTATCTGAAATTTAGCATCAAATTGTAGAATCATGACCTTTATACGCATGTGAAGTTTTGTATTGACCAGATTACCGCAAAGTGTAAAAAAAAAATTTGAAAATTTAAAAAAAGTTTTTCCACAATAACTCTCGAACGGAATGAGCTAGGTAGTTGAAATTTTCAGAGTAGGTTAGGGAGATGAATATCTCGGTTAAGTTCGTTATTGGGCAAAATTGGCCAGATTTAATTCGATTTCTTCCATGGTGCAGTTCTCATTCTCATGATTGCTCATTTAATCTTGATAAATAAACTATTATTTGAAATGAATTTCCTTTATGATGCAGCTCTATCATATGTATACATTGATATAATTCCCAACTCAGAGAAACCAATACTTTCAGAGATATAATTTGTCTGTTTGAACTAGAGCGCCAGAAAGCTCCTGTCCACAGGGCTTGAACCCATTTTTTTTGAAAGGAATGAATCGATGGAAATACAATTAACTAGGATCGATTGAGAATAGAATTGTGCAAATATAACATCATATCTGGCAAACAGAGCACGTTACCTTCAGTTCAGAAAAAATTCTTACTACAAAATTTAGATCTTTTTCCCACCTACTATTTAACTTTTTTCCATCGGACTTTTAGTTTTGCCAGAAATCGAGATAAATCGTTTTTTACCCTTAAAAACTCACCCTGTTCCACTTCCCGAACTCAGATCGCACGTAAATTATTTTCTCTTTGATTTTTGTTATACTCTCTTCCTTTTATAATGGTTTTAATCCTCGGTTTAATCCTACTATCATTTTTTTTTGTTTCAAAAATTATCGACCCTGGTCTATTATTCATTGATATCATTCGTAGAGAATTATGATATTCATGGAATTATGTGTAATTTTATAGTTGAAATTGATTAATCTTAAAGTGGAAATTGAATTGAAATCGTATGGATATTCAGTGTATTAATATGTAGTTCCGACTCGTAGAGGTTTTAATTAAAATCAAATGCATGTTCAGTGTTTCAATTAGAATATGTTCGTTATATATACTGCAATAAGCTGCAAAACATAATAATTGAGTGAGTAAATAAGTTTTCCTAAACAATTTAATTGAACTTCGAGCTTCAGATGATAAAAATAATTATTACTTTATCTAGAAACAGCCTTATGTGTTTGAGATGGAAACATTTTGCATTAGTGTATTAGGTCAATGTGAAATCTTTAAGTGCTTGTAACTTATGACCTGAACCGAATCTGGAAAAAGGTAAATGAAAAAAAGGTTTGACACTCTTGTTCAAACTTTGACAAATCATATCTCCGAAAGTATTGGTTTCTCAGAGTTGGGAATGATATCAATGGATTCTTATGATAGATCTTCATCATAACAGAAAATAAATTCAAACATCATAATAGAATTTAAATTCAACAAGAGTGTCAAAAATTATTAATCCAAAACCAACAGATCAATTGTACCCAACAACGAACTCATCTGAGACATTCATTCCTCAAAATATGATGAACGAGATATTCATTCCTCAAATCCGCTCTGAAAAAAAAACTTAGTCAATATTCCAGTATTGTTTTTAATGGAGATATACTGAACTAATTTTTTTAACTTATCATTACCATTCCCATCATCATATGGATTAACCATGGGCATTAAAATATCACCCAAAAAGTATGATATCATATTATATCCTCATTATTCTACGATAGCTGAAATAAATTTGACATGTCATCTCTCTTATAGGCAAATAGGTTGACATGTATGAACACAGATCATATAATAATTATTCATAGATATAATAATTGAAGCATTATGTGAAAACATAGAAGTACGATTTATTATTGAAATTTTGCAAAATCATATCTTCGAAAGTATAGCCTGTTTGAGTTAAAAATGATATCAATGAATTCTTATGATGAAACTGTATCTTTTTTTGTTACTGCGAAACCATTTTGCCCAATAACGAACTTAGCTGAGATATTTATCTCCCAAAACTACTCTGAAAATTTCAACTGTCTAGCTCATTCCGTTCGAAAGTTATCGTGCCTACGGCCGTCCGGACAGAATCAATTTCGGCCACGGATTCTTGATCAATGAGTTGAACTAGATCGTTTAAGACCATTTTCATAAAAAAAAATCGAAAATTACAGACATTTGGGCAAATTGATAAGCAAAAAGTGTTTTATTCCGAGAGGAATCTATGATTTAAATTAATTTACACGTTAGATATTCGCCCTGTATATCAGTAGTTACACAGCCGTTTGCTGAACCCGCTAATAGAGGAGATGCCAATCTTCGAGCAGGACAACTTCGGTCAGGTCAGCTAGTTTGTTATAAAAATATCGAGAATATAACTTTTCCCGTATTCGGTAAGGCATTTTCAGAATATATCAGTCCGGCCAACTTGACTGAATGACATACAAATCTGAAATTCGCATTCTTGGGAACCACACATGTTAATCGTGTGAAAAATGACGGTCCCCACAAAGAGCTGCTCATATTTCCGAAGGAGTCCATTGTGTCGTGATTGTTGGCCATTGGAATTTCGAATTTGATCGCGCCTAGAACATAAATATTAGCGAAATGCGTCCTAGATTGAGCTCAGGAAACAGCAGAAGAAAGCATTCGTAATCTTCTTTCCCGAAATTCGCCTTTTCCATGCTGGATCATTTGCATTTGAATGGCACTCCTAGACAGTTCGCGATTACGGTACTCTCAGTGGTTTTATAATTTTTATTATTTATTAGGGTCACATCTGTACCATTGCCATTGGTCAATTAGTTCCTTGGCTTCGAGTGCTTTATGGAAAGGCAAGGCATTTGGATGATTTAAATGGGACTCGCGAGATATTTGAGTTACCGTAGCTCACCAGATGAATTACCCATTCTAATTAGTTGGGTATTTGTACGAGGTGGATTTGACAAATAATTGAGGAGATGGAAGGAAATATATGGCGATATCTCAGAAACTAGGCTCGATCGGCTCGACGTATGAGGCGCGAATAGACAATGGAACATGCGTGCAAAAGCTCCTGACTTCACGTTAGTGCCTCAGCCATTTAGCCATTTTTTTTAAGGTTCAATTATTATGGTGAATTAGGATGCAACATTCATATAGTTTGAATAAAACAAAATTGGTTCACCCTTGTGGACAGGAGCTTTATGGCGCTCTTGTTCAAACAGACAAATTAAATCTGCGAAAGTATTGGTTTCTCAGAGTTGGGAATTATATCAATGGATTCCTATAATAGGACTGCATCATGAAAGAAATTAAATTTTAAAAAAGTGTCGTTTAAAATATATGCCTCAAAAAATTTCTTTCAAAAAAAAGAGCAATCTACAATGCTTCAATGCTTTAATGCTTCAAAAATTGTCATTAAATGTATTTATCAAGATTAAATGAGCAATCTGCAATGATTCAACCTCGT
This sequence comes from Halyzia sedecimguttata, assembly GCA_937662695.2. Taxonomy (NCBI): domain Eukaryota; kingdom Metazoa; phylum Arthropoda; class Insecta; order Coleoptera; family Coccinellidae; genus Halyzia; species Halyzia sedecimguttata. The sequence goes on from OW569414.2 coordinate 103,153,516, forward strand.
GGAATAGGTTGTTGCAACTAACACTCGGTGCATAGTTTTCACAACTCGAGATACCTAAGGAAAGTATCATCGAAATGTCCAGAGCAAGGCTGGAGACAATCATAGCAGATTGTCCATATATTCCTGATATTTGAGTAGGTAGTGGATTACGAACAAATTATTTTAATAGTTCAAAATATATTAATAAAATACTATCCTCTTTTCATAATTTAACATTTAATAGTTCATACCGCTAACACATTCTTCTCTGTATTATGAACCTTAACTCAAGAAAAAATGTTTGATACACAAATGTAGATCCATATTTCAGTATTTTTTTGCTAGTAACATTATGAAAATACTGTATATAGGAACATGTCTGACTACTTAAGGAAATAAAAGGTAATATTAACCTCAGTGGTCAACGAACAGTAATTTCTTTTGATGATTCCATTATGTTCTTCTTTCTTATTGCCTCCATGAACTACATCAAAGCAGTCTTATATATATTCAAAAATTCAAGAATCGAATACTTGCTTTCCAGGAGAAAATATTTTCAAACTACGAATTGACAATCTCTAATAGCTGGAAAAGATGACATTTAAGAATAGTGAACACAGACAGATTCTGTGTTCACATTCTATGAATACATAGAACTTACGACGTATTATTCAAACTTTGTAACATCATATCTCCGAAAGTATTAGCTTGTTAGACTTGAAAATGTTAACAATGGATCCTTATGATGAGACTGCATCTTATACAAATTTGAATTCAAAAGTTGTTGTGTAAAAGAATATTTTTTTTCGTTACTCCCAAACTATTAGAACGATTTTGCCCAATAACAAACTTAACCGAGATATTTATCCCTCAAACTCATTCTGAAAATTTCAACTGTCTAGCTCATTCCGTTCAAGAGTTATCGTGTTAACGGCCAGCACCAGACAGAATTGATTTCGACCACGGGTTCTTGATCAGTGAGTCAAACCAAATCGTTTGATACCATTTTCAGCCAAAAATTCGAAAATTACAGACATTTGGGCAAATTGATAAGCACTCTGTTCCGAGGAACAAGAGCGCCAAAAAACGCCATGAGGAGGAAACACTTTCATCCTTATTTATGCAAAACTATGTTTGAAACATTTTCATTGTTATAATTTATTCATAATTTTAGAAGGAAAACTTCAAAATCTGATGCAGTTTCAAGCATCTTTAAATTTTCATACTCTTCAATCAAAAAAACAATTTTTGATCAACTTATAGATCTTCCACTGTATAACAGACGCAGTTTTTTTATTCACAGGTCATATCTACCACCCTACGTTCAATATAATAAAAAAATGTCTTCTCGTACCTATAGATATCTAATATTTCGGTATCAATCTTTTATTTTCTGCAAAACAGCTACCTACATGGATACACGGCCAGAGGCCGCCACACCGACACGGACAAGGAGGTGATAGGGTACCATTAGGGTGTTGCACTTCCTGTTGTTAAACTGTCCTCCGGGTCTTCTGATGGAAGTTAGGGATGGTTAAGTCAGGGGTGAGATTCCTTATTTTGCAAATATTTTAGAGACCAATTGAGTTGGAAAAAATTTTGAAGTAGTTGGCAAAATTTCGAAGGAGTTAGACAAAATTTCGAAGGAGTTGGCAAAAATTTCGAAGCAGTTGGAAAAATTTCAACGGAGTTGGCAAATTTTCAACACAGTTGGATACATTTCGAAGGAGTTGGCAAAAATTTCGAAGCAGTTGGAAAAAAATTTGAAGCAGTTGGCAAAATTTCGAAGGAGTTGGACAAAATTTCGAAGGAGTTGGAAAAAATTTCGAAGCCACTGGAAAAATTTCAACGGAGTTTGCAAATTTTCAACACAGTTGGATAAATTTCGAAGGAGTTGGCAAAAATTTCGAAGGAGTTGGCAAAAATTTCGAAGCAGTTGGAAAAATTTCAATTGAGTTGGAATATTTCCGTAAAAGTTGTTATAAAATGTGAAGGAATTTGACCGCCTCACCGGTAAAATGCAAAGCAGACAGATAATAGGACCGGGATAACATGGAATATCATCATGAACCCTTGTACACATTCCTGTTGCCGTAAATTCAATATTCAATAGTCTTCGGCACAATGTGTGTAGCCAGCAAGTATCTCATAAAACTTACCATCTGGTGCTAATTTGAGCTATTTCTCATTGTCGAGCGGCATTTTAAAAACCTTTTTTTTGGCGCTCTAGTTCCTCGGAACTGAGTGCTTATCAATTTGCCCAAATGTCTGTAATTTTCGAATATTTCGATGAAAATGGTCTTAAACGATTTGGTTCGACTCACTGATCAAGAACGCGTGGTCGAAATTCATTCTGTCCGGCCGGTCCGGCCGGCCGGCCGTCCGGCCGTAGGCACGATAACTCTCGAACGGAATGAGCTAGAGAGTTGAAATTTTCAGAGTAGGTTTGGGGGATGAATATCTCGGCTAAGTTCGTTACTGGGTGAAATCGGACAGAAGGTTTCGGAGTAATAAAAAAAAAATTTTTTTTTTACAGAACAAATTCCAAATTAAATTTTTTTTAATAAGCAGTTTTATCATAAAAATCCATTCATATCATTTTTAACTCTAACAAGCTAATACTTTCGGAGATATGATTTTTCAAAATTTCAATGTAAATCGTATTTCACAGGTTGATATAATTATTCTATGTATATTCTATGTATATGAATTGCCATAAAGTCAACTTGACAGAAGGGAATATTGTAACTTCAAGAATATTGGGGTTGAAATACTCGTATTTTAGCGATGCAACGGGGACCTCACCCGAAAATGTTTGAAAATATTACGTAAATTTGAAAGCATAATTCCAAAGTTCGAGAGAGGAGAAAATTTTGTGAACGTAGATCAGGAAATTTTTGATCGATTACAAGGTAATTTATTATTTTATACATGTTTTATGGAATACCTACTATTTGTAGGTACTTTAAACCTGTTTTGGGCAATTGTCATACGAAACTTGTTTTTTTGGCGCTCTAGTTCCTCGGAACAGAATGCTTATCAATTTGCCCAAGTGTCTGTAATTTTGGAATTTTTGGCTGAAAATGGTCTCAAATGATTTGGTTCGACTCACTGATCAAGAATCCGAGTGCGAAAGAATCCGAGCCGGCCGACCGGCCGTAGGCACGATAACTCCGAACGAAAGGAGTTAGCGGATTGAAAATTGCAAGGTGGTTTTGGAGCGTAAATATCTCGGACAAGTTCGTTAATGGGCGTTAACCATCAAGGGGTTTCGGAGTTATGGCCGATTTTAGTAAAAATATTTTTTATGAATATTTCCGAAATCGATCACTCGATCTATCTGAAATTTAGCACCAGACTGTAGAAGACAGTAGAATCATGACCTTTATACGCATGTGAAATTTTGTATTGACCAGATTACCGCAAAGTGTCAAAAAAAAAATTTGAAAATGTGGTGCAGTTCTCATTCTCATGATTGCTCATTTAATCTTCATAAATAAACTATTATTTGAATTGAATTTCCTTTTTGATGCAGTTCTATCATATTAATACATTGATATAATTCCCAACTCTGAGAAACCAATACTTTCGGAGATATAATTTGTCTGTTTGAACTAGAGCGCCAGAAAGCTCCTGTCCACAGGGCTTGAACCCATTTTTTCTATTTAATTTAGCAACGTAAATATGTGAGTACACACACAGATTGCTCCTGCTTTTAGTAATAGAAGTAGATAGGTTTGAATTTCTGAAAACAAGTCTTGATGTTCTGGGATTCACAAATGGGCAGGAATAACCATTACTGGGGACGGGCCCCTAAGGAGGAGGGGGGGGGGGTTGCAATCGGCGAAATTTCAAAGAAACAGCTGGAGCTGATTTTTTATGACTCCTTCAAATAAGATTGCACATATTATAAAAGCGCGCAAAAATTCTTCGGCAATCGTGATGCCGAACAATCATGCTGTATAGTGTCCACAAAATTCCAATTGGAATACCTGTTGACGTCAATTAATTCACAGTATGTTCCCAGGATTGAAACGAGAATATTCACAACTTCACATGGATCAAATATGGATGAATTCGAGAAAGAAGATATAGCTGCCGCTCCTCCATTAATTCAAGATGTTTTGCAAATATTTATTGAGTGGGCGTGAATGAACTCAAAATAATATTGCCCGTTATATCGCATCGAAAAGTCGCTGGAATGAAAGAAGCATGGAAGGAAGTTATTTTTTTATATCATCGAGATGTCTCACGAATCTCATATTATTTTCGATGTGCTCGTTTACTGAAAATGTCTCATTTCGGGCGAGAGCGAGATCATTCGTATCCAAAGCATCCGAATTTATTGAAGCTAAATTACAGTAAGTATTTGCAGTCTACTGAAAACATCGAAAATTTTATTGGAAGTAGCGTACTTGAATTTATGGTTATGGAAAAATGGCTGATGGTAAAACTGAATCTTATTACCGTATCGAAAACTAATTATTTCGTTACGGTACATATTTTTGGCGCTCTTGTTCCTCGGAACAGAGTGCTTATCACTTTGCCCAAATGTCTGTAATTTGCGAATTTTTGGCTGAAAATGGTATAAAACGATATGGTTCGACTCGCTAATCAAGAATCCGTGGTCGAAATCGATTATGTCCGGCCGTCCGGCTGGTCGTCCGTTAACACGATAACTCTCGAAAGAAAGGAGTTAGAGGATTAAAATTTTCAGGGTAGGTTTGGAGCGTAAATATCTCGGACGAGTTCGTTAACGGGCGAAATCCATCAAGCGGTTTCGGAGTTATGGCCATTTTTACTAAAAACGTTTTTTATGATTGCTTTTACCGCAACACTGGAGAGGAATTGATCAAGGCTACTTCAATAGTCTGATCAAAGGAAGCAAAGGCGTTGTTAGGCTGTGGTTGATGTTCAAGGAGGCCATACTCTTTACTGATCTTTATTTGGCACTACAAATTCTGAAAATAAATTTTCACCTGAAATAGTGAAAACAGAAATGAATAAAAAAATGGGTTAGATTAGTGAGTAAACATTTAGATTTCTCATATTTAAAAAATCGGTGAAAAAATGGAAACAAATGCAGTCTCAAAATTTCTGAACTTCCTTAACTTTTGTGGTATATTCCCTAGTCTTGAATATCTGTCAAAATCCCCGTTCGGTGTTCACTTTAAAGGATGTAAAATTCAAAAAGTCGAATTGGAAATTATTCCTTCTCTGAAAGATATCCCATAATCCTCTATTGGATAGACAACAATCACGTAAATTTTTAATTTTTCCTAATTACTGACACAAATTGAAGTCCTGAACGTATATGTAGGTAACATCTCCATTAACCGGTTTCTCTATTGCGGAAATTATTGCCTTTATTATTTCTTGGTCACTACTGAACATGAATCCATCAATTATGCATGTGCCCACTTGATTTTTTAATTCTCCAAGACAACGGATTCATGTACTCTGTTAATCTCATAGAAAATATTTGGGTCACATACCGGTGGGTAATTATCTCAGGGAAAGATGAAGATCAATTAAGTTAACGAAAGACCTTGGCTGCATGTAGGTTTCATTTACATTTCAAGGTATATTCCGAAAAACAAATCACATAACAGTATACGTACGTGAAGATCCTAACTCTTCCACTTCACGCTACTATAATGTAGAAATTTTTGTCCGGATATCCATAGATCAACATATACGACCGTTAGCTTGAAGAGTTATAAGAAGGTGAATTGTCACAATTGTGACAATTCTCGAATCTCAGAATAACAATCAACAAAATAATTCTGAAGATTTTTTCGTTAAGCGTCTGAAGAAGGAGTCTGATATAGACTCCGAAACGTTTCGATATATGTAGTTGTTTCTTCGTTGATGTTGTTTCGTTGTTATTTGTTAGGCAACATTGTTCGATTGATTGCTTCTGACAAATATCTTGTGTTTCTTACGCAGAAGCAAATCACAATATAATTAATTTTTCATTTTATGGATATTTATCAGAGTTTGGGAGAGAAAACCCAGAAAGAAACCATGCAATGATGAATATACTTCCCACAGTATCCTTTGATGATTACTCAAATTGATATTGTTGGAGATATAGAAAAAAAAGCCGAGCAGTCTTGGGCGAGTTCATTAGCTGAATGGGTGACCGTTGCGACGATAACGTTCGAACGGAAAGAGATTTTCAGGTGAGGTTGCACATCAGAGTGTGACCGTTAAGTTCGTTAATGGACATATTCGGTCAAACGGTTTAGGAGTTATACCCATCTGAAATTTTGTTGTTATTTCTCCAATAACGCAAAAACTCAAGATAATTCCCAATGTGCACCTCTTAATTCTTGTAGAATGCGAACCCAGTCGTTTTTGCGAAATTTCCCGGGGATCGTCTAACTAGAAAAACCAGAACATGCGCGCAAAAATAAAAGATTTTTTTTCTTAAAAAATTGTATAACTCAGAAACTATCCGTTAGAATCCGCTGAAATTCCGCACAAACCTTCGAGTACAGAATTGTGAATAGAGAATGGAATATGTGCGCAAAAGCTCGTGACTTCAGAAGACTGCTTTTTAAGAATGTTAAGATGATCCTCTAATGGTATTTAAAATTTATTGGATGATGGAACCAGGGACTTACTTCGATATGTGGATGTGCAGTTTACTAAAGATGGATGATCTCTTGTTTGTAATCATTGATGCTCAAATACATATACTGTAAGTAATCATTAAAGGATACTGTGGGAGGTATACTCATTATTGAAAGGTTTTTTCTGGGTTTTCTCTCCCAAACTCTGAAAAATATCGATAAAATAAAAATTAATTATTTTGTGATTTACTTCTGCGTAAGTAACACAAGATATTTGTGAGAAGCAATCAATTGAACAATGTTGCCTAACAAACAACAACGAAACAACATCAATGAAGAAACAACTATATCGTAACGTTTCTTAGTCTATACCATGGTATAGACTCCGAAATGATTTTCATTAAGCGTCTGACGAAGGAGTCTGCAGACTCCTTCGTCAGACGCTTAATGAAAATCTTTAGAATTATCTTTTTGATAGTTATTATGAAATTCAAGAATTGTCACATTGACAGTATTTAAAAATCATAGCTAACATAGTTTTAATTTGCATAGAAATTTCCAAGTTCCAACAATGTTGTTTCGTTGTTGTTTGTTAGGCAACATTGTTCAATTGATTGCTTCTGACAAATATCTTGTGTTTCTTACGCAGAAGCAAATCACAAAATAATTAATTTTTATTTTATAGTTATTTTTCAGAGTTTGGGAGAGAAAACCCAGAAAAAAACCTATCAATTCCATATACTGTGTCTACGAAGCTTAATAAAGCAACACTACCGTTGCACCTTGTATTTCATTTTTCATCGGTTCAACATCAGTACTAAATTCCGAAGAACGATCAAAAGTGTAGAATAACTTTTCAAACACAACTGGTCAACTCAAGATTGGCAGTAAATCTCTGCTACGACGACCAATGCAATTTATTTGATTTGTCTTGAAAGTTGAATTGATTGATTCATAATATGAGTGAAGAAAGCAATAATTCAAAATTATTCTATAGACTGAGCTATTATGCATGGAAATATAAATGTGTGAGAATCTCATTATAATATTATTTCAGATGGAGATGCACGAATCAGAAGAGTCAATAACCAACAGGTAACAATGCAATAAAAGAGAAATAAATTATGTTTCCATGAATATTTAATAGGAGAGAATGCATCTGTGACGCTTCATTAGCTTGCTGAAAATAAAATCGGAAAATTTGTGATATTCTAAATTTAGTCCGATCATTAGTATGCATTCTTATCAATTCAATTATGTTCCCAGTTATATGATCATATTTCATCTGGTTTCATTGGCCGCATCATGTATGCATTAAATGAAAGTCCATATATTACATTGAACACTTTGGCTTTTTGGGCGCATGTTCTGGGGGAACATCGTCCTATCATTTCGTCCAAATGTCTGTAATTTTCGAATTTCGAGCTGAAAATTGGCTAATAGACTAATTCAGACTCCCTGATCACGAATCCGGTGTCAGATTTTCGGGTGCCGTCCGGCCGGCCGGCCGGCCGGCCGGCCGGCCGGTTTCCCGGCCGTAAGCACGATAACAGGAGCACCGAAGGTCCTATCGACTTCAAACTTTCAGGGTAGGTTTCTGATCAAAATGCGACGGTTAAGTTCGTTAACGGGCAAAATCGGCCGGACGGTTTAGGAGTTATAGACATTTAAAATTTTGAGGTTATTTCCCTGATATTTCAGGAACTAAAGAAGATGTTGAATCGAAACTTGGTAGTCAGTTCGAGGATATAAACGCGCAACTTTTGGCAAAATTCTGTTATGATCGAAATGTTGGTAATTTTTAAAAAAATATTTCTTTTAATTTTTTCGAAAAAAAAATTTTTTTTTCGTGAACTATTCATCAGATTGCAACAAAAACTTGTACTAACGTCAATTGTAGTATTTTGCAACATTGTGAAAAATTTTGGCTCTATACGATTTCAATTTCTGGAGATATAAGACAAAATGTGTCAAATTTCCTGGGTCTCTCTCAGTATTTTCATCGATTATTCTATGAACTCTTTGAATTCCACCGAAAACAAATTCAAAGACATAAACATAAAGAATCAAGTCATAGTTTAGACGTCGAAAGAAGGACGATGTTGATCGACTTGAAAAGTACCTCATTTGACGGCTGTTTGTCAAATCAATTAATTCCAATAATTGATGTCAGATTTCCTACATACCAAGTTCAAACACATTTTATTATATGGAAAACACTTATTATGATCACGTTCTACAGGAATTGATACTAAATAGAAGCTAGATGAAGATTATTGTAATGGAAAATTTGTGTTCCAGAATAATATTAAGGTATTCAACATGATACTGCTTTTTTTCTTTTTTTCTTTAGGCCAGTACGGGAAGATGAACATGCGCCCAAAAGCTCCTGTCCACAGGGCTTGAACCAATTTTTTATTCTGCATTCGATTTCGTTCAGCAAATGGGCATTTTAATTCAAACTCTGATGGTATTCCAACTAACTTAATGTGACATTCCTTGAACTCAAATAGATAAGTAATGCTATTCATTCATTAAAAGGTTAAGGTTAGAAATCGTAAAGAAGAAATATAGTTAATGATGGACTGCAGTTTTTCAACCCATATTTATAGATTAATCTTATATCGGTCAAGATCGAACTTCACTGCACTCATAAATTTTGTTTCAATCGGGTGAAATATTTGTTATACAGGGTGTTACATTAGTGGTTGCCGTAGCCTAGTGGTAATGCAGGCCTTCAAAAAAATGGCTTTTTTGTATCCAAAGGCAGTTCGGTGATACAGGGTGATTGATGAATGTTGGCTCGAATTTCGGATATCCATAACATGCATGGGAATCTGTGGTCCGATTTAAATAAAATTTGGTGGGGTTGTTGACTTCCAAAAATTCCTTAAAACGACTCATGTAATTTGATTATTTTTGGGGCAGTACTCATAATATCAAGGTTTTTCTTTCAAACTAAAAATCTATATTATTTCAGTTTGAAAAATGTCGTTATTGGCATGAAGAAACCCACAATTAAGTGAAATAAATTCAGTTATTGTTTTAAATGGCACACTTGTTTCAAGACAGTAACAAACAAACGAATTCATATTAACTGCATTGGGATACAAAAGAAGCAATTTGTCTAAAAGGCCTGGATGATCTGCATTTACCACTAGGCAATGGCCAACTCATAACGCATCCTGTAGATAGGATTTTTTTAGGGTCTTTGGTAAAAAAAATTACTAAAAGGTAACGCCCATCTCACAGTTTTTTTTAACATATTTATCGTATTATTGGTTTCACGTTTCCATATTGCAAGACGTATATGGACTTACTTGCAAAGGATGATGTCAATATCTCCCCATAGCCTCCAGCGCAGGTTTATCCACTGGGCATTTGGGGCGGGTGCCGAGGGGCCAGAACTCAACCAGAATTTTCGGGTTCAACTTTCGATAGTTGATACTAAAGGTGGGTTTATACAGCAAATAAAATAAGTAAAAAAATTAAAATAAAGTAATAATTAAGAGTTAAGAAGATCGGTTAATACAGATGATCTAAAAAAAAATAAGAAATAAGAATGAACCAATCAAAACGCAGCTTTTTGACAATCTTTTATCTTATTTCGTGTATGAACTATCATGTTCAACTTTCTTATTTAATTTTGTTTCTATTTTATTTTATATGCTGTACGAACCTGCCTTCATTCACGAAAAATAATATTATAATTTTTTAATGATATTTTTTTATTTTTTCCTCCTTTTTATTGTTTTCGAATATCGTTTATATTTCCAACAATTTTTTATAAAAATACTGTAGTGATTTTTAATTAAATTGATATTTTCAATTAAAGTTAAACACTTGAATTTTGTTGCATTCATACCACCGGTGCCTAGCGGCGTATGAAAACTAGGCGCTATATGACCATTTATATATTCGTAGGCAAAGAAATAAATAAAAAATTGGTTCAAGCACTGACGTGGATTCAGAAGCTTTTGCGCGCATGTTGTATTGTCTACTAACTTCTATTGTACACTATTAATCGAATGTAGTATCGATATATATATATATATATATATATCGTTATCTCAACATTTATAATATACGAATACAATTCATACCATTTTAAGGAGTAAATCGCCTATGATAAAAAATTTTTAACATACGATATTCACGAAATTCCGCGAAAATTAGTGTGTTGGCATTCTACAAGTAATCACAGAGTTTTAATTGGGTCAGATTTGTATATTTTGAGTTATAGAGGAAATAACTACAATAATTCAGATGAGTATAACTCCAAAACCATTCGGCTGATTATGCCAATTAACTATCTTAAATGTCGCATTCGGATGCCCAACGTTCGCTGAAAATTTCAACTCGCTACATCTTTCCGTTCTCAAGTTATCATGATTTTTTTTTATTTAGTAGTGGTGTCATCCTCACAGAATTCCAGACAAGTATTTATGTCGACATTCTACAACTAGATACCAAGTTTCGATTCGTTCGAGTCTGTATTTTTTGAGTATCGAGAAAACTATATTCAAAATGGGTCTAACTTCGAAACCGTTTAGCCGATTATGCGCAACAACGAACTTAACTCTTGCATTCAGATGCACAACTCATCCTGAGAATTTCAAGGCCCTATCTTTTTTCGTTTCAAAGTTATCGAGGCAACTGTCGCCCATCCAGCTACTGATCTCATCCAAAGCTGCGCTCGGATCTCCAACAACATAGATCCGATCATGTTCAAACTATGGAACTTGGCAGTAGAGTTAGGTATTGAAGACTCTCGCGAAATTTTAGCGTGTCATATGCAGATACAAATCCACAAATGCTATTCCTGTAGTTAGACTAAGAATCTGATCACAACAATTTCCATTTTTCCTGAAGCCCCCCTGGCAATTCTGTAGAACGTCTTCTACAGACGATTCAATCCTAAAAAGAATCAATCTTTCTAAAATTTTAAAACACTCAACAGACTAATTGGTCGATAACTGCTAGGATCAGAAGAATTTTTTCCACGTTTTAAAATTCCTATGACTTTCGCTTTGCGGGATTCGTTTGGAATATTTCCAGTATTCAGTATATATTATAGAAAGATAATTACCAGTACAAGGCCTTTTTGCCCCAGTGTTTGATGAATTCAGGATGAATTGCATCAAATCCTGTTGCTTTTCGAGATTTCGTGCATTTGACGGTTGATTTTAATTCATCTAAGTTGAACAGATTCGAGATACTGTCTACAGATCAAGATGATGTCCAAAATTTGTCTGAATTATACTTCATATTTTTTATTTTTCATTTTGAAATTTCAACCGAATTGGAAACATCAACTAGTCGACTAGCAATCAATTCAGGATCGACTTTGGAAGAAGACAATGTTAGAGGGTAGCTTCTCCTAATTTCCTCAAAACATCCCATGTACTCCTACTCAAATGTGTAAAATTCATATCGGACACTACAAAATTCCACTTTTCCTTACGACTTAGCTTCTCGCATTTTGCATTTTTGGGAAATATTGATAATCCTTATATAAATTTTCTGCTTCAACTGACCAACCAGGAATGTACTCTTGACGGAAACCCCTCGGAATGAATTCTTTAGCTGAAGCTTTTACTACACCAACAAATCTAGAGGAATTTTCATAAGTTGATCGAAACCATCTTATGTCACTATCGACAAATATATTTTCCTTCTAGAACATGGCTCAGATTACAGCGGTATTATCATAATAATCTTTGGAGATCTGCCTTAGGTATCCAGACCAAGTTGCAAGTAATATCATGGGATTTCTTTAGCTATCAGCACACATGTATATATTAATAAGTCGATATACTTAAATGGAAGTAAATTATTGTAAATTGGACTTATCGACCAAGTACATGAATGTATTTCGAAGAATGTACCAGACCGTTACGCCCAAAGGTAGCCGAAGAAGCTGTGTGCTCGTTGAACTAGACGAAAGGATACACAGTGGCGCGTAATCTCTGTAGTATGTGTCGATAACATACGATGGATGACTAATAATTTCGAATTTACGACAGAATCCAATTTTTTCTACTCTTGAAATTCGAAATAATGAAATTGATTTCATCAAAAAATTTCTTATTTCTTGAAGATAATGGATATCCCAAGCAATTCGTAAATACAGCTTTCATTAATTTAGATAAAAGAGCTTCTAATGAAACAACAACAGAATAACCAACAGGAACCACAGCCCAATCTATTGAATATGATCCCCTATGTTCGTGTCCAAAAAAAATCAGGAGAATCCGTTCTTAGTTCAATATAAGAACCGATTTCAAGACACAAAATGATCTTAGGTTTTATTAACTAAGACAAAACCTATTAATGAAAGACAAGAATCCAAAACCTGTGTAGCGGAGAGCGAGGCTGAAAGTACCGGGGGTAAGTTGTGCCGATGTGAATTTATCGAAAACAGAAAGATATAGATATAAGATCGTATTGTGTTTCGTAATCACTAACAATTGACCACAGACGGCTGCCAAGGGCATTATATTATCACCCAAAAAATATAATATCCTATAATAATAAATTCAACGATAGCTGAGGTTATTTCATTGGATATTTTGCATTCAATCATACTTTGTTTTCTAGAACAGGAGGGGTATTTTATATCATGAGTAAAGAATTTTGAAAAGAAACAGAAATCTCTTACCGATAGATAAGATGATATGTATAAATACAAATCATGTAATTCATAAATAGAATAATTATAGCATTCTGTGAAATCATATAGAAATAGGATTTATTACTGAAATTTTGAAAAATCATATCTCCGGAAGTATGAGCTTGTTAGAGTTGAAAATGATATCAATGGATTCTTATGATGAAACTACATCTGAAAAAAAAAATTGGATTTGAAATTTGTAATGTAAAGATAAATGTTTTGTTACTCCAAAACTGTCAGGACTCAATAACAATCTAAACCGAGATATTTATCACCCAAACCTACCTTGAAAATGTCAACTGTCTAGCTCATTTCGTTCGAGAGTTATCGTGTTAACCGACCTCCGGCTGGACATAATCGATTCTGACCGCGGATTCTTGATTTGCCCAAATGCCTATAATTTTCGAATTTTTTGATGAAAATGGTCTTAAGCGATTTGGTTCGACTCACTCATCAATAATCCGTGGTTGAAATCGATTCTGTCCGGGCATCCGTTAACACGATAACTCTCGAACAGAACGAGCTAGACAGTTGAAATTTTCAGAGTAGTTTTGGGAGATAAATACCTCGGCTAAGTTCGTTATTGGCGAAATCGGACAGATGGTTTCGGATTAACAAAAAAAAATTTTTTTTTACATTACAAATTTCAATTCAATTTTTTTCAAAGATGCAGTCTCACCATAAGAATCCATAGATATTATTGTAGACTCTAACAAGCTAACCGGATTTATGATTCTTCAAAATTTCAATAATAAATCGTACCTACTCCTATGTTTTCACAGAATGCTATAATTATTCAATCTATGAAATATTATATGATCTGAGTTCATACATGTCAACTTATTTTCCTATAAGAGACATTCAGTTCAGCTATCTTAAAATTAAGAGGATTATAATATGATATCATACTTTTTGGTTGATATTTTAATGCCCATGGTTAACCCATATTATGACGGGAATGGTAATGGTAAGTTAGTAATATTGAGTTCAGAATATCTCCAGTAACTGGAATATTGGTCAAGTTTCAATTGATAATTGGTCTGTTGGTTTTGGATTAATAATTGTTGGCACTCTTGTTGAATTTGAATTCTTTTAAGATGTTTGAATTTGATTTCTGCTATGATAAGAATCCATTGATATAATTCCCAACTCTTACCAATGCTTTCGGAGATATGATTTGTTAAAGTTTGAACAAGGGCGCCAAAGCTCCTGTCCACAGGGCTTTCCCACTTTTTTATTTACCACAAAATGTTGTTGTACATTAGCACCCCGCACGGTATTTAATGTTAGTTTTTGAACACAGGTTTATGAAGGTTATCAAATTAGTCAAGTCGAATAATTCAAATATTCAACTATTCTGAATTCGACTTTTGTATTAGACAAAAAATTCGACTATATTCGAATTTTCGAAAAAATAACTTTTCTGATAATCGACTATCGAATATTAAACTATTGAAGTATTCTACTATTCGAGTATTCGAATAATCGACTTTGTTCGCTAAAAGAAATATTGAACTTAGAACAGTCACCGATTCTCACATTGACAGTTAGATGGGAATGTTAGCGCAAGCAAGTGAATCGTTCAAACTTTAAATGAGGCGCACCACCCTTATCTGTGTTTCCATCTTTCAAAATACAGTATTTTTGGAAGTGACTTGGAGTAACAAGCTAGTTAGTATTCATATATTCGGCTATTTAGTACGGTCAATTTAGACATCCGAAGTTATTTTATTGTCAACCCACTATATCACTAAGTTCAAAAGTGACTTGTTTATCAGCTAGGCCCAAACATAGACATAAAATAACATGGACTGGTTGTGAGAAAGAGACCATTGAAATCAGCATTGAAAAAAGACAGAATAGTTCAAGGCAAAACATTTTCATTTAAATCCGAGACTCGTTTCTGAATATTCTGATACTTATAACACAGATTACTGTTCTTATAATCTGAAAATATTTCTCATAAATTTCCCTACGGTAATTCATTCAGCTTTTTGGATACTCATTCAAAATAATCAATATTTCTCTCAAAAAAATCTGGATTTTCCAATATACCCCGATTTCCAATTTGTGTACTTGTCCATGGTATAAAAACAACATTGTTTTTATACCATTATTTGCCTTTACTTATTCTATCCTACATAACATCTCTCTCTCTCTAATGTATTCCGCAACGAACTGTTTGATAAAGTTACGTGACTGGCGCATGTTATTTTATGTCTATGGGTCCAAACGACTGGGGTTGGTAGTTGGTCGACATTAGAACCAGTTCAAACTTTACTCCCACTTGACACCGGAAAAACTACTAAACACAATTTTTTGCAACTGTAAAAAGGAATGTAGTGCTAATAGTCTAGTCAACAAGTGCTTTTCAGGTCAAAATTTTTTCGTATTGTCCGAAAATTATGATTGAGGTGTCATTCGATTAGGAATGGACTGTAGATAGTTTTTGAGAAAATGATAAGGCCGCTCGTAAAAATTGCAATAGTTATAAGAATTTAAGTGGAAAAAAAAGAAGAAGAACAACGCATTGGTTTAAAACAATTTTTTAAACAATAGGAGATAATGATTATTTTATTCATTTTGAAGTAGCTTCTGATCATAATTAAACGGATCAATAGTAATATTATAAATTGAAGCTTTATAATTTTTCACTTAAGTAAATTGTTCCTGACAAAACGAAAGTTAATAATTTTTAAAATTTTCCAATAGGAATCCAGTCTAAAACCTTCAAAAAATAACTCCACGAAAGGAAAAAATTCTCAGATTAATAGTTTAACAATTATCGTACTTGCAATGTTAATGTTCGTGCTACAAAAACTTGTTAATTAACTAATGGATAACTAATTGAAAAATCACGATAAAAATTTTTGGACCACGGATTATGGTTGGACAGTTATTCATCCAGCAGGTTGGACATTTATTCATCCAGCAGGCGCCTGAATTTTTTACATTTTTTATTTTCATATTTAATAGGTTTAAATAATATTTATTCATCAAAGGTACGAATGGGACGAAGCTTGCAAGCCGGAGTACTCGTTTCGGGCGTATTTTCAGCCCTCTAGAAAAATTATAAATATTGGTCCTAACGTTCCGGTAGCTATGACTGTTTTTTAGGAAATTTCCTCCTCTATTTGAATTTTTTTTTCAAATTTGAATTATCTCAAATAGTTGCGAGTGGCCTTAGGATTTTCTCAAAAACTATCTACATGCCATTCCAAATCGAATGACACTCATAATTTTCGGAGAATACGCAAAAATTTTTACCTAATAAATGGGTTCAAGCCCTGTGGACAGGAGCTTTCTGGCGCTCTAGTTCAAACAGACAAATTATATCTCCAAAAGTATTGGTTTCTCTGAGTTGGGAATTATATCAATGTATACATATGATAGAGCTGCATCATAAAGGAAATTCAATTCAAATAATAGTTTATTTATCAAGATTAAATGAGCAATCATGAGAATGAGAACTGCACCATGGCAGAAATCGAATTAAATCTGGCCAATTTTGCCCAATAACGAACTTAACCGAGATATTCATCTCCCTAACCTACTCTGAAAATTTCAACTACCTAGCTCATTCCGATCGAGAGTTATTGTGGAAAAACTTTTATTAAATTTTCAAAATTTTTTTTTTTACACTTTGCGGTAATCTGGTCAATACAAAACTTCACATGCGTATAAAGGTCATGATTCTACAATTTGATGCTAAATTTCAGATAGATCGAACGAAATTGTCTGAGATATTTACGCTCCAAAACCACCTTGCAATTTTCAATCCGCTAACTCCTTTCGTTCGAGAGTTATCGTGCCTACAGCCGGCCGGACAGAATCGAATTCGGACTCGGACTCTTGATCAGTGAGTCGAACCAAATCGTTTGAGACCATTTTCAGCCAAAAATTCCAAAATTACAGACACTTGGGTAAATTGATAAGCACTCTGTTCCGAGGAACTAGAGCACCAAAAAAACAAGTTTCGTATGACAATTGCCCAAAACAGGTTTAAAGTACCTACAAATAGTAGGTATTCCATAAAACATGTATGAAAGAAGATGAGTAATAAATAAAAAATTACCTTGTAATCGATTTAAATTTCCTGATCTACGTTCACCAAATTTTCTCCTCCCTCGAACTACAGAATTATGCTTTCAATATTTACGTAATATTTTCAAACATTTTCGGGTGAGGTCCCCGTTGCATCCCTAAAATACGAGTATTTCAACCCCAATATTTTTGAAGTTACAATATTCCCTTTTGTCAAGTTGACATTATGAGAATTCATACATAGAATAATTATATCAATCTGTGAAATACGATTTACATTGAAATTTTGAAAAATCATATCTCCAAAAGTATTAGCTTGTTAGAGTTGAAAATGATATGAATGGATTCTTATGATAAAACTGCTTATTAAAAAAATTTTAATTTGGAATTTGTTATGTAAAAAAAAATTTTTTTTTTATTACTCCGAAACCTTCTGTCCGATTTTTCCCAGTAACGAACTTAGCCGAGATATTCATCCCCCAAATCTACTCTGAAAATTTCAACTCTCTAGCTCATTCCGTTCGAGAGTTATCGTGCCTGCGGCCGGACCGGCCGGACAGAATGAATTTCCACCACGGATTCTTGATCAGTGAGTCGAACCAAATCGTTTAAAACCATTTTCATCGAAAAATTCGAAAATTACAGACATTTGGGCAAATTGATAAGCACTCAGTTCCGAGGAACTAGAGCGCCAAAAAGCACTTGTTGACTAGACTATAAATGTGGTTGCAAAAAAGTTGGACTGTTTTGTTCTGTAGCATGCACAAATTGTCAAGACCGGTCTGCTCCAATATTGAATCACCAACAATTGAGGATTCATTTGATATTAACGAGGAGACATGCGACGTGTCATTATTGAGGCAATTTACTTGCACCCAGGATGAAGAAGAAGAACAAGAAGAAGAGGAAGCAGAAGTATTAGAGTGTTATGAATCAGATGGAAGAATTTCCCTATTTATTTTTTAATTTACACCGCTTTTATAACTTTTATATTTTCAACCCTTGCCAATATCATTAATTATTCAATAGTTTCAAATTAAACAGGATCACAACAGATCCGTGGAATAGGCATACTGGGGAAACCACATTAAAAAAACGCGCTACCTCAAAGGTGGCCTGGAAACGTGTGCACATTATGACGATTACAACTCTTCCAACTTTTTGAATCGTTATATCTCAAAAACGGTGGCTCTTAGGAAAAAAATTATTTCGTAATTTTTTATAGATAATTAGCTGACCCACGCAACTTCGCCTGCGCCAAATCGGTTATTGCGGTTGCAATTTTATTTCCAACTGCGAAAAATCTTTTAAAAACCTAGAACCCGATTGCAGCGCCTCCTACCGGGACAATTGAATTTCCAAGTTATCCAGGGGCCCACTCAAACACGTAATTCTAAAAATACCTAGAACTTGATTGCGGCACCACCTACCGGGTTCAATTGCGAATACGAACTACCCACTAAAACGTATCTGGTTAAGAAAAGTGAGAAAAGGTGAGAAAGACAGGAGACCGGCTTCGTTCTCATCCCTACTCCGTGCTGTTTACTGGGACGTGACACCGGTATAGTCAGGCAAATAATTGTTGATCCAGAAAGAGGCGGAAATTTAAAAAAATCTAGCACTAAGTATAGCAGGAATAAACTGCCTTGATACTTTAATAAAAATAAATATAAAAATTTTAGCTTTGCCATAAGCTCAGGGAAATTTTAATCGAAATAGAGTGAAAAGCATTCACAAAAAATACGGCGACTTGATTTTAATTAGCTCTTTCTCTGGGATAACTAACCAAGTGATAATTGATCAGTTATCGAGCGGGATGAAAAATGATTAATTACTAAAATGACTATTAAAAATTAGGGGTTGGTGATAAAAGGGTAAACATTTAGGGTTGTATGTATTTTGTAATGCTACATTATAAAAAAATAAAAACAAAATATTTAAGGGTGAACACTGAACAACCCTTATCACTTAGGGGTATGTAAAATAGATTGTAGCCGATTCTCGGACCTGCTGAATACGCAAATAAAATTTGGTAAAAATCGGTGAAGCCGTTTCGGAGGAGTCCGGCATCTAACATTGTGACAGGGAAATTTTATATATTAGATTAGCTGATCTACAATTTTTATCTGGACCAATTTTATGATAAAACTTTCAACCTTTCAAAATCGCGAATAACCCGTTTAGTAACTTTTTTTCCAGATATCAAATCGATAAGGACTTTTCAGATTTTATTTATAATGGTGTTTTGAACAATCATACCAATTTTCAATTTTTGTAATTATTTATTGGTCTAATTTTACCGGAATAATTCGTCTCTTCTTATTTTCGATTATTAGAATATTTGACTATTCGAATGTAATCGACTATTCGAATAAAATACTAAACGACAGTTAGAATATTCACAGGATGTTTGGTAATTCGACGTGATCCTTCAACGGGGTTATACTAGACATCATTTGCAACGATTTGAGTTCAGTGAGCCATAGTCCAAAAGTCTATGGTCACTGAGTTATATTGATATTTCGACTCTTTGAAAGTTTTTCGACTTACCATCGAAAACAATTAATTTTGTGGAAAATACTCAACATTGAACAAAGAAGTAAGGTTATTTTGAAAGCTGATGAGGTGTGGATCATTCCCAGAAAAAATCGTTCTCCAAAAATTCAAATAACCAGAAAAGAGTCTGAAGTGGCACCAATTGTTTCTCTCATTAAATTTTCATGAAAAAATAATTGCATATTTCTCAAAAACATTATTATTAACTTTTCGTACAAATAAGTGAGAAAACTTCCTTGATTGATGAACTTTCCAAAAGGGTACATATGTAATGGATTTTCCCACGAGATCACTTAATATATAGCCGAAAATCCGAGCAAGTAACAGACTTTTTCGATACTTGGTTATACCGCTATCTTCGCCTTTACTTGTGATTGATGTGATTATTTGTTGCTTGTTAGGAGTAGGACTAGTACGAATAACTACAATTCACAGTATTTCTCGAATGAATATTGAAATAATCCCCAATTAACTGGGAGTAACTCTAAAGAATTTCAATTTGAGGATAATTAGTTTCAAAAACCAAAAATCCCATGCCACGATAACTTGAGAACGCAAAAAGAAATATTCGGGGTAGGTGGCGCTTCCAAATACGACGGACAAGTTCGTTAATGGGCATAATCGGCCAAATTGTTTTGGAGTTATACTCATTTGAAATTTTTTTGTTATTTCCTCTGTTACGCAAAATTTAAAACTCTGATCCGATTGAAACTCGGTGATTACTTGTAGAATGCCGACCCACTAATTTTCGCAGAATATCGTATCCCGGAGTTACTTGAGGCGTAAGTTTTTTCGTATTTCAATTCCAATAAAGTACATATTATATGAGAATTAAAGATTCTGTGATCATAGACGGTTCTCCCGTTATACTGAAGTGTGTCATTAAAATAGTATGAAATGTATTCATGTATTATAAAAGCTGAGAACACGGTGTATATCGAAGCTAAAATCGTAGTAGAGTGTCAGTGTTTGAACTTATTTTTCAAACGGATGTAATTAATATAGATTTCGAAGTTTCAAGGAAAACCTCGATATTCTGAGTGATGCCCTGAAAATAATCGAATTAGAAGAATTGTTGAAAGTGAACACCTCCACCAAATTTAATCGAAATCGGACCACTGATTCCCAAGTTATGGATATCGGAAATTTGGGGCAACATTCATGAATCACCCTGTATTTCCGAAAATTACTGTCCTTGGATACAAAAGAAGAATGTTTTCTGAAATGCCTGGAAAACCTGCATTTACCACTAGGCTATGGCCAACCACCCATGTAACACCAAATAAATTCGAATTCATTCTGTGAATTTACGTGTCAATCAACTTCCCGGACAGCCGGCCCGGTAGTCTAGCGGTTGAAGAGCTAGCTAGGGTGCCGGAGTCGCGGGTTCGAATCCCGCTCAGGGCATGGATGTGGTGTTGGGTTGTGTGAATGTCCAAAAATAAATTGAAAGAGTTTGCGATACAAGAGTTATAACTGTGTAGATGGCCTACAGTTGCCTAGCACATAAATAGATAGAAAAAAAAAACTTCCCGGACATGCAATATTTGTGTGGTAACAATATCTGCTCAGATAGGAAACATGAAAGTAATCTTCTTTACACGCCACTGTGCAGAATTCTCGAAGTCCCTGTGCAAACACATCTCGCTGCCAGTTGTTGATGTTATGTTAGTTTTCTGATGTTATTTCCATGTTAGACTCCTCGTTTATAATTCTGCGGAAGAGATCACCATGGGAACCGTTGGTTCACTGTTCACCTCGAGAAATGGAAGAGAGATTACGCAACAATTTATGAAGCCTCATTGAAACTTATCCCAGCAAATTGACTCTGCCTGCCAACCTGTTCTCGAGATATATGCACCGGTACTACCACGCATGGTGCCTTCCTGAATATTTTGGTTTTTTCTGTAGCACTAGCCGTGATAAGATCGAGGTACTAATCACTGTGATTTATGGTTGAGGAAATGGACCACCAGAATGGTCATCACATATTGACTGTTGTTCCATTTGGTAGGAAACAGATTGTGGATATCTTATGACGGAAAATAAATAATAATAATAAATAAGTGCCTTTATTTATGTACTGTAATATGTATATTACAGTACATAAATAAAGGCACTTATTTATTATAATATATAGCTTAGTTGTATTGTATACAATACAACTAAGCTATCGGTCTAGCTTACACTACTCAGCTCAACTTCTTAAAATAAATGAAAAAATGTTGAAACATAAAAAAAATGGTTCAAGCCCTGTGGACAGGAGCTTTGGCGCTCTTGTTCTAACTTTGACAAATCATATCTCCGAAGTATTGTTTTCTCATAGTTTGGAATGATATCCATGGATTCTTATGATAGAACTGCATCATAAAGGAAATTCAATTCAAATAATAGTTTATTTATCAAGATTAAATGTAATCTTCAATGCTTCAATACTTCAAAAATTATCATTTAAAATAATAAGGAAATTATTATCGAAATTTCTAGAGCAAGGCTGGAGACAATCCACACACACAGGAATGTTGAAAAAAATTTACGGAAAATCCCAAAACTTGTCAAATTCAAATTTTGAATTGTCAAACTTCTTCGTAAAAATGCGAACCCTACTTTCAACATCCTTCGAAAGACAAGTTCAACCCCCAATTTTTCAAGAAGTAAATATGGGCTTATAATACATCGTTCGAAAATTTAGAAAAAATGGGTTCAAGCCCAGTGGACAGGAGCTTTCTGGCGCTCTAGTTCAAACAGACAAATTATATCTCCGAAAGTATTGGTTTCTCAGAGTTGGGAATTATATCAATATATTCTTATGATAGAACTGCATCATAAAGGAAATTCAATTCATATAATAGTTTATTTATCAAGATTAAATGAGCAATCTGAGAATGAGAACTGCACCATGGAAGAAATCAAATTAACATAGCTGAACTGAATTTGACTCTCTCTTATAGAACAGGATGAAATGTACGAGTATGAACAGAACACAAATCATATAATAAAGCTTAGATAGAATAATTATAGCATTCTGTGAAAACATAGAAGTACGATTCAATATTGAAATTCAGAAAATTCATATCTCCGAAAGTATTAGCTTGTTGGAGTTGAAAATGATATCGATGGATTTTAATGATGAAACAGAAGCAAATCACAAAATAATGAATTTTTTATTTAGTAGATAATTTTTGGAGAGAAAATCCAGAAAAGAAGCCTTTTAATGATGAATATACCTCCCACAGTATCCTTTAATGATTTCTCGTAAACCAAGTTATTTGTTTCGACAATATTTTTGATTTATGTTGAATAAAAGATTTCATTAACTTTTTATAATTCATCTTTTATATTCCTTCAAAGCCTAAAACAATTCCCTACATTATTGAAAGGCTTTTTTCTGGGTTTCCTCTCCCAAACTCTGAAAAATATCTATAAAATAAAAATTAATTATTTTGTGATTTGCTTCTGCGTAAGAAACACAAGATATTTGTCAGAAGCAATCAATTGAACAATGTTGCCTAACAAACAACAACGAAACAACATCAACGAAGAAACAACTATATCGTAACGTTTCGGAGTCTATATCAGACTGCTCCGTGAGACTTTTAATGAAAATCTTAAGAATTATTTTGTTGATAGTTATTTTGTGAAATTCAAGAATTGTCACATTTCAAATTTTTAAACAAAGAGAAGATACCAATAACGTTCGAAGTATTGATAGCAAATTTTCATTTTAAATATAATTCATTTTGTTGTTTTCAGTATAATGTAGACATCTGGAATGGTACAAGCTAACTGGATAATATGAAATAATGAAGTTTATATTTCCATTCTTAATTTCTTTACCACAATCTACGAAATAACGGCAACAAGAGGCAACATTCCTTAAATTCAAATATTGACAAATGTCAAACCGCGTAAACTCGGTTTCTTTCAACTGTAACACCAAAAATGGCCAGTTAACGTAAAACGCGGTTTACCCCTTGAAGCAGCATGGTGAATTCCGACATTGTCTGAAACGGAGTTTACATCAAGATTAATCTCGCTTTAGAGCTTGGTGAAATTGGCCCTTAATGATTATCTCATACCTATCTATAGTCATTCTACTATTCATTCTACATTTCCAGTCGTTTTGCCACAAAAATAATGCGAAAATTTTTACTGGAGAAATTCCATTCATCTGAGCAGACGAAATTATCTCATTAAGTCGTGGGATCAGCACCAGTTTGATTATCGTTTTCCTCCTTCATAAATCTTCAGCCATGAGTTGCTCGAAACGATTGTGAAATCCGTTCGTGAAATGTATATTTCAGCGCGAATAATACTCCAGCATGGTGCAAATCTGGCACAGAATGCATAAATGCACTCGGCGAAACGGGGACTCTTCGATCGGTCACCTGGATGGTACTTGGCTATAGTAACCTGGTGTGCTGCCCAACTGGAAGTATGCGTATATTGAAATTATGCTGTGATAAGGTAGATAGTTGAAAGCAATGTTGGGCATAATCAAATGATTTCAATAATCGATATACCGGGTGTCCCCGTATGCATGTTCCAATGGATTATCTCAGCCATTTCAAAATTTTAAAATTTTTGATTTTCAATTTGATCAAGGAACCTCCAATTGAGAAAAACAAGAATTGGAGGTCACTTTCGGTTTGACCCCTATATATTTTCTACAATTTTTATTTCTACTCAAAATTGCCTTTCCAACGATGTATCACACTTTGTATTTTACATTTGATTTGATGGAGAAAAAGTCAATTGAAATTTCAAATTGAAAGAATTGCAGTAGGCTACGATATTTTGTGAAATCTTGATTTTGACTTCATTAATCGTCATCAATAAAAAAAACCTTACTCAAGTTGAAATCAACTATGTATTTTACCAAACGTTAAATAAAGAATGAATAGTAAAATAAATTATAAATTACAAATAAAGGGGGCAAAAATATACCTATAATATCTAAAGCATATGTACATGCTGTCCCAAGTTCGAGTGCCTATTAGACGTTTCTGGAGAACTGAACATATTTTAAATCTGAAAATTGGGATTATGATACTGCTTGAAATTTTCTACAGAGCTAAAATATTTTCGAAGCCCAAGCGAAAATAAATTTTATGGAAAAAACATTTTTTCAAGTGTTGCATTCCTGGTATGATCAAGTATTCGATGCTGATCACATTTCTGTTAAAACCATTGTATTCATTAAAATAGTTTTCAAAATATCGAAAAAAAAACCGGAAAAAAGTCAAATATGTTTAGTTAGTATTGTGTTCATTATTCTTATTTTAAACATCCTGAGAGTGAACTGTTATTACGACATCGAAGAAGAAGAATGAGGAAAGATCATGAATCTTTTGAATTTCAGAAATATCATCACAGGGAGTTTCAAATTTTGTGTCGAAAATTGTGATCAAAAATTGGCCATGACTTCTGTTTTTCAAATTAGAACCCTATTTTTTTATGATTGCGTTGGATTTTGCGGTGAAAAATAATGATAGTTTTCTAAAATAATTATGCTCCTAAATTCAATAATTTCTGTGTTATTTGAGATTTTCTGGATTTATAGTATGTAGAGTCAAATTCATGGAATCTAAAAATATTCAATGAATATTTTTATGAAACCATGGAAATACTATATACCTGTAAGGTAAATAAATGCTAATTTAAATTTTGAAACGTATTTTTATTTATTTATTATCATAATTCATTTATAATCATAATTCGGTAAACTGAAGTACCGAATCTATTTAATGTGTTTCCCATTTAAGAGACAAATTCTCATTCGCTTCGAAATAATTCAAAACACTAATTTCATTCTCCCCATTATCAACTACCCTTCTTTTGTATTCTTTAGGGGCTCTTACACTCCAAAACTTTGAAAGTTTGAAACATATTTTCAGAAATTGTAAAACAAACGGGGATACTTCTCATTGGATACTCAACATTTTGTGACATTCACGATGGATTTGAAATAAACAATATAATTTGAAAGTATATTTGAATGTGTATTGCGTATAATTGAAAGAATACAAAATCCAAAATCTCATTATTCGTATAGCAACGATTCATTTCGTGAAATCAAAAAACTTGAGAACGATTTATAATTAGACCTGTTGGTCACTTGTGAATAATTAATGGGATGATTTATCTTCTCTAGCCACAGAATATCCTTATGAAACAGATTCGAAGAATTTGACTCTACGTACACGCGTACACCATAAATCCAGAAAATCTCGAATAACTCAGAAAGTATTGAACTTTAGGAGCATAATCATATTAGAAAACTATTATTATTTTTCTCCGCAGAATCCAACGCAATCATAAAAAAATAGTGTTCTAATTTGAAAAACATAAGTTATGGCCAATATTTGATCACAATTTTCGACACGATATTTGAAACACCCTGTGATGATATTTCTGAAATTCAAAAGACGCATGACTTTTCCATATTCTTCCTCTTCGATGTTGTAAAAACGGTTCACACTCAGGATGTTTAAAATAAGAATAATAAACATAATACTGACTAAACATATTTTTATTCCGGTTTTTTTTTCGATATATTGAAAACTATTCGAATGAATACAATGTTTTAACAGAAATGTATTCAGCATTGAAAACTTGATCATACCAGGAATGCAATACTTGAAAAAAAATTTTTTCATCAAATTTATTTTCACTCCTTGTATAACCGAAAGTGCTTGGGCTTCGAAAATATTTTAGCTCTGTAGAGAATTTCAAGCAATATCATAATCCCAATTTTCAGATTTCAAATATGTTCAGTTCTCCAGAAACGTCTAATAGGCACTCAAACTTGGGACACCCTGTATATTCGAAATGTTGACCATCTGCTTCTACACATCTTTCAGCTCGGTGGACTACTTCACGCGAAGTAACATTTCTCAACACCTCAGCAATAAAGGCTCTACATGCATTCCTTATTTTATTTTTTAGATCTTCCAAATCAATAGGAGTAGTCTGGTACACACGATCTTTCAAATATTTCCAAAGGAACAAATAGATAGATCGGCACACACGGACCAATAAGGTGACCTGCAAGATCTCCAGATTTAATACCGCTAGATTTCTTCCTTTGGGGATATTTGAAAGATCATGTGGACGAGCCTCTTCCTATTGATTTGGAAGATCTAAAAAACAAAATAAGGAATGCATGTAGATTGTAGAGCCCTTAATGCTGAGGTGTTGAGAAGTGTTACTTCGCGAGAACTAGTCCTCCAAGCTGAAAGATGTGTAGAAGGAGATGGTCAACATTTCGAATATATGCTTTAGTTAAAATAGGTATTTTTTTGCCCCCTTTTTTTGTAATTTTTCGTTTCTTTTACTATTCATTCTTTGTTTAACGTTCTGTAAAATAAATAGTTGATTTCAACTTGAACATAGTTTTTTTATTGATGACGATTATTGAAGTCAAAATCAAGATTACACAAAATATCGTAGCCTACTGCAATTCTTTCAATTTGAAATTTCAATTGACGTTTTCTTCATAAAATCAAATGTAAAATACAAAGCGTGATATATCGTTGGAAAGGTACTTTTGAGCAGAAATAAAAAATTGCAAAAAATATATAGGGTGCTATTTGAGATAAGAAAGTGTGAATCGCTTCCGGTCAAACCGAAAGTGACTTTCAATTTTTGTTTTTCTCAGTTGAAGGTTCTTAAGGCAGCGGCCCCACAGACCAGTCCCACAGATTCAATAGTGCATCAAACACCACTTATACTAATATTTAAAAAATAATGATAAAATATGTCGATTGTTGAACGAACCACAGAGTCCGAGTTCTTTAACAAACGGAATATTCTGAACGAACAGCTACTGAATAAGTTAAGAATAATGAATACCTCAATTTGCAATGGAATAAATAATGAAATCATTCACTAGCAATAATATTTCGGTAGCACCAAAATCCAAACGGCAGCCATGAATTATTATTATTATTATACTGATCCTCCTGGGTCTTCCACAAGGAGACCCCTCATAAACTCTAAGAGCTTGCCCTGAGTTAGGAGAACCAGTTGTGTTCTGTGTAGGCTTTGTTACTGTGTCCTTACGCCACCTTAGGCACAGCACTGTTAATTTTTGACCCAACAGCGAATGGTGGCGATTACCGTGACAATCTATCGATTGTTAAATAAACCCTTCATATCTCGCCCGGATCAGAAGTGCCGCCAAAGGAATTTCGAAATATTGGAACATATAGAAAGTATACGTACGAAGGAATTACGAGTATGAGATACCTCGTATCTCAACTCATTTCATTCAATTCTTGCTCGAGTCGAGTGAAATCTCATCTGGGTGCCATATGATAGAAGACAGAAAATCATTCGAATGAATTCACTCACATTTGTCAGAACATCTAGAGATATCTCGAGATGTTTCAATAATCGACAGGTTCGATTATTTGGTTGAAAGGACTCTGGTTGAGTGACGCTTTCATTTAGACGTCTGTGAGGATTATCGTTCGATGATGGCACAATGCTCACAGGCCAACAATCCTTTTTTCCGCTTGAGAAGAAAAACCTTTTATAGGAATATCCTCTCAGGAGTGTGAAACTCCAGTTGTTGTTTGGTTCCTCGCTAAAAAACCTCTGGTACATTCCTTGGAGTAGTTCTTCAGTCTTCCCTTACTATATCTTATTATAGCTTCCAGTTATGAGTTTGAAAACTCATAAAAAGTTCAACAACAACCTGTAGAGAAAAATCAAATGTGGCAATTCTACAAAATTACTGAAATGAACATCGGTTATAACTATGTACTGGGTGTTTAGTAGACCACCTTCCGAAGGAATCATTCTTCCTCAGTACGGTCCTGATATTGTACAAATTTTTGTTAAGCCGTTATTCTGACAAGCTATAGGAATCTTTGTTACTTAGTTCAAAGTGATTAGTTCCAATAATTTTTGAGCTATGAGAAAATATTTAAATTTTTGCTAACAAATTCTGAATCACTCTGTGCTAAGGAAACAAATGAGACAATATCACGAATTTCAAGAATCAAAGCTTTGGCCCTTGTACCAGACCGAAATCGGACAAATCTTCATTTTTCCAGTACAGCCCTGATTACGTCATCCGTCATAGCAACGATTCAGAAGCGTTTCACCTCATTTGAAATTGCTTCTTAATTTACTGATTTTCAATACCGAAATATTCCAATTTCATCAATTATGAAAGTGTATGAGGGCATACATAATGATGTGGTATTGAAGTAGATTCAGAAAAACATAAACGTATGGTATTTCGTGTTACATGCATGAGACCTATTCAATCATTTTTCTTCGGAATTGGACTAACTCCTCCCCCTGCCCCTTCGAAAATCTAATCCTTCAAGGCACAGTTGGAAAAATTTCAAAGCAGTCGGAAAACCAAAACAAATATTATACCTTATATTATAAGTTATAAACATGATTGGATGATTCATTGATTTTTCTTCAGAATTGAACTGACTGTCCCCAAGGTTTAGTTGCACACCCTTGAATTTGGGGGCTATAATTCCCTGCATATTCCTTTAGATATAATATCTGTTTTTGAGAGTTGACCCTACCTTCTCGTTGTTTTTACTGAAAAATGAATTGAATGACAATAATTTCAACTTCATTGTGAGCTTATTGTGTAGAAGAAATGCAGTTATTCACTTCATTGACCAAGTAGAGGTTCTCATTACGTTTATTGGTGCTCTTGTTCCTCGGAACAGAATGCTTATCAATTTGCCAAATGTGTGTAATTTTCGAATTTCTGGATGAAAATGGTCTTGAACAATTTGGTTCGATTCACTGATAAAGAATCCGATATCGTTCACGATAACTCTCGAAAGGAATGAGATAGGTAGTAAAAATTTTCAGAGTAGGTGTGGGAGATACATTTCTCGGTTAAGATTGTAATTGGGCAAAATCGTCCTGACGGTTTCGGAATAACGATAAAAAATGTTTTTTTACATTACAAATTTCAAATTCAATTTTGTTCAAGATGAAATTTCACCATAAAAATCCATTGATATCATTTTCAACTCCAACAAACTAACACTTTCGAGAATATGCTTTTTCAAAATTTCAATAATAAATCGTACTTCTATTATATGTTTTCACTGAATGCTGTAATTATTCTATCTCTATGAATTATTATATGATCTGTGTTCGTACATGTCATCTTATTTTCCTATAAGAGGAATTTCATTCTGATTCGTTACTCCTGATATAAAATACCCCTCCACTTCTAGAAAACAAAGTATGATGCGAAATGGCCAGACTATAAATAGGCAGAATTGTCAAAGAAAAATATAATAAAGCATTGACGTGAAGTCAGCACTCTTTGGCGCGCTTATTCAAGTTGGCTATTTCGAATTGAATGATGAGTATTTCAAGCTCAGTGGATAGAGCCAGAGATCTAGTCCTAGGCCTAGGGTAGTGGACACAATTCACTGTCGGGTCAAAAATTAACAGTGACGTGCCTAAGCTGGCGTAAGGATAGAGTAACAAAGTCGACAAAGAAAACATATGTCTCTCCATAGTCGCACAAGCTCCTAGGAGTTTCTGAGGGATCTTCTTGGGGAATATCTAGGAGGCTCAGTATTATCATAATTATTTCTATAGCAAGCGCACCAATGCAGATTTACTTCTTTATGAAAGAAGTAAAAGCGCTAAAAATGCATTGACGTGGGGTCAATCTGCTTTGGTGCGCTTGCTATAGACATGATTATGATTTGACCCTCCTAGGTCAAATGTGCGACTAAGTAGAGTCAGTTGTGTTCTTTGCCGACTTTGTTACTCTATCCCTTCGCCAGCTCAGGCACAGCCCTGTTAATTTTTGACCCGACAGTGAATGGTGTTCAATTCTCTCTGACTAGATTTCCGGCTCGCTCTATCCACTGAGCTTACAATACTTATCATTCAATTCAAACTAACCAACGTGTACAAGAGCGCCAAGGAGTAATGACTTCACGTCAGTGGTTTTCTGTATTTACGTAAATGAACGGGTCTGTATTGATATATCCTGAGGTATGGACCTATCTTGGTTGATTGGGTATTCTTCATCATTAATCAGAGGATTTAGACCTTTCTAAAATTCGAGAATCACAGACATTTGAGCCAAATGATCCTGTTCTGGTACGGGCGCCAAATGAACTAACTTTCATCATGAGTCATATTTTCCGAGTAATGAGTGACGAAAATCTCGTTAAGAAAAATGTGATCAATCACTCGGTACAAAATCACACTGTGCCATTCGAATGGAGCGAGATTTCGCAAGGTTCAATTTCAAAATACGCATCGTCGACCAGTTATGAGTGTTTCATTCTGCCCCTGACCTTTCGAACTCTCTCGGTCACGATGCTAATGACCTCGGCTCTTCTGCTTAGCATCCACTTGTGCATACTATCCGCGAAGTCAATTTGTCCCACCGTTCCCTAGATCTTCGTTCTTCTTCTTCCGGTAGGTCGAACGATGGCCCAGCGAGACTATTCTTCTATATAAGGACAATTAGGTTGCAGTTAAATATCTAATACAATGTTTAATAAGATTGGTACGTTATTCGGCTTACCTTTTACCAGCTGATCAATGTTCGATATACAGCGTGTTCTACAAGGTCTAGGTCAAACTTTGGCAGATGATAGGTGTGCTAGTTCTAAACATTTTTTCCTATGAACATAGGTCCGATGCTTTTTCGTTCAGAAGATACAAGCATTAAAAAATTGGTTCAAGCCCTGTGGACAGGAGCTTTTGGGCGCATGTTCATCTTCCTTGTGGCCCGTACTGACCAGTAAAGAAAAAAATCGATGAAAATACTGAGAGAGACCCAGGAAATTTGACACATTTTGTCTTATATCTCCAGAAATTGAAATCGTATAGAGGCAAAATTTTGCACAATGTTGCAAAATACTACAATTGACGTTAGTACAAGTTTTTGTTGCAATCTGATGAATAGTTCACGAAAAAACAAATTTTTTTTCGAAAAAATTAAAAGAAATATTTTTTTAAAAAAATTACCAACATTTCGATCATAACAGAATTTTGCCAAAAGTTGCGCGTTTATATCCTCGAACTGACTACCAAGTTTCGATTCAACATCTTCTTTAGTTCCTGAAATATCAGGGAAATAACCTCAAAATTTTAAATGTCTATAACTCCTAAACCGTCTGGCCGATTTTGCCCGTTAACGA
The DNA here is from genome assembly GCA_937662695.2 of Halyzia sedecimguttata. Classification (NCBI taxonomy): domain Eukaryota; kingdom Metazoa; phylum Arthropoda; class Insecta; order Coleoptera; family Coccinellidae; genus Halyzia; species Halyzia sedecimguttata. Next base: position 103,185,510 of record OW569414.2, read on the forward strand.
ACTTAACCGTCGCATTTTGATCAGAAACCTACCCTGAAAGTTTGAAGTCGATAGGACCTTCGGTGCTCCTGTTATCGTGCCTACGGCCGGACAACCGGCCAGCCTGCCGGCCGGCCGGCCGGCCGGCCGGACGGCACCCTAAAATCTGACACCGGATTCGTGATCAGGGAGTCCGAATTAGTCTATTAGCCAATTTTCAGCTCGAAATTCGAAAATTACAGACATTTGGACGAAATGATAGGACGATGTTCCCCTAGAACATGCGCCCAAAAATATATAATTTCAGGTTCAAGATTAAAATGAGCTGACAAACGATAAAATGATGTAAACATGTGGTAAAGCCCTGTGGACAGGATCTTTGGCGCTCTTGTTCCAACTTTCAATTCTCAGAGTTGAAAATGATATCAATGTATTCTTATGATGAAACTGCATCTTAAAAACATTGAATTCGTTATTTGTAATGTGAAAAAAAATGTTTTCGTTACTCCAAAACCATCCAGCCGATTTTGCCCAATAATGAACTTAACCGGGATATTTATCTCCTGAACCTACTCTGAACATTTCAACTGTCTAGCTCATTCCGTTCGAGAGTTATTGCGTTAAAGATCAGAATCGATTTTGACCATGGATTCTTGATCAGTGAGTCGAACCAAATCGTTTAAGACGAATTTGCAGCCAAAAATTCGAAAATTACAGACATTTTAATAATAATAATTGATAAGCACTCTGTTGCGAGGAACAAGAGCGCCAATACTGGCAGACTTGTATCATTTTAATGGTTCATTTGATACTTGTCCTACATTCTGAATAATCAATGCTTTCTTTCTAAACTCAGAAGTATGTTGATATTGTGTTTGTAAATGGGTATTCTAATGGAAACTCCAGAAAAGCATCTTTGGGAATACCGAAGGAAGTATCCAAATAGATGTAGAAAATGAAGAAAATATTGAAGCTGTTCTTGGCAAATCTTCCAGTTAATATTCGGCCTGTAGCTACTATAGTCTTCATTTATCTCTGAATTTTTTATGGCGTGTCTAAACAGAAAAATGTTTCATCCATTTCATAGACAAAATGAACAGGCTTTACATGCTGGAGATGCTCCCACAACTGTTAGAATTTTGTCGATAGTTCAACAACATGCTTAAAATACTAGATCTATTTCGCCTGTCATGGGATCTGTCGCTTTTTGTCGCTCTTGTTCCTCGGAACAGAGTGCTTATCAATTTGTCCAAATGTCTGTCATTTTCGTCCGTTAACACGATAACTCTCGACCGGAATGAGCTAGACAGTTGACATTTTCAGGGTAGGTTTGGGAGATAAATAACACGGTTGAGTATATTATTTGGCAAAATGGGTCCTGTTGGGTTCGGAGTAACGAAAAAAATCTTTTTTTTAAATTACAAATTTCAAATTAATTTTTTGTATAATCCAGTTTCATCATAAGAATCCATTGATGTAATTTTCAACTCTAACAAGCTAATACTTTCGGAGAAATGATTTTTCAAAATTTCAACAATACATCATACTTCTATGTGTTCTCAGAATACGAATTCTATCTGTCTGTGTTCATCTTATCTACCTATATCAGACATGTCAAATTTATTTTTTGTTTGAAACAATTGTAGTCAAAATTGGACCGTCATACAAAGATAAGATGCAAAAGGAATTCAATTTATTCCATGATGCAGTTCTATCATAATAATCCATTGATATCATTCCCAACCCTTAGAAACCAATACTTTCCGAGACATGATTTGTCAAAGTTTGAACAAGAGCGCCAAAGCTCCTGTCCACAGGGCTTTCCCACTTTTTACTAGGGACACTATCAACCATAATCATAAGGAACATGTGTGGGCATTGCAAAATACACATGCTATTAGACAAAGACGATCTCAGCAACGTTTTAGTGTCAACGTTTGGACTGGGATTTTCAACAATGATTTAATCTCAGTATATGTTATAAATGATCGGATATTATATTGTTGGAGATTCGAGCAGCCTTGTGTGAGTTCAGTAGCCGGATAAGTGACCGTTGGCTCGATAACTTTCGAACGAAAGGTGATAGGGACTTGTAATTTTTAGGGTAGGTTGCGCATCCGAATGGGAGAGTTAAGTTCGTTTTTGAGCATAATCGGTCCAACGGTATCCGAGTTATACCCTCCTGGAACATTATTTCCTCGATAACTCAAAAAATATAGACTCGAACGAATTGAAGCTTGGTAGCTAGTTGTAGAAATATCGACATAAAGACGTGTATAGTATTTTGTGAGAATCGTAATACTAGACATCTTTAAAAATTACGAAAAAAAAATTGTTTCAAGTAGTGACGTGAAGTTAACAAAAGCTCTCCTGACTTCAGGTCAGTGCGCCTGAACCAATTTTTTTTTCGTAATTTTTTGAAATTTTTTAGTGTTACGTTTCTCATTAATAATTATTCTTACGTCTATATCATGTTACACATGCGTACCAAATATCATATTGTTATTCCTCGTCGTTAAAAAGATATTTGAAAAACATCAACTTGCTTCTCATTTTTAGTCAAACAAAAATGTCGAATAAAAACAAGTAAAGGGAGTAGCATCGTATCGAGCGAAGATTATCCAAGATATTTTTATTAGTTTGTCGTTTTATGAGAAACAACGTTGGTTGAAAAATCGAACAAAATGCCATACTCAACTGAAACCTGCAAGATTAAAATTTTAATGATGATTGGCTACGGAGATAGGACATGAACACAAAATGAAGTTCTTCATTTACTAAGAGAGGAGTATCTTGATTTACGGCCCAGTCACAAAGTACCATAAGCAAGATTGAAAAACATTTTAGGAAAAATTGGCATTTAAGAAAAATGAATAATCATCGTCACAGTGCCCTCACTGAAGATTTCAAAATAAATGGACTCCTCTCTGTTCAAGAGAATCCTCGTGTCCTCACTAGGCAGATAGCTAGGGAACTCGGAATTAGCTAGTCTTCAGTGATGATCTGGATAGCAATATTTCAAATATTGCTATTTGCAAACAGAATAGGTCTAAATATCTCTCAAAATAATGTATTAGTATGTTAATAACTTTTGTAACGCGCATGTTCTGTAGGGAACAGTGTGCTATCATTTTGCCCAAATGCCTGCAATTTACGATTTTTTTTTCTGAAAATGGTCTCGAGCGATTACGTTCAACCTCGCGTTCGACTCATTGATAACGAATATATAAATCCGATCCAATTTAAACATTGTAATTAGTTGAAGAATGATGCTAACGTGAAAATTTTTGCAAAATTTCGAGACGCTCGGCGCATAATTTATCGGTCCATTTCTGTAAATAATCGAATCACTGAATTTTGTTTTCAATAAAGACATTGTATCATTGGCAGTATGAAAAGTGGAACCGTCCTGTTGAAACCACATGTTATGCAAATCAAGACGAACCAATTCAGGCCATAAAAAATCGTCAACATTGAACGATAACGAATTCCATTGAAAGTTACCGCCTTATGGCTTCGTTAAAAAAAAAGAAGGGCTAATGACCCCGCCAGCATAAAATCCGCACCAAACAGTAAGTTTATAAGGCTGTAGTGGCAGTTCTTGATTAGGGCTTCACACGAGACGAGAGTATAAAAAAATTTTAAAAAAATCACGAAAAAAAAAATTGGTTCAAGCACTGACGTGAAGTCAGAAGCTTTTGCGCGTATGTTCTATTGTCCATTCTTCTGTATTGGACACCCTCAATCGAATTTACCATGGTAAATTATGTTGTCCATTCTCCTGTATTGGACACTTAATTCGAATTTACCATGGTAAATTTGAATTAAGAGTGTCTATACAGGAGAATGGACAACATAATTTACCATGGTAAATTTGATTAAGGGTGTCCAATACAGAAGAATGGACAATAGAACATACGCGCAAAAGCTTCTGACTTCACGTCAGTGGTTGAACCAATTTTTTTTTTCGTGATTTTTTTAAAATTTTCTAGGGGTACGATTCTTAAAATTTTTTTTTCGTAATTTTTTTTTTCTAGGGGTACGGTTCTTACAAAATTTTAAACATGTCATTATGTTGATTTTCTACTACTAGTTACAAAGCGCCATTTCGATCGAATATTTATTTTTTGAGTTATTAAGGAAATAATATTCCAGGTGGGTATAACTCGGAAACCGTTAGACCGATTATGCCCAAAAACGAACTCAACTCTCCCTTTCGGATACGCAACCTACCCTGAAAATCCCTATCTCCTTTCGTTCGAAAGTTATCGAGGCAACGGCCACCCATCTACTGAACTCACACAAGAATGCTCGAATCTCCAACAATATTTAACCGATCGTATTAAAACTTGAAACTTGGCAGTAGAGTTAGGTTATGTAGGCTCTTGCAAAATTTCAGCAATTTCGAACGAATAGTTACTGATATATAATTGTGGTTGTAATCGTAATTAATTATATATTACAATAGTTTCGTCAGGTGAACTGCTCTCAAGGTTGGAAATCGTTTCCAACCTTGAGAGCAGTTCACCTGACGAAACTATTGTAATATATAATTAATTACGAATGAATTTATTGAGAAGTTTTAAAGAATTGATATATGGATGTTTATTCAATTTGACAAAGATTTTTTGTTACTTGTCTACACTGAAGATGGCTCATGCCGAAAGCGCTAACTGTGACATAATGAAAAATCGTTAATTAAAAATATAAATCTACATGGTTCACCCAAGAATTATTTCAATCATTCAATTAATATTAAGGTATTCAACATGATACTGCTTTTTTGGCGCTCTAGTTCCTCGGAACTGAGTGCTTATCAATTTGCCCAAATGTCTGTAATTTTGGAATATTTCGATGAAAATGGTCTTAAACGATTTGGTTCGACTCACTGATCAAGAATCCGTGGTCGAAATTCATTCTGTCCGGCCGGCCGTAAGCACGATAACTCTCGAACGGAATGAGCTAGAGAGTTGAAATTTTCTGAGTAGGTTTGGGAGATAAATATCTCGGCTAAGTTCGTTATTGGGCAAAATCGGACAGATGGTTTCGGAGTAACAAATAAAAAAATTTTTTTTTACGAAACAAATTCCAAATCAAATTTTTTTTAATAAGCAGTTTTATCATTAGAATCCATTCATATCATTTTCAACTCTAACAAGCTAATACTTTCGGAGATATGATTTTTTTAAATTTCAATGTAAATCGTATTTCACAGATTGATATAATTCTTATTCTATGTATGAATTCTCATAATGTCAACTTGACAGAAGGGAATATTGTAACTTCAAAAATATTGGGGTTGAAATACTCGTATTTTAGCGATGCAACGGGGACCTCACCCGAAAATGTTTGAAAATATTACGTAAATATTGAAAGCATAATTCTGTAGTTTGGTGAACGTAGATCAGGAAATTTTTGATCGATTACAAGGTAATTTTTTTTTATTATTACTTATCTTCTTTCATATTTGTTTTATGGAATACCTACTATTTGTAGGTACTTTAAACCTGTTTTGGGCAATTGTCATACGAAACTTTTTTTTTTGGCGCTCTAGTTCCTCGGAACAGTGTGCTTATCAATTTGCCCAAGTGTCTGTAATTTTGAAATTTTTGGCTGAAAATGGTCTCAAACGATTTGGTTCGACTCACTGATCAAGAATCCGAGTGCGAAATCGATTCTGTCCGGCCGGCCGACCGGCCGTTGGCACGATAACTCTCGAACGAAAGGAGTTAGCGGATTGAAAATTGCAAGGTGGTTTTGGAGCGTAAATATCTCGGACAAGTTCGTTCGATCTATCTGAAATTCAGCATCAAATTGTAGAATCATGACCTTTATACGCATGTGAAGTTTTGTATTGACCAGATTACCGCAAAGTGTAAAAAAAAATTTGAAAATTTAAAAAAAGTTTTCCCACAATAACTCTCGAACGGAATGAGCTAGGTAGTTGAAATTTCAGAGTAGGTTAGGGAGATGAATATCTCGGTTAAGTTCGTTATTGGGCAAAATTGGCCAGAATTAATTCGATTTCTTCCATGGTGCAGTTCTCATTCTCATGATTGCTCATTTAATCTTGATAAATAAACTATTATTTGAATTGAATTTCCTTTATGATGCAGCTCTATCATATGTATACATTGATATAATTCCCAACTCAGAGAAACCAATACTTTCGGAGATATAATTTTTCTGTTTGAACTAGAGCGCCAGAAAGCTCCTGTCCACAGGGCTTGAACCCATTTTTCTTTACTGGTCAGTACGGGCCACAAGGAAGATGAACATGCGCCCAATAGCTCCTGTCCACAGGGCTTGAACCAATTTTTCAATTATGTACGTGTTTTTGCCATGATCATACCTGCTGTGGAAAATAATCTTTCAACAGGTACGGATGTAGCCATTAATAAATCATCGGCCATCTTGGAAAGTGTAGGAAGAACTTTTTCATCACTCTCCACCACTGTAAAATATTTTGATTCCTATTTGCTCTTTCTAACAGCAAATATTCCTCAAACTCATCTTTCCAATACCTATTTCAAAAGTTTTGTTGATGTTTTAAATAGGCTATCGATGTCGATACATTTTTTAATAGAATTTTAATAGAACAATTTGGTATAGTTTTCAAAGAATACCTTCCCAGTGGGTGTTCTTGGCGTATTCCTCATAACACTTTTCGAAACATTGAATAGTTTCATTTCTTTACCAGTTTTATTATACGTTCCACAGATGTATACAATAATTGTACACATCTTCACTACAAGAAGCACAAGAGAATAAATTTCTCCAGATGTTCAGATAGAGACGAAATTTTCAAAGCATTGGGATCTAGGGGCAATAAAAGTTGTCCGTTAAATATTGAATTCATAATGGCATCCTTTTTGTGGTTGTGAATTCTAATTTTTCTTGAAAAATAATCTCAATTATCGCAAGCTCATAACGAATTAATAATCTTCTAAAATATCGTATATTTCTAGAACGATCGATGCATAATATGGACAAAATATATTTGTAATTATGGTGGAAACTCTCATATTCAATTGTTTTCTGTGGGTGTTGAAAAAAGTTGAGCCGTATATAAAACTTCATACAAAAAATTTAACGAGACTAAAAACGAGATTCTCGTGTTGCGCTGTATGTGGTCTCGGTATCGCCTATAATATTTTTGAGAACTTCTCGTCTCGCTCTTACGAGACGAGAACGAGACGAGACGAGAAAAATCTCGCTCTCGCGTGAAGCCCTAGTTCTTGATATTCTTCAGGTTTATCACCACTCCAGATCTGGCAATAATTCTGCTTGTTATCACATCCGTTTAACCAGAAATGAGCCTTATCGCTGAGAATGATTTTCTATTGGAAATCTGCATCATTTCGGGTTTTTTCTAAGCAACAATTACTGAATACACGGCTCTTTAAATGATCAGATGGTTTAAGCACTTCAACATCATGAAGTGTGAAATATGTTTCAAACTTCTTCACTAAATGTTCAATTGTTCTTTTATCCGGACGATTATAACAACCAAAAATTGGAGTAAAGTTAGAGTAACAGATCGCATTTTTGGGCGCATGTTCTAGGGGAACATCGTCCTATCATTTCGTCCAAATGTCTGTAATTTTCGAATTTCGAGCTGAAAATTGGCTAATAGACTAATTCGGACTCCCTGATCACGAATCCGGTGTCAGATTCTTGGGTGCCGTCCGGCCGGCCGGCCGGCCGGCCGGTTTCCCGGCCGTAAGCACGATAACAGGAGCACCGAAGGTCCTATCGACTTCAAACTTTCAGGGTAGGTTTCTGATCAAAATGCGACGGTTAAGTTCGTTAACGGGCAAAATCGGCCGGACGGTTTAGGAGTTATAGACATTTAAAATTTTGAGGTTATTTCCCTGATATTTCAGGAACTAAAGAAGATGTTGAATCAAAACTTGGTAGTCAGTTCGAGGATATAAACGCGCAACTTTTGGCAAAATTCTGTTATGATCGAAATGTTGGTAATTTTTAAAAAAATATTTCTTTTAATTTTTTCGAAAAAAAAATTTTTTTTTCGTGAACTATTCATCAGATTGCAACAAAAACTTGTACTAACGTCAATTGTAGTATTTTGCAACATTGTGCAAAATTTTGGCTCTATACGATTTCAAGTTCTGGAGATATAAGACAAAATGTGTCAAAATTCCCGGGTATCTCTCAGTATTTTCATCGATTATTATATAATAATCAATAATATTAAGGTATTCAACATGATACTGCTTTTTTTCTTTACTGGTCAGTACGGGCCACAAGGAAGATGAACATGCGCCCAATAGCTCCTGTCCACAGGGCTTGAACCAATTTTTTCATAATGAATTTGTATTATTTGTAAGCGTTGTTGAAGCGTATACCTTTCCATGATTGATAATGATAAATTGTAGACATTGACAAATACAACTCTTAATGTCACAAAAGAAATGGCTGCCGTGCGTGAGTAATGTCTATTCAAAAATGGGGCGTTCCTTTTAAAAGACCTGTTAGAATGTTAATATTTTCTTTCATCCAGTTTTGAAGCATGAAGTAGTAGATATCTCGGGATCCCTCAGAATTTACAATGGTTCGGGTGTTGATTTTATCTCTTCACTCACTTAATTAACCTAACAATTAGTAGGTACAGGGGTTCTTCCTATTTTCCTCACAAAAGCGATTGTCCTATCTATAAAAAAGGAGACATTCTTATCTACATACAGCGAATCACTCATTTCGAAAGTAAGCAGAAGACTCATTTTTAATCTTAATTTTATGTCTTATATTTTAAACAACCTGTTTAGGTAATTTAGCTGTTATAAAATGCATCCATTTTAACAGCCCCCCCCCCATAAAATTGACTACCTGCTATTATGAAAGGATCTTACTGACCTATTAAAAGGTGGTAAGTGTTAGGGCTTCAGGAATATTTTTCCTATTATTAGCAGGGTATTATCATTTTAAAAATAAAGATCTGCTTCGTGTTACAAAAGTCTTTTCGACCAGTGTTATAATTATTATTATAGAAGACATCCCAATAATTCGGAACGAAAAGTCTAAAAATTTCAGGGGAGATGCCTCCTCCCACCTCATCACTTGTCGCTCTATTATTCAGAAATAATAAACAATTGCATTCGACCAACCAATCTCTCCTGAAGCCATAATATAAGTTCAATTGGTTCCCTTTATATTCCAACCCAATCTCCTCGAGAGCTCCATAAAATCAGCTATGCAAAAGCCATTTCCCCTACAGCGACGAGCAGTATATCGCACGAACATTGTTCTTATGGAAGAGAACAATAATTAAGTAGAAAAAATGCGGTGTTTAACTGTAATAAATCCGATATAAATCGATGTGTATGAGTGTGTATGTAATTGAATCCTAATAAGGTGGACAGCGATAATATTATCGGCTTGTAAACAAGCCCTCTCTGTCTCCCGGTAAGATATATTAATGTAAGATTATTGTCGTATGTCATAGCAATGGGAACAAATGCCGTCTGACGGAAATGGTTCGAGGCTCGACTGTTCGCTAATGGGGAATGTGGATTTCTTACTGACAAATGGTTGGGGCAGAGCTAAAAGAATTCTAGATCTCGAAATTTCGATTCAATTTATTGCAGTTCGGTTATTAACATCATAAATCAATCTGGCAATCTGGCTAAAATATTTTGGTATCATTTAGTTGGAGAGTATGCTGAACTATCACTTATTCGGTTCGAATTCAAATATCGAATGAAAAACTCCACCCTTGTCACCCTCGGATGAGCTCTCCATTAGGATCGGTTTACTTTGAGGGCCACCTGCATGAATATAGGTTTTCCTGATCAACTCCGAGTTAAATATTAACCCAGGGTTGAATTGATCTACTTACAGTACAGTATCTTATGTACAGATATTTTCTCCGTCGGTTTCTATATTTTCTATTAATTCTTTATATCGATGGTTCAAAGCACATATATATTGTATGTCCACTTTTTGACATATATCTTTCTTCCTACGTTGAAAATATCACTTTACACTAACATAGCAGTCTGTGCAAATATTGTATGTCCCGAATAACGATATATCTCGTTATAATATTAGCACTAACTCTATATCTGTCTTCCTACGTTCAAAATATCACTCCACCCTAACATTGGCAAAAAGTGGACATACAATATATGTGCTTTAAACCATCGATATATTCATATGAACATATGAAGTTTGGGAGTACTTACACGAAATTTCCATACATCATCATATTGTGAAAACGCCAAAATACTAGATCCATATATTACCTCAAATCAGATAACAAAAGATAAACAATAGTCTGTGAACTATAGTATAAAGCAGAAAAATGCCGTACAACGGTTGAATTTTTTTAGCACAATGCAATCGCAGAGTTAAAAAGTGGGAAAGCTCTTGTTCAAATTTTGACAAATCATATCTATCACCGAAAGTATAGGTTTCTCATAGTTGGGTGAGATGATATCAATGGATTCTTATAATAGAACTACATCATGAAAGAAACTAAACTAAAATTAAATAACGAACTTATCCGATAAATTCATTCTTCAAATCTACTCATTTGGGCAAATTGATAAGCACTGTGTTCCGAGGACCACGAGCGCATAAAATCTATTTTAACTCGCTTAAAAACGTACAATATATCATGTTTGATTCTCTTTTTGTGAATGGTTTTAAATATTTTAAATAATTAATTCTAAACCTTAGGTTGGCACGTAATTGTAATGGAAACCATACCTTTACGTTGATTTAAGGGTCTATGCTACGTAGCTACAATGATGTATAATGAACGTATTAATGACGTTTTTCAACCTCCTCTGAAACTAGCATTTGAGAATTTTAAAAATGATTTTTTCGTATTAAATCGGTAAAAATTTTGAGAAGATTGTAAGTTACTCACGGTTTTTCACTATTTGAGGCTTTTTAGTAGGTATTTAGAATATTTACGATATCGGCAAATCCTGGAATCCTGGGTTCCCTATCTGGATGAAAATATCGTTTAACTTTCAATCAAATCTTAATACAGGATGAGTTATAAAACTTGACGAAATTAGCATAAAGAAAAAATATCAAGTTTTTCAACTCCCAATTCACAAAATAATGAATTTTTATTTAATAGATATTTAGGTTGGGAGTGAAAACCCAGAAAGAAACCATTTAATAATAGTGATATATCACTATTATTAAATGTTTTCTTTCTGGGTTTTCGCCATTTAATAATAGTGATATATCACTATTATTAAATGGTTTCTTTCTGGGTTTTCGCTCCCAACCTAAATATCTATTAAATAAAAATTCATTATTTTGTGAATTGGGAGTTATATATATCTCCCACAGTATCCTTTAATGATTGTTTGGTTGAATTGATAGGCACTCTTTTCAGGTGCACAAGCGCGCCAAAAACGATTTTTTTTTTCATATCCGAAGTCAACATGCAGCATTTCAACTCAAGAAGATCATGAAATCGCTGAAAATTCAGTACTACCATATGTTCTTCCCCCAGTTGTTAGTGTTCCCTATATCAAACAGACCGCTGTACCTATATTCACTCTAATAGAATAGACTTAGGTCATCAACTAAGTCCGTTTGAAGATATACGATCAAGATGATAGACATTAATGCATCTTCAATAGTTCCATCACTCATAAATATATCACCCTCTTTGGGTGTTGAGCCTACACAATTCCAAATGTAGAAATGTAGAATAATATGGAATCAACACCATTGTCCAACCGACATCATTTCAATTTATTGGGTAGTGCATCATCTTGTAAGGTTATATAAAATATGATCTCTTGAACTTTATTGTAACTCACATGTGATTCCTCGATAGGAACGGTAAGAGCTAAATGGTATGGAAGAAGAATGGAAGAGATACACCAAGGGCTATAATTGATCAGCCGTTCTCATGGATAATAACGGAAATTTAATACATACTGCGATCTAAGTAGAACACTAATATAAGTCAGTGTAGTCTCTCTAAATTATAGCTGGAGGTTTTTTTCACTTCGTTCAACTCGTGCAATAATTAGTTCTCTCCTTAATCAGTATAGACATGCCGATATGATGAGCTGTTAAATTTGTTTTTTCAATTTTACTATTAAGTCTGTAGAGCTGCAATAAAGTATTATAGTTTATGACAGAAATTTCCCATGTTTAAGATTCATAGGTTGAATGAACTCAGATAATTAAAGAAGATCATAATTCGATTAGAATAATTTTGTTGATATTTATTTTTCAACAATAAATTTTGAAGAAATTCTTGATATTGCGACACACTATAATGACAACATGAAACATATATTAAAAAAATTGGTTCAAGCTATGTGTACAGGAGCTTTTTGGCGCTCTTCTTCAAACAGACAAATTATATCTCCTAAAATATTGGTTTCTCAGAGTTGGGAATTATATCAATGGATTCTTATTATGCATCAACTGCATCATAAAAGAAATTAAATTTGAAAAGTGTCGTTTGAAAAAAAAATTTGTAATATTATCATTCAAACAAGAGCGCCAAAAAAAAGAGCAATCTACAATGCTTCAAAAATTGTCATTAAATGAGCAAGGCTGGAGACAATCATAGCAGATTGTCCATTTATTCCTGATATTTGAGTAGGTAGAGGCTTACGAATAAATTATTTTAATAGTTCAAAATATATAAACTAGCAACATTATGAAAATTCTGTATATAGGAACATGTCATACTACTTAAGGAAGTAAAATGTAATATTAACCTCAGTAGTCAACGAACTGTAATTTGTTTTGATAATTCCATTATGTTCATCATTCCTATTGCCTTCATAAACTACGTCATTAAAATGATCCAATTATAAATCTTCTGAAACATCATCCCGAATTTATACGTAAATTATTCAAAATGCAACCAGTCAATATTATTTTCGGTTTCAAAACAGTCTTGTATATATTCACAAATTCAAGAATCGGATACTTGTTTTCAAACTACGAATTGAGATTACTCTAATAGCTAGATAAGATGACATTTATGAACAGTGAACACAGACAGTGAATACATAGAACTACGATGTATTATTGAAATTTTGAAAAATCATATCTTTGAAAGTATTAGCTTGTTAGGGTTGAAAATTATATTATTGGATTTTTATGATAAAATATATCTTAAAATGAATTTAATTCAAAAGTTGTAATGTGAAGAAATAATTTTTTTCGTTACTCCGAAACCATCAGGCCTAATTACGAACTTAACCGAGATATTTATCCTTCGAACCTACTCTGAAAATTTCAATTGTCTAGCTCATTCCGTGCGAGAGTTATCGTGTTAACGGCCGGACGGACGGAAGGCCGGCCGGACAGAATCGATTTTGACCATGGATTCTTGATCAGTGAGTCGAACCAAATCGTTTAAGACCATTTTCAGCCAAAAATTCGAAATCGAATAATATATCTTTCAGTTTCTTCTTTCATCCGAAATTCTTGTAAGTGTATCTACCTACCCCACAGTAGGGTTCAGGGCTAGTAAAAGGGGTTCGTGTCCTTTTCTTGGCAAGTGTGTTTGCCTCCTCATTTCCTTTAATTCCCGAGTGACCAGGAATCCAGACCAAGAAGACCCTGTTGTTCTTGCCTACTTCTTTAAATTCTCTTTACCTGCTTTTCGAAAACACCCCGTATAATGTCTAAATCCCACTCATGCAGTGAAATCAGATGACGTATCAATTTTAATTCCATGGTTCTCCCGGTAACGATTCATTGGCTCTAAATTTACTGAATGTACGACCACCTGTTCGATTTGCATACGTAATTTTCATTCATGAAATGCGTTGTCGAAGTACTAAAAATGGAGGACGAAATTCATCGTGTCGTATAACAAAGGAATCCCACAGACAGATGGGACTTAATCGCTTCGCAAATTCTTTTTTCTCCCGCAACAATAAATTTTTAACTTCTCGAGTAATATTTTCCTGGATATTACAACATCTGAATGAGAGTGGAAGCGATCGGTCGCGATCCATCGGCGTTTGTCAGACTGTCAGAAGAATGAGCCATTATATTGGTTACTACCACAATCAAAAACGAGATGCGCCATCTTGCCACACAGGAACAAAGCGTCCTTGGATGAGTAACCATGAGATATATAGCTTTCGCATAATGCATTACAACGACAAACGCATATGTATGGATTATTCCTGATTATTGTTGTAATTTTGCAACGAGACTGTACGTACAGGTGGTCTGGAAGATAAGTATGTGACACGGACGGCTATAATATTTTTTATAATAATGGCGTTGAATTATTGAGTGGATTGGTAATGGGATGAGCTGACCAAGTAGGTAATCTAATTTCATTATCTTTAAGAATTTTAAGTAACTCCGAGTTCAAATGTTTAACCCTGCGATTACATTGCGCTAGAGAACATTAACTCTGAGTTACACAGGTCACCCGTTTCCATCTTTAATTTTTATAGTCATTTTTATGTCATCATGACATAAGTCGTAATTTGTCCGGCGCATTTTTTCATTTTTGGCGCTCTAGTTCCTCGGAACTGAGTGCTTATCAATTTGCCCAAATGTCTGTAATTTTCTAATTTTTCGATGAAAATGGTCTTAAACGATTTGGTTCGACTCACTGATCAAGAATCCGTGGTCGAAAATCATTCTGTCCGGCCGGTCCGGCCGTCCGGCCGTAGGCACGATAACTCTCGAACGGAATGAGCTAGACAGTTGAAATTTTCAGAGTAGGTTTGGGAGATAAATATCTCGGCTAAGTTCGTTATTGGGCAAAATCGGACAGATGGTTTCGGAGTAACAAAAAAAAAATTTTTTTTTTACAAAACAAATTCAAAATTAAATTTTTTTCAATAAGCAGTTTTACCATGAGAATCCAATGATATAATTTTTAACACTAACAAGCTAATACTTTCGGAGATATGATTTTTCAAAATTTCAATAATAAATCGTATTTCAACGTTGTCACACAATGATATAATTATTCTATGTATGTATTGTCATAATGTCAGTTTATTTTCCTGAGAAGAATTGGGAGTGAAGTGAGAAAAATCTCAGTTGTTTGCTCCGAAATTAGTTTTTCTCAGAAAAGTCTTACATTTCGGACGGAACATGAAGTAAGAGATCTGAGAGTAGTGAGACTGCTTTTCATCCATAGACATAGATACGAGTATATATATTCTTTTGACTGAGAGCTGTATATGTGTTAGCAGAGGTTGGTGTAACGGGGTACCATACAATTCGACGTATGATACAAGAGCTTAGGGAAAAACTGTACGAGTATAACTCTCGAGTGGAATGAGCTAGGTAGTTGAAATTTTCAGAGTAGGTTAGGGAGATGAATATCTCGGTTAAGTTCGTTATAGGGCAAAATTGGCCAGATTTAATTTGATTTCTTCCATGGTGCAGTTCTCATTCTCATGATTGCTCATTTAATCTTGATAAATAAACTATCATTTGAATTGAACTTCCTTTATGATGCAGTTCTATCATATGAATACATTGATATAATTCCCAACTCTGAGAAACCAATACTTTCGGAGATATAATTTGTCTGTTTGAACTAGAGCGCCAGAAGGCTCCTGTCCACAGGGCTTGAACCCAATTTTTTTTATACAATATAAAGTAGAATATATATCTATGGGAGATGATAGCCCTTCTCAAGGGCCCTGTAGCGGGCTTCTAACATCTGAAGTTCTGAATAATCATCGCTTGGACTTGGACCGGTCAGACCTGGTTTTGAAATAGACCCTCCTGGCCTTACGAGCAACATTTTCATTTTTGAATTCAAATATTGAAGGGATTTCAGGAATGAATATCTTCGAAAACTAGCGGAGGCGATTCTTCTCCACGAGATCCCATTCGCATACAGAGAAGTATTTTTGTGAGAGGAGATTTTTGAGAGGTTATGTAATATTTTCAATTTGTTCGTTTCCTCCTCTTGTCTTTTCATTTTTCAGGTTGGGTTTCGGGTACCTTGGAGAAACCTATCCGTTTTTTGACGAGGAAATCCACATTGAAGAAATATATCCCCATCAATATTTTTAAATTTCAGCAAATTTTGTAAACAATAGTTACAAATCACCACACTAACGGGGAGAAAGGGTTTTTTGCTGAGGTTTTTCCCTAAGCTCTTGTATCATACGCAGAATTGTATGGTACCCCGTTACACCAACCTCTGCTAACACATATACAGCTCTCAGTCAAAAGAATATATATATATATATAGTGTGGTAAGGCGTTTCTGCAGTTTTTACCATAGTTCACAGAATATTATATATCTTTTGTCGTCATGACCGTCTGTTCTATGATAAACAATCATTAGAGGATAATGTGGGAGGTATATTCATTATTAATTGGTTTCATTCCGGGTTTCCTCTCCCAAGAAAGAAACCATCTATGTAATAATGTTCTATGATAATTTGATATTTGAGTTTGATAATCTGTCGATTTCTTATTCTGTTTTTGGCACTCTTGTTCTTCTAAACAGGGTGCTTATCAATTTGCCCAAATCTCCCAAATCTCAAAAATTTTCGAATTTTTGAATGAAAATAGTCTTAAACGATTTGGTTCGACTCACTGATCAAGAATCCGTGGTCAGAATCGATTCTGTCCTGTCCGTCCGTAGACAAGATAACTGGCGAACGGAATGAGCCGGACATTTAAAATTTTCAGAGTAGGCTTGGGAGATAAATATATCGGTAGAGTTCGTCATTGGACAAAATCCTGATGGTTTCGGATTAATGAAAACATATTTTTGTTTACATTACAACTTTTGTATTCATGCAGTTCCATCATAAGAATCCATTGATATCATGTTCAACTCTTAAAAGCTAATGCTTTCGGAGATATGATTTTTAAAATTTTCAATAATAAATCGTACTTCTATGTTTTCACAGAATGCGAATTCTATGAGCGTTCTATATGTGTTCACTGTTCATTCATATCATCTCATCTACCTATAAGAGACGTCATATATATTTATGTTCTAGTTTGTTAATATAATTCGTACTCTGAAAATATTTTGTGTTAGAAAACAATAAGGTTCCGCATCTTCAATTTGTGAATATATACAAGACTGTTTTGATACCAAAAATGATATTGACTCTTTGCATATTGAATAATTTATGTGCAAATATTGGGGAGGATTTAGAATTCATTTATTTTAATGATGTAGTTTATGAAGGCAATATAAAGAACAACATAATGGAATCATCAAAAGAAATTACTGTTCGTTGATCACCGAGATTAATATTACCTTTTACTTCCTAAAGTAGTGAGATATGTTCCTATATACAGTATTTTCATAATGTTGCAAAAAACGTAGCAAAAAAATGCTGAAATATTAATCTACATTTGTCTATCAAATATTCTTTCTTGAGTTAAGGTTCATAATACAGAACTAGTAGCCAGCAGTCCATATTTTGGGATTCAGATGAGCCAGCAGATCTACCTAGCAATAGATCCACATTTTTCTGGTAGATCTACCTTTTTCCGATAGATCTACATTTTTCCGGTAGATCTACATTTTTCCGGTAGATCTACATTTTTCCGATAGATCTACATTTTTTCGGTAGATCTATATCCGGTAGATCAATATATAGATCAATACCGATAATATATATATCGGTAGATAAATTGAATCGGTAGATCAATTGAACCGGTAGTTCAATGCCATCTAACGGATCCTGTTGTGATTCTGAGAATCATTTACACACGAAAGTCCCATCGGAATATGTTAGGAGTTTTTGTGTTACTAAAAACCGAATATAGCGCCACCTACCGAATCGTATTGTGAACCTATGGCCTTCCTAAACACAATCACAAAGATTCATCAATATCGGTATAGCCATTTTTGGGTTCCTGTTAACCGATTGTAGTGCCACCTACCGGGGAATATTGTGGATCCGAAACCTAATCAGATACACACACAAAGTTCCATGGATCCGAAACCTACTCAGATACACACACACACAAAGTTCCATCGAAATCGGTCCAATCATTCTTGAGTTGTTATAAATCGAATGCAGCGCCACCTAACGGGTTCCTATTGTGACCCTTAGAGCCACTCAAACACGCACACAATGTTTCATCAAAATCGTTAGAGCCATTTCTAAGTTTCTATAGACCGTTTGCAGCGCCACCTTCCGGGATATATTGCGGACCTAACACATACTCAGATACACACACAAAGCTTTATCGAAATCGGTTCAGCCGTTCTTGAGTTTATATAAACCGAATACAGCG
Source organism: Halyzia sedecimguttata (assembly GCA_937662695.2). Classification (NCBI taxonomy): domain Eukaryota; kingdom Metazoa; phylum Arthropoda; class Insecta; order Coleoptera; family Coccinellidae; genus Halyzia; species Halyzia sedecimguttata. The sequence continues at coordinate 103,203,711 of OW569414.2, forward strand.
CCACCTACCGGTTATCTATTGTGACCCTGAGACACACTCAAACACGCATACAATGTTTTGTCAAAATCGGTCGAGCCATTTCTGAGTTCCTATAGAGCATTATCAGCGCCACCTACCGGATGCTATTGTGAAGCAATGACCCACGGAAGCATACAAACAAAATTTCATCAAAATCGGTCAAGCCGTTTCGGAGTTGACATTTTTTTTAAAAACACCCTGTATAGCAGCGGTTATCCTTACCCTTATCCATTCACAATGGTTTAACGATGTTGAGAATTCTCTTCAAGATAGACATCTTGAGGTGACATTTAACTTAAAAAGCTTACATTCGAAAATAATCGATGCCGTGAGAAAAGGAACACCATGTATAGTAATGATTTATTTTCAACGACGTATGCCTCGAAAGTATATTTTCTAACACAAACGAATGAAGAATAAAGTTTCATCAAAATCGGTAGGTACTGCCATCTTTGAGTTCCTGTGAACCGATTGTTCCGCCACCAACTGGGTCCAATTGTGAATGTGAATCACTTTGAGATCGGCCGAAATACCCACACACAAAGTTTCATCATAATCGGTCAAGCCGTTTCAGAGTTGACATTTTTCGAAAAACACCCTGTAGAGAAGCGGTGATCCTTTCGCAACGGTTTTACTATGTTGAGAATATCTTGGGGTGTCATTTTACATGAAACACCCTATATAGCAGTGGTTTTTCATTTTCGACCGTTAATTTTCTGCTTAATGTGTGAATATTTTGAGTATTTTTAATGCAAAAATTCATTACAGATTTCGTGACTTAACGAAAAGATCCAAATCCCAAAATACGTTCACTGGAGAATGCTCCTATAAGTTTTTCATTGGGTAAAAATGAAAAAATCTAATGAGAAATCTATTTCGGACGCTCCGAGATTCGATCCCGCCGCCCTTCGAGGCTCGGGAGCTATAAAAGCGGAGCCTTAGTCCGCTCGTCCACCGACGTCTACGTCAATCGACCCCGATTATGTACCACATAAGTGTTTTAAGTACTCGGATGATTTCCGTCTTTCGATTTTCAGAATATCGTCAATCCTGTCGAGCGATCGATCGAAATCGGTTACTCGTTCATATTTCTCGCGGTTTTTCTAGACTATTCGAAGGTTTTCGACCGATTCGGTTCGAAATTCAAATTCGATTTGACATTTCTAATCGCTCGTTCGGACCGAAAACGTCGACCGTGAAGGAGCCGCGTTAAAATTCGCCACAGAAATACGTGAAACGTCAGAATTTCGTCGATTCTCGCAAAAAGTCACATTTTCCTATCGTTCTTCCGGGAAAACGAAAGAGTGAATCGAAAAAAGGGCTCAGCTACGGACTAATTTCGAATCTCGTCTTCGCGTTCCCGTAAATACCGTCGTTCCGAACGCCACCCGTCCTCCGATCTCCTTTCCTTCATTTCGTACCTTTCGCCAAAATCGGCGTTTTTTCGCCTTTTCGCGATTTTTTTAAAAATACACCCCCGTCTTTTCGCTCCGAAAACGCGAAACCCTACGAAACTTCCGTCTTTTTCCTCGCGAAACACCTCGGAAATTTCCCCCCTCCCCCTCTCCTAACGTCCGAAAAATCTTCACGTTTACGGTAACATTTTCAAAAAAGTTTTTTTGTTCCTTTTCTATAGTTCCTTTTCTATAGAACCCATCTTCATTTTAGTAATAGTGATGAATGTGTTAGTGGTATGAGCTATTAAATTATGAAAAGAGGATTGTATTTTATTAATATGTTTTGAACTATTAAAATAATTTGTTCGTCAGCCTATACCTATTCAAATATCAGAAATAAATGGACAATCTGCTGTGATTGTCTCCAGCCTTGCTCTAGACATTTCGATGATACTTTCCTTAGGTGTTTCGATTTGTGAAAACCATGCACCGAATGTAAGTTTTAACAACCCATTCCACGAAGGTTAAAGATTGCTGATGATTTAATCTTGATAAATGAACTATTATTTGAATTTAGGGTGCAGTTCTATCATAAGAATCCATTGATATCATTCCCAACTCTGAGAAATCTATACTTTCGGAGATATGGTTTGTCAATAATTGGACAAGAGCGCCAAAGCTCCTGCCACAGGGCTTTCCCCCTTTTTGGCGCTCTTCTTCCTCGGAACAGATTGCTTATCAATTTGCCCAAATGTCTGTAATTTTCGAATTTTTGGCTGAAAGTGGTCTTAAACGATTTGGTTGGTCCGGATGTTAACACGATAACTCTCGAACGGAATGAGCTAGACAGTTAAAATTTTCAGAATAGGTTTGGAAGATAAATATCTCGGCTAATTTCGTTATTGGGCAAAATCGGCCCGGTGGTTTTCGGAGTAACAGGTCCGGTGACTGTGCAAGCCGAGCAACTGCACCACCTCGACCGATCCATCTTTCTTCAAGTATTGTATTGATATGGGCTCTGACATTGAGAGAAAAGTGCGGTTGGACCCCATCGTGTTAAAACCACATTTCATGGCGAAAATTTAACGGTACCTCTTCCAAAAGTTCTGGTTAGTCCCCTCTAAGAAACTGATGGTAAATGTTTCCAGTGAGTCGATTAGGAAAAATGTACGGACTAATTAAACGATCACAGACTATGCCAGACCAAATGTTGACAGAAAATTTTTGTTAGAACGACCTGGTCATGGTAGCGTGGGGGTTTTCGTCGGATCAGATGGAACTAAATATTTCGATGGTTAAATACACCCTGCCTAGTGAAAGCAGATTCGTCACTGAATAGAATAATACTGGGAAACATACTGATACATTTCTACTCGTGGGGCATAATCATTGGGACATAATTCTTGAACCTTCTGAAGATGTACCTAGTTGTTGTTCCCTCAAAATTCGCCGCACATTTGACTGAGTTGAATTGGTTGCATTAGCAAAGCCTCTGGTACTCACTCTAGGATTCTTTTCGAGATAATGAAGCACCTCCTCTTAGAGTATTGGATGGCGTACATGTCTAATTCCGCAGTTCATTCTAGAAACCTTGAAGCTAACTGTTTCTCCTGGCCTCTGATCAACTTTCGCAAAAAATTGTACAACTCTGTCACTACTGTTAGCTGTTTTGTCATATCGGTATATTCGGCATCCGCCATATCACCCATGTTTGCATCTTTCCAGCACCGGGATTGAACTCGGGACCTCCAGTTCTCTTGCTATATTCACTGAGCTAGAATCACTTACTTACATTCGCGTGCAGTCAGTCAATAACTACAGCAGAACCCAGTTCTATATGCACCTTGATTATATGGCTTCGATTCATCTTTTTGTGCCCATCATCTGAGTTGGCGAATCAAGCAGTTGCTGTCCAAATTCAGCCTTATCATTCCATAGTTTACTGCTTTTTTTTAACAAGGCAAAAACACCCGTAGCTTAATAATCTAACGAGTTATCCAAGCAGGTCGACTAATTAACAGAGTGCGATAAATCCATCGGCTTCTTTCACTCGATTCCCTGCAGAAAATCTATGTGAGCAAGCAAACTTCAATTCCATTGAAGTGTGACGAGTGAAAATTCCCATGGAAGATTCATAATGATCATAATATTGAACAAATTGAATACAAACACAGGTACAGTTAAAATCAGTAAACTTAATCGTGTAGTAGGAAAAGGTGAAGGCAGTTTATGGTGTGCATTAGGGAATCCAATCCCGCAAATGCAGGATCCCGCAAATGCGGGATCAACATTGCGGGATTTTTCGTGCGGGATTTGCGGTACTCAATATTAAAATTCCGTATTCGAAAATGAAAGCGCAAACGTCCCAGAAAAAGAAAAAGTACTTTTTCGTCTGTTGTGGTCACTATGAATACGGCATGATACGGTTCAATATAAACATAAGTGCCTGTAAGAATAACTGTCAGTCGCTGTGGTAAACTATGAATATGGCATGATACTGTTCAATACTAACATGAGTGTATATGAGAATAACCGGCATTTGCTATTGTGAAATTATTTAAGAGGTCCGAAATTCATAAAAGTATGAAGAGGTCGACGGAAAACTGAAATATGCACCTTGGCGAAAAACTATCTGTTGCTTCGCCTGCTTGTATCCTCGGCTCCTCCGTGGATAGCAATTTGCAGGCCCGACAATAATAGGCAGTTTTTGGTCATTGATACATAAAAACCTCTTATGCTACTACAAAATTATGTTTTTAATTGCATGAGACCTTTTTGCGCGTGAAGAATTCGAGGTCAAATTTGATTCTGTCCGGCCGGCCTTGGCCACGATATCTTGAGAACGGAAAGAGCTAGCGAATTGTAATTTTCAAGGTAGGTGGCGCATCCCAATGAGACGGACGAGTTCGTTAATGGGCATAATCGGCACAATAGTTTTCCAGTAACAATTTTGTTTTCAACCAATACAAATCCGATCGAATTGAAACTTGGTGAATAGTTGTAGAATATGAACCTAAGCACATTTGTGAAATTACGTGAGAATCGTATTACTAGGAAATTTAAAACAAATTATAGTTATATAATATATAACTATAAGGTTGAATTATTATGGTGAATTAGGATGCAACATTCATATAGTTCGAATTAAAAAAAAACGCAATGAGGAGGAAACACTTTTATCCTGTGGTTTATGCAAAACTATGTTTGAAATATTTTCATTGTTATGAATGGAGAATTTTTTCATCTAAAGTTTTCAGGCCTTCATTATTTTCATACATCTAAGAGACCTTCCATCTTTTTTTTTTTGAGTTGATATCGTAAATCTTCCTAGCCTGTGAGGAGACCCTTCTTCTTCCACAGACAGCTGAAACCTTCTGTCTTCTCTTTTTGCCTAGAAAGAAATTTCAAGAATTCATGTTTATAATGATTATAAGACTTATTCCATTCTCATAAGTGAATAAAAGAAACCATCCATTTCAATTATTCTGGAATATTTCCTTGTAGATTAATATTTAATGAGTTATTAATGTTTGTTTCACTCAAAAGTTCGAAGAATTCGGGACTTAGAGTGCCTGTATTTTCAACTATGAGGATTTATATTGAAGTTTCAATATATAAACAATGTTATAAATTTCATTTACCTTGTATGCCAACAATTGATGGTAAGAGTAAAAAGGGGATTTCACCGGTTCTCAGAACCTTTGGATTCCTCATATATGTATTGCGACGGATCGAAATGACTTGAACAGATACGATGGTTCTCGTTTATCGATTGGTTCGCTTTACCCAACAGATCTAATCGTTCTATTTTCTACAGCCATAACTTGAGAAGCTAAAATGATGAAATATATATAATTTTTTTCAACAAAAGTAAGTGCAAATATCAATAGAGTATTGAAATCTATGCATCCTCATCCTATTATTGTTATGTTTACAAGCTTTTACTATACATTTAAAAACCATATTTGAGAGTTTAACTATAGTTAATAACTATAATCATCCAAATTCAAAATGGTCGTTTCGGGTGTTGACAATGTGAACTGCATAACCACCTAGTAACCGTAACCACGAAGCGCGGAGGCAGCGGAGCCCATCGGGTCTTTGGAACCTTTATAAGGTCCCGACTTCAACAAAGGAGATTCTACCCCATGATAACCACTTACGTCGAGTTGTAGGTACGATGGGATTGTCTTGACATAGACTAATCACGTCTATGAAGAACTGTTAATAAAGGGTGAATGTGTGTGAAGAGAAATCAGGACGGAACGTTTGGATGCCACATCCTATTCCTCAAATAAGTGGTTGATAGCTTCATTACATCTTCGAAAAGCTAAAACACTTATCTCGTGTCAGTTTCAGTTTTCTATTGGATACGATCCTGAATGTAACGTATTAGTTTCTCACAAGATCATAGGTACGCCAGTAAATTTCATTAACAGAACATTAATTATGTCGGCAGGTCTGAAATGTCATTATAGCCAACGGTTATCGACAGATTTTTGCGTGAACTGACGTGCAATACGGTCGTTATGGTGACGCCATTCACCGAGAACTAGGAATGCCGTGGCACTGGAATCAGGAGAAACATTGTGGAAGCCGAAAGAACGCCTTCAGCCGGTTAACGTTGCTAGTCGTTGACGTTTAACCTCTTAATGAGTATGGTTATTGCTTCTGTTTGCATGTCATACGAATAATGCGAATGTCTGTCCACTGTTTGAGCTTCATTGGAGTTCCGAAACGATGTTTCTTAACGATAAAGATTCTGCAAGCGAGATTCTAGAGAAGTTTCCGCGATATTTTTAGACTTTAAGGTAGGCAGGTTTTTAGTAGGACACTTCAAGATTTGACTTTGGATTCCATCTTCTTTTACGAGGGGGATATTACTTCGACATCAGCGTCGATACTTCTTGTACCTATAGGGTATTTTTGCTTCGTTATTCAAGTTGGAGAAGCAGCAATAGCCAGTTTGACACGTGGCATTTATTCTGTGCTCAATTTGGTTCTAAATTTGAAGGACTGGGAATACCATTGTATAGGGTAAATGTGAGATAGTTGCCCACCTTTTTGGCGCTCTTGTTCCTCGGAACAGAGTGCTTATCAATTGGCCCAAATGTCTGTAATATTCGAATTTTTGTCTGAAAATGGTCTTAAACGTTTTGGGTCGACTCACTAATCAAGAATCCGTGGTCGAAATCGATTATGTCCGGCCATCCAGCTGGCCGTCCGTTAACACGATAACTCTCGAACGGAATGAGTTGAACAGTTGAAATTCTCAGAGGGTTTGGGAGATAAATATCTCGGTTAAGTTCGTTGTTGGGCAAAATCGGCCGGATGGTTTCACAGTAACGAAAACAAAATATTTTTCTTACATTACAACTTTCGAATTCAATTTTTTTTGCGATGCAGTTTCACCATAAGAATTCATTCATATCATTTTCAACTCTAACAAGCTAATACTTTCGGAGAAATTTCAATAATACATCTTACTTCTATGTTTTCACAGAATGCGAATTCTATCTGTCTGTGTTCTATCTGCCTTCACTGTTCATACATGTAATCATACATGTAATATTATCTAGATATGACAGACATGTCAAATATATTTCTTTTCTTACAAAAAAGTATGATTGAATGCAAAATGACAGGATATTATAATTACGCCTACTCTATATGCCCTTGGATAATCCATATGATGATGGAAATATACAGGATGTTCCTTGAAGGCATGCTAATACTTAAGGATGTGATTTTTTGACTTTTTTGAAGAAAAAAAACGTATTTCCAAAAAGTCTTAACTTTTGAGATAAAATTTTGAAAAAGAACAATTTTTTATAATAACTGAGATAATATTGTAGACGTCTTTATAAAATTTGGTACATGTCTTCTATGCAACAAGGTGCACTTTGTGATGTAAAACAATTTTCATTTTCATACGGGTTTTACATTGAATATTTTTGCAAAAAAATATACGCCACTACATTCTTTTGAAATAAAAATTATTTTTGAGATCCTCATTCAGTTTGAGCAAATTTGATCTCATTGGTTTTCTTTATTCGAGGCATGGTTTCCGCTTAAAAAACTAAAAATAGTTTCACTTCAAGTTCGATTCTTCAAAAATCTGATGCGGTGTGGAAATGTTTGTGCATCGACTGAAAGTGAATTAATCAGATTTGTTCCGAAATGATTGAGAATCCGAAAATCTGTTCTTGTCAGATGCTCTGTTATTGATTAAAATAATTGAATTGAATTGGATTCATAACGCAGTACCAACATTTCATCACCCTGTATCTCAAAAGTTGAGACTTTTAGGACATACATTCTTAGGGAGTTTTTTTCTTAAAATGATTCAAAGAATCACCACCTTAAATATTAGCATTTCTTCAAGGAACACCCTGTATAATTTGGTAAGTTTATCCAATTGGGTTCAGAATATCTTCAGTGAAAACAAAACTGGAATATTGGATAAGTTCCAATTGATATAATATAATTTGGGTTTAGAATATCTCCAGTAAAAACAAAACTACAATATTGTCTAAGTTTCAATTGATATAATATAATTTTCAGAGTAGATTTGAGGAATGAATATCTTGGATAAGTTCGTTATTGGGGAGAATTGGTCTGTTTGAATTTCTTTCATGATGCAGTTCTATCCTAAGAATCCATTTATATAATTCCCAGAGACCAATGATTTCGGAGATATGATTTGTCAAAGTTTGTACAAGAGCGCTAAAGCTCCTGCCCACAGGGCTTGTTCAATTTAGAAGCGTCAACACATGTTACATCAAAGTTTCGAGAAACTTAAAAATGGCTAGTTATCTCATCAGATGAATCAATATTGGTCAAGATAAGACAATTATGTAGGGCCCGGAAGAGTCACATGAGGGTCCTCTCCTGTGAGAAGGCTACTGTTTTCCCCTTTCTCCTAATCGAAGATCCCGACGACGAGCGACGCATTTCTTAGAAGGACGACTTCTTAATGGCCTGATGAACACATGCATAATCTGGTGTTACTAATAAGTCTCCCATGGGTGGGACCTAAATGAGTCCGTTGATGGTTCACCAAGAACTTCATCCAAGTAATATTAGCCGAGCTTCCGGTCCAATTTGACGTGGGTGAAATACATTCGGTGTCTACCAGTTTTGGTTTCGGATTCGTTGAATTCGGTTTTTTTTAACTTTCGAGAAGCGGAGTCGCAGATTTGACAGGTGATTTTATGATAGGGGGTGAAAAAAGTTCGGTAAAAATAAAGAAATTGGAGTATTTTAGTCTTCACGACTCGGATAAATCTGAAGTCGAAATCCTTGGTGTGCGTGGACTGTAATTACCTTATTTCTTACCTTCTTTTTTTGGCGTTCTTGTTCCTCGAAACAGAATGCGTATCAATTTGTCCAAATGTCTGTAATTTTCGATTTTTTGATGAAAATGGTCTTAAACGATTTGGTTCAACTCACTGATCAAGAATTCGTGGTCAGAATCGATCCTGTCCGGCCGTTAACATGATAACTCTCGAACGGAATGAGCTAGATAGTTGAAATTTTCAGAGAAGGTTTGAAGATTGTTATTATATAAAAAAAAATTTTTTACATTGCAAATTTCAAACTCAATTTTTTTTTAAGAGGCAGTTTCACCATAAAAATCCATTTATCATTCAAAACTCTAACAAGCTAATAGTTTCGGAGATATGATTTTTCAAAATTTTAATAATACATCGTACTTCTAAGTTTTCACAGAATTATTTTATCTATGAATTATCGTATGATCACAAATGTCATCTTGGACTTGCGTCCAAGTTAACTACTCATCTGTTGAATATTCTGTTACGTTTTACGCGCCATTTCTGAGTGCGTTTTTCAGCGGAAGTTGGTTGCTTCCTAATAAATCAAAATTAAATATACAAAGGCGGTTTTGAGCAGGTGAGTTATTGATTTTCCTTGCCTTTTATGTGGTCATCTCCAGTTTCATCTTAAAATATTCATTCGTAAATATTGATTTTTTGTTAAAATTCTAAATTTCTGAACTACTTGGAAACGTATGAATATCGTGTAACTCTGAATCGTTCAATCTTACCCGCAATCTGAGTTCGGTACATGGGGTAATTTTGAATTTCAATTTTAATGTGGAGAATGCCACTAAAATCGGAAAAAGCGACGCCTGGTATCAGAAAAAGTGGGAAAGCCCTGTGAATAGGAGCTTTGGCGCTCTTGTTCATACTTTAACAAATCATATCTCTTAAAGTATTGGTTGGAGTTGGGAATGATATCAGTGGATTCTTATGATAGAACTGCATCATTAAATAAAATAAATTAAATAAGAATCCATTGATATCATTCCCAACTCTGAGAAACCAATACTTTCGAAGTTATTTTTTGATTGACACATTTTGGAGCTCTTGTTTTAATTCAGTTTCTTTAATGATGCAGTTCTATTTCAATAATCCATTGATCATGCCCAACTCTGAGGCACCCATACATTCGAAGATATGATTTGTCAAAGTTAGAACAAAAGCGCCATAGCTAATGTCCACAGGGCTTTCCCACTTATTTTTACTACATCTACTGTAACGTTTAGACGAAGTATATATGGTTTATTATCCTCAAATAAAACAAAGATGCTGTCGAAAAGAAGGTTGAAAATGTTAAAACTGCATACGATTTCAAGAGCTTTGGCTCTCTTGTTCAATCTTTGACAAATCATATCTCCCAAAGTATTGGTTTCTCAGAGTTGGAAATGATATCAATGGATTATTAAAATAGAACTGCATCATGAAAGAAATTAAATTCGAACATCATAAAAGAAATGAAATTCAAACAAGAGCGCCGAAAACCACGAACTTACCCGAGAAATTCATTCCTCAAATCTATTCTGAACCCATTCTGATAAACTTACCAAAGTCATATAGATTATCCACGGGCATTGAAATATTTCCAAAAAGTATAATATCATATTAAAATCCTCATAATTCTACGATAGCTGAAATGAATTTGACTATCTCTTATAGAACAGGATGACATGTACGAGTATGAACACAGAGCATATAATAAAGCTTAGATAGAATAACTATAACATTCTGTGAAAACATAGAAGTACGATTCATTATTGAAATTTCGAAAACTTATATCTCCGAAAGTATTAGTTTGATGGAGTTGAAAATGATATCAATGGATTTTTATGGTGAAACTGCATCTTAAATAAAAATTGAATTTGAAATTTGTAACTTAAAAAAAAATTTTTTTTTTCGTTACTCCGAAACCATCTGGCCTGTTTAGCCAAATTACGAACTCAACCGAGATATTCATCTCCCTAACCTACTCTGAAAATTTCAACTGCCTAGTTCATTCTGTTCGAGAGTTATTGTAAAAAAAATTTTTAAATTTTCAAAAATTTTTTTGACACTTTGCGGTAACCTGGTCACTACAAAACTACACATACGTATGAAGGTCATGATTCTACAATTTGATACTAAATTTCAGATAGATCGAGTGATCAGTTTCGGAAATATTCACAAAAAATATTTTTACTAAAATCGGCCATAACTCCGAAACCGCTAGATGGATTTTACCCATTAACGAACTTAACCGAGATATTTACGCTCCAAACCTACCTTGCAAATTTCAATCCTCTAATTCCGTTCGTTTGAGAGTAATCGTGCCTACGGCCGGCCGGCCGGTAGAATCGATTTCGACCTCGGATTCTTGATCAGTGAGTCGAACCAAATCGTTTGAGACCATTTTCAGCCAAAACTAGAGAATAGAGCGCCAAAAATTATGGATAGTCTGAAGTTGTAAGGCAAATGCAATCTTCCTCTAGGTAGTCATAATGAGTCGATTAGTAACACAAGAAAACGAGAACGTGACCGGTTTCCTACGTACTTCAATACTTTAACATAGTGTCGTATGGTTTATATTCAAAACGTTTTGTATATTTAGATAGTTTTGGTTATTTTAATGTAGATGCCACTGACAACCGCAGAAACTGAAAGATGTTTCTCTACTTTAAAATTGATCAAGACTGACGGCGCTCGCAATGTTTTCCATCGAACAAAATTTAGATAAAGACACTCCTGACTTCAACGAAAAGGTAATCGATAAGTTCATCTGCGACAAGAACAGAAGGATTGAGTTTCATTTTAAGATGTAGGAATTTGGTAATTACCTTTTAAAATATATACCCATACTTTTTTTGTATTTTTTAATCAGTGCCTCCCTGAACACCAGCCGACTCTGAAGGTATATCAGTTTCCTTAAAAAATTCAACGATAATGATCAGATTCTAAGGAAGTCGAATTTAACTTAAAGAAATGAGAATAATTTATGAGTTCTTCGGGCAGTAGTCTACATTGAAGTTCAAAACCTCAGCCTACAGTAAATTCTTATGATGTACCTACGTTCGCCATAAAATTTTATATCCAAACAAGCTTTCATGAGGTAATGACATTCTTCCTCTCGAGCTAATGATGAGTTAACTGTAATAACTTCATTACAATATTTCGTAAAATATTCTTCCTTACCTAATCTATGTAATAGGTGTTGTAATTATATTAGAAAAAATAGAGTAGGTGTCAATGTATATCCTGAATATATATGAACCATTGTATGGCATTTTTATGAATATAATGAAAGTTATCGATATTGTACGCGACTAAAATGAGAGTACTTTCCTATTTCATTGAATTTCGATATTCATTGTGTCACTGGATTTCACTTTCAATCCAGATTCAGGTTTCCGCATTGGGAATAATAAATTCCATCCGCGAATTCATCCAGTTGGGTATCAAGTTGAATGCGTCCAGGTTCATATACTTCTAAGACCAACTATGTAGACTAAATTACTCTCAAGAATTTCCAAAGTAAACAGGTTTTTTTTTTAAATGAGAACAAATACAGCGTGCAAAAAAAGTAACGTAACTCTTCAATAATTCTTGTACGGAGACTTATTGAGGAAAATCCTCGCACCGTCGATTTTTAATTTACAAAGCAACTTATCCTGTGCTTTTTTGAATTTGATATTTCTCACCCCGTACACCACTACTTAATTCTTTCAAACTGGAGAAATCAAAAACAGGATTGCGAGGTAAAAAATCTGCTTCTGAGTTTGAACTTCCCGGGATATATTTTACTTTGAAATTATATTGTGACCAATAAAACAACATAATATCTGAATTCTTCATCTGTCTGAGAGTGAATATGAAGATTTTCTAAAGATTTATGATCGGTATGAACTTCAAAGTTAATATTCATAAGCCAGTAGTACCAGTACGTTAACGCTTCCTTATGGCTAGACATTACAAAAACACAGTATTCTGACGTTTCTGAAATTCATTCAATTTCTTTGAAAAATAAGCCACAGGTTTATAATTCCCGTCTTCCTGTCTTTGTTTCAAAATTGCTCCTATACTAGTTATACTGGCATCAGTTTGCACAATAGTGTCTTTTCGCGACTTTAAAATCAGAGAGAAGTCAGAAGAATACTTGTTGCTGCGTTAAGTAATTCATCGAGGAGTTTCGTAGAACGGCTTGCACATTGTCAAGCAGTCAACGGTGCTCAATTTGAACATTTAATATATTTAAATTATTTTCCATTCTTGAATAGGAAACTCGTCGATTTCAAAAAGAGGTAACCATACCCAATTGATTATTTTCTAATTTTTCAATAAAAAAAACGGCACAACCAATTTTCCTTTCATTTGCATCGTTGAGTAGGTAACCGTATCACCTTTCATTTGATGTATCACAATCCATATATTCCCATATGAAAAATTTAAGTAGGGGGGTGCGGGGCGTAGGGGGTGAGTAATATCAAATTCGAAAAATCATACGATAAATTGTTTTTGAAAATATAAATCGATGGGTTCGATAATTTTCCTTAATAATTCTTCGTACGAGAATTATTGAAGAGTTACGTTACTTTTTTGGCCCGCTGTATAAAACAGGGTATTTATAAATTATTGTTACATCATAATTACTTCTGAATCCGTCTCATTTAGCCGCTTCTTATGCATGCTGTTGAAATTTGCAATTCCAGCCATATAATTCATAATATATGCATAACCTCACTTTCTCCTTTGTTTACATTGGAAATGTTAAATGATGAGTTCCAAAATGATTTCCACTGTGAGTCCCAGTTTGAACCAAACACTTTTATTATACCAAACAGATTGATTTAATAGTTCGCATTAAGTAAATTAAGTGAAATTTTCACTCAAAGTTTTTATTACACGTGATTTTGGGTTCATACATAGCATAATTGCTGAGCCTAATAATTCCTTCTCTGGGTTTACAACAGACCTTGTTGCAACAAGAGTAGGGTAATTTGATTGAAAGAATGATTAATGATACTGGAATTTTAGTCCGTTCTAAGGAGTTTTCATTCAGAAAATATCAAGCTGATGGAATCGAGGGTGAATTATTCACTAGTTGGGATTCTATAGAATCCCAACAATAGCATCTTTGCATACGTGAAAGATGAGATCTCTAATCATCAATAACAATGCGCTGCCAAAATATTGGCCCACAAATGATAAGAAAAATCTTTGACAATAAACGAAAAATAATTTATAAATTAATTGATAATAATGGAGCACATGTTGAATATTTGATGTGAATTAATTGTTACAATTCTCGCAAATGGCCAACTTCAACATTATGCATTCAGCTATCAGTACACACATCCTAAAAATTCTAAATAAGATTTCAAAAATGTTTCCATTCAAACACAAGGGAACAGATTATTAATATCTAGTCAATAGCCGATATTATGATATCTCTTGAAAACGAGAGAATATATTCTCTCGTCAAAGATTTTTGTTATCATTTGTGGGCCAATATTTTGGCAGTGCATTGTTATTGATCATTAGAGGTCTCATCTTTCACGTATGCAAAGATGCTAAATCCTTGTACATATAGTATAAAACAAAGTCGCTTCCCGCTGTCTGTTTGTTCCTATGTATGCTTAGATCTTTTAGACTACGTGAAGGATTTTGATGCGGTTTTTTTTTAAAGATAGAGTGATTCAATAGGAAGGTTTATGTGTTCAACACATGCATAATATATTAGAGAAACACTGATAATTTCAGAGGTTTCTAATGTGATGTCGTAAATGAACACATTCTTTGCGCTTGCATTGCAAACGCTGGCTGAACCCTACGAGAAAAATCGAAATAATGTAGTACAGTATAGTACACCCTAAAAAGGTCTACAAAAAAGTTCGCGATGGTATATGTCTATCTCTTAAGGATAACCCACAATGACCATTTATTATGCTTTACATTCTACGAGAAATAATGACTTGATTACGAAGCTATTTTAAGCAATACAGCATTGATTCTTATCCAACTGAGTACCTTAAATGCATTGTGCATTCAATATTGATCAATTTGGCCTTCACAGCATGTAATTTAATTGAATATTTTCGAAGATATCGAAGATTAAAAATGCAGAGACATAGCGGTTGCGGTGGTACCGACCGGGGGGGCGGCACAGTAAGGATAGGATAGGGATAGAAATCGAATACAGAGAGCCAGAGAATCATCTGTAGAGCGTGAGGCTCGCCTCAGCCAGGATAGATGTATTGATTCTCCAAATTCCTCTGATACCATCGGATTTACTGATCCAATTTAAACGCTTATAATTTCCGGTAAAGATATATTTTGCAATGACCATTAATAAATCGCAGTGTCCAACTTTCAACGCTACAGGCTTATATTTGAGCGTTGAGTGTTTTTCACATGGCCAATTATATGTCGCTCTTTCAAAAGTAACCTCTAAAGAAAACATGTTTGTATTGTCTAACGACAAAAATGCTGTGAACGTTGTATATATAAAGAAATTCTGTTGTACATTTAGCATTAGCATTTCAACCGTGCGAAGCCGGGGCGGGCAGCTGGTTCTCAATAAAACTGTGGGGTTTCTCAGATGTCCTAAATCTGTAGTTTTGAGAATTCTCATAACCCGACAAGTGAAACCAAGCCTCATCACTAAAATAAGTTAAGTCCAATAATCTGTCGACGATAAGATTATTTGGAAACCAATAGCAGTTCTCTAGGCTACTTCTTCAACTAGTTCAAACTAAATATCAGCATACCTTGTATATATTTCAACATACCCAATTAATTGATGCTTCATTTATTATCCTTAAACCCTAATTTTTCCACGGAGCTCAGTTGGTAAGTAATATCCAGTTTATCTTTCGATTAAAAGTGATCTTGCTTGTGCTTATCGTGCTACAAGCTCCGCCGATTTCAACCTGTCACATACACATGCGCTATAAATAAGATTATTAGATTACACGATCTGAGCTAATTAAACCCCCGCGTCCGCCTGCCAGATGAGGAGCCACCGTAGCCGTGGGCACAGAAGTACGTCCTTGACACTGCTCTGTAACGACCTTACACCATAAAATCCGCCGTTTACATAAAGAAAGAGAAATTGCCATAAAGATGGCAGATCCACGGCACCAGTTCTAATTGCTACTCTGCACTGCGAACCGGGAGCTAGTCAATTGGGCAAGTCCTTACAGGATTTATCTATTATGAGTTGGGATAATTTCGAAGATTTATTCAGGGTGTCCGGATTCAATGTTAGATATGATTCTAGAGATGAAAATATGAAGAAAACTTCATGACAACTCAGGTCCTAAAATACACCCAAGACAGCTTCAATATGACCTCCTAAAACCTATAATTTTCGGATAAATTTGGAAGATTCAAATGAACTTTAGTACAAGAAGGTATTTGGATTAACTAAATCGTTTGGTGATATAAAAAATCGTCTTAATAAGCACTGACGTGAAGTCAGGAACTTTTGCGCGCATGTTCTTTTGTCTATTAACACCTCAAACCTCACGAAATACTGCATGAAGGTTCAGGCTGTCCTTTTTCAACCGAGTACCTACCTACTATAGATTTCAATTCGATCAACTGTATTTTTGAAAATATTGGAAATTCAGCTTGAAGGTTTGTACAAAATTTCTGCGGAATCTGACAAATAGTTTCTGGAATATATAATTGTGGAAAAAAATATTTTATTTTTTTTGAAGAAATATTTTTTTTTTTTATCTGGTGATGCGATCCTCACGGAATTTTTCAAGGATTTACGACTTAGCATTCTAAAATCTGTATTTTTTTTATTCACCATTTTTCCAAATTCACTACAGGAAAAAAGATACAGGCTGTTGAAATTTGATAAGCAAAATAAATTTCCATTTGTAGAATTGACATGGTTATTCAGAATGGAATTTTTGTCTTAAGTTTTCTATTACTATGGCACATAATATCCTATTAAAAGTTTTTCCTTACTTTTATACAGACTCGTTCATAAAACTATGAGAACTTAGCATAATGGAAGCAGATGATGGTTATCTTGAGTTATTTTCGAAATGCTCAATCATTTCAGAATATTAAATTATTCTTCATCATTTCTCCTAAAACGTACCGTTTGCGAGAGATTCTTCATAATATGTCATAAAAATTGATTCAAGCACTGACGTGAACTCACAAGCTTTTGCGCGTATGTTCTCTTGTCCATTCTCCTTTATTGGACACTCTTGATCGAATTTACAATGGTGAATTCTATTGTCTGTTCTCCTGTATTAGACACTCCGAATTTACCATACTAAATTCAATTAGGAGTGTCCAATACAGGAGAATGGACAATAGAACATACGCGCGAAAGCTCCTGATTACACGTCAGTGCTTGAACCAATTTTTTTTCGTGAAGTCAGGAGCTTTTGTGCGTATATTCTATTGTCCATTCTCCTGTATTGGACACTCTTAATCGAATTTACCATGGTAAATTCGGAGTGTCCAATACAGGAGAACAGACAATAGATTTCACCATGGCAAATTCGATTAAGAGTGTCCAATATAGAAGAATGGACAAGAGAACATACGCGCAAAAGCTTCTGACTTCACGTCAGTGCTTGAACCAATTTTTTTTTTCAATGATTTTTTAAAAATTTTCTACTGTTGGCATTCTAAAACTAAAAACCATATTTGAATTGGATCGGATTTGTATTTTTTGAGTTATTGAGGAAATAACAACCAAATTTCAGATTGATATAACTCCAAAACCATTTGGCCGATTATGCTAGTTAACGAACTTGAATGTCGTATTCAGATGCGTAATCTATCCTGAAAACTGCAAGTCGCTATTTCTTTCCGTTCTCCTGGAATCATGAGATACATAATATTTTTTCGTAATTTTCTAAAAATATTCTAGTGGTATGGTCCCCACAAAATTTTACACACGTCTTCATATCAATATTCTACAACTAGCTTCAATTCGATCGAGTCTATATTTTTTGAGTTATCGAGGAAATAATATTCCAGATGGGTATAACTCCGAAACCGTTGGGCCGATTATGGCCAACAGCGAACTTAACTCTTCCATTCAGATGTTCAACCTATCCTGAAAATTGCAAGTCCCTATTTCCTTTCGTTTGAGAGTTGTCGAGGCAACGCTCGCCCATCCAGCTACTGAACTCACACATGGCTGCTCGGATATCCAACAATATAGATCCGATCATGTTCAAACTTGGAACTTAGAAGTACAGTTAGGTTCTAAAGGCTCTCGCAAAATTTCAGCGATATCGGACGAATTGTTTCTGATATATAGAATTTTTTCAATAATTTTCTATGATTTTTTAAAAATTTTCTAGTTATACGGTCCGCACAAACTTTTGCAAGAATTTTTGCGTTGCCATTCTACAACTGATAACCATGTTTGAATTGGTTCGGTTTCGTGTTTTTCGAGGTATTGAGGAAATAACAACCAAATTTCAGATGGGTGCAACTCCAAAACCGTACCTGAAAATTTCAAGTCGCTATTTCTCCGTCCTTAGGTTATCGTGACGTAAATAATATTTTTCAATAATTTTTTTTTTATTTTCTAGCGATACGATGTTCACAAAATTTCACAAACGTTCTTAGGTTTATATTCTGCAACTAATCACAAAATTATTACTCGGAAACCGTTGGGCCGATTATGCCCATTAACGAACTTATCCGTCCTATTGGGATGCGCCACCTACCCTGAAAATTTCAAGTCGCTATCTCTTTTCGTTCTTAAGTTATCGTGGCAACGGCCGGACGGCCGGACAGAATCAAATTTGACCTCGAATTCTTGATCGAACTCAATCGTTTGAGACCATTTTCGGCGAAAAATTCGAAAATTACAGACATTTGGGCAAAATGATAACGCGATGTTCCCCAGAACATACGCGCAAAAAGTGATAAAAATTCTGGAAATTTAACTGCTTTTATCAGTCCGGACCTGAACTAGAATCACACATGATCTGCTTGAATAAAGACATAGACTGAGTATTGATTTCAAAGTTGACACTTATAGAAAGAGGTATAGCTAGTAACTTATTTCAAATAATATTTTTATTTTTATTCAATCTCACTTGTTTCCAAATTGATTTTAAATTATCTGTTATCCATGTCATCTAAATATCATCTATATATTTTCATACTGCTTCGATTCTGCACAATCATTCTAAGGATTTCTCTCATATATGGAACATAATTTCATCTTCTTAATTTTCTACAGATATAAGAGAGTTGTTGATAGGGGATGCATCATTATTGCGTAAATTACTCCTTCTTTTATACAAAATATCAGGCAACAAGTGCTACACGTCGGGTAAATAACCAGAAATATTTGAACAAGTTATAAAGACCACATAGGACATAGTCGAAGCAAAAACATGTATAAATCTGCTGTTGCAAATCTTGTTTTAACAACCATCCAAAACGTAAAAAAGGAAGGATCTTTTACTCAATAATGACCTAGCCCCTATTAAATAACAACACCTTCTCTTCAATAATCCCTTTATGTTAGCCCATATTCGAGTAGAGTAACATGTAGCATTCCTTAATCCATAATTTCCTCCGATTTGGAATCTCTAATTCAGTATATAATTTGAGAATACAAATCAAAGGAAATTATGGAGTCAAAGATAGCATCTCTAATCTATATTTATAAAAGAAAGTCGTGTTAGTTACTTCACTTATAACTCAAGAACGGCTATACCGATTTGGCTCAAAATTGGTGGGGAGGTAGCTTAGAACCAGGAGACGGACATAGGATACTTTTTTGTGTTATACAGGGTGTTTTTCTTTTAACGTCAATTAAAATTTGCTGTTTTTCCTGCCATAATCGTACAATTTTAATCATGTGTGTTTAAAAATAAACTGTCGAGGCATACACCATTGAAAATAAAGCATTACTAAACAGGGTGTCCTTTATCTCATGGCACAATTGTACGTGATTGAAGTGATTTGTGTCACAAACAAAGCATTAACTAAATAGGTACCGTGGATGGATTCTCATAATGTATTCGTCCGAAATCTCCATACAGGGTGTTCTTCTTTTAACGTCAATTGCAACTTGCTGTTTTCCATGCCACAATCGTACAATTTCATTCATTTGTGTTAAAAAATAAACTTTAGAGGGATACATTATTGAAAATAAATCATTACTGTACAGGGTGTTTTTTTTCTAACGTGTATAATAAAATCTAAAATCTGTTTATTTATTGCCTCTAAGGCGGAACAGAGTTCGCTGGGTCAGCTAGTTAAGTATAATTAGAGATTTCAAATACGAGGGAATTATGCATTTAAAATGTTATTGTACGATTTTCATTGTAGTATCTCGGCGAAAGGACGTTTCTATTTTTAATATCCTTTATTTGACTATAGCTGAAAGATCAAGTAAAATAGGTTATGTGGAAATTATGGTATAGGTAGGTACTCACACAAAAAAATGTACCGTTAATACAAAATGGCGAATGCGCTGGTTCCTCCTCAGCTACTGTTTTAAGTATATTTCAATAATATATACTAATTGAATTTATGTCATGGTAATGGATTTTGACGATTCCAGGGGGAATTTATAAGAGGATCCCATCCTAAGGACATGAATTTGGACGGTCGGTATTTGCGTAGAAGGTTAATATTGTCATAATGCATACAATTCGTTTCCCACTTGGGAGCGAGTATTTTTTTAAAATTGCAGAATATGGTTTATTTTTCCGGAGATTTCTCGATATTTTCGACCAATCAAATAATTTGACAACTGTCAGATAGGAACGAAATGGACGAGATCCAACATTTTTTATGCAAAATATGCCGATTCGGACCTTTGAATGATATGTAACACGATAATATTTTCCTGAAATTAGAAATTTGAATAAAGACATCGAAGGTAAGAAATGAAAGTCCTCGATATACCACCTTTCTCCATTCATCAGAATATATCGTTCGTAGCTCATATGATGACGCATAGGGCTCATGGACCATAGGAATATACCGGGATCCGATTCGCGGGTAAGAAGTGGTTATTTATCGTTTTTTGCGCGTATGTTCTGGGGAACATCGCGTTATCATCTTGCCCAAATGTCTGTAACTTTCGAATTTTTTGACGAAAATGGTCTCAAACGATTTGGTTCGACTCACCACTGAAGAATTCGATGTCAAATTTGATTCTGTCCGGCCGGCCGTCAGGCAGTCCAGCCGTCCGGCCATTGCAACGATAACTTGAGAACGGAAAGAGCTAGCGACTTGAAATTTTCAGGGTAGGTGGCGCATCCCAATACGACGGACAAGTTCGTTAATGGGCATAATCGACCCAATGGATTCCGAGTAATAATTTTGTTTTCAACCAATATAAATCCGATCGAATTGAAACTTGGTGAATAGTTGTAGAATATAAACCTAAGCACGTTCGTGAAATTTTGTGAGAATCGTATCGCTAGAAAATTATTCAAAAATTGTTAAAAAATATTTTTGTTGTCTCGATAACCTGAGAACGGAAAGAGATAACGGCTTGAAGATTTCAGGTTAGGTTGTGGAACTGAATACAACATTTGAGTTTGTTTATAAGCATAATCGGCTAAACGGTTTTAGAGTTATAGCCATCTGAAATTTGGTTGTTTTTTGTTCCTCATTAACTCGAAGAATACGAAACCGATTGAATTCAAACATGGTTATTAGTTGTAGAATGCCAACGTGAAAATTTCGTGAGGATAGTATATGTAGAAAATTTTTAAGAAATCATTGATTATTGAAAAGAGAAATTCTATATATCAGTAACTATTCGTCTGAAATTGCTGAAATTTTGCAAGAGCCTTTAGAACCTAACTATACCTACTGCCAAGTTTCAAGTTTTAACACGATAGGTTAAATATTGTGGGAGATTCGGGCAGCCTTGTGCGAGTTCAGTAGATGGGTGACCGTTGCCTCGATAACTTTCAAACGAAAGGAGATCGGGACTTGCGTATCCGAATGGGAGAGTTGAGTTCGTTTTTGGGCATAATCGGTCTAACGGTTTCCGAGTTACACCCACCTGGAATATTATTTCCTCGATAACTCAAAAAAAAAGATTCGATCGAATTGAAGCTAGGTAACTAGTAGTAGAAAATCAACATAAAGAGGTGTTTGAAATTTTGTAAGAACCGTACATCTAGAAAATATTAAAAAAATGACGAAAAAAAAATTTTTGTAAAGACCGTACCTACCCCTAGAAAATTTGAATAAAATAACGAAAAAAAAATTGGTTCATGCACTGACGTGAAGTCAGGAGCTTTTGCGCGTATGTTATATTGTCCATTCGCTCCTGCATTGGACACCCTTTATCGAATTTACCATGGTAAATTATGTTGTCCATTCTCCTGTATTGGACACTCTTAATTCGAATTTACCATGGTAAATTCGAATTCCTGCAATACGACATTTTCACGAATTTTGGCCGCTAATATCTCAGAAACTAAATGTACAAATTTAAACTCACACATTATTCTAACAAGCCATTCATCTACAACATAATTGCAGCCGAGAGGCAATTTCCCCTAGAATTTCTTGCGGGTTTCTATTGGTGAGCAAAAAAAGAGGGGAAAGCCCTATGGACAGGAGCTTTGGTGCTCTTCTTCAATCTTTGGCAAATCATATCTCCGAAAGTATTGGTTTCTCAGAGTTGGATATGATATCAATGGATTCTTATGATAAAACATCATCATAGAAGAAATTGAGTTCAAACATCATAATGAATTCAAATTCAAAGAGTGTGCCAAAAATTATTAATCCAAAAGCAACAGACCAATTCTACGCAATAACGAACTTATCCGAGATATTCATTCCTCAAATCTATTATGAAAATTATATAATATCAATTTAAACTTAGCCAATATTCTAGTTTTGTTTTTACTGGAGATATTCTAAACCACATTTGTTTAACTTACCAAAGGATATATTTCCATCATCATCATATGGATTATCATTATCATATGGAATATACAAGAGCTATCCATGATAGCTGAGGTTATTCCGTTGGTCATTCTGCATTCAATCATACTTTGTTTGAAATGTCTCTTATCCACAGAACACTAATAGCTCTTATCTTTAGATGAGATGACAATGATGAAATGTATGAACACGGCTGATCATTGATATGGACGTTAATTTTCGATACAGCATTCTGTGAAATCATCGAGTTACGATTAAATATTAAAATTTTGAAAAATCATTTCTCCGAATGTATTTTTGTTGGAGTAGAAAATGATTCTTACGTAGAAACGGCATCATAAGAAAAATTTAATTCGAAAGTTGTAATGTAAAAAAATTTTGTTTTTCGATTTTGCCCAGTAACGAACTTCAACGAGATATTTATTTCACAAACCTACTCTGAAAATTTCAACTGTTGCACATTCCGTTGGAGAGTTATCGTGTCTACGGCCAGACCGACCGGACAGAATCGATTTTGCCCACGGATTCTTGATAAGACAGTCGAACCAAATCGTTTAAGACCATTTTCATCCAAAAATTCGAAAATTACGGACATTTGGGCAAATTTATAAGCAGTCTGTTCCGAGGAACAAGAGCGCCAAAAACTTGGCATGAATTTCAGGTTTATATTGTGAACCATTTTCGAGATATCTGTCATCAATTGATTTTCTGGATACACTCAAAATGATGTATCTCACTTTGGAAGCCCGTCAGATCAGAAGTTCTTTGAAGATTCCTTCTCGAAATACTGATGTGAATAGAAGAAACGCTATTCGAAGCTTTAGAATGAAAGGAATTGAACGTTTATCTGAATGGAATCTGACGAGTTGGCGTGCACCATATGTTTCCACTTCACTTTGCGTTAATTAGAATTCTAGGCAACACATAATTTCAGTTTTTCCCTGAATGGGGTATTAGGTTTCATCCCTGAAGCTCTACCAATTCGTTCCCGTGTTTTAATGAAAACAGTAAATGATACCAGCATTTCTTAGGATCATTTACGAAACCAAACATCTTTTATACGCCTCTTCGGTGATCTCCAATCGGATATGGGTAATTTCGAACTAATTTCACCACAAACCTGTATGTGCCCAACGGAATGGTATTACAATAGACGTCGCCTTGAACCTCTCTAATGTATGGGTGAAAATTCAACATCAGTTGAAATTCATGAAATAAATGAAGTTAAGAACGATACAGAAGGTTCAAAATCGAGGGGACACGATTTATTTTTAGATTTATATGAAGATATATCAGAAGTCAGATAAATATTCAGGGCGATGCACGTTAAATAGAAGACTATACCTTTTCAAGTTCAATTTCGGGAAAAAAAATTGGTACAAGCCCTGTGGACCGGAGCTTTCTGGCGCTCTAGTTCAAACAGACAAATTATATCTCCTAAAGTATTGTTTTCTCAGACTTGAGAATTATATCAATGTATTCTTATGATAGAACTGCAGCATGAAGGAAATTCAATTCAAATAATAATTTATTTATCAAGATTAAATGAGCAATCTGAGAATGAGAACTGCACCATGGAAGAAATCAAATTAAAATAGCTGAAATGAATTTGACTCTCTCTTATAGAACAGGATCACATGTACGAGTATGAACACAGAGCATATAATGAAGCTTAGATAGAATAATTATAGCATTCTGTGAAAACATAGAAGTACGATTATTTATTGAAATTTCGAAAAATCATATCTCCGAAAGTATTAGCTTGTTGGAGTTAAAAATGACATCAATGAATTTTTATGGTGTAGCTGTATTTCAAATGAAAATTGAATTTGAAATTGTTCACTTAAAAAAAATTTTTTTTTTCGTTACTCCGAAACCATCTACCCGATTTCGCTCGATAACGAATTTTACCGAGATATTCATCTCCCTAACCTACTCTGAAAATTTCAGCGGCCTAGCTCATTCCGTTCGAGAGTTATTGTAGAAATTTTTTTTTTTTATTTTCAAAATTTTTTTTTGACACTTTGCGGTAACCTGTTCAATACAAAACTTCACATGCGTATAAAGGTCATGATTCTACAATCTGGTGCTAAATTTCAGATAGATCGAGTGATCGGTTTCGGAAATATTCATAAAAAATGTTTTTACTAAAATCAGCCATAACTCCGAAACCGCTTGTTGGATTTTGCCCAACGGACAAACTTGTCCGAGATATTTACGCTTCAAACCCACCTTGCAAATTTCAATCCGCTAACTCCTTTCGTTCGAGAGTTATAGTGCCTACGGCCGGCCCGACAGAATTGATTTCGACCTCGGATTCTTGATCAGTGAGTCGAACCAATTTCAGCCAAAAATTCGAAAATAACAGACATTTGGGCAAATGTATAAGCACTCTGTTCCGAGGTACTAGAGCGCCAAAAAGTGGGAAAGCCCTGTGGACAGGAGCTTTGGTGCGCTATACAAATGTATAGCCAAACCTATCACCCATCCAGGTACTGAAATCGCCTAAAGCTGCTTAGCTCCAGAAAAAAATATAATATCTTCTCATTATTTTCAGTACCTATCGAGTTTAAATCTAGAAATTGTCTGTAAAACTAGCTGAAATATCAAATATTGAGGGGCATTTTTGGCGTTCTTGTTACTGGTAACAGAGTGCTTATCAATTTGCCCAAATGTCAGTAATATTCGTATTTTTGACTGAAAATGGTCTCAAACGATTTGGTTCGACTCACTGATCAAGAATTCGTGGTCGATATCGATTCTATCCGGCCGTCCGTCCGTCCGTTAACACGAAAACTCTTGAACGGAAGGAAGGTTTGTATTCTATAACTACTCACCAAGTTTATATTCGATTGGATTCGAATTGAAACAGAATTATTACTCGGAAACCATTGGGTCGATTATGCCCATTACCGAACTTGTGCGTCGTATTAGGATACGAAACCTACACTGAAAATTTCAAGACCGGAACAGCCGGACAGGATCAAATTTGACCTCGAATTCTTCATCTGGGTGTCGAACCCAATCATTTGAGACCATTTTCGGCTTAGCACTGTTAATATCTGACCCAACGGCGGGTGGTGGCCACAACCATCCAACTAGAAAATTGATCTGCTAGCCTAGGATTGAAATCACGACCCTACGAAGTCCAACACTCAATATAAAATATGACAAAATGTGAAAAAGTTGAAACAATAGTGAATGTAGATGAAAAATAAAGAGAATAAGAAAAGGGAAGGGGAAGGTTTTTGAACGGATTTCAGAATTATACGAATATCCTATTCCGATAATAAGCACTGTTCCTTTCGTTCGGCGAAAATGATCCAAAACCACGGAATAGTGAGATTGGACGAAGAAGATCGTAGGGTGTGTGATCACCTTCAAAAGTTTCTACACTACATTGTTGCGTTCGCATTTCTTAACGACAACTATAATATGTTTTTACGCCAATTTACGCCGACAATGTTGCTCACACCGGTGTAGACGTACATAATTAAAATGTGCGATGAATAGTTTAACATGAATGTTAAACATCAGCTCCTCTTTGTCAGCTTGTTGACATCTTCGATGGAATCTCCCACGATTGGATTTATGCTGCTCAATATTCAACATTCCCTTTCGAAGACCCGTTTGCGGATTGGCAAGTACATAGGTATTCCTACAACAATTACATACTGTTGTATTTTTTCATTAGGGTATACAAGCTGATTCATTGGTAAATGAACGGAAGCTAAGGGTAGATAGAGGACACTGAGGAGAGTCAGAATAACCTTATTTTAAGGGCCTATCTCTCTTCATATTCAAGATACAGAATGATATATTGATTTTGTCAATTTATTCAATTATCCATAACATTCGAGCCACCTCATATATTTTCATGATATTTGGTACGTTTATTCTCTCCAATAACTACTTGATACAGACATAACTGATTTTTTTTTCAGGTTATTTTAAGTAACCCCAATCAAAATAATCGATAGAATTGAGGTCCGGACAGCTTGCAGGCCTGCATTTGCTTGAAAACATTCACTAACGTCGTAATGAATTTTGCTCCTTACTTTATCCACACACTATACAGGGTGAGTCTTTGACCACTGCATTAATTTTAACCAAAGATTCCTCTCATCAAACGAAACACTTTTTTCATTCAACATTCTACCAAATTCAGCTCAGGTAAAAAGATACAGGCTGTTGAAATTTTGAAAAAAAATCAGGTTTTATTTTGTAGCTTTGACATCCTTTTTTCGAATAAAATGAATGTTGGCGTAAAGTTTCCTATAACTATGATACGTATTTTCCAAATATTAGTTATTTTCTACTTCTACTGGTTTTCTAGTTATGGACTCGTGGATTCATAAAACTAAACGAAATTAGCATAAAGAAAGCATATAAAGTTTTTCTTGAGTCATTTCAAGAATATTCCATCGTTTTGAACATTATATTATTCTTCATCACTTCTCCTTAAACGCACCGTTTTCGAGATATTCTTCATTGAATGTTTTAAAATGGAAAACTCCAGAAATTTCACTACTTTTATGGATCCGTCCCTGAGCGTTGGAATCCCGAATCAAGCTGTAAACCACGTTACCATGCCTTCTCGTCCGCCAACAATGTCATAGATAATTTATATGCGGGAGTGTATTAGCACATTGTGAAATCTTTAAACGCTTGTAACTTTTTACCTGAGCCGAATCTGGTAAAATGGTAAATGAAAAAAGTGTTTCATTTGATGAGAGGAATCTTTGGTTAAAATTAATGCAGTGGTCAAAGACTCACCCTGTAGATATAGAAACCTGCTGCTTTAACAAACCGAATCTGCAAATCTCAATTCGCAGCCTTAGAAAATTTTCTCAACGACCAGATCATAAACAAAGTGAGAATTCCAATTTTCATGCATAATGTTACAGCGTACATTTTTCATGTTCTTCGTACAGCTCCCAGCGCCGGGTTAATAACACTGGCGCTGGACTCTTGAGCTGGAGTGATTTAGAACATCGTAAAAATAAGAATGCCTATTTCGAATTTTCTATTTTCAGGAGTAATAAAATAGTAAAATAGTTCAAGCACTCCCGTAGGGAGCGTTTCATTGGATTATGATTATCATTATTACGACATGTGTTCTAAACTCCAGGGCGGAGCTGAAGAGAAATTCATTTTCGAGTGTAATTATATTATTGTGTGTTTCAGAATTATACTTCGGTTATTCCAATTAAATCTTGAAAAGATCCAACCTATTACGATTTGAAAAGATTTGAAGAAATTATAATGGATACTTCAATAGTATTATATAATTCGTAACACCCATATTTGTCGATATTGAACAATTAAGCAACAGAAATTTCTGGAATATTAAAGGCGGGTTTATACAGCAAATAAGATAAGATAAAATAAAATAAGAAATAAATTAAAATAAAATAAGAAATTTGAACATGTACATTTCTATGAGAGCGTTCATACACGAAATAAGATAAAATAAGAAATAAGAATAAGAATTAAAGTTGGCCAACTCTCATCTTTATTTCTTATTTTATGTTATTTTGTTTGGAAAATGACAATGCGCATGCTCAAATAGTGAAATTGATAGAACTTGCATAAAATTGTCAAAAAGCTGTGATTTGATTGGTTCATTCTTATTTCTTATTTTGTTTTAGATTATCTGTATAAACCGATCCGTTTAACCCTTAATTCTTATTTTATTTTAATTTGTTTCTTATTTTATCTTATTCGCTGTATAAACCCGCCTTAACTCTCTGGAACTGAATTTCTATGAATGACAAAATTGATTTATATCAAATCATACAGAATGTATGCTGGGAATGGGACAAGGCGGAATCAGAGAAATACAGGATCCCGAAAGTTCAAATTTTATTTTGAAATTTATCGACAACTCCCTTCCTTTCCAGGAACATCATCTAATTTGGTACGCTCAGTTTTTCATGGGGGTCAAATAAGAATTTTGAACTAATTTTGATGTCAATCAAACGATTCGGTTCGACTCCCTGTTGAAGAATTCGAGGTCAAATTTTATTGTGTCCAGCCGGCCGGCCGTTGCAACGATAACTTGAGAACGGAAAGAGATAGTGACTTGAAATTTTGAGGGTAGGTTGCTAGGTTATCCTAATAAGACCGACAACTTCGTTGATGGGCATAATCGGCCTAATGATTTCCGAGTCATAATCTTATTTTCAACCAATACAAATCCCATCGAATTGAATCTTACTGAGTAGTTGTAGAATACCAACCTAAGTACGTTTGAGGAATTTTATGAGAATTATATCACTAGAAAATTTTTAAAAAATCATAAAAAAATATTTTTTATGTTACGATAACATGAGAACGGAAAGAGATAGCCATCTGAAATTGTCTTGTTATTTCCTCAATAACTCGAAAAATCCAAACCGATCCAATTTAAACATGGTTATTGGTTGTAGAATGCCAACACATGAATTCTTGCGAAATTTCGTGAGGATTCTTTGAAATCATATAGAATTATTGAGAATAATTATTGAAATTTTGAAAAATCATATCTCCGAAAGTATTAATTTGTTAGAGTTGACAATTACATTAATAGATTCGTATGATAAAACAGCATGGGATACAGACATGTCTAGTAAACTGTACCATAAAAAGAATCAAATTTAAAATTTGCAATGTAATAAAAATTTATTTTTTTTACTCCGAAACCATTTGGCCGATTTTGCCCAATAACGACCTTAACCGAGATATTTATCTCCCAAACCTACTCTGAAAATTTCAACTGTCTATCTCATTTCGTTCGAGAGTTATCGTGTCAACGGACGGCCGGACAGAATCGATGTTGACCATGGATTCTTGATCAGTGAGTCGAACCAAATCTTTAAGGACCATTTTCAACAGACATTTGGGCAAACTGATACTGTGTTCCGAGGAAAAGAGCGCCAAAAATAAACTCATGTATGATGTATTTCTGTATTATTGACGCTCTTGTTCCTCGGAACAGGGTGCTTATCAATTTGCCCAAATGTCTGTAATTTTCGAATTTTTGGCTGAAAATGGTCTTAAACGATTTGGTTCGACTCACTGATCAAGAATCCGTGGTCGAAATCGATTCCGTCCGGCCGTCCGTCCAGCCGTTAACACGATAACTCTCGAACGAAAGGACTTGGATGAAAATTTGCAGGGTAGGTTTGGAGCGTAAATATCTCGGAGAGTTCGATAACGGGCGGAATCCACAAAGCGGTTTCGGAGTTATGTCCGTTTTTAGTAAAAACATTTTTTATGAATATTTCCGAAACCGATCACTCGATCTATCTGAAATTTACATAAAATTGTGGAATAATGACCTTTATATGCATGCGCAGTTTTGTATTGATTGGCCGTGAAGTGTCAAAAAAGTTTTAAACATTTCTTTGTTTTGTAGGTAGGTAGAGTTGTAGAGTAGGTTCGGGAGATAAGTATCTTGGTTATGTTCGTTATTGAGCAAAATCAGCCTGATGGTTTCAGAGTAACGAAAAAAAAAATTTTTTACATTACAAATTTCTAATTAAATTTTTCAAGTTGCAGTTTCAAAATGAAAATCCATTGATATAATTTTCAACTGTAACAAGCTAATACTTTCGAAGATATGATTCTTAGAAATTTCAATATTTAATCGTAGGTACTTCTATGTTTCCACAGAATGCTGTACTTAATTTTTCTATCTATGAATTATTATATGATCTGTGTTCTTACATGTCATCTTATTTTTTTATGGGAGATAAATGTCAAAATTATTTCTGGTTCGTTATTCGTTATATATAAAATAAACCTATGTTCTATAAAACAAAGTATGATTGAATGCAATGAAATAACCTCAGCTATCGTAGAATTATTATGAGGATGATATGATATTATACTTTTAAGGTGATAATATAATGCCCGTGGATAATCCATATGATGATGGAAATATATTCTTTGATAAGATACATAATCAAATTGGGTTCAGAATATCTCCGGTAAAAACAAAACTGGAATGTTGTCTAAGTTATAATTGATATAATATAATTTTCAGAATAGATTTGATGAATGAATATCTTGGATAAGTTCGTTATTGGATAGAATTGCTCTGTTTGAATTGAATTTCCTTCATGATGCAGTTCTATCGTAAGAATCCATTTAAATAATTCCCAGAGACCAATACTTTCGGATATATGATTTGTCAAAGTTTGAACAAGAGCACCAAAGTTCCTGCCCACAGGGCTTTCCCACTTCTAATTTTACTAATTCAATTGGATTTTTTGGGTCACAAACTTGAAACGCAACGAAATGCAGAGGTCTGTATTTCGAGAAATCTGTTCGTTATTGGGGAGAATTGATCTGTTTGAATTTAATTTCTTTCATGATGCAGTTCTATCGTAAGAATCCATTTAAATAATTCCCAGAGACCAATACTTTCGGATATATGATTTGTCAAAGTTTGAACAAGAGCACCAAAGTTTCTGCCCACAGGGCTTTCCCACTTCTAATTTTACCAATTCAGTTGGATTTTTTGGACATGAAAGTTAGACTAACTTTCATGTGCAGATGCAGGGACAGTAGAATAATTCCCAAGTTCCTAAGAATTAAATTACCTTTTGATAGTTATGGTTGCCACAAAATTATGGACAGATTTGGTCATGCTTTAGTCAGAGAAAGAGTAAGTATTCTCAGACAAAATAAGGTAAGACTAAGTCAAGATATTCTAAGGTTAGAAGAAGTAATTTTTAATAATTTGTCAAAGAGTGATTCAGATCATATCTTTTATTGTGTTGATATTTCATATAAAAATGAATATACTAAAAGTAGAGCATCAAATTTTAATAAATTCAATTCTCTGTTCGATGAAAAACAAAGACAATCCAACAAAAATGCACCTAATAACAACTTCGTCAATAAAACGGTTATAAATTTATCTTCAAGAAGTTTGAATGAAAGTGAAAAAAGAATCTTATCAAAGGGACTAAATTTTGCAGTGACAACAAGAAATGTCCCCATACTAGACATTATTACATCTATGGATTTTTTGGGTCACAAACTTGAAACGCAACGAAATGCAGAGGTCTGTATTTGGAGAAATCTGTTCGTTATTGGGGAGAATTGGTCTGTTTGAATTTAATTTCTTTCATGATGCAGTTCTATCCTAAGAATCCATGTATATCATTCCCATAGACCTATTTCGGAGATATGATTTATCAAAGTTTGAACAAGAGCGCCAAAGTTCCTGTCCACAGGGCTTGAACCAATTATTTTTAGCGCTTGAACTTTTCCAAATAATACACCAAAACAATACAATCTGAAATGCAATCAAAAACCGTTAAATTTGTTTGGGTAAATATCGACCTCGAACCGTCAATAGTCGACATAAACAAATAAATTAGATTCTATTTCCGTAGGCAAGTGGGGATTCTCTTACTCAGACAATTTCGAATCGGAATGATGAGCCATAATACAATGGAAGTAATGATGATCATGACGAAAAATCAATTGTAATCATGGTCCACGATAAATCGAAGGTTATCTTGTGTCTCGAAGACGATGTGCGGGTGTTCGAGTTGATGATTAACCCAAGGTCCTTCTCATCACGGTTTTCGACTTTGGTTTATGACGGAAGTACCCATGAATCAACGGAAAAAATTTGTTGAAATTCTTTGTCCTGACAGAGATCGCTGGTATATACAGGGTCCGCTAGTCGAGACGATATTATTTTGTCGAATGATGAGCTCTTTCTTCATAAAAATATATTATTTAGATTTCGAAAATCCATTTCCTGGTTTTTATAACAAATATCTAAAAATAAAAGAAGCAAAAATGTAAAAAAAACATTCTGATACAAAATCAGTTATTATGCATTGAATCTGAAACCAGAAATATAGACGAGAATAATTTCAAAAAAATTGGTTCAAGCACTGACGTGAAGTCAGAAGCTTTTGCGCGTATGTTCTATTGTCCATTCTTCTGTATTGGACACCCTTAATCGAATTTACCATGGTAAATTCGATTAAGGGTGTCCAATACAGAAGAATGGACAATAGAACATACGCGCAAAAGCTTCTGACTTCACGTCAGTGCTTGAACCAATTTTTTTTTTCGTGATTTTTTTGAAATTTTCTAGGGGTAATGTTCTTAAAATTTTTTTTCTCTACGTTTTTTTCAAATTTTCTAGGGGTACGGTTCTCACAAAATTTTAAACACGTCTTTATGTTGATTTTCTACTACTAGTTACCAAACTTCAATTCGATCGAATATTTATTTTTTGAGTTATCAAGGAAGCAATATTCCAGATGGGTATAACTCGGAAACCGTTAGACCGATTATGCCCAAAATTGAACTCAACTCTCCCTTTCGGATACGCAACCTTGCCTGAAAATTGCAAGTCCCTATCTCCTTTCGTTCGAAAGTTATCGAGGCAACGGTCACCCATCTACTGAACTCACACAAGAATGCTCGAATCTCCAACAATATTTAACCGATCGTATTAAAACTTGAAAATTGTCAGTATAGTTAGGTTATGAAGGTTCTTGCAAAATTTCAGCAATTTCGAACGATTAGTTACTGATATATAGAACTTTTTTTTTTTATTTTCAAATATTTATTTAAAATTTTCTACAAATGCTATCCTCACCAAATTTTGCAAACGTTTCCGCATTGGCATTCTACAACTAATAATCATGTTTAAATTCAATCGGTATAGTATTTTTCGAGTTAATGAGGAACAAAAACCACAAAATTTCATAAAATTTCAGATGGCTATAACTCTGAAACCGTTTGGCCGATTAGGCTCATAATCAAACTGAAATGTCGCGTTGTGGTGTACATCCTAACCTGAAAACTTGAGGCCGCTATCTTTCTCAGTTCTCAAGTTATCGTGACAACAAAAATATTTTTTAATAATTTTTTAATAATTTTGTAGCCATACGATTCGCACAAAATTTCACAAACGTGCTTAGGTTCATATTCTACAACTACTCACCAAGTTTCAATTTGATCGGATTCATATTGGTTGAAAACAAAATTATTACTCGGAAACCACTGGGCCGATTATGCCCATTAACGAACTTGTCCGTCGTATTGGGATGCGCCACCCACCCTGAAAATTTCAAGTCGCTAGCTCTTTTCGTTCTCAAGTTATCGTGGCAACGGCCGGACGGCCGTACGGCCGGACGGCCGGACGGCCGGACGGCCGGACGGCCGGACGGACAGAATCAAATTTGACATCGAATTCTTCATTGGGGAGTCGAACTTAATCGTTTGAGAACATTTTCGTCAAAAAATTCGAAAGTTACAGACATGTGGGCAAAACTATAACGCGATGTTCCCCAGAACATACGCGCAAAAACAAATAATCAGGTGATTTATGTGATAGAAATTGGCAAAGAATTAATATGATAATAAAAAATTGGTTCAAGCCCTGTGGACAGGAGCTTTCTGGCACTCTTGTTCAAACAGACAAATTATATCTCCGAAAGTATTGGTTTCTCAGAGTTGAGAATTATATCAATGTATTCTTATGATTGAACTGCATCATGAGGAAATTCAATTCAAATAATAGTTTATTTGTCAAGATTAAATGAGCAAACTGCGAATGAGAACTGCACCATGCAAGAAATCAAATTAAAATAGATGAAATGAATTTGACTCTCTCTTATAGAACAGGATGACATGTACGAGTATGAACACAGATCATATAATGAATCATAGATAGAATAATTATAGCATTCTGTGAAAACATAGAAGTACGATTCATTATAGAAATTTCGAAAAATCATATCTCCGAAAGTATAAGCTTGTTGGAGTTGTAAACGATATCAATAGATTTATATGGTGAAACTGCATCTTAAAATAAAATTTATTTTGAAATTTGCCGAAACCATCTTGCCTATTTTGCCTAATAGCGAACTCGACCGAGATATTTATCTCCCTAACCTACTCTGAAAATTTCAACTGCCTAGCTCATTCCGTTCGAGAGCTATTGTAGAAACAAAATTTAAAAATTTTCGAAATTTATTTTTTACACTTTACGGTAACCCGATCAATACAAAACCTCACATGCATCTAAAGGTCATGATTCTACAATTTGATGCTAAATTTCAGATAGATCGAGTATCGGTTTCGGAAATATTCAAAAATTTTTTTTTTTACTAAGAACGGCCATAACTCCGAAACCGCTTGATGGATTTCGACCGTTAACGAACTGGTCCGAAATATTTACGCTCCAAATCTACCCTGCAAATCTCAATCCTCTAACTCCTTTCGTTCGAAAGTTATCGTGTTAACGGTCGGACGGCCGGACAGAATCGATTTCGACCACGGATTCTTGAACAGTGAGTCGAACCAAATCGTTTGATACCATTAGCAGCCAAAAATTCGAAAATTACAGACATTTGGGCAATTTGATAAGCACTCTGTTCCAAGGAACAAGTGCGCCAAAAATGTTGTGTACTGTACAAACGTTTCGGTTTATACCGTTTTTACAACATCGAAGAGGAAGAATGTGGAAAGGTCATGCATCTTTTGAATTTCAGAAATATCATCACAGGGTGTTTCAAATTTTGTGTCGAAAATTGTGATCAAAAATTGGCCATAACTTCTGTTTTTCAAATTAGAACCCCATTTTTTTGGTGCTCTTGTTCCTCGGAACAGAGTGCTTGTCAATTTGAACAGATGTCTGTAATTTACGAATTTTTGGATGAAAACGATTCGGTTCGACTCACTGATCAAAATCGATTTTGTCCGGCCGTTAACACGATAACTCTCGAACGGAATGAGCAAGGCAGTTGAAATTCTCAGAGTAGGTTTTGGAGATAAATATGTCGGTTAAGTTCGTTATCGGTCAAAACCGGTTTGATGGTTTCGGAGTAACGTAAACGAAATTTTTTTACATTAAAAATTTCAAATTCAATATTTCTTAAGTTGCACTTTCATCATAAGAATCTATTAATATCATTTTCAACTCTAACAAGCTAATAATTTCGGAGAAATGATTTGCAAAATTCCAAAAAAATAAATCGTAATTCTATGATTTCAAGAATGCTGTAATCCAAAATTAACGTCCGTATTTGTATCTATGCATTTCTTGATAATAATATATATTTCTGGTTCTGAACAAAATTTGTTACTCATGGTGTAAAATACCTCATGTTCCAGAAAACAAAGTACGACTGAATGCAAAATGACCAATGAAATAACCTCAGCTGTCGTTGAATTATAAGGATTATAAGATATTATAATTTTTGGGTGATAATATGATGCTCTTGGATAATCCACATGATGATGGAAATATACACTTTGGTACGTTGAACAAATTGGATTCATAATATCTCCAGTAGAAACAAAACTAAAACTGGAATATTGGTAAAGATTCAATCGATATAATATAATTTTCCGAGTAGATTAGAGGAATGAATATCTCGGGTAAGTTCGTTTTATTGGGTAGAATTGGTGTGGTGTTTTCGGATTAATACATTTTGGTACACTTGTTTTTTTAAATTACACTTTTTTGAATTTATGATGCAGTTCTATCATAAGAATCTATTGATATCATTCCCACCTCTAAAAAACCAATACTTTCGGAGATATGATTTGTCAAAGTTAGAACGCGCCGGAGCTCCTGTCGACAGGGATTTACCACATTATTTTTACCCAGAGTAGTAAGTACTGCACACTGGTTTAGAAACAATAACTAGAGTAATACATACCTACGGAGAGGGGTTATTAAATCGGAAGGCTATTAGTGTTCTCTATATTTAAGTCGGGCTTTAGTCCAAGAACAAAGAATCCGACTTTTCAGTATTGACAACCTTGACAACCAACTGAAAACTCTGATTGAAAATTGAGTAATATACTCTCTCCACAAGTCTATTAAAACAACCTGAACTGCAAAAGCACCGTTTCTGAACTCTGAAGACCTACTCGTATTGAAATAAGGTTTACGCATATCATCGTTACAATACTGATGTGCCAATCAAGTCATTCGATGAGTCAAATTGTAGGTCACTATTCGCTAAAAGAACGAAATATGAATGTGCTCTGATTTTTAAAAACAAATTTGATAGGTATGATCAAATGAGATTGAAATTGTTCAATTTTAAGTAGTTTCCTTAAGTCAAACCAAATATTTCTGAAAGAGTCAACTGGTGGTCAGCTTACAAACTCTTGAGTCGAAAAGACACAATAGCCATAAAATCTACCTACCTAGCCTTTCCATAGAGGGCTAGAGGGCACCCTTGCCATCACATCCCTCAATGGTCCATTATTGAAATATGTAAGGTTCATATCACAAATATGATTTATATAAATATCCCATCTACACATCCTGCAGGAAGATCGTTATCGTTAAAACGATGACAAGAACTCCTGACATCCTTCATTACATCTGAGAATTATATGGGTTTTTTTTCATTTTTTTTTTTCATTTTTTGGCGCTCTAGTTCCTCGGAACTGAGTGCTTATCAATTTGCCCAAATGTCTGTAATTTTCAAATTTTTGGCTGAAAATGGTCTCAAACGATTTGGTTCGACTCACTGATCAAGAATCCGAGGTCGAAATCGATTCTGTCCGGCCGGTCTGGCCGGCCGTAGGCACGATAACTCTCGAACGAAAGGAGTTAGAAGATTGACATTTGCAAGGTAGGTTTGGAGCGTAAATATCTCGGATAAGTTCGTTAATGGGCGAAATACATAAAGCGGTTTCGGAGTTATGGCCAATTTTAGAAAAAACATTTTTTATGAATATTTCCGGAACCGATCACTCGATCTATCTGAAATTTAGCATCAAATTGTAGAATCATGACCTCTATACGCATGTAAAGTTTTGTATTGACCAGGTTACCGCAAAGTGTAGAAAAAAATTTTTGAAAATTTAAAAAAAAAATTCTACAATAAATCTCGAACAGAATGAGCTAGGCAGTTGAAATTTTCAGAGTAGGTTAGGGAGATGAATATCTCGGTTAAGTTCGTTATTGGGCAAAATAGGCCTGATTGTTTCGGAGTAACGAAAAAAAAAATTAACAGATTTCAAATTCAATTTTTATTTAAGATGCAGTTTCACCATTAGAATCCATCGATATCATGTTCAACTCCAACAAGCTAATACTTTCGGAGATATGATTTTTGAAATTTCAATAATGAATCGTACTTCTATGTTTTCACAGAATGTTATAATTATTCTATCTAAGCTTTATTATATAATCTGTGTTCATAGTCGTACATGTCATCCTGTTCTATAAGAGAGAGTCAAATTCATTTCAGCTATTTTAATTTGATTTCTTCCGTGGTGCAGTTCTCATTCTCAGATTGCTCATTTAATCTTGATAAATATACTATTATTTGAATTGAATTTCCTTTATGATGCAGTTCTATCATAAGAATACATTGATATAATCCCCAATTCTGAAAAACCAATAGTTTCGGAGATATAATTTGTCTGTTTGAACTAGAGCGCCAGAAAGCTCCTGTCCACAGGGCTTGAACCCATTTTTTTTTTCATGCTTTTCATAATCTCATCACACTACACAATGTTATATTTTTAGGTAAGATCCCAGAGATTAGGCACTAATTCTAAATCCATGAATGTAAAGCGATTATATCTTGTATATTCCTCCTTGTAAATAGGACATGTACAAGTATACAATGTAGTTTACGAAATTTCAGATAAAAATTGTTGCAAACCAAAAAAAAAATGTGTTTATTCAGACTCATTTCTATAAAAATCGTAATATTATCATATACATAATACGGAATAATTTCATATATAATACCACCAGAGATAAAATTTTCCCGGGAAAATGTCCCGATTGTGATATGAGAGTTTTTTGAGTGACATTTATACATGCATATATCATCCGCGAAATGGCCGAAAAGCAACAGACTTGAATATAATCAAAGCGATATTTCACCTGGAATATTATTATCTCGATTGGTGTTCGACATCAGTATTTCACGAGATTATATCACTGTAAATGGAAGAATGACTAACTTGTGAAATCACAATACAAGAAAGAAGTTACATTGACCGACGATACACGTGAGAGAAGTTATATGTTGTTTTGACAAAAAGTTAAGTTCTATGCTACCTTGAATTTGTGAAATGTCGAAATTGTATCGCTGAAAAACCATCTTGTTGGTTTTGCCAGGGTACTTGTTTGATCACGGCAAAATGAGCATCACTATGGAAACTTTCTAACTATACAGGGTGTCCCATTTTAAACGAGTACACTAACAATCTCGAAAAGTAACTATTGAATTTATGAAAAAAACTTCCATTTTTATTACTATGACACATAATCTCCAATTTACAGTTTTTTCTTACTTCTACTGGTTTCCTCATCATGGACGCGCCAAATCATGAAACTATGAGAAATTTGCATAATGAGAGCAGATGAAGGTTAACTCGAGTCATTTTTAGAATAGCCAATCATTTTGGAAAATTAAATTGTTCTTCATCAATTCTCCTACAACGTACCGTTTTCTAGAAATTCTTCATTGAATGTCTTAGAATATGATAAAAATTCCAGAAACGTAACTGCTTTTATCAATCTGGACCTAGAATATAACAACAGATGACCTGTGCTCGAATAAAGACATAGACTGACTATTGATCTGAAACTTGAAACTTATATAAAGAGGTATAGCAATCTCTTTATCCCACATAATGTTTATGAAATGCCTTTCAATTCAATCTCGTTAGTTTCCAAATTGATTTTTATATTATCTTCTTAAACGGGATAAGTTTATAAGGTATAATTTAAGATTATCTTGTTTTCAATTTCTTGATTGAAATTAAAATCAAATTAATGGTTATGGAAATAATGTGGGCATACAAAATCTATTTTTGTTATCTTGTTTCCACTACAAAATATTATGGAACATTTTAATTCATTTCGTTCTCTTCAATTAAATTCCTATCATATTAGGCGACAAAATATGGAACAGCTTAAACGAATTACGTCGTTTTGCAAGGTTCTCATCTTAAAAATAACTGCCATAAAAAACAAATCACCTGTTAATTGATCATAAATGTGGAATATATCAGTCCTTAGCCGTGAATAAAAAATATATCACCGTCAGAGATGGTCCGTTATGGAATACTGATTTTAGGAGTCCGAAAAATAACGGGACGCAATGATCCACCTTCTGGTGTCCGACTGACTAATTGTCATTATACAAAATTTCGTACTTCCACAAAAACTTCTTCATTACACTCCAGCGTACAAGAACAAAAGCGCTATCTGACAGCACGATCTTTTTCACGATACCATAAACGTAATTACATATGCTGACATCTTCTGTCCAATTAAGGTAGATCGTGGAATTATGGAATATTGTTTTTCATAACTGTATTATTCAGCACAAAATTGTTATTTTGCCATGGGATTTTTACTGCTGCAGAACACTTATCTTATCATTTTTTCCGATTGTGTATCTTTCAATTAAATATGTGTTCTGCAACGTTCTCATCTTATTGATTCACAGGTTGTTGCTATCGAGGTGTGGTTTTATACTGGTGGCGTATAATAACGTGAACCGGGTGCTGTTATGTCGTTGTTTAAAACTGTTTACTGCCAAGAAAATAATAGTGGGATTTCAGCTCCCAGATAAAGCAATAACTGAGCTAAAATGATGAAGGATATTGTTCTTTGTTTTTCACCTAGGAAAACATGACAAAATTTCCAGAAATATAAATTATTCAACAAATTCCTATTTTTCTTTTACACTCAATAAAATTTCACCTAGGTATAGGTATACCTGAGACTGGGAATCGTGCAGCGAAAAATTGTATACAGGGTGTTTCAAAAAAAAGAGGCCTTGTTGCTTGGATATGTACAACAGTATCTAGTAAACCATTTTTACTAACGGCATCCGTATGCAAAATACAGAATGATGTAAAAATATTGGTTCATATTCTATGGTCTACTCACCTCTATTGGGCGCTCTTCATCGAATGTAGCATCCATATATACCGTTTTCTCAGCTTTTATAATGTATGAATTCAATTAATACTATTTTAATGGCATACGTCAATAATCAGAGAATCTATGATCACAGTATTTGTTAATTCTTTCATGTATTGTATTGAAATTGAAATACGAAAAATCTTAGGCCTCAAGTAACTCCAGGGTACTACAATAACGAAATTTCGCGAAAATTATTGGGGCGGAATTCTACAAGTAATCACCGAGTCTTAGTTTGTTCAGATTTGTATATTTTGAGTTATAGAGGGAATAACAACAAAATTTCAGATGAGTATAACTCGAAAACCATTTGACTGATGATGTCACTTAACGAACTTAAATGTCGCATTTGTATGCGCAACCTTCCCTAATTATGGGTCACATTGGTCATGCGATGGGTGACCATTGTCTCGATAACTTTCGAAAGAAAGGAGATAGGGACTTGCAATTCTGCAAGAATTTTCGCGTTGGCATTCTACAATAACCATGTTTGAATTCAAT
The DNA here is from genome assembly GCA_937662695.2 of Halyzia sedecimguttata. NCBI lineage: Eukaryota > Metazoa > Arthropoda > Insecta > Coleoptera > Coccinellidae > Halyzia > Halyzia sedecimguttata. Next base: position 103,244,810 of record OW569414.2, read on the forward strand.
CGGTTTTGTATTCTTCGAGTTAATGAGGAACAAAAAACAACCAAATTTCAGAAAATTTCAGATGGCTATAACTCTAAAACCATTTGGACGATTATGCTCATAAACAAACTCAAATGTCGCATTCAGATGCACAATCCAACCTGAAATTTTCAAGCCGCTATCTCTTTCCGTTCTCAGGTTATCGTGACAACAAAAATATTTTTTAATAATGTTTTAATAATTTTCTAGCGATATGATTCTCACAAAATTTCACAAACGTGCTTAGGTCTATATTCTACAAATATTCACCAAGTTTAAATTCGATCGGATTTATTTTGGTTGAAAGCAAGATTATTACTCGGGAACCATTGGGCCGATTATACCCATTAACGAACTTGTCCGTCGTATTGGGATGCGCCACCTACCTTGAAAATTTCAAGTCGCTAGCTCTTTCCAGTCTCAAGTTATCGTGGAAACGGCCGGACGGCACCACAGAATTAAATTTCACATTTGGGCAAAACTATAACGCGATGTTCCCCAGAACATACGCGCAAAAACATAAGTGTCTGTAAGAATAACTTTCAGTGCTGTGTCACTATGGTTCAACGGTTTAATACACGTAAGTGTATTGTGTCATTTGCTATTGTGAAATGATTTAAGAGGTCCGAAATTCATAAAAATATATGGAGGTCGACGAAAAAATGTAATATGCACCTCGGCGAAAAACTGCGTATTGTCTCTCCTGCTTGCTTTATCCTCGGCTCCTTCTCGGATATCAATTTGCAGACTCGACTATAATAGACAGTTTTTCGTCCTTGGTACATAAATAACTATTCTCCGATTGCTTATAATGATATTGTATTAGCAAATTATTACAATTCCCACAATATTTTTATTTTTCCAGAGTGATGAATTAAAACAAAATTTGATAGAAATCGCAATTGTTGGAATGGTTGGTTGCTATGGAAATGTATATGCCCATAATAATTATATTTTGACATCTTATGAAATTTCTGACAGTTTAGTGGAAAAATATCGGTATATTTATATTATGGTCTGATAGCGACTTAGAAGTACTTACTCCTCCAGAAATAAGGGAGGTGGCTAAAAATATTGATTTTAATTTGTTGTTTTTTTTGTCAAAAAATATCAAATGTTTTATTCCCTTTAAGAATAATAATTTTGCTGCCTAGGCAGGAAAAGTAATATTTCGCTGATTAATATATGTCTGCAAAATTAATATTTGCTGTCAATAATCGGAGAAAAAACAATTTAGTGTGTTTATTGTGCAATACAAGACACATATTCACAAAACCATGATTTCAATCTCATAGTACTTTATTAATTTGATATGTCGTTACTGTGAAAACTGGAAGTGTAGACTGAGAAACTCGTTTATTATTAGAATTTTGATATTCATTTAATATTTTGTTACTGTGAAATCTAGAAGTATAGGAATGAGAAACTCGTTTGGTTCTTTCAATTTTATTTGTTCATCATCACATTAGAATTAAAGTTTATTCCGTTTATATGTTTTTCAATCAACTACCTCACGAACTAAAATCACATTGGTTTTTCTCACTTGTTTATTCTGGACAGAAAAGAGAAAACCGTCTTGATTTGGTCAATCCGGCCGTAATCCGGTCGGATTGAAAATCACGCCGGATTGCAATCCCTAGAACTTCCTGACTAAATATCAAACCAGTGGAGTCAATGATAAGAATTCTATTATGAGTAAGCCTGACGTTTGGAAACGGTAAACTGAAAATGCAATCATATGTTTATCGCCATACATCATACTACATATTGACATAAATCATTTTTACAATGTGCTCGAATCTCTTTCACGTAGTTCGTAGATGGGTTCATACATACATTTGATGGGTTCAAATGTCAAATAGCATTGTATTTATGTCTTTCGACAAAAAAGTCATACAGACTACTATTGTTGGTCTGATAAAAATGGTTCCATTTGTATTTTTGCCCCGGACTCTACAGGGTTGAGATTATCTTTTGCATTTGTAACATATAGCGATTTCGATAAGATCTCCATCGTTTACACGATCGTAAACCACTACAGAGGCGAGGATAAATATGTCGTCGGACATTTAACTACAACGAAAACTTGTAGGAGCTATCTACAAGATTCAACTGTTACAATTGCACATGGGAGTAGGTACTTTACACTTCCCGCCATCTTTATCTGGAAACGGATACACAGATAAGGACGCGGGGGTGATTTAAAAACGTATTTTATGGGTGTCAACATGGGTGATCCCGCATGGTAAACCTTGAATAACAGAACTTCAGGCTCCATTTTTCTGGCTACCATAGATATAAGCAAGATGAACATTATTCGAATTCATGATACAATTTCGATGGATTATTCATTTGGGTTTACCTATTTCCGTAAAATATTCTTTTATAAAATTCATCTAGATCTAGAAGTTTGGCAATTCGAAGAAATTTTTTTCAATGGTTTTTTGGCGCTCTTGTTTGTCTGAACAAAGTGCCTATCAGGTTGTCCAAATGTCTGTAATTTTCGAATTTTTGGCTGAAAACGGTCTCAAATGATTTGAGATCAAGAATCCGAATCGATTCTATCCGGCTTCTCGTTAGCACGATAAATCTCTAACGCAATGAGCTAGACAGTTGTAATTTTCAGAGTATGTTTTAGACATAAATATCTCGGTTATCTCGTTTTTGGGCAAAATTGGCACAGTGTTTTCTGAGTAAGGAAAAAAAAAATTTCAAATTCATTTTTTTTAAGATGCAGTTTCAACATAGGAATCCATTGATATTATTATTATTATTATTATTATACTGATCCTCCTGGGTCTTCCACAAGAAGACCCCTCATAAGCTCTAAGAGCTTGCCCTGAGTTAGGAGAACCAGTTGGGTTCTGTGTAGGCTTTGTTACTGTGTCCTTACGCCACCTTAGGCACAGCACTGTTAATTTTTGACCCAACAGCGAATGGTGGCGATTACCGTGACTAGAAAATTTCTTTCCTAGCCTCGGAATAGAACTTGGGGCTTCCGCTCCCAAGTCAATTACTCTACCACTGAGCCAATCATTTGCAACTCTGTCAAACTAATACTTTGGAAGATATAATTTTTCAAAATTTCAATGAATAATCGTGATTTTTTCAATTTAATTTCTTTTATGATGCAGTTCTATAATGAGAACCCACATTTTAATGAAAAAATCGAGATATGTTGTTTTAAAGATAGCTCTACTCCGTAGAAAAAATATGTGCCATTCAAATTAATTATTGATTCCCATAGCATCTTGTCTCTCTTCAAGAAACTGACAACAAAAATCTTATTTTTCATGTACAGAGTAATGTTTTAGTACCCGGGCGTAAAAAATGAATGTTCTAGTATGGTCCTGTTTCTTTTTTCATTATCGCTTTATGATGCTTTTAAGTGTTACAAAGACAATAAGCATACAAAATATTATCAAAATCGATTCAACAGAACGAAGTTTGAAAATTCCATGATTTTCAGGAAACACCCTGTATCTGAGAAACTAGTTGGCATAAGACATGTTTGAGTACCTATTTCTGACGCCTCATATCGTACTCTATTACCTCCTACCCGATAGGTCATTGGTCAAAGATCACCCTGTATACGACGTATTCAAAAATGAATTAGAAATCATATTTTCGGAGTTCAGTGTACGTAATATGATAACTGGTTAGTTGGATTCTTGGAAAAGTTCTATATTGTAAGGTTGAATTAAATAATAACCTACACCATACATAGAAGAGTCACGACTTCCATGATTTCATAGAATTTTCTTGTTATTTTTGACTCATCACAGATCAGATATCGCTAAAAGTTTGAAGGAGCCTTCAAAACCTTATTTTACAGCCAAGTTCCAGATTCAAATTTGATGGGATCTCTATTGCTGAAAAATTGTGAAAATATTATTATCTTTCCTAAAAGCCAGTACCTGAATGGGTGACCCTTCTGGCTATGAATGTGAAAGAGCGGGCCAAAGCGCACTGACCTTACGTAAGTGCTTTCCTTACTTGTTTATTTTTCAACTCACCGACTTGGAACAAAAATTGTTCTCTAACCAAAAATAGCACTATTAGGAATGCTAGTACAGGATGCGCCAAATTGGACACTATTGAAGAGAAAGTCCTATATCTGTACTAGATTGACTAAAACTGATGTCGGTGTCTGGGGGCCAATTGTCATGAAAAACTCATAGGTGAAAACTGCATGTCGTTATCTATCACCGTTAGATGGATGTTTTTCGAAAATGTGCATTTTCGAAAATTATGGAATACATCAAGAGCTATATTTTTGAAATTTTAAGTTCAAGCCCTATCGAAATATGCAAGAATATATGTATATATTATTGAATTCTATGTAAAAAGTAGCTACATTAATGTTTTTCCAGAAATGGAAAATTCTCAACAGAAGAAAAGTTACAGCAGTATTTCGAAAATGCTCATTTTCGAAAAACATCCTGTAACTATCTAACGGTGATAGATAACGACATGCGGTTTTCACCTATGAGTTTCTCATGAAAATTGGCCCCGAGACATCGATATCAGTTTTCGTCTATCTAGTACCGAAATAAGAGTTTCCCTTCAATACTGTCGAATTTGGCCCACCTGTACCACAATAGCCCTTACCAAAATTCAAAAGAATAAAGGAAACGAATACATTGAAGATTTTCAAACGAGTCCTATGAAACTAAAAGTATGTTAGCAGGTTGTCTAACTGACTAAGAAGTATAATACTGTATATTGTTCGTCTTAATTGTAAGTGGAATCATTTAACCCGTATAAAAAACAAGTTACAAGATCATTCTATGAGCGTATCTCACATAAAAAGACCAGATACTACAAATAAATATCATTTTTATTCTTTTTCCCCGCAGTTATAACGAAATTATAGCTTCAATGGCAATAATAGTATATCACATTCTTATGGTAATTTTTTTCGACGAATATAGGTGTCCGTTGAAAGTCCGTGGAAAAGTCATGAGAAACAGGAAATCGATAAATAATTGGTTGGATCCTAATAGTTGTGTATCTTTCGCCCAGAATTAGGCCTAAACACGGGCGAAATTTCTTGGATTCGAAATAATCGTAGTATGATACCTGTTAGGCTTCCTCTCACAGAGGAATTTACAAGGAATACCGTTTTGTTGACTTAGTATTCTAACTGCCGGTTTCATCGGATCTGTCCCAGATATGTCGATTAAATTTATTTCGTCGTTGTGCAGTTAGATATCCAAACAGTTGTCCGTGAAATAATAAGTGAAATGAAGCGTTCTTCCCGAATATTTTAAATTGAAATCTGAAGGAATTAATTGAAATATTATCAGATAAAGCGAAATCTGTTTTTCCAACCGCGCTCACAGATATTACGTCAAGGAGCATAAAATTATAAGGCCGTTTTCTTTATTAGATTTTTATGGCAATTTAAGTTATAATACGGTTAGAAGTATTTGAATAGCGGAGTAGGTCTGTCTAATACTCGGAAAACAGATGTTTTTTGGAAATACCGTTAAATTCTACGCTTTTTTCGCTGAATAGCAAATAAAAAATACATATGATATCGTCAGATTTGGAGACCATATGTTTCTGTTCTGTTGGTTCTGGAGAATCTTTTCAAATGAGGTGTGAAAGTTAGCAATTTCTAATTCCTATTACTGACTTTAATCGACTGGTCTAGCTCTTGAGGACTGGTATTAACATGTATACAGCCGACGTCAAAGGTATAGAATAATGGATTTATTTTCTCATCTTTCTGAAATATCGAAAAATGGTTTGATAGGTCATAGAAATTTATTTTTGAAGGGGCATTTTCCCGTAATTCTTGTTTTTCAACCATTTCCGTTACCGTTTGGTAACGGGAAATGTTGGCGTTTTTGATATCTTCTTTTTAAGTTGCAAGCCCTAATTTTTTTCTTGGCATGGATGGATCATAAAAAATTCTGAATTCAGTAATACACAAGTAACGCCATTTGGGTCAATAATTCTCGAGATATTAATTTTTTTAATTCGAAAAACATGTGAAAATTTTCAAAATAAGATTTCATCAAATAAACACTTCTTATTAAAAATGTGGTTCAAGCACTGCCATGAAATCAAGAGCTTTCACGCACATATTCTATTGTCTACTCACCTTTATTGGACTTTGCCTTTGCGACGCCAGACTCGATCGAATACATCAATAGATTAGACATTAAATTGTGAATTTTTTACTTTGCTATATTGTGTACAAGCCATACGCTAAATAAATAAATATTGGACACTCTAAGTCGAATTTAGCATCGATATATACCGTTTTCTCAGCTTTTATAATATATGAATACATTTCATACCATTTTAATGACAGACTTGAGTAAGAAACGGGATAATCGTGAATGATCAAGAAATTAGTGGGTCGGCATTCTACAAGTAATCACCGAGTTTTCATTTGATCAGATTTGTATATTTTAAGTTATAGAGGAAATAACAACAAAAATTGAGATGAGTTAACTCAAAAAACATTTGGCCGATTATTCCAATTAAGGAACTCAAATGTCGCATTCGGATGCGCAACCTACCCTATAAGAATTGCAAGTCGCTATCTCTTTCCGTTCGAAAGTTATCGAGACAATGGTCACCCATCCAGCTATTGAACTCACACAAGGCTGCTCGGATCTCCAATAATATAAATCCGATCGTATTCAAACTTAGAACTTGGTTGTGGAGTTGGGTTAGGAAGGCTCTCACAAAATTTCAGCCATGTCGGATGAATAGTTTCTGATATCTCTTTCCGTTCTCAAGATAACGTGAAATACAAAATATAATGGTACGAAATGTTTTTATTTCTTATAAAAGATGAGAAAACGATCTTCATCGATGGAAAATTCGATCAAGAGTTTAAGGTTAATTTTTTTTTCTGTTATCTTGAAACATGTTATATTTTGGAAACTATGCCCGAACGACTTCGTATGAGGCGTCAACAGATAACGGAACTTGCGTGTATAAGCTTCTGACTTCAAGTTTGTGCTTGAACCAATTTTAGCGCCTTTGTTCTGGGGAACATCGCCTTATCATTTTGCCCAAATGTCTGTAAATTTCGAATTTTTAGCCGGGAATGGTCTCGAACGACTATAGGTTCAACTCACTGATGAAGAATTCGAGGTCAAATTTCATTCTGTCCGGCTGGTCCTTGCCACGATAACTTGAGAACAAAAAGAAATATCGACTTGAAATTTTCAGGGTAGGTGGAGCTGACAAGTTCGTCAATGGGAATAATCGGCCGAATGGTTTCCGAGTAATAATTTCGTCAAAAATCAATACAGATCCGATGGAATTGAAACTTGGTAGCAGGTTGTAGAATATAAATACAAAGACGTTTGAGAAATTTTGTGAGAATCGTGTTGCTAGAAAATTTAAAAAAAAATTATTAAAAAAATATTGTGCACGTCACGATAACCTGAGAACGAAACGAGATAGCGACTTGCAATTTCTAGGGTAGGTTATGCATCTGACATTTGTGTTCGTTAGTAGGGATAATCGGCTAAACGATTTTGGAGTAATACCCATCTGGAATTTGGTTTTTATTTCCTCAATAACTCGAAAAATACAGAACCGATGCAATTCATACTTGGTAACTAGTTGTAAAATGCCAGCTCAAAAATTCTAGCGAAATTTAGCGCGAATCGTATAACTAAAAAAAAAAAAAAAAGCACTGACGTGAAGTCAGTACTCTTTGGCGCGCGTGTTCACGGTGAACACAAGTGACTCTCCTTAGTCGCACAAGCTCCTAGAAGATTTGGGAGGGTCAGTATAATCCTAATCATGTTTATAGCACGCGCGCCAAAGCAGATTGACTTTTTACACTTTTTCTTTCATTGTTAAGTCAATCTGCTTTTGCGCGCGTGCTATAAACATGATTAGGATTATACTGACCCTCCTAAATCTTCTAGGAGCTTGTGCGACTAAGGAGAGTCACTTGTGTTCACCGTGAACACGCGCGCCAAAGAGTACTGACTTCACGTCAGTGCTTTTTTTTTTTTTTTTCAAGTTCCTTTAACAAATATAGCTATCAATACAGTTTGGCTGTTAGTTTTACCGTAGATCAGAAAAAAATTCGGTTGTGGGTCCTCCGTTAGGGACGAAATTGCATCTTCTCCAAATCCGAACGCATTTTAATATAGATCTACCGAATATAGTTATTTATAAATTCGCCTCAGGGCCACCATACAGACATTTCAAATCGGAAACAACGCTATTTCCCCCAAACTGACTTGTGTCCGTGCACTGAATTGACATGAATATTCTTTTAAAACCTCACAATATCGGCTCATTACTCCCAACATAACCCAAACAACCCAAAACCATTCACTTCTCGTCTGCGCGAGCGCAGCATACTCGTGGCTGCAAGTCCTCCCAAAATTACACACCTCACAAAAAACTCCGACTCTCCAACACTAGTGGTTCAGGAGATATCGCTTCTTGAATCCACGCATGCGCAGACCCTCACCAGGGGATTCTATAGCGGAAAAGCATCCGCCACCCCAAAACCAAATCCTCTCTGACGAAAGCACCACCAGTTAAATCACTGATGGTCTGCTCATGGTTACATCCATTTCGAAATTAGCCCCAGGGCCACGGTACGGACACTTTAACTCTGAAACAACGCTACAGCCCCCAAACTGACTTGTCCTTGCACTGAATTGCTATGAATATTCTTTTAAAACCTCATAATATCGTCTCAGCACTCCCAACATAACCCATCCAACCCAAAAACAGTCACTTCTCTTCTGCGCATGCGCAATCTACTCGCGGCTAAAAGTCCTCTCAAAATAACACACCTTACAAAAAACTCCGATTCTCCAACACTAGTGGTTCAGGAGATATCACATCTTTAATCCACGCATGCGCAGACCCTCAACAGGGGATTCTATAGAGGAATAGCATCCGCCACCCCAAAACCCTAATCCTCTCTGACGAAAACACCACCAGTTAAATTACTGATGGTCTGCTCATGCGCATAACGAAAAATGCCTGTAAGGGGTAACATCAATTTCAAAATTAGCCCCAGGGCCACGGTACGGACACTTTAACTCGGAAACAACGCTACATCCCCCAAACTGACTTGACCTTGCACTGAATTGCTATGAATATTCTTTTAAAACCTCATAATATCGACTCAGCACTCCCAACATAACCCATCCAACCGAAAAACAGTCACTTCTCTTCTGCGCATGCGCAATCTACTCGCGGCTAAAAGTCCTCTCAAAATAACACACCTTACAAAAAACTCCGATTCTCCAACACTAGTGGTTCAGGAGATATCACATCTTTAATCCACGCATGCGCAGACCCTCAACAGGGGATTCTATGGAGGAATAGCATCCGCCACCCCAAAACCCTAATCCTCTCAGACGAAAACACCACCAGTTAAATCACTGATGATCTGCTCATGCGCATAACGAAAAATGCCTGTAAGCGGTAACATCAATTTCAAAATTAGCCCCAGGGCCACGGTACGGACACTTTAACTCGGAAACAACGCTACATCCCCCAAACTGACTTGTCCTTGCACTGAATTGCTATGAATATTCTTTTAAAACCTCATAATATCGACTCAGCCCTCCCAACATAACCCATCCAACCCAAAAACAGTCACTTCTCTTCTGCGCATGCGCAATCTACTCGCGGCTAAAAGTCCTCTCAAAATAACACACCTTACAAAAAACTCCGATTCTCCAACACTAGTGGTTCGGAAGATATCGCATCTTTAATCTACGCATGCGCAGACCCTCATCAGGGATCTGAATTCTATGGAGGAATAGCATCCGCCACCCCAAAACCCCAATCCTCTCTGACGAAAACTACAGCAGTTAAAGGACTTCTCATCTGCGCATGCGCAATACGGAAAATGCCCGGAAAGGGCAGCATGAACCTCAAAAACATATGTTTCGGCATTAAAAGCAAAGTATTCCGCAAAATAGTAGTAATTTTTTTATTTTTTTCATGTCACGTGATCTTCACGAAATTTTGCAAAAGTGTTTGCTTTGGTCTTTTGCATCTAACTACTGAGTTTCAATTTAATCAGATCAGTATTTTGCGAGTTATCGTGAAAACAAAATTTTCAAATTTTCAAAATTTTTTTTTGCCACTTTAGGGCCGTCTGTTCAACACAAAACTTCGCAGGCATATAGAGGTCATGATTCTACAATCTGATGTCAAATTTCAAAAAGATCGAGTGATCGGTTCCGGAAATATTCATAAAAAACGTTTTTATTAAAAACGGCCTTAACTCCGAAACCGCTCGGTCGATTTCGCCCGTTAACGAACTTGTCCGAGATATTTACGCTTCGAAACTACCCTGCAAATTTCAACGCTCTAAGTCGTTCCGTTCGAGAGTTATCGTGCTAACGGCCGGACCGGCCGGCCGGACGGACAGAATTGAATTTGACCTCGAATTCTTCATCAGGGAGTCGAACCCAATCGTTTGAGACCATTTTCGAAAAAAAATTCGAAAAATACAGACATTGTGACGAAATGATAGCACGCTGTTCCTTGCGGAACACGCGCGCAAAAATTTTAAAGAATAATTGAAAATCATTAAAAAGAAATCTATTAATCAGATACTATTCGCCCGACATCATTGAAATTTTAAAAGCCTTGGAAACCTAACTCTACTTCCAAATTCCAAGTTTGAACACGATCGGATGTATATTTTTGAAGATCCGAACAGCGTTGGATAAGTTCAGTAACCGGATCCTGCCGTTGCCTCGATAACTTTCGAACGAAAAGAGGGACTGAGTTGAAATTTTCAGGCTTGGTTTCGCATCTGATTGGGAGAGTTAACCCTTCAAAGGCGGAATTATTATTTTTTCAAGAGAGCAAATTTAGCGATTCTATTGAGTGAATTCCATTTATCAGTGTTGGGTAGAATAAGAATTATGCATTTTTTTCCTTTATTTTTCTCAAAAAATGGCGTAACCATATGGTCACACTAGCCCAATATGAATACAGAAATGTCGAACATATTATTCAATGTGAAATATATAAAAACATTCCACACATAGTCCCAAATCACATTTATTGCACTGTGTTCGACCAACAGAGGAGCATCCTTCTCCGGCACATCTTCTCCTCTTGTTATTTGGAACTGGAACAACTAAGTGGTCCTTGTGGTCATACCTGATATCATCCGAAATCCTATTCATGGAGACACTATTTCTACTCGTTGTTGGTCTTCCATATCTTTTTGGGGCAGTTTTAAACCTATTTAGGTATACCTTTACAATTTCTCTTCTGAAATTCAGATTAGTAATTGAATTACCTGCACTTTTATACTGAATCCATGCATTGTGTAATGCGGTATCTACAAGCCAAGTAAGTAACGGCCAATACCATTTCTTACTTCTGATACCTATTCTATGGCGCGCAATATCTTCGTCCATCCGATCTGTCCCACCCATATATTTATTATAGGCGTTTATAAGACGTGGCTGGGGAATTTGAATAATTTTCTTCTCCGACTGTGAATATCTTTTCACCAAAGAAGTGGGTTCAATTCCAAAAGAAGTTGAAGCCATGGTAACAGGGGCATTGTCAGTCCAACGCACTAGTATCACACCTTCATCTTTTGAAATTTTAGACTCGATAGAACCTCTTTTTTTTTTCTTCATGTCTAATTTAGAAGTTATTGGGCAGTCCTTTGGAACCCTATTTTCTCTAACGGTTCCTGTAACTCCATAGCCTCTTTGCTTTAGCTCCGTCAAAAGATTGAAACTCGTAAACAAATTGTCTGTATAAATTTGATAACGAAGATTTCTATCTGGCAAGGAGTCTAGCATTATTAGTAATGGAGAAGTAGCTTTTCCAAATTTATTGTCATATTCAGTAACCGACTTCGGATTACTTCCCTGATATATATCGAAGTTGATTAGGTAGCCGTTTTCGGCATTCAAACTCCATACTTTATAGCCAAATCTTATCGGTTTTCCGCGAATAAACTGTTTGCAGCTGTGTCTGCCATAGTATTTCACCATACATTCGTCGTAACTCATATTTTCTGTCGGCTTAAAATATTTCAAATAATTTTTTTGAAGTTTTTCAATGAGCGGCCTAAGTTTCCACATTTTGTCTTTGTAATTGGGTTTGGTATTATCGGCACAATGTAAAAAACGCATTATCTGTCGAAATCTGTCCCTACGCATTGCTTCCTTTACTAATTGATTTCCCATGTCCGATTCTGAATCCCAGTAAAAACATTTTCCGGGAAGAGAGTTATACCCGGTCAAAATAAGTATACCGATGAAACACTTCATTTCATCAGATTCTATTTTCGGATCTGGATGGTTTAGGAAGAGCGCATATTTATTTGATTCTTCTACTAACATACGAACAATGTCTTCGTCGAAAAACAATTCAAATAAATCTGTTGGGGATTTTCCTATAAAATTGGTATAGTCTGGCTGTGGAAATACTGCTGTCGTTTTTAGAAGATCGCCCTCAATCCAAGTTCTTTTGAGTGTTTCTTTCACTTTCTTCTGCGGCTTCTTCGTTGAATTCGTCTTTTTGGTGCTCTTGTTTGAACTAGTGCTTGGACCACATTTTTCAATCTGACTAACTTCACTTTCTAATAAACTATTGTCTCCTTCACTGCCTTCTTCATTTGAAACATCTTCGAAGCCAGTTATGCGCGAATTGTCAGAAAGTCGGATTTCTGCTGCAGTTGATAATTGGCCACGTGATAAATTATCCATTTCCCCGCCTTCTTCATCACCCGAATCTTCATCTGTCAGTACATTTGGTTCCGGCGGTGATATGTAAATGTCACACACACCATTGCTATCTTCTTCGTCGTTATATAATATATCTAAGGCTTCTTTGAGAGAGAAACCTCGCCTGAAACAAAAAATATCAATTTCTGCCAGATTCGGCTAGTGTCACCATGCGGTCACAGTCAAGTTTGCATCAAAGTTGATTTTGAACAGAGAAGAGATATTCAAATCTAATATATTCTTGAAATTCCTCACACATTTCACCAACTATTGAAACAAATATAATTAAAAGATATTCAGTTTGAAATAGAAATTTGATACTTACACAAATTTGGGATCCATTTTATTGCGAATACCTAACAAACACGTCAGTTCACCTCTATTACGAATGAGAAATCAGTGGAATAACAATGCGACACGTTCACACTACAAAGTTCCTAAGTCAACTGAATAAATATCATCGCTTCCTCACGTATACTAAGATATACGTACATATGTCAGCTGATTTTGTGCAGCGCTGTAGGTGTGACCATATGGTCACGGTAGCCTTTGAAGGGTTAAGTTCGTTGTTGGACATAAACGGCCCAACGGTTTCGGAGCTTAACCATCTGGCATATTATTTTGTCGATAACTCAAATAATACAGATCCGGTCGAATTGAAACTTGGTATCTAGTTGTAAAATATCGACATAAAATTATCAGGGTAGGTTGCGTAGCCGAATGCAACATTTCAATTTGATTATAGGCATAATCGGCCAAACGGTTTTGGAGTTATACCTATCTGAACTTTGATTGTTATTTCCTGAATACCTCTAAAATACGAAACCGATCCAATTCAAACATGGTTATTAGTTGTAGAATACTAACGCGAAATTTCTTGCGAAATTTCGTGAGGATCGCACCACAAGAAACTTTTTAAAAAATCATTAAAATCGTTAAAAAAATCTATATATCAGAAACTATTCCTCCGACTTCGCTGAAATTTTGCGAGAGCCTTCAAAGACTCTACTGCCAAGTTTCAAGTTTGAACACGATCGGATCTATATTGTGTGAGTTCACTAACTGGATGGGTGACCGTTGCTTCGATAACTTCCGAAAGAAAGGAGATCCGAATGGGAGGGTTATGTTCGATTATGGGCATAATTGGTCCAACGGTTTTGGAGATATTCCTACCTGAAATATTATTTCCTCGATAACATTTTTTATGAATATTTCCGAAACCGATCACTTGAGCATCAGATTGTAGAATGATGACCTTAATACGCATGTGAAGTTTTGTATTGATCGGATCGTAAAATGTAAAGAAGAAAAAATTTTTATTTCAAAATTTTTTTCTACAATAACTCTCGAACAGAATGAGCTAGGCAAATGAAATTTTCAGAGTAGTGTTGAGAGATAAATATCTCGGTTAAGTTCGTTACTGAGCAAAATAGGCCAGATGGTTTCGGAGTAACAAAAAAAAAGTTTTTTTAAGTTTTAACTAATTTCAAATTAAATTTTTTTTAAGATGTAGTTTCTGCATAAAAATCCATTGATATCATTTTCAACTCTAACAAGCTAATACTTTCGGAGATATGATTTTTCGAAATTTCAATAATGAATCGTACTTCTATGTTTTCACAGAATGCTATAATCATTCTATCTATGAATTATTATATGATCTGTGTTCATACTCGTACATGTCCTGTTCTATAAGAGAGAGTCAAATTTATTTCAGCTATTTTAATTCGATTTCTTCCATGGTTTTCATTCTCAGATTGCTCATTTAATCTTGATAAATAACAACAAATCTTGTCAAATTTTGAACAAGAGCGCCGAAGCTCCTGTCCACAGGACAGGAACCAATTTTTTATTGAAAGTCGTAGAAAAACTTTATTGTTTATCATTATCACTTATTCCATCCTGTGTGGATGTTAGGCCAAAACCTTTGAGACCCACGATTATTATAAACATCTAATGATCATTCAACATGCAACGACTATTCAGAAACAGATTTGCGACCGATGTGAAAAACGATTTTTTGTCAACATCGTCGTATATGGAATAAATTAATTTCGAATTGTATGCTAGCTAACTGTTCCCGCTCGAAGTTCATTTGATTCTGCAACTCTTCTCGGTATTTGTTTACAAATCGCATTTTGGTTTACAGTTAAGCGGATTGTCCGAGAGGAAACCACCGGAGGAAACTGAGAGTTCGACGTTCTGTCCAGAATCTCGTTTTTCTGACGTTGAGTTTCGCGATCGGCGACCGGTAATCTGGCCGACACCCTAAAATGCGTTATGATTATTGGGTTCTATATGGCAGGACGGGTTGTTTCTTAAATTGGTCGGTGTTGTATACGGTGACACTCATGGTCGGAGAAGGAATCGAGGCCGTAATTAAGGCCTTAATTGTGTGACGACGGCTGAGTTTGATGCACCGAAAGATTCGGCATCTTCTGAATATAGCGTGAAATCATACAGGGTGATTCACGAAGACCGTTCGTTAGAATAGTTCAAAGAAAGATTCGAGATAAACACTTGAAATTTCATAGTTAAGCTTTGTTAGGTGAGATGAATTTTTGGAAAAAATTTCAGATTCGTTCGACTTTCAACCAACTTTCATTTTTCAAATGTAATACCCAGTTTTTTCATTGATAATCAGATTACCCATTGAATTCTATATGGTTTTAATGTGTCAGTTACCTATTATTCTCAGAATATTCGTGTAAGATCTGAAAAAAAACCCTTTAAATTTTCTCAAATAGGGCTTCATTCCAATGTTAATAACTGGTAGATTTTTGCATGAAAATTCCCAATTTTCTAGCTTATATCAGAAGACATACCAGTGCTTCTCATTCATTGATTAAAAATTCAATTGAACGTACAGGTTGCTTCTATTTCAATGTCAAAGTTGGTCATGACAAAAACATCAAATTGAGAACCCATTTTATTTATTGGTCAGCTGGAATCAGAAGTCAGATAATTATTCAGGGCGATGCACGTTGAATAGAAGACTATACCTTTTCAAGTTCAATTTCGGGAAAAAAAAATTGGTACAAGCCCTGTGGACCGGAGCTTTCTGGTGCTCTAGTTCAAACAGACAAATTATATCTCCGAAAGTATTGGTTTCTCAGAGTTGGGAATTATATCAATGTATTCATATGATAGAACTGCATCATAAAGGAAGTTCAATTCAACTGATAGTTTATTTATCAAGAATAAATAAGCAATCATGAGAATGAGAACTGCACCATGGAAGAAATGAAATTAAATCTGGCCAATTTTGCCCTATAACGAACTTAACCGAGATATTCATCTCCCTAACCTACTCTGAAAATTTCAACTACCTAGCTCAGTCCATTCGAGAGTTATATCTATGTCTATGGATGAAAAGCAATCTCACTACTCTCAGATCTCTTACTTCATGTTCCGTTCCGAAATGTAAGACTATTCTGAGAAAAACTAATTTCGGAGCAAACAACTGAGATTTTTCTCACTTCGCTCACAATTCTTCGATTGATTAGATAATGACATGTCTCAGGAAAATAAATTGACATTATGACAATTCATACATAGAATAATTATATCATTGTGTGACAACGTTGAAATACGATTTATTATTGAAATTTTGAAAAATCATATCTCCGAAAGTATTAGCTTGTTAGAGTTAAAAATGATATCATTGGATTCTTATGGTAAAACTGCTTATTGAAAAAAATTCGTGAATGGTGAATTAGTGAATCTGAATATTGATTGAAATTTAAAATCGAAACCCGAATACGTATTATGGGTCCTCGCCAAAAAAAGATCAAACCGTCTGAAGAGGAATTCAGAGGGAGAGCACAGAAAAGAAAAATTGAAACGGAAAAAGCCGCATATGTCATGAATACATGGCTAAAGGCGAGTTGTTAAAAAAATTAGTTCAAGCACTGACCTGAAGTCAAGAGCTTTTGCGCGCATGTTCCATTGTCTATTCTCCTGTATTGGACACTCTTAATCGAATTTACCAATTAAGAACCAATTTTTCTTTTCGTTATTTTTTTTTTAATTTTCTAAGGGTACTGTTTTCACTAAAATGTACATATATACGTCTTTATGTCGATATTCTACAACTAGTTAAAAGGCTTCAATTCGATCGAGTCTATATTTTTTGAGTTCTAGGAATTAATGTTCCAGGTGGTTACAACTCCGAAACCGTTTGGCTGATTATGCCCAAAAACGAACTTAACTCTCCCATTCGGATGCGCAATCTAACCTGAAAATTGTCCCTATCTTCTTTCGTTCGAAAGTTATCGAGGCAATGGTCACCCATCCAGCTACTGAGCTTACACAAGGCTGCTCTGATCTCCAACACTATAGATCCGATTTTGTTCAAACTTGGAATTTGGCTGTAGAGTTAAGTTCTGAAGACTCTAGCAAAATTTCAGCGATGTGGAATGAATAGTTCCTGATATATAGAATTTTTTTCAATGATTTTGTAAACGTTTTCTAGTGATACGATCCTCACGAAATTTCGCGTTGGCATTATACATTTAATAACCACGTTTGAATTGGATCGGTTTTGTATTTTTCGAGTTATTGAGGAAATAACAACCAAACAAAGGTTGAACTTCAGTGCCTATAAAACTTGATATGACTTTTTTTTCGTGATACTTCGGTAAAATTTTCGTTGAGTGACATCTACGATTTAATTTTCTATATACATACTACAAAAATTTTCAGGGCGATGAGTACAAAAATATTACAATAATTCAGGAATTACAAGAAACTCATTCAATATTCCAAATAACAGATATTTGAGAATTGTTGGAACATTCAACTCTAGATAGCAGGGTAACATGACAATATTGCTATATCATTTTTCGAAAGTTTTCTTTTTAATATTTTTGAACTCTTCAGAATCTTCTTATCATCTCGAAAGCTTGATGTATATATTTATTTTTGGCAAATACAATTCATTTTTGGTCCTGGATCTTTTGACAGATGCAAATAATTTTTTTCACTCAAAAACACAAATTAAGAACGCATTCTTGTTTGTAAATTAATTTTCATTCATAGTAATATTAATTTACAATTCATTCTTTGTTAAGAAACTATGTATTATTTGTCAATATATGTACACTTTATCAATATTTTTGCGTTTTTCAATTTTTGTATATTTTTTCAAATTAGGGGCGCCAAAAGCCGTTTCTCCCCCCCCACGGAAAAGCTCTTAGCTACGGCCCTGTCACACATACTCGCTCAACGATAATTGGCCCTTCAGCTGAAAGTGCTTGACTATTATTAACAAATACAGGAAGAGATTTAGTAGTTACTGGGGAAAGTTGTATAGGCTATAATTTTGTTTTCGAGAGCAATTCCTTAAATTTTTGAAAAGTCTCGAATGCGATCTATTTGTTTAAGTAATAATATTATCAAACGGAGGAAAAGCTGCCCCAAAAATATATTCGACTTCCAAAGTTCCCATTTGATAAATTGATTATATGCATAGGATCATTGCACTACCTCCAACTCAATTCCAATTATTTGTAATTTCCTATCATAAAATAGTGGTTTATACCCAAGAATGAAATTATTCAAATTATGATGTATGAAATACAAAGCGAAAAACGAAAATATAATTGACGAGTGTACCGCAGCAAAATTATATTGTTCACCGTACAATCCGAATCGACATGACCATTAGGTATACAAAATTGAAAACAAATCGATGATTTAATCATAGGAGATGTAATGAAATGAAACGCGTAATGAAAAACGTTCCATCGTTTCCAGTGAGCATGTCCTCTTGATGACCAGTTTGGAGTCACATCCCACGCAGATAAAAACGAAATTATATGCACGTGCATATCTGAACGCAGACCAATTCATTCTAGATAGGAATAGGCATGGAAATCATGATTTTAAGCCCATTACCATCTGCTGCAGTAACGCCTAGAGTATTTTAAATCTCCTAGAGATACTGTATTCCACTAAATTTTCAGAGGACGGGCAATAAAAATGTTATTTTACTTTTGTGATTACTTTCTGGATTTTGGTTTTATATTGCGTGATTCCCATTTGAATACATTTCAGGTAAACTAATGAAGCTGATGTTATTCTCTAGAGATACAGCATGAAGAAAAAACCTCATGAAATTCTTGCAACAAGGAAATTGGGTTTTTGTATTCTTTGAGTGCTGAATATTTTGTTCAAGTTTCCTTCAATATTTCCCTTATAGTCTAGTCAACAAGAGCTTTTGGGTCAAAATTTGTGCGTATCCTCCGAAAATTATGATTGAAGTGTCATTCGATTCGGAATGGCATGTAGATAGTTTTTCAGAAAATTCTAAGGCCGCTCGCAAAAATCGAAAGATGCAGGCAGTTGAAATTAAATTAAATTAAATTCTATTGTCCATTCTGGACAATAGAATTCATCATGGCAAATTCGATTAAGAAGAGTCTCCAATACAGGAGAATGGACAATAGAATTCATCATGGTGAATTCGATTAAGAAGAAAGTGTCCAATACAGGAGAATAGACAATAGAATTCATCATGGTAAATTCGATTAAGAATAGTGTTCATTACAGGAGTATGGACAATAGAACATACGCGCAAAAGCTCCTGACTTCACGTCAGTGCTTGAACCAATTTTTTTTTCGATTAAGAGGGTCCAATCAGGAGAACGGACAATAGAATTCATCATGGTAAATTCGATTAAGAAGAGCAAAAGCTCCTGATTCACGTCAGTGCTTGAACCAATTTTTTTTTTTCGATTAAGAGTGTCCAATACAGGAGAATAGACAATAGAATTCACCATGGTAAATTCGATTAAAAGTGTCCCATACAGGAGAATGGACAACAGAACATACGCGCAAAAGCTCCTGACTTCACGTCAGTGCTTGAACCAATTTTTTATTTATAATATCATTTAAATTAATATTGTAGGACGTTACTTTAAAAGTTCTAAGCTATACTGACTTACAGCTAAAATATTATAAAGAAAAGAAGCAATTGGATAGTCTAACTATCATTTTAATAAAATGATGCATTTTTATTGTTCAAATAAAGATATTTTGTTAACTTACAAGAATTTCTTCATTCAATGGTATTTCAAAGATCTAATTACAGTTTTAAATATAAAATAAGTGTCCAATACAGGAGAATGGACAACATAATTTACCATGGTAAATTCGATTAAGGGTGTCCAATACAGAAGAATGGAAAATAGAACATACGCGCAAAAGCTATCTATCATTTTCTTCAAGTTTCACGCCCCAAAAAGGCCTAAATCGTCAGTTTCGCTTTCGAAAATTTCCGACCCCGTCTCTCGAATTAATTCTGACGTTTCTCGGATTGACTTTTTGAATGGAAAATCGTCGGACTCAAAACCTCCGAAACTTGTATCGAATTAGTATATTTAGGCTCAACCTAGAAGAACGAAATTTGGGAAAAACACAAATCGATTCGTCTTCTTCGACTCGACGGCAAAAGTCCGGGTCGAGCGATCGTTTCTTCGGAGCCTTACGCTACACCAAATCGGTACTACTGAACTCGCACAAGAATGCTCGAATCTCCAACAATATTTAACCGATCATATTAAAACTTGAAACTTGGCAGTAGAGTTAGGTTATGAAGGCTCTTGCAAAATTTCATGAATTTCAAACGAATAGTTACTGATATATAGAATTTTTTTTTTTATTTTTAATGATTTATTAAAAATTTTCTACAAATGCTATCCTCACCAAATTTTGCAAACATTTTTGCGTTGCCATTCTACAACTAAGAACAAAGTTTGAATTCCATCGGTTCAGTATTTTTCGAGTTAATGAGGAACAAAGAACCACCAAATTTCAGAAAATTTCAGATTGCTATAACTCTATAACCGTTTGGTCGATTATGCTCATAAACAAACTGAAATGTCGCGTTCTGGTGCACATCCTAACCTGAAAATTTCAAGCCGCTATCTCATTCCGTTCGCAAGTTATCGTGACAACAAAAATATTTTTTAATAATTTTTTTAAAATTTTCTAGCCATACGATTCGCACAAAATTTCACAAACGTGCTTAGGGTCATATTCTACAACTACCCACCAAGTTTCAATTTGATCGGATTCATATTGGTTGAAAACAAAATTATTACTCGGAAACCACTGGGCCGATTATGCCCATTAACGCACTTGTCCGTCGTATTGGGATGCGCCACCTACCCTGAAAATTTCAAGTCGCTAGCTCTTTTCGTTCTCAAGTTATCGTGGCAACGGCCGGCCGGACGGCCGGCCGGACAGAATCAAATTTGACCTCGAATTCTTCATTGGGGAGTCGAACTTAATCGTTTGAGACCATTTTTTTCAAAAAATTCGAAAGTTACAGACATTTGGGCAAAACTATAACGCGATGTTCCCCAGAACATACGCGCAAAAATGGGTTCAAGCCCTGTGGACAGGAGCTTTCTGGCGCTCTAGTTCAAACAGACAAATTATATCTCCGAAAGTATTGGTTTCTCAGAGTTGGGAATTATATCAATGTATTCTTATGAAAGAACTGCATCAGAAAGGAAATTCAATTCAAATAATAGTTTATTTATCAAGATTGAATGAGCAATCAGAGAATGAGAACTACACCATGGAAGAAATCAAATTAAAATAGCTTAAATAAATTTGACTCTCTCTTATAGAACAGGATGACATGTACGAGTATGAACACAGATCATATAATAAAGCTTAGATAGAATAATTATAGCATTCTGTGAAAACATAGAAGTACGATTCATTATTGAAATTTAGAACTTCATCTTAGCAGAAATTGAATTCAAACATCATAGAAGAATTTAAGTTCAACAAGAGGGCCAAAAATTATCAATCCAAAACCAATAGACGAATTCTACCCAACAACGAACTCATCCGAGATATTCATTCCTCAATTCTATGATGAACGATAATATATATCTTTCCTCAAATCTACTCCAATACACCAATATTCCAGTTTTGTTTTTAGTGGAGATATTCTGAACTCAATATTATTAACTTACCATTACCATTCCCATCATCATATGGATTGACCATCGGCATGAAAATATCAACCAACAAAAAGTATGATAAGTATCATTATTATGTTTCTCATATTGATACCATTACTGGAATGAATGACAATGAGACAACGTCAAAGTTGACATTATAACAATTCATAGAATAGCCTCAGAATAATTGTATCATTGAAATTTTGAAAGATCATATCTCCGGAAGTATTAGTTTGTTAGAGTTAAAAATGATATGAATGGATTCTTATGGTAAAACTGCTTATTGAAAAAAATTTAATTTGGAATTTGTTCTGTACAAAAAAAAATGTTTTTTTGTTACTCCGAAACCATCTGTCCGATTTTGCCCAATAACGAACTTAGCCGAGATATTTATCCCCCAAACCAACTCTGAAAATTTCAACTGTCTAGCTCATTCCGTTCGAGAGTTATCGTGCCTACGGCCGGACGGCCGGACCGGCCGGACAGAATGAATTTCGACCACGGATTCTTGATCAGTGAGTCGAACCAAATCGTTTAAGACCATTTTCATCGAAAAATTCGAAAATTACAGACATTTGGGCAAATTGATAAGCACTCAGTTCCGAGGAACTAGAGCGCCAAAAAATTGGTTCAAGCCCTGTGGACAGGTGCTTTGGCGCTCTTGTTCAAACTTTGACAAATCATATCTTCGAAGGTATTGATAAGAGTTGGGAATAATATCAATGGATTCTTATGAAAGAACTTCATCTTAGCAGAAATTGAATTCAAATATCATAGAAGAATTTAAATTCAACAAGAGGGCCAAAAATTATCAATTCAAAACCAATAGACGAATTCTACCCAACAACGAACTCATCCGAGATATTCATTCCTGAATTCACTGATGAACGATAATATATATTCTTTCCTCAAATCCACTCCAATAAACCAATATTCCAGTTTAGTTTTTACTGGAGATATTCTGAACCCAATATTATTAACTTACCATTACCATTCCCATCATCATATGGATTGACCATCGGCATGAAAATATCAACCAAACAAAAAGTATGATATCATATTATAATTCTCATAATTCTACGATTGCTGGAATTAATTAGACAAAGTCATGTCTCAGGAAAATAAGTTGACATTATAACAATTCATAGATAGAATAATTATATCATTCTGTGAAAACATAGAAATTACTCTTTATTATTGAAATTTTGAAAAATCATATCTCCGAATGTATAAGCTTGTTAGAGTTAAAAATGATATCAATGGATTCTTATGGTAAAACTGCATATTGAAAAATTCGGAATTTATTATGTAAAAAAAATTATTTTTCTGTTACTCCGAAACCATCTGTCCGATTTTTCCACATAACGAACTACTCTGAAAATTTCAACTGTCTAACTCATTCCGTTCGAGAGTTATCGTGCCTACGGCCGGCCGGCCGGACAGAATTAATCAGTGAGTCGACCCAAATCGTTTAAGTCTATTTTAATCGAAAAAATTTAAAATTACAGACATTTGGGCAAATTGATAAGCACTCTGTTCCGAGGAACAAGAGCGCCAAAAAATATCAGTTTTTCTTTTGTAGCTTTGACAGACTTAAATTAATTTTGCAGTGAAATTATCTATAACTATGACACATACATTGGGTTTCACGAAGTTTTGATTCGCTTAATTGTGGATTTAATTCGATGGTTGTATCAAAAATGAACTGAAAATGGACATAGAATCGCACTAATTCGGCAATTAAGAGCTGTCAAAGCTTCGTGAAACCCACCGATAATCTCCAATTAACAGTTCTTTCTTACTTCAAAATGGTATAGACTCGCAAATTAATAAAACTATGAGAAATAGGCATTATGAAAACTGATGAAGGTTATTTTGATTCATTTTTGAAATACTCAATCATTTTAGAAAATTAAATTATTTTTGATCATTGCTCCTGAGTTTTCGAGATATTCTTCATTGAATGTCATAAAATATGAAAAAAATTCCAGAAATTTAACTGCTTTCATCAATCCGGACTTGGACTAGAATCGCAGAGGATCTTTGCTCGAATAAAAGCATAGACTAAGTATTGATCTCAAAGTTGACAGATAGAAACAGGTATCGCTAGTATCCTACTTATACCACATAATATTTTTCTTTTTATGCATTTCAATTCAATCTCGCTTGTTTCCAAATTGACTGGTTATATTGCCATATTAAAACGGGATAACTTAATGAGGTATAACTTATGAATATCTAGTAATCGAATTTAAATTTCTTGATGAATGATTAGTTTAAAATTTCAGCTCGTTTATGAATTGTGCAAATTCACCTGCAGTTCAAACAACTTGAAACAGGTTATTTATCATAATAAAAGCCATAGGCAATCACTATTCAAACAACTTGAATCGTAGGGTAGTTATCTTTTGGGAAATATATGTATAGGCTTACCATGATCTGTCTTAGTCTTTGAATTTTTCTTTATGAATCTGTTACCCTTAATATGTCACATCATTCTAAGGATTTCTCTCATATAGGGAACATAATTTCACATTCCAATTAATAATTTTATACAGATATAACTCACCTCACTTCTAATTATTTTATTCCAACTACATAGTGTTAAAAATGTTAAATATCAAGTATAAATATAATTCCACCTATTCATCCCAATTATTCTTGACGATAAATTATTAATCTGAATCTACGGAATTATATGAACAATAAACATAAACGAACGGACGCTATCCTCGCCGATAGATGATTAACGATATATTCTGTGGCTAACCTAATATTCTAATATCTATTACATTTTTGTGCCTACTTCTTTCACAGTATAAGAATTTTATTATACTGTGTCTATACGAAGTTTTCACTTGTCAGATTGTTTTTCTCGATTGAGTAATCGACGACATTCATCAAGGTTTTCTTACCTAAGAATCTCGGGTTTTGATAGAAAAGAAAAGCTCTGTGAAACCCGAATTCTTTTAATATGCTTGTAAAAATTACAGAGAAATTGGTTAATTGTGAATTAAACCTTCGTGAAACCTATCGCAAACATAATGTGTGTATACTCTATGCTATCTATAGGTCATAGACATAGACTGATAGAGGTTACAATTAATTGTTGTGTTCTGGAGGTTATACGACATTGTATTCATTTATATGATGCGAACTAAAATATTGAATGAATGTGAAAATAGGCGATGAAGATATTGTGGATAATCTTATAGTGGATATTTAATAAAAATCAAGTTTCAGTCAGATAATTATGCAATATTGAATCCAGTAAATGCGTCTGTCTGTAAACACAGGCAGGGTTGGATTAGCAAATTGTAAAATCTCCAAACGCTTATAAATTTTTCCCTGAGCCAATTCTGGAAAAATGGTAAATTAAAAAGGTGTTTCATTTGATGAGAGGAATCCATGGTTAAAATTAATGTACAACTTAAAAACTCACCCTGTATATGAGAAAAATCCTTAGAATTGTGCAGAATCAAAACAGTATGAAAATAAGTGTATTGATGATATGAATAACAGATGTTTTATTCCCTATTGGGTGTGAATAGAGAAACATCCATAGAATAACATAGATAATGGTCTATTCATCTATTTCCCAATAGATAAATAACTTACAATTCAAGTAGTTTGAATTGCAGATGAATTAAGACAATTCACAAACAAGCTGAAATTTGAAACTAATCATTTATCAACTAATTAAAATTTGAATATAATATAATGTTTAGTTGTACCTTATTCCGTTTTAAGATGATAATATAGCCAATTTGGAAACAAGCGAAATTTAACAGCACAAAAATCATATGTGAGATAAATTACTAGATCTACCTCTTTCTAGAGGTGGTCAATTCTATGGACGACGAAGAAGTGGTTAACTTTGAGATTATTTAGCAGTCAGTCTAGTCCTCTATTCGCAAATTCTTGCACAGATCTTCTCGCCTGCACAGATGTTCAATATTATTTCACGAACAGATATTGTATATTATTGTATATTATTATACTGATCCTCCTAGGTCTTCCCCAAGCAGACCCCTCATAAGCTGTCGAAGAGCTTGAGCGAGTAAGGAGAACCAGTTGTGTTCTGTGTAGGCTTTGTTACTGTGTCCTTACGCCACCTTAGGCACAGCACTGTTAATTTTTTTTTACCCAACAGTGAATGGTGGCGATAACCGTGACTAGAATTTTTTTTTCCTAGCCTCGGGATTGAATTTGGGACTTCCGCTCCCAAGTCAAACGCTCTACCCCTGAGCCAACCGCACTACATGACATTTAGTATCGCACTTTTCTAGGAATAGATTACTGAAAGTGAAGTGTGCAATTTATTTCCTCTTTCCTGCCAAGCGACGACGAACGCCGCGAAGTTCACACCATTCTTAATGACTGAGTCGGACGCCATGACATTGAACCTGCAAATGTGTGTACAAGTCTCTCAAGTGGAACTGGACCTTGTTTCGTTTTCCTCTCCGGTATACACGAACAATTTGACGACTTGTTTTTCGCGCAGAATTCGTCTAATTACCACTTGCATTTCCTTCTGCTGTATGGAAATTTCTGGAGATGAACGACTTCCACTAGGTGTTACTCATGGTAATTGATGTCACGGACAACAATGGTGTTATAGAGGAAGAGGAGGAGTAATGCTTCTTCAGTTCCGTATTTTACGTTTTCGATAACATCCGTAGTAGATTTTTCACGGTCAGGGGAAATCAGTTGATTTAATTGCAAGCTGCAAAAAAAAGGTCTTCATTACTTCCGGCTGTATTTACACAAGGTGTTTCTTAAGAAATTCCTTATTTGATTTGAGAAGCGGTGAACTTTTATTTTGGGGGGTTCCAAAGGGAGAAATATCCCGTCAATTGTAGTCCATCGAAATTACCCCTACACCTTAGGAAAACGAACCTAGATTCGTAATATGAACAAAGAGATTCATTCTTCCTCGTGGCAAACTCGTGGACCTGCACTTTTTTTTCTCCAGCACGCAGTACTACCTATCGTTCGACCAGTTTTAGTTTTTTTGGGTGCATCTTCTAGGGAAAAGCATTTTGCCCAAATGTCTGTAATTTTAGAATTTTCTGCCGAAAATGGAAATGACTCTTTTTAACAATTCCAGCTGATAGGGTGGAAAAGACTTTGACAATTTTCAATAATTTCGATGAACACATTCACATAGATATGTCTGTACCTTGGTTGGAAACGTGGGTTATTCGATATATGGATAACAGCATAAAATTAGACTGATATAGACAACCATTTAGCTCCAGAGGGTACATCAATTATGACTCATAGCAGCACTCAAAACAAATCTGATTCTGAAGGCTCTCGCAAAGCCTCAGCGAGGTCGGACGAATAGTTTCTGATATACAGGGTGAGTCTTTGACCACTGCATTAATTTTAACCAAAGATTCCTCTCATCAAATGAAACAGTTTTTTCATTTAACATTTTTCCAAATTCAGCTCAGGTAAAAAGATACAGGCTGTTGAAATTTTGAAAAAAAAAATCAGTTTTTATTTTGTAGCTTTGACATCCTTTTTTAGAATAAAATGAATGTTGGCGTAAAGTTTCCTATAACTATGATACATATTTTCCAAATATTAGTTATTTTCTACTTCTACTGGTTTTCTAGTTATGGACTCGTGGATTCATAAAACTAAACGAAATTAGCATAAAGAAAGCATATAAAGTTTTTCTTGAGTCATTTCAAGAATATTCCATCGTTTTAGAACATAATATTATTCTTCATCATTTCTCCTTAAACACACCATTTTCGAGATATTCTTCATTGAATGTTTTAAAATGGAAAACTCCAGAAATTTCACTACTTTTATGGATCCGTCCCTGAGCGTTGGAATCTCGAATCAAGCTCTAAACCACGTTACCATGCCTTATTCTCGTTCGCCAACAATGTCATAGATAATTTATATGCGGGAGTTAATTAGCACATTGTGAAATCTTTAAGCGCTTCTAACTTTTTACCTGAGCCGAATCTGGAAAAATGGTAAATGAAAAAAGTGTTTCATTTGATGAGAGGAGTCTTTGGTTAAAATTAATGCAGTGGTGAAAGACTCACCCTGTATAGACTCGATTGAATTGAAGCTTGGTAACTAGATTTAGAATATCGACATAAAGACATGCGTATTTTGCAATAAACGTATTTTAAAAAAAATTACGAAAAAAAAATTGGTTCAAGTATTGACGTGACGTCAGGAACTTTTGCGCGTATGTTCTATTATCCATTCTCCTGTATTGGAGATTCTTAACGGAATTTACCATGGTAAATTCGATTCGATTAAGAGTGTTTAATACAGGAGAATGGACAATAGAACATACGAGCAAAAGTTCCTGACTTCACTTTCTTGAACTTTTTTTGTTTCTATCAGTATCACTTTAATCAATCTTTCCATATCAACTATCCATAACGAACTCAATTTTCAGGCGATCATCATTATGTTCTCCAGTATTGACCAACAAGAACAAAATCCGCAGCAATAGCATTCAAAGGTTTGAACTTAAAGCATCTGTTCGTTCTGGACCATTCAAATTACCGCGAAATGCCACACGAGCAAATCAAAATCCCCTCAAACAGTTATCGAATTTAAAGAAAGGGAAAAAAATCTTGATTTACGGTTAGGATATAGAGATGCGAACAATCACATTCATAATTCGAAAAGTGGACCATGTCTCTTCATCGGAAACCATTTTAATGAGGCATTACACTTCATCAATGTATCGACCTTTCCTCAGGTGGTTTTTTTTCACCCGTCTCGTTCTCAAATCCGTTCGTTCTGATTAATGTAGGTACTTGATTTGGACTAACAGTCCAATTTTAATTATATTTGTTATGCTATTCTTTGATACACCGGAAGATTGAACCACAGAATGCTCAGAGACGAAATTGAGCCATAGGCGTAGAATGAGATAGGCTTCCTCAATCAGGGACCTACGCACTTGCACGACCGAATATGCGCAGGACTTAGTAGCTTTGTGAAAAGCAATTATATAATAATAAGTAGAGCCTAGAGAGATAGTCATTGACTCCAACATTCCAACATAAGAGTGAGATGCAATGATCGAAATCAGCTGATGTAGGGCAAAATATTGTGTTCTGAACTGTTAAGGCGAAAATTCATGAGACGATTTTGTCGTTCAAAAGCAACGACTGTCGTTCAAAATTTCCCTTCCCCTATATTTCATGGAACGACAAAATCGGACGACAGATTATTTTGAACTGACAGAAACATAACCTAATTGAATTTAAATATTACAACTAAATACATATTTAGGTACAAAATGAGTTCCTAAAGTACTACAGTTATCTCTAATAATTATATAAATGTATTAAATCGCAAAAGAAAAACAAATGGGAACTTCCAAGACGATGCAATTTCTGGAGTACATAGGAGCTTCAACTCCTAATTCTAGAATCCTTGTAGAAGGAGAAGAGGTTCTAAATGTAGATCATGTAATGATGTATGACAAAACAAAATGTGGTCCCATTTTTATAGACATTTGTTCCTTGTGTTTACAAAGTAGTGCCCTTAATTCAGAACCACATAAAATTGATGGCCTATATTAATGTGGAGAATGGTGAACTTAAAAAAAAAGTATGGTATATTCTTGTAAAGTCGGAGCATGGAGCAGGTGTAAACATATTACTGATGTTTTAATTCAAGTTCAGGTGCATGCTGTTCTAGTTCATTTATGAGGATATATCGTGTCTAATTGATCCAGATAAAACTGTGGTAAAACAGTTATCCATAATTAAAATGATTTTTTCAAGATATGATACATATTTATTATGTGAAAATAATTATTAACAATAAGTGTAATGTTTGAGCTATAATAAAGTTGCTTTTTTTTGTTTTGTTTCCAAGAGTTTTGATGACCATCTCTTCTATTCAATTGAAAATATCAAAATTGTTTATGCCTGTTAAACTTTTCAAAGCACTGTCACTGTTCAAGATATCACTCTTTGTAGACAACCGGGATATATCCATGGCACAAGTGTTAGGTGGTCTGGTAACAATGTACACATACACAACTAAGTATACTACTAAAATTATTATTGCTGTTCAACTAACTCGAGGGTGCTTGGGTGATGCCTATTTCTTCTTCTGAATGAGGTTTTTCAGCACAGCAAGTCATCGACACATCCTTCCTCAGTTCTCTTTCGAGGTACCTCCTTGTACTCTGTTTGAAGATGATGTAGTTCCAAGTTGAGTACTCTTCGGTCTATTAGTTATCTTCCTAACGCAGTTTCAATAATTATTAGTGACCGACCGAAAGTTCGGTTTCGATTTCGGTTTCGGCCAGTTTCGGCCAAGAAATCTAGTTTCGGCCTTAGTTTCGGTTTCGGCCCAAAATGGCCGAAACTTTCGGCCAGGCCGAAACTAGAATGTTCGTGAATTATCCTGGTCGTTTGGCCAGGAGTTATATGTAGGTATACATAATTGTCGTACGAGTTATTGTGATCTATCTTTGTTAAGACTGAGAATTCATGAGAATTCACTTTAATGATTATTAATTAGATTACATAGGGTGATTCCAAATAAGACGTGAAATTTGGAGTATGACACATTAGCTGTTGTTTAATCATTTATATTATCGTTTAATTATTTATTTGTAACCGAAAATCAACGGTTTTTGGAGTTCGGGTGATTTCAAAAGATTTGTGAACTTATAGTACATATTTCGTAAATTTTTTCTACGTTGACCAAATTTGGTGATAATTTTGGTTTATTTTCATCAGAAAAGGATATGATATGTACGAAAAAAGCAAAACTATGCTGTATAAGAGGTTGAAAAAGAATTAGTATGATTTGAAATGTGGTATATGAATAAATGAAAAATCTATTTCTAGTATCAATTTGTCTGCAGCTTTCGAATTTCACAATTTTGTATGCCAAAATTATTTTAAAAACTTGCCAAATTCCTTCTTCATTCTCTAAAAGATTTCGTTAGCATCGTTTCAGCAGATTTTTTATAAGCAACCTTTTGAATGTCCGGCAATAGTGACTGTGTATCAAAAGACAGCGTGAGTAAATTTCAGGCGGAAAATAACAACTGAAGACATCAGAAAGACGGCACGTGCTAGCCTATGGAATGGTGGAACATAATTTATGAATACATTTTCTAATGTAATTTCGAGCTTAGTTGCAAAAAAAAATATTGAATTCGTTATTTTCCTCTATTTGCTTCTTATATCCCCATTCAAATCATACTAATTCTTTTTCAACAGAACCAGTACTCAAATATCTCGGAAACCGTTGATTTTTGGTCATCAATAAAACTGGCTCAAACCACAGCAAATGATCCATACTAACACCTCCTCTAAGGTTCACGTCTGATTTGGAATCACCCTGTATACTTCGACTGATTATTTTGATAACTTGGTAATACCAAAATAATAAATAAAGATCTCAAAAAAAATATCTTTTTATTTTATTTACACTCCTTAACTATTTTTATGTATATGCGAATAAAATTGTAAAAAATACAGTAGATTTCAGTATGAAATAAAAAGTTTCGGTTTCGGTTTCGGTTTCGGCCGAAACTGAGACCCTGGCCGAAAGTTCGGTTTCGGTTTCGGTTTCGGCTGAAATACCAGTTTCGGTCGGACACTAATAATTATATTTATATTTGGTTTTCCGGGGGTAAGAAGTGAAAACACAAACCTATACTAGTAAATTTCACAGGGAGTTGGACAGAATAAAACCAGTACAGAATAAAACCTATACATTTTGGCATATTTTTCGCCCATGAATTGCATTTGGGCACACAACAATAGTCATTTCTGGTCGAAGACATATTAGATAGGATAATATTATCTACTTTCATTTGAATTTGTCCAATAGAGATGAATGGACAATAGAATATGCGCGCAAAAGCTCCTGACTTCACGTCAGTGCTTGAACCAATTTTAATTTTCGCGGCTGTCAGAGGTATGTCATCAGTTGTCGTTGGAACGCTGGATTAATCCAGCGACATGGACGACGTCGTCCAAATGACTGTATACTCATTTGGACGACAAAATCGTTGGTTTTCGACGACAAAATCGTCTCATGAATTTTCGCCTTTAAGCCTTTATAATTATGATCGTTTTTCCATTAAGTCCTAACTAAGGTCCTCAGTTAAGGATAAATAAGAATCGCAACCTCATTTAACTTAAAAATTAACGTGAAACAGGTCTGTTTCACCACCGTTTAATACGTTAACTGAAGTTGTGATTCATATTTATCCTTAACTGAGGACCTCAGTTAGGACTCAACGGAGATCGAATGCTTTGTGAATACGGCGGAATAAAAAGTTTTTTCATTCATTTTGCCCAAATGTCCGTAATTATCGAATTTTTGGCTGAAAATGGTCTCAAAGGATTAGGTTCTACTCACTGATGAGGAATTCGAGGTGAAATTCGATTCTGTCCTCCCGGCCGTTGCTTCGATAACTTTCGAACAGAAAAAGATAGCGAATTGCAATTTCCAAAGAAGAATCCGAATGGAACTGTTTAGTTCGTTAATGGGCAAAATCGAACAGACAGTTATATGCCTCTTAAATTTTGTTGATATATCCTCAATAACTCAAAATATACAAATCTGATCCAATTAAAACTTGGGTATTACTTGTATCATGCCGACAAGCTATTTTTTGATAAATTACTTGAATAATTACATCATTAGAGAAAACAAATTTTTTCTTCAGAATTTTTTTATTTCAGAAACATACCTTCAAGCCACCTTTTTACAATCGAGTACTGAATTGCTCGATGGACTTTGTATGAGGCGTGAATAGACAATAGAACATGCGTGCAAAAGCTGCCGACTTTTTAAGTGTTTTCAACTTATTACTGAGATTCAATTCGAAGAAATCATTATTTTTCGAGTTATTGGAAAAACAAAATTCAGATGGCTATAGCTCCGAGACCACTAGGCGGTTTTTGACAGAATTAAATTTCACCTCGGAATTTTCATCCGTGTATCGAAACTAAACTTTTGAGATCATTTTCGACATACATATACCTGCTCCATTCATTTTTATAAAGTCTCCCCGTTGGCCATGAAAAGTTGATACATTTCACCATGTATATTTTGAAAATGTTAGGTTATAGTCATGTCAAATAACTACGCAACGTTGTCCTCTCTACATAGAAGTCGTAGTAATTACGTATTTTCACAATGTGGAATTTACTTCGGAAAAATTATGAATTTGAGAAGATATTATGTGAATTCAACAATTCCACAGTCCAGGCGACTGTAGAAGAAAATTTTTGCTCTGTTGTAACTGGAAATATTTCACGTATATTAACTGCTTGGAAGATTCAATTATGCTATTTTCTTGTATGGAAATCAAGAATCAAGTGTTTGAATTTTATTGAAAAATAATGAATAGAGTAGTCCGTTACTTTTTGATAGTTCATTTCAAAAAGAATGAAAGTAACTGAATAACCCGACAGTAAAACCTCTAAACGAACAGACGTACCTATGGAATTCCCCACTTCTCGAAATTCTCAAGAAATAAGCCTACAGAAAACATTTAAATACCTTGTTACACAACTTGAAATCCACCAGTTTCAAAATTTAGTAGTACTACGAAACCCGACTCATTTTCATACCTTGATACAGTATAATGATAGGAAACTAAGTAATTTCATTCGAGAGTTCAACATGTCAGAATCAATTTTTCCTATTGTAGATTTCGGTTCTGTATAGATCTTCCTGATACCTTGTCTCTGCTACTTCAAAACTACTTTCGGCATTTTCAAACCGAAGAGTTCTGTATTATATTCGAAGATAATGGTCTGTGATAATATCTTGTTGATTATGTTATGATTATGTTGAGAGTAGAAATTGGCAAAGTCTCGGCGAATTGTTTTGACCGTCACGATATTTCAGCAGTGCCAACCTGCCTCTGTTTTAGTTACAAAAACGTGATAGACCTAAATCATGGCCAACCCGATACCTTGACTGTGATAATATCTTGTCTGAGATTGAATATTATGTTATGATTATGTTGAGAGTAGAAATTGGCAAAGTCTCGGCGAATTGTTTTGACCTTCACGATATTTCAGCAGTGCCAACCTGCCTCTGTTTTAGTTACAAAAACGTGATAGACCTAAATCATGGCCAACCCGATACCTTGACTGTGATAATATCTTGTCTGAGATTGAATATTATGTTATGATTATGTTGAGAGTAGAAATTGGCAAAGTCTCGGCGAATTGTTTTGACCTTCACGATATTTCAGCAGTGCCAACCTGCCTCTGTTTTAGTTACAAAAACGTGATAGACCTAAATCATGGCCAACCCGATACCTTGACTGTGATATATCTTGTCTAAGATTGAATATTATGTTGAGAGTAAAAATTGGCAACGTCTTGGCGAATGGTTTTGACCTTGACGATATTGTCAATCTTAGACAAGATATTATCACAGACAAGGTATCAGGAACTCAGGAAGTGCTATATAGAACCGAAATCTGCAATAGGAAAACTTCATTCTGACATGTTGAACTCTGGAATGAAATTACTTAGTTTCCTATTATTATATTTTATTATGATATAAGAATGACTCGAGATTCGTAGTACTACTACATTTTGAAACTGGTGTATTTCAAATCGTGCAATAAGGTATTTAAATGTCTTACGGGTTATTCAGGTACTTTTATTCTTTTTTCAAATGAACTATCACAAAGTAACGGACTACTCCATCCATTATTTTTCAATAAAATCCCAACACTTGATTCTTTATTTCCATACATGAAAATAGCATAATTGAATCCTCCCACCAGTTTATATACGTGAAATATTTCCAGTAACAACAGAGGAAACATTTTCTCCTACAGTCGCCAGGACTGTGGAATTATTGAATTCACATAATATCTTCTCAAATTCGTTATTTTTCCGAAGTAAATTCACATTGTGAAAATACGTAATTACTATGACTTCTATGTAGGGAGGACAACGTTGCGTAGTTATCTGACAGGAAAATGACTATAACCTAACATTTTCAAAATATACATGGTTAAATGTGTCAAATTTTCGTGGTCAACCGGGAGACTTTATAAAAGTGAATGGAGTATAGGCATCGGCACTCTGTCCAGGGTAACGAGCGCGTCAAAAATGCCGCGTCTACGCCAATGGAATTCAAAATTCACTAGAGGTAATTGTGAGAGAATCTAGAATCCGGTGGGTCAAACACCTAAGAGTACGGTACTTTCCGAATTACAAAGTTCTGTTAAGGGAACCAGGGCTCACAAAAATCAGCGTGAAATATACCAATCCGCAAAACGTTCAGTTCGATTCGATATGGAGTTTACTCGATGATACGCTTTTTATCTAATCAAAGCGCGTGGTATGGCGTGTAAGCGGTTGCTTTGATTAAATTTAGTCGCCGGGCGTCGGACGAATGTGACGATTTCTGCGTTTTACCGTTTTTTCAATCAGGAAATTCTAGTTTCCAACGACTTGGAAGTTATTAGATGTCAGTCACTCACACCGGGGAATAGTAACTTCTTCACCAGCCCGCTGGAAGCAGGGTATGCACTTTGGTCCGGCGGGCAATCAATTGCGATCGATTCTCACTCTCCAATATACGTTTGGTATCGCTTTCATTGAAACATTCGAGGATAGTTCCGGAATTATTATCCATATCATAGTTGGCGTTGAATGACAAATGAAGATGGAGTGTAAAGGCTGGATTAATCCAGCATTCCAACGACAACTGATGACATACCTCTGACAGCCACTAAAATTAAAATTGGTTCAAGCACTGACATGAAGTCAGGAGCTTTTGCGCGCATATTATATTGTCCATTCATCTCTATTGGACAAATTCAAATGAAAGTAGATAATATTATCCTAACTGATATGTCTTCGACCAGAAATGACTATTGTTGTGTGCCCAAATGCAATTCATGGGCAAAAAAAATGCCAAAATGTATAGGTTTGTGTTTTCACTTCTTACCTCCGGAAAACCAAATATAAATATAATTATTGAAACTTCGTTAGGAGGATAAGTAATAGACCGATGAGTACTCAACTTGGAATTACATCATCTTCAAACAGAGTACAAGGAGGTACCTCGAAAGAGAACTGAGGAAGGATGTGTCGATGACTTGCTGTGCTGAAAAACCTCATTCAGAAGAAGAAATAAGCATCGCCCAAGCATCCTTGAGTTAGTTGAACAGCAATAATAATGCTAGTAGTAGACTTGGTTGTGTACATTGTTACCAGACCACCTAACACTTGTGCCGTTGATACATCCCGGTTATCTACAAAGAGTGATATCTTGAACAGTGCCAGTGCTTTGAAAAGTTTCACAGGCATACACAATTTTGATATTTTCAATTGAATAGAAGAGATGGTCATCAAAACTCTTGGAAACAAAACAAAAAAAACAACTTTATTACACCTCAAACATTACACTTATTGTTAATAATTATTTTCACATAATATACATGTATCATATCTTGAAAAAATAATTTTAATTATTGATAAATATTAGATAGATAACAATTAACTTGAATCAAAACATCAGTAATATGTTTACACCTGCTCCAGGCCCTGACTTTACAAGAAACCATCCTTTTTTTTTAAGTTTACCATTCTCCACATTAATATGGGCTATCAATTTTATGCGGTTCTGAATTAAGGGCACTACTTTGTAAACATAAGGAACAAATATCTATAAAACTGGGACCACAATTTGTTTTGTCATACATGATTACACACTCTAAAAAAAATCTCAGTGTGAATGTTGATTTCATACTATCAAGAATATTGTCGATGCAATTTACCACTAGAATGTCACATTCATATCAATATTTTCGTTATTATGATCATATTGTGTTCAGTAGTGTAATTTATGACAGAAAATATCACAAACAGATCCAGTATCAAGAATTAATAAAATTTATTTGAAATTTCACAGTTTACATCAAGTTTTAATGCCAATTCTTCATACAAAAGTCAGATAGGTGATATCTTGGGTGAAAATGAGCACTGCATGGTGAAATGTGAAAGAACGATTTCAGAGATTTAATCCTATTACCAAATTTTACACTCAGTTATCAATTTTATGTATATCCAAGTATAACTTTTAAAACACGTGAAATCATCGAAAGTACCAACAAGTGCTTTTCGAACTACAAACTATCCAAATATCATGAATAGTCTGATAAATAATGACTTCAAAGTGAGTATGCAGTATGAAATAATTGTACATTGCAGGTTTGAACAAATCGCTACTCATTGCACTATTCCATAAAAAAATCGTCTCAACTACACAAAATTGGAAACATCGAATTTTGGAAAATGGATATTTGCGAAACCAAAGGATTGTTTTTAAAATATCAGAATATAATTATATCCGGCAACAATGTGCAGGGATTGGTTATGTCGCAATACTTCTGACTCTGACTAGTTCTAATACAACACGTAATTCCTTGGGAGACTACAGTGTGTTGTATAGGGTTGATTTTGTGCCTTGGAGACGATAAGTTGGTTCATTATGCATTATGAAGTGAGAATCTGGAAAAACGAAGTGCATCAAGAATATTCGTTATGACTTATGAGAATAATGAGAAATTTGTTTTCGCCGTCGAAGGAAGTTTGGAAATAATACTGTTTGCAAGTGAGTACATATGAACGTTCAATTTAATTTTTTTGGGTGCCTACGTAATTGGGTATCATCATTTCATCAATTTTTCCCGAAAATTTTGATGAGATATTTGTGTTGGTTGGTCGATTGGATTTACAAATTCGTCCATCGCCGACTTTGAAATTTTACATTTGTCAGTGAAAAATATTTTGACTCAATTTTCTTTATTTGAAAAGTGCAATTATCTGAATTAGATCAAATTTCATATTTATTTTTAATGTTATTACAGTTTCTTTATTGAAATTCATTTTCGTAATGTTCTTCAAACAAATGGGGCTTATTCATCTAACCTTTTGTGAACTATCAATAAGATTTATTAAGAAGCACTTGCAGGTGAGTGTTTTTTGTAGTAGGTAGTCTAAGGGAACATATTTTTTTCAGAATATTGCGTATCTTAATTGTATATCACACTGTCGCAAAAACCTATTCTCCAGGATATTTTATTTCAGATAAGAGTGAATTCTTGATATCTATGGGCCGGTTTCTGAGGAATATAACATCTGGTTTATCTTCCGTTTATCTGTCCAATTCAAAAGAATTCGGTAGATAAACTGAAGATAAACTCCATTCAAATGTGTCAGAAACCGGCCCCTTATCGAATAAAACCAGCGTTGATAGTCAATTATCGGTCCAAAGCACGTTGAAAAGTTACAACTTTCAATTATATAAAGACCTGCCAGCTTCACATTATTTTGTAGGCACCAATTCGAATTGTATGATTATATATGATTAATATATAAATGTTTTAATTTCAGTAACCCTCACCATCAGAAGAAACAATTGGCGAAATTGAAAAAACTGCCAGCGCTATATCATTGACACCTGATCTGGAAGAATTTTGTGTCGTGTTGGACCAGAAAGTGCTGCCTCAAGAGTTCGATTGGTTTGTCAACAGTTTTGATTATCTCTTTAAGCTTCAGTAATCACTAAATATTTCTATAAAAATTTATTTTTTATTGTATTTTCACAAATTATATGTTAAAAATTAAACTGTGTATTAAATAATCTTTGAAATAATAAATTCATATGTACTAAAGAGTTTTTTCAATACCTATACCCTTTTCATATCCTTTCGGTGATTTATATGATATTGAGTTTCAAATTATAAAACGAACAATATCATATAAAACACCGAAAATGGTGTAAATTTCAACTAAATAATACCTACACCCCGAGGGTTTAAAACACATCTGATTCGGTGTTAAATAACACTGAACAAGATATTGCACAAGCACTAGGTCAGTGCAAATTCACACTGCACTAAAGTTAAATCACACTAAACCTGTGCTAAATGCACTACGGTATTTGTGCAAATTCACACCGAACTAGTGCTAAACCCCATTGATCTAGTGCTACCTCACACTCATCCGAATGATAAATCTCAATCGGTCTGGTGTGAAAGCTGATTACTTATTATGGCAGAAAATACACCTGAAAGTCGGTGTTATTTCGGATGGTGCGAAATAACACTGAAAAGATCAGGACCTCTAAGGAAATCAGGCCGGTGTTAGCGGGTGTTGGCCGGTGTTGTAAAATTTCTTAGAGTGCATGATCCACATTTAGAACCTCTTCTCCTTCTACAAGGATTCTAGAATTAGGAGTTGAAGTCCTATGTACTCCAGAAATTGCATCGTCTTGGAAGTTCCCATTTGTTTTTCTTTTGCGATTTAATACATTCA
Source organism: Halyzia sedecimguttata (assembly GCA_937662695.2). NCBI lineage: Eukaryota > Metazoa > Arthropoda > Insecta > Coleoptera > Coccinellidae > Halyzia > Halyzia sedecimguttata. The sequence goes on from OW569414.2 coordinate 103,283,864, forward strand.
TATAATTATTAGAGATAACTGTAGTACTTCCGGAACTCATTTTGTACCTAAATATGTATTTAGTTGTAATATTTAAATTCAATTAGGTTATGTTTCTATGTCAGTTCAAAATAAGCTGTCGTCCGATTTCGTCGTTCCATGAAATATAGGGGAAGGGAAATTTTGAACGACAGTCGTTGCTTTTGAACGACAAGATCGTCGAAATTTTGGACGACAAAGTCGTTGATTTCACAGCGTATTTTATATGTAGGATTGCAGATGATAAGCCCCGATCTCACGCCGCAAAATGGCATGATGTGCCCATTGTTTGCGATTCAAGACCAAACGGGTGTTCACGCCATACCATAAAATGAGAAGTAAATTACATAGATCATGCATAAAACTAAATCGTTCAAATTTTACTACGGGGAAGAGGAGAACTCAGAGTTTGAGAGAGAAAACCCAGAAAGAAACCATTTAATAATGAATATACCTCCCACAGTATCCTTTAATGATTATGTAATGCTTCGATTGTTAAATTGATAAAAATACGAAGACGACTTCGTGCCCGTACATATTACAGTTCTTCGCGCCATAGGTACAGTAATATTTCCAGTACAGCACGAAATCGTAATTTGTGGCTTGAATTTACGAATTTACGTTAACAAGTGGTCCAAATCTTAATTCAACTCCAATCAAAATTCATTCAGTAAGTCAGTAACCGTGAAAACCAATATTGATTCGGCGGATATTCGAGGGAAAACATGTAATAACAGTATTTCCGTGATAATCTACTTCAATAGTGATCTGTCCTTGACCCTGGCCGGCACTAATATTGAACTTGAGTAACAGTTATTGTGTAATATTTATATAATACTGTACGTCTTTCGTACGATTGTTCCATCCATTACCATTCTTCAAAAGTTCCCACAAAAGATTAAACGAACTGTAACCAGAAGCAACTCTGGCAAATGACTACAATTAAATCGAGATTTCAATAATTGGGATGGTGGAACAGATTCCACAATGGGCGATACGTCGATATAGGATATTTAGATTTAGGTTCTCAGGAAGTGTTACATTATTGTGAGACTGAAGTAGAAATCAAATGAAGTACCACTATACAAATGTCAGAAGTCATTTCCTAACGTATTTTTGCGCGCAGAAAAAAAATTAAATCGATTAAGTTCGACTCACTGATGAAGAATTAGAGGTAACATTTGATTGTGTCCGACAGGCCAGATTTTCTCCGAAAATTTTATATTTTAGCAACTATGCCACCATTCTACAATCGGGTACCGAATTTCAGCTTCATCGACTTCGTATGAGTCGTGAATAGACATTGGAACGTGAACGCAAAAGCTGCGGACTTCACGTTGGTGCTTTTCTAGAATTCTTAGAAATATAGTACTTCCACAATTTTATCAGAATTTCATTATTGATTTTCATGTCTGGTATTTGTATCATTGATGGTACTTTGTCAGGTTCACGTCAGAAATCTATAGATTTGCATGGAACGTTCTTTGAATATACAAATAAATCGTGTTGTCGTTAGGCTAGGTTACTTTGGCTATGGACCACCTTAGGCAGAGCACTATTAATATTTATCGAATAGTGAAATTATAGTAGGCCTTCACAGCACTAATATTTTTTGCTTGCTAGAATTCATCGAACACTGCCAATGCTCTCTTTTTGGTGCTCTTATTCCTCGGAACAGAGTGCTTACCAATTTACCCAAATGTCTGTAACTTTCCAATATTTGGATGAAAATGGTCTTAAACGATTTGGTTCGACTCACTGATCAAGAATTCGTGATCAAAATCGATTATGTCCGGCTGGCCGTCCGTAAACACGTCCGTAACTCTCGAACAGAATGAGCTAGACAGTTAAAATTTTCAGAGTAGGTTTAGAAGCTAAATATCTCGGTTAAGTTCGTATTTTTTTTTGCATTAAACAGTCAAAATTAAGTTTTTTCAAGATGCAATTTTACCATAAGAATCCATTGATACCATCTTCAACTCTAACAAGCTGATACTTTCGGAGATATGATTTTTCGAAATTTCTTTAATGAATCGTACTATGTTTTCACAGAATGCTGTACTTAATTATTCTATTTATGAATTATTATATGATCTGTGTACTTACATGCCATCTTATTTTCCTATGACACATAATAATATGTCGAATTTATTTCTGGTTCGTTATTCTTGATATAAAATACCCCTCCTGTTCTAGAAAACAAAGTAGGATTGAATGCGTAATGACCAATGAAATAACCTCAGCTATCGTAGAATTATGAGGATAATATGATATTATACTTAAGGTGATAATCCATATGATGATGGAAATATATACTTCGGTAATTTACATCAAATATCTCCAGTAAAAACAAAACTCCAATACTGTTTCGATTGATATAATATAATTTTCAGAGTAGATTTGAGGAATGAATATCTCGGATAAGTTCGTTATTGGGAGAATCAGTCTGTTTAAATTTAATTTCTGGATAAGAATCCATTGATACAATTTTCAACTCTAACAAGCTAATACTTTCAGAGATATGATTTTTCATAATTTCAATAATAAATCGTACTTCTATGTTTTCACTAGTGTCCGACCGAAACTGGTATTTCAGCCGAAACCGAAACCGAAACCGAACTTTCGGCCAGGGTCTCAGTTTCGGCCGAAACCGAAACCGAAACCGAAACTTTTTATTTCATACTGAAATCTACTGTATTTTTTACAATTTTATTCGCATATACATAAAAATAGTTAAGGAGTGTAAATAAAATAAAAAGATATTTTTTTTGAGATCTTTATTTATTATTTTGGTATTACCAAGTTATCAAAATAATCAGTCGAAGTATACAGGGTGATTCCAAATCAGACGTGAACCTTAGAGGAGGTGTTAGTATGGATCATTTGCTGTGGTTTGAGCCAGTTTTATTGATGACCAAAAATCAACGGTTTCCGAGTTATTTGAGTACTGGTTCTGTTGAAAAAGAATTAGTATGATTTGAATGGGGATATAAGAAGCAAATAGAGGAAAATAACGAATTCAATATTTTTTTTTGCAACTAAGCTCGAAATTACATTAGAAAATGTATTCATAAATTATGTTCCACCATTCCATAGGCTAGCACGTGCCGTCTTTCTGATGTCTTCAGTTGTTATTTTCCGCCTGAAATTTACTCACGCTGTCTTTTGATACACAGTCACTATTGCCGGACATTCAAAAGGTTGCTTATAAAAAATCTGCTGAAACGATGCTAACGAAATCTTTTAGAGAATGAAGAAGGAATTTGGCAAGTTTTTAAAATAATTTTGGCATACAAAATTGTGAAATTCGAAAGCTGCAGACAAATTGATACTAGAAATAGATTTTTCATTTATTCATATACCACATTTCAAATCATACTAATTCTTTTTCAACCTCTTATACAGCATAGTTTTGCTTTTTTCGTACATATCATATTCTTTTCTGATGAAAATAAACCAAAATTATCACCAAATTTGGTCAACGTAGAAAAAATTTACGAAATATGTACTATAAGTTCACAAATCTTTTGAAATCACCCGAACTCCAAAAACCGTTGATTTTCGGTTACAAATAAATAATTAAACGATAATATAAATGATTAAACAACAGCTAATGTGTCATACTCCAAATTTCACGTCTTATTTGGAATCACCCTATGTAATCTAATTAATAATCATTAAAGTGAATTCTCATGAATTCTCAGTCTTAACAAAGATAGATCACAATAACTCGTACGGCAATTATGTATACCTACATATAACTCCTGGCCAAACGACCAGGATAATTCACGAACATTCTAGTTTCGGCCTGGCCGAAAGTTTCGGCCATTTTGGGCCGAAACCGAAACTAAGGCCGAAACTAGATTTCTTGGCCGAAACTGGCCGAAACCGAAATCGAAACCGAACTTTCGGTCGGTCACTAGTTTTCACAGATTGCTGTACTTAATTATTCTGTCTATGAATTATTATATGATCTGTGCTTTTACCTGTCATCTTATTTTCTTATGAGAGATAATAATATGTCGAATTTATTTCTGGTTCGTTATTCTTGATACAAAATACCCCTCCTGTTCTAGAGAACAAAGTATGATTGAATGCAAAATGACCAATGGAATAACCTCAGCTATCGTAGAATTACGAGGATGATATGATATTATACTTTTGAGGTGATAATATAATGCCTGCGGGCCGTGGATAATCCATATGATGATGGAAATATATACTTTGGTAATTTACATAATCAAATTGGGTTCCGAATATCTCCAGTAAAAACAAAACTGCAATATTGGCTTACTTTCAATTGATATAATAGAATTTTCAGACTAGATTTGAGTAATGAATATCTCGGATAAGTTCGTTATTGGCTGGAACCGGTCAGTTTAAATTGAATTTCTTTCTTAATGCAGTTCTATCACAAGAACCCATTTATATCAGGCATACTTCAAATATCATCCAATTTACTCAATGTAATAACTATAGCTTTTCTAGCTATTAATATCAAGGGTTGGTGAATATTCACCATTTTATTTCTTATTGACACCAAAGATTATAGAGATCTATAATCTTCGATTGACACAAAAGCTGACGATTCCCTCCAATTAAACTCGTAGGTATATCGGAGAGAAAAAGTTCTAGGGTGATATTAGTTCCACCAAGCGACTGAACATGGTAACCAGGAAGGTGGTGAATGGGTATAATCGGCCCACTGTTGACCTGTTTCAATGTATACGTTTTATTCCCAATCTGAGCAAAATGAATCACAACCCATCATACATACATTTTCAGAGTAAATGCAGCAACAAATTATCTCAGAGGAAATATTCATTCGGTATGTTTTACCATGGATATGATTTCTAGGGATATTCGCAACAATATAATTCTCAAATTATCCCACAATATGTATCCTGCTAAACAAGAGGCAGCAGGCGGAAATAACGTAAGTGGCCATTGTTATTTGTAGCTCTAATGGGGGCTTATGGGAGTCTACATTACGTAGAAAATGTTTCTCCCGGAGACCAGATAAACGATTATTCACAGGAGTATTTATTTTAACGTGACAGTGGCGTTTTCCTGATATACAGGGATATACAGGGGATATACAGGGGGGAGAAAACTTATGGGGTTATGGGACTGCGAATATGATTGCAAAATGCCATATACAAATGTTATAAAGTAGTTTTTACCTGAGTATTTACGAATTAGGGGTTTCTTCATTCAATTTTGAGAATTGTTACAGTGAAGAGGCTAATTCAATTGAAAAAGGGGTTGGTGTTTTGTTGAAAATGTTGGGACGGAAAAGAAATGCTGTACTTCAAGCTTCACAAAAAGCTAATTTACGTCATATAGTGCGTAAATATTTTAGCATAGTTTAGTGTAAAAAAATGGGTTTAAGCCCTGTGGACAGGAGCTTTCTGGCGCTCTAGTTCAAACAGACAAATTATATCTCCGAAAGTATTGGTTTCTCACAGTTGGGAATTATATCAATGTATTCATATGATAGAACTGCATCATAAAGGAAAATCAATTCAAATAATAGTTTATCTATCAAGATTAAATGAGCAATCATGAGAATGAGAACTGCACCAAAGAAATCAAATTAAATCTGGACAATTTTGCCCAATAACGAACTTAACCGAGATATTTATCTCCATAACCTACTCTGAAAATTTCAACTACCTAGCTCATTCCGTTCGAGAGTTATTGAAGAAAAATTTTTTTTAAATTTTCAAATTTTTTTTTTACACTTTGCGGTAATCTGGTCAATACAAAACTTCACATGCGTATAAGGGTCATGATTCTACAATTTTATGCTAAATTTCAGATAGATCGAGTGATCGGTTTCGGAAATATTCATAAAAAATATTTTTACTAAAATCGGCCATAACTCCGAAACCGCTTGATGGATTTCGCCCATTAACGAGCTCGTCCGAGATATTTACGCTCCAAAGCTACCTTGCAAATTTCAATCCGCTAACTCCTTGATCAGTGAGTCGAACCAAATCGTTTGAGACCATTCTCAGCCAAAAATTCCAAAATGACAGCACTTGGGCAAATTGATAAGCACTCTGTTCCGAGAAACTAGAGCGCCAAAAAAAACAAGTTTCGTATGACAATTGCCCAAAACAGGTTTAAAGTACCTACAAATAGTAGATATTCCATAAAACATGTATGAAAGAAGAGAAGTAATAATGAAAAATTACCTTGTAATTGATCAAAAGTTTCCTGATCTACGTTCACCAAATATTCTCCTCTCTATCTATTTACGTAATATTTTCAAACATTTTTGGGTGAGGTCCCCGTTGCATCGCTAAAATATGAGTATTTCAACCCCAATATTTTTGAATTTATAATATTCCCTTCCGTCAGTCCCGTCATAAATTGAGAGAACTGAGCATTCTATGTCTATGGATGAAAAGCAGTCTCACTACTATCAGATCTCTTACTTCATGTTCCGTTCCGAAATGTAAGACTTTTCTGAGAAAAACTAATTTCGGAGCAAACAACTGAGATTTTTCTCACTTCGCTCACAATTCTTCGATTAATTAGATAATGTCATGTCTCAGGAAAATAAGTTGAAATTATGACAATTCATACATAGAATAATTTTATCTTTCTGTGACAACGTAGAAATACGATTTATTATCGAAATTTTGAAAAATCATATCTCCGAAAGTATTAGCTTGTTAGAGTTAAAAATGATATCATTGGATTCTTATGATAAACTGCAATTAATTTGGAATTTGTTTCGTAAAAAAAAATTTTTTTTTGTTACTCCAAAACCGTCTGTCCGATTTTGCCCAATAACGAACTCAGCCGAGATATTTATCCCCCAAACCTACTCTGAAAATTTCAACTGTCTAGCTCATTCCGTTCGAGAGTTATCGTGCCTACGGCCGGACGGCCGGACCGGCCGGACAGAATGAATTTCGACCACGGATTCTTGATCAGTGAGTCGAACCAAATCGTTTAAGACCATTTTCATCGAAAAATTCGAAAATTACAGACATATGGGCAAATTGATAAGCACTCAGTTCCGAGGAACTAGACCGCCAAAACCAGTCAATGTGAGTGTAGCTACGAAAAATTGAAACGAGAAATAATCAAAACTGAAATCCTGAATGCCAAAGAAAGATTAATTATAATGTCGTTTATAGTATTATCGTAAACCAAGTTATGTGTTTCTGCGATATTTTGTAGATATTCGTTTAGGAGGAGTTCAGTGACATACATGCACATTCACAGAAGAATTGTTACAGTGTAATTCTTCAAGTTGTACATTTTAACGAAATATTCAACTTTTTTTATTTGCCATTTTTCCAAATTCAGGTCACATAAAAAGTTAAAAGCGTTTAACAATTTCACAATGTGCTAATACATTTGCGCTTTCCATTATCTATGACTGTTATGCTGAACGAGAAAAAAGTATGCCAACGTGGAGTACAGCTTGATTCGAGGATTCCAATGCTCAGGGGTGGATCCATAAAAGTAGTGAAATATCTGGAATTTAAGAGATTATTACATTCAATGAAGAATATCTCGGAAACGGTGCGTTTGAGGAGAAATGATGACTTAACTTAATTTTCTTCATGTCAATTTCATTAAGTTTTATGAATCTGCGAGTCTATTCCTAAGAAACCAGTGGAAATAGGAACAAAAGGATAATTGAAGATTATGTGTCATAGTTTAATGAAACGTCAAAACAACATTAATTTGTTTCATTCGGAAGAACCATGTCAAAGCTGAAAATAAAAAGTTTCAAGAGCCTGTACCTTTTTACCTGATTTTACCAAATTTGGTGAAATTGAGAATGAAAAAAGTGTTTTATTTGATAAGAGGAATCCATGGTTAAAATTAATATACTACTCATTAAAGAGTCTACCTGAATATCTGCTACCTTTCATGAAATTTTGATCCAAAACATAACTTTTCATTACGTACTTCAACATTTTCTTCCACATATTTCTAAAATCTCTTCAAGGAAACTCGTCCAAATATTTTTTATTAGTATTGAAATGTCAGTAAAATTCCACTCACAAATAAAAATGGGTTCAAGCCCTGTGGACAGGAGCTTTCTGGCGCTCTAGTTCAAACAGACAAATTATATCTCCGAAAGTATTGGTTTCTCAGAGTTGGGAATTATATCAATGTATTCATATGATAGAACTGCATCATAAAGGAAGTTCAATTCAAATGATAGTTTATTTATCAAGATTAAATGAGCAATCATGAGAATGAGAACTGCACCATGGAAGAAATCAAATTAAATCTGGCCAATTTTGCCCTATAACGAACTTAACCGAGATATTCATCTCCCTAACGTACTCTGAAAATTTCAACTACCTAGCTCATTCCGTTCGAGAGTTATATCTATGTCTATGGATGAAAAGCAGTCTCACTACTCTCAGATCTCTTACTTCATGTTCCGTTCCGAAATGTAAGACTTTTCTGAGAAAAACTAATTTCGGAGCAAACAACTGAGATTTTTCTCACTTCGCTCACAATTCTTCGATTGATTAGATAATGACATGTCTCAGGAAAATAAACTGACATTATGACAATTCATACATAGAATAATTATATCATTGTGTGACAACGTTGAAATACGATTTAATATTGAAATTTTGAAAAATCATATCTCCGAAAATATTAGCTTGTTAGAGTTAAAAATGATATCATTGGATTCTTATGGTAAAACTGCTTATTGAAAAAAAATTAATTTTGAATTTGTTTCGTAAAACAAAATTTTTTTTTTTGTTACTCCGAAACCATCTGTCCGATTTTGCCCAATAACGAACTTAGCCGAGATATTTATCTCCCAAACCTACTCTGAAAATTTCAACTGTCTAGCTCATTCCGTTCGAGAGTTATCGGTCCTACGGCCGGACGGCCGGACCAGCCGGACAGAATAATTTTCGACCACGGATTCTTGATCAGTGAGTCGAACCAAATCGTTCGACCATTTTCATCGAAAAATTCGAAAATTACAGACATTTGGGCAAATTGATAAGCACTCAGTTCCGAGGAACTAGAGCGCCAAAAATGATTAATTTGTCAAAAACTGCCCTTTCCTCATTGTCAAATGACGATAGTTATCTACAACGTAAACATAAATAGAATGAACGAAAAATTTCAACACATAATAAGAGAAATCAAAATAATTTTTATTTATAAAATGTCATTGTTATGTCATCCTTTATCTAGATATTTATCAGATATAAGAATTGGTATATCATTGCCCAACAGTCTGATTCAATCTAACTAGTTGACTAGTCCAACAATTGAGTGTGTTTAATTACTTATCCTCATTTACCGTGAGTCAAAATCTATTTAATCGATATTGGAATGTATTGATCACCCTGTATGATAGTGCCAAGCAATATTTTCAGATTTTTCTGTTGAATACCTCTTCTACGCACAAAAAGATGGAAGAAATTTTCAGAGTTCACATATCGGGTCAACATTAGGTCGAAGGACTAGCTGATCTCTGCTAGTCCTTCGACCTAATGTTGACCCCTAAGTTTAGAGCAATCCACAGGGTGTATATGATTTCATCAAAGTTGAATAGCAGTAAATAGCTACATACCGGCACCGTCCTTATTAGGAATAATCTGTGAAGCATAATTCAACGATGATGAAAAAACACTACAAAGAAACCGGTTTTATCAAAATCCAACAACCAGAGTAGCCACGGTCTACTCAAAATACTATAGAACTATAGATCCCTACGTATATTCTTTTCCCCTTCGTGGTGATTCGCAAGTACTCAGTTTGGAGACTCATGCAGTACACCACATGGGAGCGAAAACGCCCAGGTTAATAAGCAGTGCGCAATATTTAAACCATACATTAACAAAGTTAGAAATTGTCCAAAATTTTCCTACCCCAGTCCTGTTTTTTTTCCATGTCAGAAATGGTTAAACTGTGAAATCTGTCAGTTAATTGGTTCAAGATTCGTTGAATTCTGAAATTTCACTCAATATCCGTCCACCTAGATGAACTCAGTTTATGGTTTCCGTTTGTCATTACGGGTTCTTTTAATTTAATTCTTCAATTTAAAATAATTTGCAGCTGAGGAGCATCGTTTTCTTGTTGAAGCATATAGTGAGCGAATAATGGATTTAATTTCTCCCATTTCAGGAATACCAAGAAATGGTTTGATAGGTCAAATTTATTTATTTTTTAAGGAACATTTTCCGGTAGACCTTATTGTTCTACCATTTACCGTTGACGAGCAGTGGCGTGATCGCTATTTTTTTTTTCAATTACAGACCTATTCTTTTTGCCATGGATACATCACCCAATTCGGAATTCATTACTCAATACACCTACAGAGCGAGTCTTTTAGTTGTACATTAATTTTAACCATAGATTGCTCTCATCAAATGAGACACTTTTTTCATTTACCGTTTTTCCAAATTCGGCGTAGGAAAACGACAAGGGCTGTTGGAATTTGAAAAAACATCAGTTTTCCTTTTGTACCTTTGACATCGTTAATCAGAATGACGCTTGGTGTGAAGTTTTCTAGAACTATGACACATAATCTCCAATTAACAGCTTTTCCCAACTACTACTGGTTTACATTTTAGCAAATTGAATTATTCTACATCATTTCTCCTAAAATCAACGTTTTCGAGATATTCTTCATTGAATGTCATGAAATAAGATGAAAATTCCAGAAATTTAACTGCTTTTATCAATCCGGATCTGGACTAGAATCACAGATGATCTGTGCTCGAATAAAGGCATACACATAGTATTGATCCCAAATTGTCACTCCTAGAAAGAGGTATAGCTAGTAACCTCCTTATCTCATATAATATATTTATGCATTTCAATTCAATCTCGATTGTTTCCAAATTGATTGGTTATATTACCTTCTTAAAACGGGATAATTTAATGAGGTAAAACTTAAGAATAAATAGTAATCAAATTTCAATTTCTTGATGAATGATTAGTTAAGAATTTCAGCTTGTTTGTGAATAGTGCAAATTCACCTACAGTTCAAACAACTCGAAACAGGTTATTTATCACAACAAAAGTCATAGACATAGGCAATAATCATCAAACGATAAATACATTTAACACTTCATAGTGTTAAATATCAATTATAAGTATCATTCCACCTACTTAACCGATTTTTGTTCATATACAGTATGGTGCAAATGAAAGGAATTAATTCGTTATTTCGTAAACCGGCGACTTTAAGGAAAAATCCTGAAACCCGTCGATTTTTATTCTTAAACGGGCTATTCATAAGGATACCTTTATATTTTTGACGTCATCTATGTGAGCGTGATGACGTCATCGCTAAAATTTTCAGATGGAAAGGTGGGTGTTGTAATACATTATTTGAAAGGTCTTTTAAATACCTATTCAGCCATATCAATAATGTACAAAAATTGTTCCTTTTATTTTTTTAAACAATTAATAAAATTTTATTATTTTTATTTAATTTGACGTCAAAAATAAAATGACGTCAAAAATAAAATGGTTTCCTTACGAATAGCCTGTTTAAGAATAAAAATCGACGGGTTTCGGGATTTTTCCTTAAAGTCGCCGGTTTACGAAATAACGAATTTATTCCTTTCAATTGCACCATACTGTATAATAATAATATATAATTGAATCTGAATCAAAGGAATCATGTAAACATAATCGAACGGACGCTAACATCACAAATCACAGAATGTATCAGTTAGTCCAACAATATATTCTGTGACTAACCTGATATTCTAATAATTATCAACATTTCTGTGCCTACTTCTGACAAACTATGAGAATATTATTATACACTGTGTGTATACGAGGTTGTCACTTATCAGATTGTTTTTCTCGATCGAGTAATCGACGGTTTTGATCAAGGTTTTCTTATCTAAGAACCTCGGGTTCTGAAATAGTCGAAAAGCTTTGTGAAATCCGAATTCCATTAATCTGATTGTTGAATAAGACAGAGAAATTGGTTAATTGTGAATTAAAAGTATCTTCGCGAAACCTACCGCAACTATAGTATGTCTAGGCTCTAAGGTATCTATAGATCATAGACTGATATAGTTTATAATAATTTTTTATATTGTTTATAATGTGGTTGTATATTACATGATATTGTTTCCATTTATATGATGCAAATTAAAATATTTAATGAATTTGAGAATAGGCGATGAAGATATTGTGGATAATATTATAGTGGATATTCAATGAAAATCAAGTTGGAGTCAATATTTTAATATTCAGGAAGAGGTTCAATCAAAAATGCCGCATAACGATTATTGAAAAGGCCATTTGGATGACTTGCGTCTGAAGTTGAAAATAAGAAATAATATTCTGCAGTAATTTGCTGGTATTTCATGGGGTGCTGATGCAGCTGCTGCTGAATATAGTTGCCCCGTCTGGTTTAATAGTGCTCATACTCAAAAAAATGATGCACATCTGAATTGAACTATGAGAATCATCACCGGAACTATTAGATCTACCACTATTCATTGGTTGCCAGTTCTTTCAAACCTTGTCCCGCCCCACATTCGCAGAAATACTTCTGTTTAAAATTCTTGGAATAAATTCCATTTCGAATTCTCTCCTATATTCCAGGCATTAAGATTCCCAGATTGAAGTCATGTAACCCTTTATGGTCCAACTGATTTCTCAATTTGAATAAAAGTGACGAGGAAGTTTGGCGGTCTGATTTAATTTCTGATCCTTCGAATAGAGTTCTGTGGTTTGATCTTTCAAGGAAAATATGGTCTCTTCTGAATCATTTAAGAACCGGTCATGGTAGTTGCAAAAGCATGATTTTCAGATGGAACTCATTTTAGAGCCCTAGTTGTGAATGCAGGGAAGCAGAGGAAACCATAGATCATTTAGTAAATATAATTCTCCCATATATAGATTCCAGGATAGTTTTAGGGCTATTCATAATGTTTCTGAATCTTTTTGCGCGTATGTTCTGGGATACATCGCGTTATCATTTCGCACAAATGTCTGTAATTTTTTAGAATGGGTATCAAATTCCTCCTTTTGTCTTTTCCTTTTCTAGATTGAGTTTCGGTTACCTTGGAAAAACCTCTGTGCTTGTTGAAGGAAGAAGCGATAGTAAAGAAAAATATGCCTTTCAATATTAAATATTTCGGCATATTTTGTTAACAATTTCAATTTTCATAAATCAGAACACTAACGGGGAGATAGGGTTTTTCTGTTGAGGTCTAGTATCATATATCGAATTCTATGATATCCCGTAACACTAACCTCTGCTAACACTTTTTTCATACCCATGATTTATTGTTAGACAAAGAAATGTAATGCTCGAAATTTAAAAGAATATATATACATATATAGTAATGCTCTAGGTTTAGCGCCAAGATAAAACCAAGACCACCATGCTAATCTCGAAGTTGAAAGATATTAATTTGTCTTCATTCGCTCAAACATCGGAGTTATCTCAACATTAAGCGCGGTATATTAAGAACGTGTCATTATCTCTTTTGCCTATTAGTCAGCCACTGATGCTGCCAAGTTATACGCATGCTAGTTTTCAATTTCTTCTAACTGTATCGTATTCATATCTTGTATTTCAGATAATTACACAAATTTCCTCCGGTATGATATTAACATGACTAACAAAATATAAGGCTATAAAAGATATTAGAAGAAATTGGAATAAGTATTAAAGTCGGGTTTTTACTGCACGGTATAAGTGACGATCATTATCAATCATGAGTTTGTCATCCGATGGCATTCGGCGCAATTCAGAGCAGGAAAACCGGCTGGAATGGTGCAGGATCAGTTGCACACCATGAGCGTATCAATGTTAACTCGCCAACAGAAACAGATGGAAGATTTGAGGGGAATTTCTCAGGGCTAGGTTTCTCTTTTTGCACGCTTTCTGCGCATGTTCTAAATAACAACGTGCTATCATTTTGTCCTAATATCTGAAATTTTCGAATTTTTTGCCGAAATGAAGAATTCGAGGTACGGTCCAATTCAAACATGGTTATAAGTTGTTGAATGCCGACGCCACAATTATTGCACGTGAGGATCGCGAGGTGAAAAATTTAAAACAAAATTGTGGAAAAGCCCTGTGGACAGGAGCTTTGGCGCTCTTGTTCAAACTTTGACAATTCATCTCCGAAATTATAGGTTTCTCAGACTCATAAAAGAAACTAATTTAAAATTAAATTACGAACTTATGAGAGATATTCATTCCTCAAACCTACTCTGAAAATTATATTATATCAATTGAAACTAACCAATATTCCCGTTTTGTTTCCACTAAAGATATTCTGAACTCACCCAATTATATATTTCCATCATCATATGGATTATCCAAGGGCATATAGGGTAGGGGTGATTATAATATCCTATAGTAGGTCATTTTGCATTCAATCATACTTTGTTTGTTAGAATATTATAGATTATTGAGAGTTAAGGCCGGTCCATACGCTACGTTTTGCACAACCTTTTACCTGCGTAGGATTATTGAAATTTTGAAAAATTATATCTCCGAAAGTATTAGCTTATGTTAGAGTTGAAAATGATATCAATGAATTCAATTGATCTCGAAATTTGTAATTTAAAAAAAAATTTTTTTTCGTTACTCCGAAACCATCTGGTCGATTTTGCCACTAAGGAACTTATTAATATTTATTGTCTAGTATCACTAGAAAAAAATTTTGATATGTATATATCTTCAAAAAAATAAAAAAGTTTTATACTGCAGGAACTATTTCTCAGATTCCGCTTAATTTCCACGCAAACCTTCAGGCTGAATTTTATTTTCTAAATATATTCAAAAATTAAGATCCGATCGAATTAAAATCTTGTACTCGTTTAAAGAAATTGGTTCAAGCACTGATGTGCCATGGTAAATTCGAATTAAGTGTCCAATACAGGAGAATGGACAACATAATTTACCATGGTAAATTCGACTAAGGGTGCACGTCCAATACAGGAAAATGGACAATAGAACATACGCGCAAAAGCTCCTGACTTCACGTCAGTTCTTGAACCAATTTTTTTTCATAATTTTTTTGAAATTTTCTATTGTTACGGTTCTTAAAAAAATTTTTTTTGTCATTTTTTTCAAATTTTCTAGAGGTACGGTTCTTACAAAATTTTAAACACGTCAGCAATTTCAGACGAATAGTTACTGATATATATATACATATATATTATTATTTTTCATTTTCAATGATTTTTTAAAAGTTTTCTACAAATACTATCCTCACGAAATTTAGTGAGAATTTTCGCGTTGGCTTTCTACAACTAATAACCATGTTTGAATTCAATCGGATTTGTATTTTTCGAGTTAATGGAAAAAAAACCAAATTTCAGATGGCTAAAACTGTTTGGCCGATTATGCGTATAAACAAACTCAAAAGTCGCGTTCATATGCACAACCTAACCTGAAAACCTCACGCCACTATATCTTTCCGTTCTCAGGTTATCGTGACAACAAAAATATTTTTTAATAATTTTTTAATAATTTTCTAGCGATACGATTCTCAGAAGATTTCACAAACGTGCTTAGGTTTATATTCTACAACTATTCACCAAGTTTCAATTCGATCGGATTTATATTGATTATATTGAAACAAAATTATTACTCGGAAACCATTGGGCCGATTATGCCTATTAACGAACTTCAAGTCGCTAGCTCTTTCCGTTCTCAAGTTATCGTGGCAACGGCCGGACGGCCGGCCGGACAGAATCAAATTTGACCTCAAATTCTTCATTTGAGAGTCGAACCAAATCGTTTTGAGACCATTTTCGTCAAAGAATTCGAAAGTTACAGACATTTGGGCAAAATGATAACGCGATGTTCCCCAGAACATTCGCGCAAAAAGACGACTAGAAAGTTCATGAATGTATTTCGTGTGTGAGGCGCGAATAAACAAAATAATATGCACGCAAATGCTCCTGAGAAGAGAGTGAATCATGGGATATCAGGAACTTTGAAGGACATATTAGGTGAAAAGTGCAATTTGAACAATTTAATAGCTTTCCTTAATAGTACCCATTTAGACAAAGAATTGTGAAACATATATAATGAATTAATTGTTCCTTCGCTAATAACCCTCGCGGTTGATGCGATATACTTGAAATTAAAAAAAAAAAGCGCCTGACTTCACGTCAGTGCTCTATAAGAATTGTTTAAACTTAATTTCTTTCAGAATTCAAAATAGTACACGCGAGTTATGAGTCACCCTATATATAATGATCATGAATTAACGAGTGCGCTAAAGCTCCTGACGTCACGTGGGTGCTTTCAAACTTCAGATTCTTCATATTGAATTTGCTCCCCGAATGTTCATTATTTAGAAAAAATTAACCAAATATTTACCTGTTCTTCATGAATAATTTACCTATCAGTGTTAATAATCAAACCTATCTCGATAATCGATAAATTGCTACAGAGCAGCCATAATAAATTTGCATCGTTCGAAGGATTCATTTTTAATGGGGAGATCCATAAATAAATGCCATATTAAATTCGATTTCACTGCCTTTAATTGATGTGTGTTCGAAAGCATTATTAAGCAGGTATGAAATTTTAAAGGGTTCCTAATTGAATAAAATAAAGTGTCATCTGCGATGGTATGTTGGGTAAATTACTTTTGGCAACATTCCTGTAGGGCAGCGTTCGGTATAGTCAACTTCAATTCAGAAAACGAATATCTGGTTTTTACAATCTTCATGGGAAAATATCTGTTGGGGAATTTTGTTCGTCCAGCTGACCGGCCGTGTTAGATCCAAGGATATATAGAGCACGATGAAAACAAATATATATTGGACTTGAAATTTGCATTTAAAATTCTGATTTCTTAATACACATATGGGTTGAGGGATAGTTCTTTTCAAGAATAAGATAACTCCATTGAAATAATATACAGGTCTAAATGAAGTTGCGAAAAACACGTAGATTCCTTGTGAAAAAAAATTGGTTCAAGCCCTGTGGACAGGAGCTTTGGCGCTCTTGTTCAAACTTTGACAAATCATATCTCCGAAATGATTGGTCTCTGGGAATGATATAAATGGATTCTTACGATAGAACTGCATCACGACAGAAATGAAATTCAAACAGACCGATTTTCCCCAATAACGAACTTATCCGAGATATACATTCCTCACCTCTACTCTGAAAATTATATTATGTCAATTATAACTTAGACAATATTGCAGTTTTGTTTTTACTGGAGATATTCTGAACCCAATTTGATTATGTATCTTACCAAAGTATATATTTCCATCATCATATTATTCACGGGCATTATATTATCACCTAAAAAGTATAATATCATATCATCCTCATAATTCTACGATAGCTGAGGTTATTTCATTGGTCATTTTGCATTCAATCAGACTTTGTTTTCTAGAAGAGGAGATGTATTTTATATCAAGAATAACGAACCAGAAATAATTTTGACATTTATCTGTCATAGGAAAATAAGATGACATGTAAAAACACAGATCATATAATAATTCATAGATAGAATAATTAAGTAGGTACAGCATTCTGTGAAAACATAGAAGTACGATTCATTATTGAAATTTCGAAAAATCATATCTCTGTATTTGCTTGTTAGAGATGAAAATGATATCAATGGATTTTTATGGTGAAACAGAATCTTATAAAAAACTGAATTTGAAATTTGGAATGTAAAAAAAAATTTTTTTTTTTTCGTTAACCCAATAACGAACTTCACTGTTATATTTATCTCCCAAACCTACTCCGAAAATTTCAACTGCCTAGCTTATTCTGTTCGAGAGTTATTGTAGAAACAAAATTTTTAAATTTTTTTTTTACACTTTACGGCAAACCGATCAATACAAAAGTTCGCATGCATATGAAGGTCATTATTGTACAATTTAATGCTAAATTTCAGATTGATCGAGTGATTGGTTTCGGAAATATTCATAAAAAAATGTATTTACTAAAAACGGCTTGATGGATTTCGCCCGTTAACGAACACGTCCGAGATATTTACGCTCCAAACCTACCCTGCAAATTTCAATCCTCTAACTCCTTTCGTTCAGGAGTTATCGTGTTAACGGCTGGACGGACGGCCGAGCGGCCGGACAGAATCGATTTCGACCACGGATTCTTGATGAGTGAGTCGAACCAAATCGTTTAAGACCATTTTCAGCCTAAAATTCGAATGTGCAAATATTTGGGCAAATTGATAAGCACTCTGTCCTCTGTCCCGAGGAAAAAGAGCGCCAAAAAGGGTGGGTCTTGTCTATGTTTTTGGCGCTCTTGTGCCTCGGTACATAGTTCTAATCAATTTTCCCAAAAGTCTGTAATTTTCGGAGTTTTGGATGAAAATGGTCTTAAACGATTTTGCGACAATGCGATCGAGAATTTGTCAAAATCGATTATGTCCGGCCGTTAACTCGATAATTCTCGAACGGAATGAGCTAGATAGTTGAAATTTTCAGAGGGCAAAATCGGCCAAATGGTTTCGGAAATTTTTTTTTACATTAGAAATTTTAAATTCAATTTTTTTTTAGATGCAGTTTCACCAGAAGAATCCATTGATATCATTTTCAACTCTAACAAACTAATGCTTTTGGAGATATGATTTTTCAAATTTTCAATTATACATCGTAATTCTATGTTTGCACACAATGCGAATTCTATCTGTCTGTGTTCTATCTGTGTTCACTGTTCATACATGTCATCTTATCTACCTTTATAGACATGCCAAATTTATTTCTGTTCTAGTAAACAAAGTATGTTTGAATACAAAGTGACCAATTATTTAAATACATATTTATATTGGTTAGTCAGTTTATTTTGCCATACGAAAATATTTAGAGCGATTATTTTTTTATTTTCTGGTAGAAGTGATTATACATTATTGAATTAAGAGGTAAATATTATATTTAAGATTTTAAGAAATCAAATTGAAAAGCTAACTCAGGCAATCTATAGAGAAATTATTATAACAACATTTTACTACTATAACAATTAACCTTATTATTATTGGAACTTTTAGTTTAAAAAATTGGTTCAAGCCCTGTGCACAGGAGCTTTCTGGCGCTCTAGTTCAAACAGACAAATTATATCTCCGAAAGTATTGGTTTCTCAGAGTTGAGAATTATATCAATTTATTCTTATGATAGAACTGCATCATAAAGGAAATTCAATTCAAATAATAGTTCATTTATCTAGATTAAATAAGCAATCTGAGAATGAGAACTGGACCATGGAAGAAACCAAATTAAAATAGCTGAAATGAATTTGACTATCTCATATAAAACAGGATGAAATGTACGAGTACACAGATCATATAATAAAGCTTAGATAGAATAATTATAGCACTCAGTGAAAACATAGAAGTACGATTCATTATTGAAATTTAGAACTTCATCTTAGCAGAAATTGAATTCAAACATCATAGAAGAATTTAAATTCAACAAGAGTGCCAAAAATTATCAATCCAAAACCAATAGACGAATTCTACCCAACAACGAACTCATCCGAGATATTCATTCCTCAATTATATGATGAACGATAATATATATCTTTCCTCAAATCTACAATATTCCAGTTTTGTTTTTAGTGGAGATATTCTGAACTCAATATTATTAACTTACCATTACCATTCCCATCATCATATGGATTGACCATCGGCATGAAAATATCAACCAACAAAAAGTATGATATTATATTATCATTCTCATATTTATACGATTGCTCGAATGAAACAACGTCATGTCTCAAGAGAATAAGTTGACATTATAACAATTCATAGAATACCCACATAATAATTCTATCAATGTGAAAACGTAGAAATACGATTTACATTGAAATTTTGAAAAATCATATTACCTTGTTAGAGTTAAAAATGATATGAATGGATTCTTATGATGAAACTGCTTATTAAAAAAATTTAATTTGAAATTTGTTTTGTAAAAAAAAAATTTTTTTTTGTTACTCCGAAACCATTTGTCCGATTTTGCCCAATAACGAACTTAGCCGAGATATTAATCCCCCAAACCCACTCTGAAAATTTCAACTCTCTAGCTCATTCCGTTCGAGAGTTATCGTGCCTACGGCCGGACGGCCGGATAGAATGGATTTCGACCACGGATTCTTGATCAGTGAGTCGAACCAAATCGTTTAAGACCATTTTCATCGAAAAATTCGAAAATTACAGACATTTGGGCAAATTGATAAGCACTCAGTTCCGAGGAACTAGAACGCCTAAAACATAAATAATTTTAAGTAGTTCCTATAGAATCAAATTATGTAGGTACACCTACGTTGATGTCTCACTCCATCTCAATAGTAGGGTTTAGATGATTTAAGTATAGCTGAAACTTTCACACTAAGGGTCAGTTTTTCAGTTGCGAGTTAACTCAAGGTTGCGAGTAACCAGAGTCTTACGCATATATGCGCACAAAAATTATATGAAAGAGCCCCAATAATTTTTGCTAAAGAACACATATACATATACCCATGAAGGAGCAGGACTCGAACCTATGGCCTCCGGTGTCGTTGCGAACATCTCTATTATCCAACCCATCGGGGTGGTTGAACTGCCATTCATCAACCTCTACGAAAAATACAACTCCTCTCTGCATAATTACAAAATTTCCGTCATCGACGCTTATACGAAGAATCGCATGTACTTAATAAATCTCGTCAGTGACTCTCTATCAATCCTGTGACAAAGCTTCCCGTTCATTTTTTATACACCATAAAATTCTATATTCGACGGAAATCGCAAAAACATAAGACGTCGACCTTCACTACTTAATCTCCCATTTGAGAGATCCATTAATTGACCATCTCGATATCGGGAGAGTTTTTTTGATTAACTTTGTTTTATCAAAAATTAAGATCGGAGGATGTGTTTTTGTTAGGTCTTCTCGACTCGGATGTTCTTGTCCTTGCGAAGGTTGTTCATTTAATTAACGATTCTGGAGGATGACGAACTGAAAGTTTGTGGTCATCATCTACCAGTCTATTTGATCATTAAAATAATCAAATTTTTTCACCTGAAAGCCACAACCGCAAATATTTGTCTTTCGGTCTCGACCCTCTTTGTCAAAGCGATCTGATGATTCACATTAGCTGAAGAATTCGTTAAGAATTCCGCGATTGTTCTAGGTCGACTTAATCTCGTCCAAATGTTAGGCTAATAATTTCTTTGACATCTATAGCCATCAAAATAAGGGAGAAAATCATCTTACACTTCTTCTTACTTTCTAATGATATTTTACCCGTAGGGCAGCACGGATTCATTCTGGGTAGGTATGTCATTACCAATTTGTTGCAGTGACTTCGATCGAGTTCTCCTGATGTGAAATGGAAGATTTTCAATCCGGGTAGGATCAACTAGATCTGGAGAAATGTTGTAAGTGGCGTACCTCAGGGCTCCGCCTTGCGTCCATTGCTGTTCCTCACTTATATTTTGAACTGGCCTTCAGGTGTCCGTTCTCACTGTACTTCATACGCTCATGTAGGCCAGGTGATTGACGAGAGCACCCGTCCAGGGAGGCCACGGAGGGGTCCCAAAAATGGACATTAGTGCCCTTCATGTCTGTATATGCAGTGCAGGAGTGAAAAACCCTCCACAACAAAGTGGATATTCGCTATTTTGAAAAATGGATCTTGGAGAGACTGAAGTGACTGTACGGACCTGCTGGAAATGCCCAGAAGGTGGGATATTATCGCCTTCTTCATGGAGCAGCATATTATATTCCTTCTAGATCGGTAAGGAGTCCCTTTTCATTATCCAGCCGTGGGCCACCAAAGGAGCCACTCCGGGCATGCGCTGATGAGACAGCTATTCAACTTCTCCTATACTAACCATTCTAAACTACAGAGCGATCTCGACTCTCTGGTGGGTTGGTGCAGAGACTGGTTACTTCATCTGAACGTGGACAAGTGCAAGTTTTTGCATCTGGGTAAGAAATATCCAAAACTAACCTACTACATCGAGGGTGGAGAGCTTGATACTTCATCCGCACACAACGATCTAGGTATGATCATTAGCGTTGATTTATCATGGAATTAGCATGTCATCCACTGCACGAGGAAATCAAGGAGAATACTTTATATGTTCAGGAAATTCTTTGCTGGTTTCGATCCCATATCTGCGGTAAAATTATATAAAACATAGTTTTGGAGTTTGCTGGCCCTGTCTGGCATACATGGCTGGTCAAAGGTGCAAACCTTTTGGAATCTGTACAACGAAGAGCTACCCAAATACCCTATGGCTTTGTGCAACCGATTATGGAAGAGGAAGGTTTACTAAAATTAATCTCACCACATTCTCACAGAGGAGATTAAGAGGTGACCTAATTATATAATTACATCGCCTCTTCAGCTGTGGACTTGGACACCTATATGAGATCAATCGTAACAACCTAAGAGGTCATGATTTCAAGCTTGCGCGGGGGCGTTTTTGGCGCTCTAGTTCCTCGGAACTGAGTGCTTATCAATTTGCCCAAATGTCTGTTATTTTCGAATTTTTCGATGAAAATGGTCTTAGACGATTTGGTTCGACTCACTGATCAAGAATACGTGGTCGAAATTCTGTCCGGCCGTTCCGGTCGGTCGTAGGCACGATAACTCTCGAACGAAATGAGCTAGAAATTTGAAATTTTCAGAGTAGGTTTGGCAAATAAATATCTCGGCTAAGTTCGTTACTGGGCGAAATCGGACAGATGGTTTCGGAGTAACATAAAAAAAATTTTTTTTTTACAAAACAAATTCGAAATAAAAATTTTTTCAATAAGCAGTTTAACCATAAGAATCCAATGATATCATTTTTAACTCTAACAAGCTAATACTTTCGGAGATATGATTTTTCAAAATTTCAATATTAAATCGTATTTCAACGTTTTCACAGAATTATATAATTATTCTATGTATGAATTGTCATAATGTCAACTTATTTTCCTGAGACATGACATTGTCTAATTCCTTCATTCCTTGCTAATAGTTGGTTCGAGAATCGTCAAAATCGACTTAGAGAGACAAGGGTAAAAAACCGTCAAATAAACCCCCATGTGGCGATTTTATGTCGAAAAGTGAAAATTAAGAATATATATATCCCAGGTAAGTACCGACGTTTTATTCTAATACCGGAGATCTACAAGATCGTACGAGGAGCCCGATAGCCAGTTCGTCTAGACAGTCGGGTTTTCGGTTTCGGAACGAGAGAAGGCGGGCTCAAATCCCGGAAAGGGAATTACACTTTTTGGCGCTCTAGTTCCTCGGAACTGAGTGCTTATCAATTTGCCCAAATGTCTGTAATTTTTATTTAAGATGCAGTTTCACCATTAAAATCCATCGATATCATTTTCAACTCCAACAAGCTAATACTTTCGGAGATATGATTTTTAGAAAATTCAATAATGAATCGTACTTCTATGTATTCACAGAATGTTATCATTATTCTATCTAAGCTTTATTATATGATATGTGTTCATACTCGTACATGTCATCCTGCTCCATAAGAGAGAGTCAAATACATTTCAGCTATTTTAATGTGATTTCTTCCATGGTGCAGTTCTCATTCTCAGATTGCTCGTTTAATCTTGATAAATAAACTATTATTTGAATTTAATTTCGTTTATGATGCAGTTCTATCATAAGAATACATTGATATAATTCCCAACTCTGAGAAACCAATACTTTCGGAGATATAATTCGTCTGTTTGAACTAGAGCGCCAGAAAGCTCCTGTCCACAGGGCTTGAACCCATTTTTCCGTGAAATTTTCGATTGGGTGACATCGACGATTTAATTTTCTATATACATACTACAAAAATTTTCAGGGTGATCGATTTACCCTAAAGGATGAAAATTAGAGGTTGAAATTTGAAAAAAAAATATTTTTCTAAAATTCATTAACAAATTTTATGACAGTCTTTTACTAATTACCTCATCTAAAAAAATATCCGCATTTTCCTGTGATAAAGAGTTGGAAAGTTATGAAGAAAAATAAGATGAAAGTTGGAAAATAAATCGGTAAATCGGTTTTGAATGGAAAATAATGCTAAGCATAATTTCTAGCTTTCTTCACGATGGAATCCAGATCAGATTACCTAGTGCAAGAATATCTGCAAATTCGTTTAAGTTCGCAGACGATTCTCATGGCAATTATTACATCGGGTGTAAATGTTTGCCTTCGTTATTTGCTCTGTGGTCAAGTCGGCCAGTGTGCGTGTGATATGAAACAAAAGAGTGACAACTTTCAGTGCAACAACCGGTCGATGTTCTGGAGTAAGGGAAATGCACACAGATAGACACTCGTAGGCAAATGTGCTAAACGACGCGAGCTGTGAGATTTGATATTGTTGAAAATTCACACGATGCCTCTAACAGTATTTAAACCTACAGGAAGAGTATCTAACATAGTTTCGAATCGAAGAAGATTTCAAAAATATCATATTTTTCAGGATATATCAAAAAATGTAGGAAATTATCTTCTCTATGTTTTGTTACAATAGTAGTCATAGAAAAATCGATGAATTCAATCAACTTCATGGACCATCGATAATATCCTTCTTTTGTACATCGATGTCATAACATGATATCCCGTTTGAATTGTACCTCTCAAGTTTATTCGAATGTGTTCATTATCTATGGGGAATGTGACGAGGTTATATCAAGAACTTGAGACAATTCTGTTCTTAGATATCTATACATAAAAGAAAACCATTAAAAAAGAATAATTCAAACGAAATGGCATTTATTGATATCGATGTACAAATGAATGATATTTATCAATGGTTGATAAAGTTATGATTTATTTATGATTTAGATCATTTTAAAATTCGTATATTAGAATTATATGACGGAGGTTACACGGTCAGTCTCGCATCAGTTCAGTCGTGACATTGATCACGATGAGACTGATGCGGATTGATGGAATGACGAAGAACGTTAATATTTCATCAATTCGGACCATCAATCCATCAGTTTCCCGTCAATCTGATATCTATCCATGGTTGATGTGATGCGACACTGATACCAGAATGATCGAGTAACCTCCGTCTAATATTTAGGTAGGTATCAGGAATCCTGAGATACGTAACAAGGTAACAGGTTTCGAAAGGTAGGTAAATTTGGAAAAAATGATGGAACTGCATTTTTATTCGATTTTGGTAATTCCAGAAGGTCCTTTGCAATCGTCCAATCTTTTAGTGTAAAGCCATCGTATCTGATGATTTAATTCTCTCGGAAATGACTCGAACAAACAGCTGAATTTTGTGAAGGAGTCCAGTAATTATTTTATAGTGTATAAGTGTATAAAACTCCACTTTTCAATTTACTATTCGCGATATTTGTATTACAGCTGGAACAAATCATAGACATGTCTATGGAACAAATAGATATTCATGATAAATTCTGAGGAACAATTTCATCAAGCAACAAGAATTTTAGATTTTGACACATGATTATGTCAGAATTTTTCTCAGATTGTTCCATAGACATAAAATAACATGGACTGGTTGTGAGAAAGAGACCATTGAAATCAGCATTGAAAAAAGACAGAATAGTTAAAGGCAAACCACGGTATATGAATATTTTCTTATAATTTGGCGTTTGGCAAAACCACAGAATACAAAACATTGGTTTCCTTTATTCTCTGACCTTTCTTGTTACTGTATTGTTTGGTTTCGTGTATTGTGTATGTGTTTTGGTGATTTGTAGACAGAATATTTAAAGGCAAAACATTTTCATTTAAATCCAACACTCGTTTCTGAATATTCTGATACTTATAAAAAACATCATTATTTTTATACCATTATTTGCCTTTAAGTATTCTATCCTTCCTAACATCTCTCTCTCTAATGTATTCCGCAACGAACTTGTGATAAAGTTACGTCAGGGCCAGTCCATGTTATTCTATGTCTATGGATTGTTCAAAACATCAAGCATTTCTCTCCTACATAAACGTTGTAAATACTGTTAAAATGAACAGTGCTTGTAGTGACTGATCTTCCACATTCCATATTGCAGGCGGCTCATGAAGCGAGTTTGAGTTTATTACCTGCAAAATCTGAAGTCAAGTATGAAGCAAAATATAAGAATTTTGAAGACCGGTCTCACAGTAAAGGGACAACAAGCCTCAAGGAGGAAGTATTGTTAGCATACTTTTTACATTTGATGAAGAACTTTCAGCACTCTATGGAGCAAATATTCCATGTTGACAATGGTACTTGAAGTGAAGAGAAACTTAGATGTGATTGAATATTTTGGTTACCGTTCGAAAAAAACTAAAATATTTGAAAAAAGTGAAAGTTTTAGATTTATGGACGATGCAGCTGATGAAATTTACCTTCTCATTACAGTTGGCGGGTGTCTGCGCGAGTGCGCGATGAACTCTGCAAGATTGATCACATCGAGGACAATGGAAATTTGATAGTGGTCAAAATACCGGACACCAAAAACAATTCATGGGCATATTTGTTATTTCCAATCAAACGAATCATAATGGACATCATTTACAGCTCTACCAAATATTTGCGAATTTGAGGAAACAAAATACTCCACACAGGCGTTTTTTTTGTCCAATATAGACAATAATGAGCATGTAGTACTCAATGTGCGGGAATAAATGCCTTCGGAAATAGCAGCATATTTAAAATTGGGAGTTCCTGAGCAGTACACTGTTCATAGTTTCAGACGTTCATAGGATACTATGTTGGCCATTTCTGGGGAAGGAATAACCAATGTTAAGCGCCTGGGAGGCGGAAAATCTACTACTGTCGCCGAGAATTACATCAACGAGTCAACTAATCAAAAAAGGAAATATCTAATAATATATTGCCTACAGATAACTACACCTTAAATAATCGACCTTTATCAAGCAATTCATACAGCTGCCCTACAGAGAATCATCAACCTTCGAACGACGGTCCTTCAACTTCAACGAACGAGACCCTTTTGCGCCGAATGAATGTTCATCGAGACACCCAGACGCCCATTGAAAGAACTGACAGGATCAGCAATCAATTTACAATATGTAAAATGTATTGTATTGTCAAACATGTTAAACCTTGCGCTACAATAATAATAATAATAAATAATTATTGTTCTTTCGTCATAAATGTTACGAAGAAATAATTTGTTATTTCTTCTTTTTTTCCAGTTATCCTTTGTTTCTGAATAGTTCAGTTGTATCATTCCGGATTAATTAAAAGTTTCAGAATAAATTACTATGAAGTAAAGTGTTTATTATTATTATTATATTCCAATTTGGTTTCTTCTTATTCATTATAAGGCGTTCGAAGGAAAAACATTGTTCCTAACACGTGCGCAAAGTGCTTTTTTCGCACGCAAAAACTCCGAACTTCGCATCGCGTCGTCCGTCTTATGGTAAATGCGTGCGGAAAAATATCACTTTGCCCACTTGTTAGGAAAATAACTATTTCCCGAATTTAAAATCCCAATTTTCACCAACAGAACTATTCTACCGAAACCGATAAAAAACGATTAATCAGGGAACGTTAATAACAAAATTTCCATATAAGCATAACTTTCATGAAGCATCTACTTCAAGTAACCCTCACATCTCGGTAACTGCAAGGTTGTCAGATGGCGACTCGATTCTAATTTCATTAAAATTTAATTTTCATTCTTATGATACGATTTTTCGTTATTCGTAGTTATTCCATATCTAAATAACCACTCAATCAGATTTGTATTGAAGAAAAAAAGGAGCAATTAAAATTTTAACAAGAATATGAACTAGGCGCATTCCGACAATCAACCTACCCTGCAATCTAATCAATCAAAAATTATCGGTTTTACGGCCGGGTAGACACGATTGGATTTGACCATGAATAATTCAACAGTGAGTAATCGTTCGAGAAGATTTTTGGCTAAAATTTAACAAATTACTGACATTTGGACGAAATTATAGCACCCTGGAACAAGAGCGCAATAATCATTCTGAGAAATTAATATTTAATTTTCATTTCTGAATTCCCCTGTACAAACGATAGCTGCGGTATGAAAGATGGAATGAGGAATATAAATGCCCACAAATCAACAAGTCGTAAACATTCTTTATGTTCTGTTGATATCAGAATGTTTTAATAAACACGGTATTTTTTTTGTTGGTTCCCCTTTCCGAGTATCGTGCTGCAGTGGCGCTTCACCATGCGTTTATACCCCGAATTAATTCGACTCTTTATGGCTGGACCTTTCGACTCCGAAACTCAATCAAGGAAAATTATGTTTGCCATTTTAATACCATGGCTTTTATTGGCGCCTTCTACAGATATCTGCCATCATAAATTCGAATGCATGTAATGAATTTTAACTTGTTTTAATTAAGATTTAATTTTTATTCCGATAAGCCATTGATATCTGAATGATGAAATGAAATGCCGGAGAAATGTTTGTGTTTGTTCAATAGGAAATTAGTTTTTATCATATCGAAGAATGCATATCAAAATATTATGACACTGATTTTCATGCTTTCAGTATTGTGATAGACCATCGAAAATGTTATTAAATAATGAATCAAACTGTGTAAAAGGCAGTAGAGAAATAATAGGATTCCCAAGAATTCTTTCTATATAAAATTCTACTGTATGTCGCTGAACTTCTACTAAACGCCATTACTGATTTTGATGAAAATTTTTGTGTGTGTTTGAGTGGACCCCTGGATGGTTTAGATTCATAATTGTACCCGGTGGGTGGAGCTGCAGCCGAGCTATAGGATTTTTTATGATTATTTTTCCACGGAAATGATCCATTCCAGTTCTTTTCATATTTTCTGGATGTCAGAACATGTAACCACGAAATTTTATCCTCCCAGTACTCTTCACAATTTATTGAAATGAAGAAATCATGAGTTCATGAAAAATTGAAAGTTGAAAACTTCTAAGAAGAAGAAGTTCATGAATAATTAATATCATATTCACGTGTTCCCCAGAACATACGCGCAAAAATACACCTGTGAAATAAGTCTCTATTCCATCACAGCATTCCTTGAATATTGAGGGATAAGATCACTGTAATTATAATATATAAGCGCAACATTTGGCCAACGTCCTTTATCCGATTAAAGTACAGAATGGTTCCTCAGTAGAGTTTTTAATCAGCCCAAAATCAGAGCTCCGCTTTTCGCAACTCATCGGTTTCTTCTCTTCGTGGCGGATGTGACTGTCTACGAGGCGAAAAAAAGTTAATCACGATCAACTGTTGTATACTTCAAAATGTACAATATGCTAGACATTTAATTAGAAATCTGCCTCGTAATCCAACCTACAGCGTAGCACGGAGTTTTCGAGGGTTAATGTCCGCATCAAAAAGGCTGCTATTTTGTGGTTGTCAAGTATGGACAAAGAGATCGCATTTCACAGTTAGCACATATTTGAAATTCTTGATAGTGTATCGTATGGAATCGATTTTAATCTTCAGTTAACATTTCTCCTGAGGCGAAAATCTGTCAGGCAGTTGTGGTTCAATACACCGCGACATAACCTAAGGACCTTTTAAGACAATGAGTTAATTAGTTTAACCAGTGGCGTAACGTACACCCCCCAGGCCCCCCGTTGAACCTTTTATTTAATTTTTACTTTATCATGTTGAGAACCAATTGATAGTAAAAACTAATTTTCTCTATTTCAGTATCGTAATGAGGCCATTCCAGCACTAAAAACAGTGCTGGAATGAACTCATTCCCTGTTTCTAGTTATATTTTTCGTTTTTTTGTAGTCAGCACTGACATTCGATCCTATCAAATTTCAACACACGTCAATTGACAATACAATGTAATCTGGATATAGTGAAATTATTGTTGAGTGGAAAAGTTTTATTTTCATTAAAAAATAAGGTACTAGAGATTTCCTTCTTGCTATTTTTGATTAATTCATCCTATTAGGAAACTGTTTTAAATCTGATCTCCATGCCCTACATATGATTCAAATTCAAATTCCGTAATCTGTCAACTTTCGTAACAGTCACACCAACTGCCAAGATACAATACAAAAGTCACTAGGATGTATAATTCATTAAATTTCAACAGTATCTTACAAAACTTGCCTGAAATATAGAAAATATCGTCTAATACTCGTTGCAGAAGGCAATTCCAACACTCATGCATTCGAAAACACGCTCCTTCTTCCCTCGTTTTCGAATTTGGCATTCGTGTTTGAATAGGAGCCCATTCTGCAACTGGTTTTAGAATATACTATTCTGCTAATGTAATATATGTATTTCCTGGTTAAAATGTTTAGTATAGGCGAGTGAAAATACTCTGGATCGTAATATATCGAAATAAGTAGTATCGATACTTGAATCGTACCGCTTCGAAAGTATCGATACATGAAATATCGAGTATTCACGTATTAACGTACAGTCGGAAACTAAATATTTCGATTTGTGAATAAGATGTCTAAAAACTTTTACAACAAGTACATGTACATCTTACCTGTAAAGATCATATAATTTTTTCAATTAATTCATTGAAATATTTATTATAATAAAACACAATATGCTCATAGTACCTAATTAATTCTCTGATTTACTTTCTTTCATTCATTTCTGACAATTTTAAGTACCCTAAAACCTGGCAACTTTGCCCAGCGCTTACAACTTTGCCCACTTGCGAGGGCAAGCCCGTTAGAACGCTGTGTTACAAAGGTTGGTGGGAATGGGTAGTTCATCCCCAACTGCTGCTGAAATGAGTCAGGCTCGAATATCAGTTAAGGAAAATGACGTCCTTTTTCGCTAGTTTTGAAGACTAAAAGCTAAAGTCCACAAAGACATCATTTATGAATGGATTCAAATGAAAATTTTATTAGTTGTACCCTGATACCTTATGACCAACATGGCTATTCCAAATTACAGCCAAATTTTACAGGTGTTGTCGCGAGAAAAAAAATCAATTAGGGCAAAGTTATCACCTAAAACTTTGAAAACGATTTTGTTATTTTTTTTTTTTTTTTAATTTTTATTAGGCATCGACTGCTATGGTCATTAGCCACATTCATACCAGACAATCACACCTCCACCACATCCATGCCCTGAGCGGGATTCGAACCCGCGACCTCCGGCACCACAGCAGGTCTTTATACCCACTGGACCACCGGAGCCGGCAATTTTTTTTTTTTTTTTTAATTTATGTTCTTCGTTTCACAACTTAGAGAACTCTCAAATATTACAATGGACAAATTTAATCGGCCTCCGAAATAGTTGACAATTATACTGTGAAATTATCCAGAAAAGACACTGGAAATGACAATATTTCCTTAATCTATCCCGACTGTGATGATATTTTTGATGTGAATTGTTTTGGACATTGAAATATTATTAAAATCACCTAGAATAAAGAGAGGCCACTACTTTTTGTGATCAATTTGAATATGTTCAACCTTTATGTCTGATATATGAGTGATAGATGTTATGGCGCGCTAAAGAATAAATAAATAAATTTTTTGCTATTAATATCTTAGAATGTTACATTTTGTTGTTTTTGCGATTTTTGAGATTTCAAATATTTTTATTTGTTCGCATTTTAGACGTTGATTGTTATCAAGCTCTTGTTTATGAGAGTTGAAAATTTATCGACTGTGAAAAAACTTCCTTTCTTAAAGTTTTTTGAAAATGAAGTTTTTGTTTGTCTATAAAGTATGTTTCATTCAAATTTAATAAGAAATCCCAGTATCTGTTAGGTGTATTGTGATAGGAACTGAAGGAGGAGTGGGGCCCGGGGACAATCATTGGGGGGGGGGACCTGGCTGAGGAACGTTACGCCACTGAGTTTAACTGTTCATGTGACTTTTTTTTTCCAAATGCCGGCACTCCGTTGCCACGCTAACATTCGAACGAAAAGAGACAGCGACTTGCAATTTTCAGGGTTGGAAGCGCATCCGAATGCTGCGGTTAAGTTCGTTAATTGGCAAGCTCGGCCAAACGGTTTCAGAGTTATACTCATCTGATATTTTGTTATACAGATCCGATAGAATTCAAACTTGGTAATTAGTTACAGAATGCCGACGAGCCAATTTTTGCAAAATTTCGTGAGGATAGTATCATCCGTATCAAGCCACATTTTATTTTCCCAATATTTCCATAAATACAGATCCCATCGCATTGGAATCTAGTACTCCGTTGAAAAAAGACGCAGTATTTCGTGAAGCTGTGTGAGGCGTGAATAAACAAGAGTACATTTGCGCAAGAGCTCCTAACTTCACGTCACTAATTTTTTTTTATAATTTTCATATTGATCCTAGATATTCGTAAAAAGCTTCTTAAGACTTCAACTCTAATAGGTGAGGTCTGTCTGCGCGCTTGTTAAAATTCATCGCCAGAGCGGTCGACTATCCATAGGTATTGAACTCACCAAAGGCTAAACATTTTTGGCGCTCTAGTTCCTCGGAACTGAGTGATTATCAATAAGCCCAAATGTCTGTAATTTTCGAATTTTTCGATGAAAATGGTCTTAAACGATTTGGTTCGACTCACTGATCAAGAATCCGTGGTCGAAATTCATTCTGTCTGGCCGGTCCGGCCGTCCGGCCGATCCGGCCGGCCGTAGGCACGATAACTCTCGAACGGAATGAGCTAGACAGTTGAAATTTTTAGAGTAGGTTTGGGAGAGAAATATCTCGGCTAAGTTCGTTATTGGGCAAAATCGGAAAGATGGTTTCGGAGTAACAAAAGAAAATATTTTTTTTACAAAACAAATTCCAAATTAATTTTTTTCCAATAAGCAGTTTTACCATAAGAATCCAATGATATCATTTTTAACTCTAACAAGCTAATACTTTCGGAGATATGATTTTTCAAAATTTCAATAATAAATCGTATTTCAACGTTGTCACAGAATGATATAATTATTCTATGTATGAATTGTCATAATGTCAACTTATTTTCTTGAGACATGACATTATCTAATCAATCGAAGAATTGTGAGCGAAGTGAGAAAAATCTCAGCTGTTTGCTCCGAAATTAGTTTTTCTCAGAAAAGTCTTACATTTCGGAACGGAACATAAAGTAAGAGATCTGAGAGTAGTGAGACTGCTTTTCATCCATAGGCATAGATATAACTCTCGAACGGAATGAGCTAGGTAGTTGAAATTTTCAGAGTAGGTTAGGGAGATGAATATCTCGGTTAAGTTCGTTATTGGGCAAAATTGGCCAGATTTAATTTGATTTCTTCCATGGTGCAGTTCTCATTCTCATGATTGCTCATTTAATCTTGATAAATAAACTATTATTTGAATTGAATTTCCTTTATGATGCAGTTCTATCATATGAATACATTGATACAATCCAACTCTGAGAAACCAATACTTTCGGAGATATAATTTGTCTGTTTGAACTAGAGCGCCAGAAAGCTCCTGTCCACAGGGCTTGAACCCATTTTTTTTTTGTTAGCAATCATAATTGGAGCAGCTGTGATTGTTTCTTTTTTGTGATTTAATGCATTTCTCTATATAATTATTAGAGATAACTGTAGTATACTTTGCATGTACTACTGATAATATTTTAAATAACAGTTCCGATACCACAAATTGAAATAATTATTATAATCACTCACTTTGTTCATATTTTGTTGTAATATTAACACTCAATTAGGTTATGTTTTTAAATCAGTCCGAAATATGTCGTCCGATTTCTTCGTTCCATTAAAAGGATAGGAAGGGAAATTTTTAACGACGGCGTCGCTGCTTTTTAACAACAGCGTCGTCTCATGAATTTCCGCTTTAAATCGGCCATGTAATGACGCACAACAGAAGTCATCTACGACAAACGGAAATCTTTTGAACTACACTGGTTTAATTTTGATTCAACGATAAATAGAAGTTGATTTTTATGTGGAAAGTACATGAAAACATGCACTAATGATTAAGGTACCCATTATTTGATTTCTCTATACTAACATTCTCTTTTAAATAGAGTGGTTTCATCTCAAAGTAGAACCTCTATAAGACTTCCATGTCAAAAAATTTGAATATGGATCTCCCGCCAAGAGAATGATTCTAACCTAACTAATGCGGTCTATTCACAGAGAATATTTTCGAAATTAATGCGACATCTCGCTAACATCAGATTATTTTCTAATTATTTCCCAAAGCCCTCGTACAATATAGTTTCAGGTTATGTTAATACTGGCAATTCGCTCAATAAGCGTGAATAGATGATTAGACCCGATAAGGCTTTAATTCCTTGTAATTGCTAGGTTTATGCATGTGCACATCAGCCAGGATCCCTTCCTATCCCGTGGACGCATAAGGTGCTGCGTTAAATTATAAATTTAACGAGATAGTCGGCTTCATCGAAGTATGTGACAGGATCATTTATAATACATGTTCGCATGCGTATGTAATGCTCTATCGGGCGCCACTAAATAGATATAAATGTTTTAATGTTTATATGGAAGAAGGCGTGGGTCTTGTATCGCAGATTGTGACAAGCTAAGACGTGGTTCGACTAGGTTCCTGCTTTCTCACGCGCCAATTGCCATTTTATAGAATTCAAAGAAGATTGTTTGATAGACTTCAGACTGATCTTTAATGGTGTTCACGTTCTACTTACTATTTATGAGTGTCTAAGAGTGACTTCTTCTTTCTTTCGAGCATGGATTCATCGATGGATCTAGTGTCTTGAGGCATCAGTTTGGAAAATACGAACCATAAATGAGGGATAACGGTTTTCTCGAATATCCTTTGCAATCATACAGCGAAAAAACTTTTGTAACCCCATCTACAAGTCCCAGACGCACGCATGGAATTCTTGAAATAATTAGCAAAAATTGCATTGAATTTCAGTATATTAGGTATCACCCTTGATTGATTTCCACTAAAATGGAAAAAGGACTGACGTGCTAGTTCATATTGAGCCCCCAAAATAGTATATTCTAAAACAAGTTTCCTAATAGCATAAATTATTCAAAATTAGCAAGAAGGACATCTCTAGTACCATGTTTTTTAATGAAAATAAAACTTAATCTCAGAAATTATTTCACTATATCCAGATTATATTGTATTGTCAATTGACGTGTGTTGAAATTTGATAGGATCGAATGTCAGTGTCGGGAGCTTTTGCGCGTATGTTCTATTGTCCATTCTCCTGTATTGGACACTTTTAATCGAATTCACCATGGTAAATTCGATTAAGTCCAATACAGTAGAACAGACAATAGAATTCACCATGGTGAATTCGATTAAGAGTGTTCAATACAGGAGAATGGACAATAGAACATACGCGCAAAAGCTCCTGATTCCACGTCAGTGCTTGAACCAATTTTTTTTTTCGCGAAGTCAGGATAGAAAGCAATGATGAAAAAATTAACACATTATTGTCTACCTTCAATTCTTCTTAAGGAGAAGAATACATAATTATTCTTGAAAAATATTACTGGAATTAATGTCATATTTAAATAATCAAAGTAAAGAAAATATAAGTTTAGTTACTAACATATTTAATGAAATTCAATTGAATTCCAGTAATATTCAATTACTTATTCTTAACCAATAAATGTCCATTGATAGATCTAAAGGTGATGGGGTGAAACATAAAGATATATTCTCATTAGTGATAGAAAAGCTGGCCTAAAATTCCTCTCTACCCATCACGAGATTTAATAGCCACAAATGAGCCTCTCACCTTACAAGATCAGAAAGTGTGGATAATTTAAAGTTAAGTTTAGAAGCCTTCACCAAAATTTCAGCGATATGATATTAAAAATCATACATAACCTTTCAAAAGTCCCCTCTCACAAATATACTCCTCTGAAGGCACATGGATCTCTTGAAGAAGAATCGCCTTCTCTATTTCTCGAAGATATTCTCTCTTGTTCATAGAAATCCCTTCAATATTTAGTTGCCTCCTCCTAAGGAGGATCTCTTTCAAAACCAGGTCTGACCGCTAATGTAGGGTTATCATCTCCCATAGATATGTGATGAAATAACACGACTTTCCCAAGAACATACGCGCAAAAATATGTCATCATGACATTCACGTTTTTGAAGGTTCTCGCAAAAATACGACCATAGACAACATAATACGACGATTCGCATCCAGCTACCGAACTCACAAGAGGCTGCTCGGTTCTCCAACAATATGGATCCGATCGTGTTCAAACTTGGAACTCTGCAGTAGAGTTAGGTTCTGAAGGCTCTTCCAAAATTTCAGCCATGCCGGACGAATAGTTTATGATATATAGAATTTTTTTCAATTATTTTCAATAATTGTTTTGAAATTTTCTAGTTATACCATCCTCACGAAATTCCGCAGGAATTTTCTTGTTGGCATTCTACAACTAATAATCATGTTTGAATTATATCGGTTTCGTATTTTTCCAGATATTGAGGAATTAACAACCAGATGGTTATAATTCCAAAACCGTTTGGCCGATTATACCTATAGACAAATTCATATGTCGCATTCAGATGCACAACCTAACCTGAAAATTTCAAGCCGCTATCTCCTTCCGTTCTCAGGTTATCGTGTCATAAATAATATTGTTTAATAATTTTTTTGAAATTTTCTGGTGACACGATTCTCACAAAATTTCACAAACGTGCTTAGGTTCATATTCTACAACTATTCACATGTTTAAATTCGATCGGATTTATTTTGGTTGAAAACAAAATTATTCCTCGGAAACAATTGGGACGATTATACCCATTAACGAACTTGTCCGTCGTATTGGGATACGCCACCTACCCTGAAAATTTCAAGTCGCTAGCTCTTAGTTATCGTGGCAACGGCCGGACGGCACCACAGAATTAAATTTCACATTTGGGCAAAATGATAACGCGACGTTCCCCAGAACATACGCGCAAAAAGCTTATTAAGATGCCGCTGGACAATGAGAAACAGCCCAAATTAGTACCAGATAGTTTGTTTTATGACATACTTCAGTCGGCGAAACTGAAACATCTGGAGAGCTACCTACCCGCTTTGGGATAACGCAAAAGGAAATAAATAATTTGTGTTGGAATACTGCGCTAGTCATACAATATTACGATAAATATATTTTTTGCCTACTACACGCATTACACATTGTGCCGAAAACTATTGAATATTGAATTTACGGCAACAGGAATGTGTACAAGGGTCCAAAACCATTGGGAGGATATTGCTCAATTAAATAAAAACTTTGTTGTATTGATTACCAATAGAACTTGGTTTTTGACAATAATTTTTAAATTTTGTCACATTCATTTTTAATATCTATTATGTGAAGATGCGGCAGATAGTTGTTTTCTTGATGTTTTTAGCCCTGAAGATGAAACGGATCTAGTGTCGAAACGTCGGTTGTTTTTTTTTTTAGAAGTTAAATAAAGATTGTCCAATAAGCTGATAACTTGTTTTTATCATTGAAGTGGAGAAGAATCTTATTCTTATGGGCGGAATTGATCCCCTTGATCACCCGGGCCCTATTAAAACATGTGACTTACTCAATAAAAAACCCTGTGAGAAAATACATAATTTAATTATTTCCTCGTCATAAGTACAATCGTATTCATCCAGTTCTGTATTATAACGATCAGGTTCCTAAACACTTTTCATTTGACACCTACGAGTGTCATCAACACCAGTACTTACGAAGGAGCTAGTGTGTTCGCTCGGTCAAACGTTAAGCTGCGTATAAACTACGAGCGGCGAACCCTCGAACATTGATACGCGAGGCGGCCTCGAGCGGCAACCCAATGTTCGAGGGTTTGCCGCGCGTAGTTTATACCACCTTAACGTTAACACTACTAGTTCCTGAAGATGGCTTCTAAATCGGAGCGGAAACGCTGAAAATTAAGTACCGATGGAGGGATAACAATAAACAAGCATTGTAAGTTAATTGGCGCTCTAGTTCCTCGGAACTGAGTGCTTATCAATTTGCCCAAATGTCTGTAATTTTCGAATTTTTCGATGAAAATGGTCTTAAACGATTTGGTTCGACTCACTGATGAAGAATCCATGGTGGAAATTCATTCTGTCCGGCCGTCCGGCCGGCCGGTCCGGCCGGCCGGTCCGGCCGGCCGGTCCGGCCGTAGGCACGATAACTCTCGAACGGAATGAGCTAGAGAGTTGAAATTTTCAGAGTAGGTTTGGGGGATAAATATCTCGGCTAAGTTCGTTACTGGGCAAAATCGGACAGAAGGTTTCGGAGTAATAAAAAAAAAAATTTTTTTTCACATTAACAAATTCCAAATTAAATAATTTTTAATAAGCAGTTTTATCATAAGAATCCATTCATATCATTTTTAACTCTAACAAGCTAATACTTTCGGAGATATGATTTTTCAAAATTTCAATGTAAATCGTATTTCACAGATTGATATAATTATTCCTTGTATGAATTTTCATAATGTCAACTTGACAGAAGGGAAAATTGTAACTTCAAAAATATTGGGGTTGAAATACTCGTGAAGTTTGTATCGACCAGATTACCGCAAAGTGTAAAAAAAAAAAATTGAAAATTTAAAATATGTTTTTCCACAATAACTCTCGAACGGAATGAGCTAGATAGTTGAAATTTTCAGAGTAGGTTAGAGAGATGAATATCTCGGTTAAGTTCGTTATTGGGCAAAATTGGCCAGATTTAATTCGATTTCTTCCATGGTGCAGTTCTCATTCTCATGATTGCTCATTTAATCTTGATAAATAAACTGTTATTTGAATTGAATTTCCTTCATGATGCAGCTCTATCATATGTATACATTGATATAATTCCCAACTCAGAGAAACCAATACTTTCGGAGATATTATTTTTTATTAACGTACAGTCAATTCCTGAGCAAAAACGAATGGCGACAATATAATGGACAATACAATGGATAATCAATGATTTAAACAATTCTTTGAGTACAAACTCGGAGCTGTAAATTTTATTTTGTATAAGGGACATAGTTGCCTTCAAAATAATCAATAAACTAACAAGAAATAGTTAAGTATACAAAAAATAAACAAATGATCAGGAGAGAAAAATTCTATTTGCCTAATTACTAAGTCAATAAATCACTAAGTACAAAATGATTGAATTACACTAAATATAACGATAAATTTATTGGGGAAATAAATGTGTATAAAATAAAGCTATACAAATTAAAACTGGCGCAAATGCCCTTTGACCTTGTCAATGTTGTGCAGAGATGTTCTCTTCCGAAATGTGTCCAATCCCTAATCGGGTGGCGACAAACATTGTCTACTTGCAGTCAGTTATATTGATGAATTGAAATATATAGAATTACTCGAAATAGTGAAAAAATTATGTCTCATTTTTACTTAGAACTTTTTGAATGAGCTGGACTGATACCTACAAAAAATCGATAAGAATCAGCAAATAACAACCACATGAAAAGTTCACAAACTGAGATACTTCAATAATACAAGGGTCAGCTGGAGAAACTCTTTACATTTCACTGTAAACACAAGTTCATGAAATGCTTAGAATCGAAACATGTCAGCATTTATTTTTTTAAATCTACAAATCAAAAGAAGAACGTAAGAAAAATGTATATACCAGACTGAAGGGAGGGTATGGTAACATTCCACTGACCCCATAAAATTGAAACATTGCTCCGTTGTAAGTGTAAACCTCACCATTATCAGATGTCCTAAACTCTCCGGCAAATATCAAGTGGATGAAATTCCCCGACAACTAAGGTTCATCCTAGTCCTGCCCATTTCATAAAGTCCGGCAACTCCCTTACAGGGACGTCGGTAGAGTGAGCTTTCACCCTTAAATTTCTATCGTCTGTTAAAAGTACTACTTCCCTAAATATCTGTCTTGGTTCGCCTGTGAAAAGAAGTTTTAATCTTATAACAATGTTTGGAATCAAAGTATGCGGCATTGCCGGTACATCCCGTCTTAACTCTAATATGAATGTAGGTTTCGTACGGGAAAATACAGATCTCAATACAAAGAGTGAATTTCTCAGTTTAAAACATACACATAACCAAACTTATATGGAAGCACCCAGTATTAATATGAAAAATTCGTTTTTTTTCTTGCAAGCGATGATAAAGTACATGTATTTACTGACAATAAAGGCGGGTTTATACAGCAAATAAGATAAAATAAGAAACAAATTAAAATAAAATAAGAATTAAGGGTTAAACGGATCGGTTTATACAGATAATCTAAAACAAAATAAGAAATAAGAATGAACCAATCAAATCACAGCTTTTTGACAAATTTATGCAAGTTCTAT
This sequence comes from Halyzia sedecimguttata, assembly GCA_937662695.2. Taxonomy (NCBI): domain Eukaryota; kingdom Metazoa; phylum Arthropoda; class Insecta; order Coleoptera; family Coccinellidae; genus Halyzia; species Halyzia sedecimguttata. Next base: position 103,324,018 of record OW569414.2, read on the forward strand.
GAATTTCACTCTTTGAGCATTGAATTGTCATTTTCCAAACAAAATAACATAAAATAAGAAATAAAGATGAGAGTTGGCCAACTTTATTTCTTATTCTTATTTCTTATTTTATCTTATTTCGTGCATAAACGCTCTCATAGAAATGTACATGTTTAACTTTCTTATTTTATTTTATCTTATCTTATTTGCTGTATAAACCCGCCCTAACAGGTAGATAAACAAATAACTTGATAGGATTTATCCTGGCAGTTTCGATTTTACCATTTCGCCTCCAAGTCGATATAAGTTTATAATTTATTTTTTTTTCGCACAAGGCATGTCACAAAGGCAGATTGCAAGAACGATGGGGGTTTCACAAGGAGTTGTATCAAAAACCTATTCAAGGTTTCTGGAACTGGGAACCCTAAAGAATAGACCGAGGAGAAGTCGTTGAAGAGTAACTACAGAAGGGCGGGAACGCAAGACGAAATCCCACAACATCTCATCCAGAGATTCAAAGGCAACTTTTGCAAGCTACAGGAGAGAGTGTTTCCATCGAAACTGTCAGAAGAATAACTCGTGATCGGTAGTTATTCAGCAGAAGAAAGTTAAGGGTTCCATAACTTTCGAGGCAAAATAAAGCTGACCGATTGAAATGGTGTTTGGAGCATGAAAATTGCGTTCTTATATCGATGGCAGAGGTGGCAATACTGATTATTAAAATTATTTAACTAACATTATTTCCTATTGAATTGACATTTTGAGAAACATTACATTTATAGAAATCTACACTGTTTGTTATTTGTTCCATTATTAAGAAAATTGTAATAATTTCTATTTTATTTTTGTAATAAACTTGGTTTGAAAAACTGCACTTGACTACTCAAAACTTTTTTCAAATTAAATTATATTTCTAGAAATTACTGGGTGATTCCAATAAGTTTGGTTAGCTATATTTGTGACAACCACATAGCAGACTTTTACACTGTTTAAAACTGCAACAACCTGTCCTCACTACTTGATGACAGACACATAATTTGTAATATCGGTATAAGACTAGGGTCGGCCTATGAAAATGGTAAAAAGTGAATAAAAAAAATAGTAGGATGAAGCCCATTGGGAAAGGAAGAGAATATAACAAAAATGAGAGTAAAAATAATTTACGAGCGATCTGGAAGTGGAAGGGAGTGAGTTTTTGGGGGTGAAAAACGGTTTATCATGATTTCCGGCAAAACTGCAACTCCTATGTTAGTTAAATGGCTAAGTTGTAGGTAATAAAAAGACTTTTGTATTTGCACTTTTTTCACATAACCTCAAAATGTACGTGAAAAATTCAAATAACCAAGTTTTTCGTTTTCATGTTTATGTTTTCTTGATTTGAAATATAAATTTCTTCACCGTATTTTGACTCAATATTGAAAAAGCAATCTGAATTTCAATCGAAAATTCGCGCGTCAAAATATCTGCTTTTTTAAAAAAGTCGGTGGGCTTGTTGTTCTATGAAATCCGTAATTTCTGATGGTGTAAAAAAAATATACACTATTGTAAATTTTCTCAGAAAATGCTAAGTTAATAAAGTTAATATTTAATGCGTAGAGCATATTTATTGCTATTTTCAGATAACTTATTTACCCGACTGAACACCGGAAAATTTTAGCCCATCAAAAGGTATATCACAGAGAAGTGGGGAAGGGGCTAGCAGGGACTGGGGCTTACTACCTGTTATTTCGTAGCATTTTCTGAGAAAATTTACCATAGTAATGTATATTTTTTACACCATTAGAAAGTAGGGATTTCAACAAATAAAAAGCCCAGCGACTTTTTTAAAAAAGCAGAGAATGTTCGATTGAGAATTAGGCTCCGTTTACGATATTAAGTCAAAATAAGGTGAAAAAATTAATATTTGAAATACAAAAAATTAAAGTTTGTTTGGAACATAAAATGGTACGTTTTCACCAAATTTCGTGAAAAATTTTTTTTTTGTTAAAGATTAAAATAAAAAACCAAAAACTTGCTTATTTAAATTTTCACTTAAATTTTGGGGTTATGTCAAAAAGTGTTAATACAAAAGATGTAGATCTTTTTATTACATACAACTTTGTCTTTTAACTTTTTCCCATAGTATCTACTTGTAGTTTTGCCGGAAATGGAAGTAAACCGTTTATTACCCTTAAAATTTCACCCCCTTCCACTTCCCGACCTCAGATCGCCTGTAAATTATTTTTCCTTTAATTTTTGTCATATTCTCTTCCTTTTCCAGTAGGTTTCATCCTACTATTATTTTTTTTTTCACTTTTTACCATTTTCATAGGCTTGGTCTAATACCGATATTTCAAATTATTGCGGATGTGTCTGTCATCCAGTAGTGAGAACAGGTTGTTGTAGATTTTTTTCTTCTTTTGGTCAACACGAAATGGATAGAGATTTTGAGAATTTTATATTATTCATAGAGTATCGAGAACTGCGGGGTATGAATGTGTTTTTAGCCGGAAAGGGGATGCATTCCTTTTGATTATTTAGAATTAAGGCGATATGATCATCCTAGGAAACAGATCTTCAGACAAGAGCATAGGCATCTTCATATCTTTTGCTTCTTCAAGATGACACTTTACACACGAATCCTATGTACTTCCAGGTTCTGTTCATAGCGGATATTGTACGAGTAACCTAAGAATTAAATAAATAGCACCCACCTTCTTTGCTCTCCATCTGCTTCTCGTGTAACTTGGATAAATTCAAACAAGTCGTCAAGATCTTGTCATCGTTCTTGGCTGCGTTCGACGAGTCTTCTTCTGTCGTGAAGGCGGTAGAGTTCAAAACCGCACCTTTTGTTGTAACGCATTTGATGTTATGCTGGCGCTTTTTGAGCATCACCAAGGCATTCCTAGCGGCTTCGCCGACCTTCTTGGTGTGTTCGGGATCGGATTTGAGGAGGATTCCTGGTACAGGGGAGATTCCGCCACGTGCGAGACCTTCCAGTTCGCCTAATACTGAAATAGTTATTATATTAGTAGCATCCCGCCCTAGAAAGCTTGGCTACAGTGTTACAGTGGAAAAGTTTAAGTCTTACCAACAATCGGGACCATGATGGTGTAGGGAGAGTTGGGAACTCTGATGATGGTGTTGATTGTTTCCAGATGATCTATGAAGCAATTTGTATCAGGTACCAAATATTTCGGGAGAACTTCTATATGAACGCTTATGATCGATTGAGCAAGAATTTTCTGGAAATAAAAGTAGTGATAGAGGCGTTCTTCAATCAATTTTGCGGTAGTATTAACTCCTATAAATATTGAACTTGCTGGCGGACCCGAGGTGTGACTGTGGGGATCCTCGACAGACCATGAACCACATTGTAAATGAATGCCCCAGGAGGAGGTTCCCGGGGGGGCTCACTGAACTTAATAAAATCTCCGACCCGGCTCTTCAGTGGCTTCTTGCCCTGGACACTGCAGTCTGAGGAGTACCTCTCTTTGTACCTCTCTTTGTTTCGACACTGTTAACGTTGGCTCTAAGTGTAAAATTACTTGTATGTTTGCTATTTACATTTATGTGTTGTACCTATACCTTTTTTAATCTATGTTTGTATTTAAATTTAAGTGTGTATTTCATGTTAAGTAAGCTTCTCATACGAAATATAATATATAATATTGAACAATAGTATTCTGAAATATACATGACTTGAAACATCAATACAATCAAACTTAAGAGACATCGTTTTGGAGCAGTGCTAAAAAATTATCGCCATTCAAATTGCCCCCAATGAATAAGGGACCTATGATATGGTTTGAACATTTCATGCCCAATCATTAACCTTCTGAGGGATTTGCGTGTGTTGCTCTCTCATCCAGTGAGGATTTTCGGTAACCAGTAGCGGAAATTTTGACGATAAGCATGGCCGTTGAGAGAAAAGGAGCAGTCATCAGAACTCAATGAAAAATTATATACGATTTACACTTATTTATTCAATATTGTGACGCGTTTCGTCGACACAGCGACTTCATCAGACTACATCATTCTAAATTCTTAACAAGTTATTATCTCCCTATACCTAGATGACATGGACACAGAATCATTTAAAACTAATTACATGTGAAACTTATTTAAAACAAATTGCATAATAGACTTATTTAAAACTAATTACATGAGATTTCACTGCTGGTTTCTTTGTACACATTAACAATAATTCATTCCTAATGCTTTTATAAATTGATTCTCTATTTGAAAAGATTGAGTAATGGTGATAAATTTAGATCTAATTGTTCATTAACTAAATTACCCGTATGTTTTTCCCTATTTATTTCGACCATTTCCCAGTAATTGAGTTGCGCACCTTTATTCAAATTGTGTAGAATTTTGAAATCCAGGTTAAACTTATGTCCTTCTGCTAATAAATGATTCGAATAATTTGAAATAATTTTGTTGTTTTTGTAGCTGTGATGATGTTCCTTTATTCTTATGCCCAAATTTCTACCAGTTTTCCCTACATATGATTTGTCACAACTCCCGCAATTTCATTGATAAACACCGGATTTATCTTCTTTATTCCTTTTCGATTTATTGTTCTTTATTAATTTGGCGAGGTTATTGTTTGTCCGGAATGAGATATTCACCTGTTGGTTTTGAAGAAACCTTTTAAGTTGTTGACTCGTTGTAAATATTTTGATATTACCTTATTTTGCACAGTCCTAGAATGTCAAACAAACGTAGTGCAATTTTCGAGCTGTTTCGTCAAGGTAAGCGTCAATGCGAAATTGTTCGTTTGCTCAATGTTCCTCGACAAACCGTGTCCGATGCAATTTGCCGTTTCGAGGAGCTTGGCCATGATGGTCGTCGTTCAGAAAGAGGGATTACAAGCACTGTCGATACGCCTTGCAATCGCAACATCGTCAAGAAGCGAGTCAATCGAAATCCGAGGGTCTCCATGAGGAAAATAGCCGGTGAGACCCGTATCAAACGTGAATCCGTTCGTCAAATGGCCAAAAAGAGCTCAACCTCAAGCCATACAAGCTCCAAAAAATTCAACTCCTCACGGATGAAAACGAGCGCTTACGACTCCAAAGGTAACGCCAACTCCCAACGCTGAAGCAGTCCCTGCTCCGAAGAGCTGCGGCCCATTTCTGAAAATTTCATAAAGCCGCCTAAGGAAGCCATTTCGAAATCGCTTAAATATATTATTACCAAATTTTTATGTTATTATTATTCGTTGTTGTTTTGTTTAATAAAGTTAAATGAAGTTTGAAGGTTCTTCTGGTCACCCTGTATAATGCTCCTACCTGAAAATTTCCAGTGGCTATCCCTTTCAGTTTGAAAGTTATCGTGACAAAGGACGGCCGGACAGTATCAAATTCGGAATAGAATTCTTTATCAGTGCATCGAAAAATTACAGACATTTGGTTAAAAGCGCGCTGTACCCTAGAATATTATAACGACATACGACTGTTCCCAAGTCGCAGTGGTTAAGTTCGGAGCTACTAGAACTCAGGGATCCGCGGTCTAGCTCCAGTGGAGATGGGAGTGGATTCCTAAAAAGGGAACCTAGTAAATGGGCGCCAGGTAAATTTAAGTCTCCCAGATACCCTCGCGTAATGTACTAATTCCTAAATTCACCAAAAGAATATTCACGCTAATAACAGACAGTTTATTCCAGTAGCATACAACCCAGGTCTTTAGACCCACCAAAATAAAACTACTGTGAAACCCCGAATGAGGGTGGCGGAAATTGTACGCAGATATTTCTCTTTGATTCAAATACGCGTCGCTTGAGCTCAGGCGCATCCACGTTTCTTATCTATGATCTTGTATGATTTACGCAAATCTTTCCCCAATTTCCGCTTTACAACAACAATAATTTACACAATTGATGACAATATATGTTCAAGTCGCATATAGCAGGTATAAGATATATTTCGAAAGATGTTTCCAATAACTTGCGTGCTATTCCTTATGCCTGAACGTAGTATTGCTTCGTTGGTCTCGCAATACTGTTCTCCTTCCCTCTGTGCTCGCAGTCTGCAACCCTTGACTGAACGTCCCACAGCGCTGCCTCCTGACCACCTTGTATATACTCGGGATCTGCAACACTGCGTTGGCTGTCTCACAGCGCTACTTATGGACCACCTTGTATATATTCGAATGTCTCAGTTACACTCTTCCTGACATAAAAATCGTTCTCTTCCTGACACAAAAATCGTGCTATTCCTCTTGACATAAAAATCGTGCAGGCATAAAAACTCGTGCTACCATAAAAACCCCTGATGTTCGGGGTTGTCCTGCACACGTTTGCTTCGAAACCAAACCTGGCCGTGCCTCCACCAAATAATTCTTCAAGCACACAGCGATATTCTGTCAAAGTCGCCAAGATCGTTCACGTGGTCAACTCTTGGATTTGCAAAAAGGTCTTTATATCCTCTTTCGAGACGAGCGCAAGTTACCTGTTATCTTCCCAAATCAAACCAATGTAACCCTCACTCCTAATTCGATTTTCGAAACTATATCCAACTAAGAAGAAATCAACAATTCTTACTAAGTTCCGAAAATACGCTTAACCTATTGCTCCTCCGTCGAATCTTCACAAAATGGACGACCTCATCTTCCTGACTGGCGCAGACTCTCACAAACTTTCAGACTGTCACAATGCAACAATATTGCCAACTCATTCGGCTCTTCGAATACAATAATTATTTAGCGTCGATTGGTACCACTGAGATCCAACCTCAAATTCGATGTCAACATAAACGACATAAACGACACTCGCGCAAACTTAATGTAAACAAACCCCTGCCCGGGTTAAAAAGAAACGTTACAATATGCGCGCTAAAAGACCCAATACTTACCGAAAAAGTATCACAGTACAATCCCAAACTTTTGTTGACAAAGGTAAGTAATCAAGAAGGCAGTTATAAATAACTGTCTCATTTCGGTGCTAAGCTCTCAGTCCGGAAACTGGTATGTGGCAATACACACATGGTTCATCTGCCAGGACCGTTCTAAAATTTCCTTTCTTGCCGTTCACTTAATCAGTATCTATTATTCTCATTATGACTATCCAAGATTACCTAACGGCGCTACAAACTACGAACTGGTGCACACGAAATCATTTATCGTACGAATGTTCCCGAAAAAACGCGTCCTTCACCACGTTCTAGAGTGTTGCACCTGATCTAGAACTGTCGCTGACCTCGTCCAGTTGACGATCTCCGCATGGTCAACGTCGTCCATCGAATTGTGCAATCGGAATTCAGAACTTTCCGGCGCATTTTGCACTTTGATTTCGAACGCCGAAGCGCGGTAGCAACGGCGCCAGATGTCTGACTGATGTACCGTTGTCGAGTTGACCGTTTCGTGTTTGCAGCAGCGATAAATCCGTGGACGGGCAAATTCCTTAGACTTTTCGCTAGGTCTGAAATTCTCGCATCGATTTCGAAGTTTCCTCTACAGTGAAATTTATACGAAATTCATTCATCCTTATGACTGTGTATCCGAGGTCTATGCGAAATCTCATGGGAATCGTATCATTACAAGCGAGAAAAATTGGTTCAAGCACTGACGTGAAGTCAGAAGCTTTTGCGCGTATGTTCTATTGTCCATTCTTCTGTATTGGACACCCTTAATCGAATTTACCATGGTAAATTCTTGTACTCGGTTAAAGAAATTAGTTCAAGCACTGATGTGCCATGGTAAATTCGAATTAAGTGTCCAATACAGGAGAATAGACAACATAATTTACCATGGTAAATTCGATTAAGGGTGTCCAATACAGAAGAATGGACAATAGAACATATTATTATTATTATTATTAATTACATAAGAGGCTGAGGAAATCCTATTAAGCCTCCGAAAAGAAAAGAACAAAAAAATTATACAAACAACAGTAAAAAAATGTTTACACAAAAAATGAATCATATCTAGCCTTGAAAATGTTCACATTGCAGGCCGACACTATACTCTGTGGTAATGAATTCCAATCATGAAAGGCTCGATTAGTCAAAAAGTTCTGTCGTTGAACAGATTGGAAGTTTTCACGTTTCAGCTTCTGTGAATGACCGCGAAGTCGAGAGTCCGTCGATCTCAGAAACAATTGTTCAAGCACTCCATCCTGCTTACACAATGAATGATACACAGTTATCAAGTCCCCTCGTCGTCTTCTCTGTTCAAGGGTAGGTAGCTTGAACATTGCCAATCTATCCTCGTATGACGGACGGACGCGACCGAATGGAATTCTGGTAGCTCGACGTTGAACCCTTTCGAGTAAATTCACGTCCCGAACGCGTGACGGACACCACACACTGTTGGCGAACTCTAAAATGGGTCTAATAAATCCTTTGTAAACACTGCACACAGTCTTAAGATCAGCATGTTGGAAGCATTTGTTGATCAAGAAAACCTGGAATTTGCCTTTTTGACTTGTTTGTCAATGTGCAACGCCCACGAAAGATCAGAGTCCACTGTCACTCCCAAATCGAGGTGGTTCTCGGTGTTATTCAGACGTTCACCAGACAAACGGTATTCATGCTTTGGGTTCTTCATTCCCAGGTGTAAGACCTTACATTTACTGACATTAAGTGGAATCAACCATTCCCTGGACCATCGGACAATACTGTCAAGATCGTTCTGAAGAGTATGCGACTCAGATAAGGGATCATTATAAATTTTTGTGTCATCTGCATAGAAGGAACACGGTGAAGCAATATGGTGTTTGAGGTCACATGTATACAAAATGAACAGGAGTGGTCCAAAAACTGATCCCTGAGGTACACCACTTCGCACTGCTCTAGGAGTACTGATAACTGATCCAACCCTAACCTGGAATGTCCTTCCAATCAAAAATGACCTAATCCACGCCAGCAACTTTCCTCGCACTCCGATGTGTTCGAGCTTTTTAAGAAGACGTTGTGTGGGAACGCAATCAAAGGCCTTACTGAAATCGAGGTAAAGTACATCCACACATCTCCCACGGTCCAGCATCTTCGTCCAGTCATCCAGGGCGCACAGCAAATTGGTAACAACCGATCTCCTAGGGGTAAAACCATGTTGTTCACGTGGTAAGATATCAAGTGGTCCAACAAACTGGTGTATCCTGTCGACCAAAATCGATTCCATAATTTTGACGACCACAGAAGTCAGACTAATTGGGCGAAAATTCTTCGGATCGAATTTATCCCCTTTTTTGTACAGCGGTGTCACAATTGCACTTTTCCAGACGCAAGGTAATGTACCGCTGTTGAACGACTGTTGTATCAAAATAGATAAAGGAAGGGCCAACGAACTAGAACAGCTCTTCAATACTCTCGTTGTCAACTCATCAGGGCCAGGTGATTTGCCAACATTCAGTCTCTCCAATTTCTTCAGCACATCATCCTGGCCGAAATGTATATCCGCAATTTGCTGTGACACTCTTGGTATTCCACGTACCTCCGGAAACGAATCATCCTCATCCACATATGAATTCGAGAAATTGTCGGCAAAAATTTCTGCAGCCTTATCAATCACTGACTTCACGTCAGTGCTTGAACTAATTTTTTTTTCTTGATTTTTTTGAAATTTTCTAGGGGTACAGTTCTTACAAAATTTGAAACACTTCTTTATGTTGATTTTCTACTACTAGTTACCAAGCTTCAATTCGCTCGAATCTTTATTTTTTGAGTTATCAAGGAAATAATATTCCAGGTGGGTATAACTCGGAAACCGTTAGACCGATTATGCCCAAAAACGGACTCAACTCTCCCATTCGGATACGCAACCTACCCTGAAAATTGCAAGTCCCTATCTCCTTTCGTTCGAAAGTTATCGAGGCAACGGTCACCCATCTACTGAACTCACACAAGCCTGCTCGAATCTCCAACAATATTTAACCGATCGCGTTAAAACTTGAAACTTGGCAGTAGAGTTAGGTTATAAAGGCTCTTGCAAAATTTCAGCAATTTCAACCGAATAGTTACTGATATATAGAATTTTTTTTTTCAATTTTCAATGATTTTTTAAAAATTTTCTGCAAATACTATCCTCACGAAATTCTGCGAGTATTTTCGCGTCGGCATTCTACAACTAATAACCATGTTTGAATTCAATCGGTTTAGTATTTTTCGAGTTAATGAGGAACAAAAAACAACTAAATTTCAGATGGCTATAACTCTAAAACCGTTTGGCCGATTATGCTCATAAACAAACTGAAATGTCGCATTCTGATGCACATTCTAACATGAAAACTTCAAGCCGCTATCTCTTTCCGTTCTCAAGTTATCGTGACAACAAAAATATTTTTTAATAATTTTTTAGCGATACGATTCGCACAAAATTTCACAAACGTGCTTAGGTTCATATTCTACAACTACTCACCAAGTTTCAATTCGATCGGATTTATATTGGTTGAAAACAAAATTATTACTCGGAAACCACTGGGCTGATTATGCCCATTAACGAACTTGTCCGTCGTATTGGGATGCGCCACCTACTCTGAAAATTTCAAGACGCTAGCTCTTTTCGTTCTCAAGTTATCGTGGCAACGGCCGGTTGTTCTTTCATATTGCCTTCATAAACTACATCATTAAAATGATCCAATTCTAAATCTTCTGAAACATCATCCCCACTATTTGCACATAAATTATTCAATGTACAACAAGTCAATATTTTTTTTGGTATCAAAACAGTCTTGTATATATTCACAAATCCAAGATGCGGAACCTTGTTTTCCAACACAAAATATTTTCAAAGTACGACTTATATAAACCAACTAGAACAGAAATAAATATGACGTCTCTTATAGGTAGATAAGATGACATGAATGAACAATTCTCGAGATATAAATTTGAAAAGTATGAGTAAACTTTCAAATTAATTCTTCATTAAATAAACAATTTTTGGCACTCTTGTTCCTCGGAACAGTGTGCTTATCAATTTGCCCAAATGTCTGTAATTTTCGAATATTTGGCTGAAAATGGTATTAAACGATTTGGTTCGACACACTGATCAAGAATCCGTGGTCAAAATCGGTTCTGTCCGGCCGGCCGTTCGTTAACACGATAACTCTCGAACAGAATGCGCTATTAACATTAAATTTTTGTTAAAATTCTTAATTTCTGAACTTCTTGGGAAACGTATGAATATGGGGTAACTTTGAATCACGTAACCATTAAAGGATACTGTGGGATGTATACTCATTATTGAAAGGTTTTTTTTCTGGGTTTTCTCTCCCAAACTCTGAAAAATATCTATAAAATAAAAATTAATTATTTTGTAATTTTGCGTAAGAAACACAAGATATTTGTCAGAAGCAATCAATTGAACAATGTTGCATAACAAACAACAACGAAACAACATCAACGAAGAAACAACTATATCGTAACGTTTCGGAGTCTATATCAGACTCCTTCGTCAGACGCTTAATGAAAATCTTTAGAATTATTTTGTTGATAGTTATTGTGAAATTCAAGAATTGTCACATTAACAGTATTTAAAAATCATAGCTAACATAGTTTTACTTTGCAAGTTCCAACTCTTTTTTCAAACAATTTAGCCAAATATGGTCAATACCAATTGAGTAATTTGCAAAATTGCATTCTCTGTTCAATAAAATACAATACTCCTTAAGTTTCCTTTAAATTTAATCAGGTTCTTTCATTAGAATCTTTGTATTACTCCAATCCATCATGTGATCTCCTTGGATTGTACATATAGATATTTTTCGGAGTTTGGGAGAGAAAACCCAGAAAAAACCTTTCAATAACTTTGAATCGTTCAATGTTACCCACAATTTGAATTTGGTGCATCGGTTAACTTTGAATTTTCTTTTTAAGGTGGAATACCACGAAAATGGGAAAAAGCGACGCCCGGCGTCAGAAAATATGGTAATAAAAGTGGGAAAGCTTTGACAACTCATATCTCCGAAAGTATTGGTTTCTCAGTGTTGGGAATGATATCAATAGATTTCTATGATAGAACTGCATCATAAAATAAAATAAATTAAAAAAGAATATATATATAACATAGATATCATTCTCAACTCTGAGAAACCAATACTTTCGGAGATATGAGTTGTCAAAGTTTGAACAAGAGCGCCAAAGCTTCTGTCCCCGGGCTTTCCCACTTTTGGCGCTTTAGTTCCTAGGAACATAGTGCTTATCAGTTTGCCCAAATGACTGTAATTTTCGAATTTTTGGCTGAAAATGGTCTCAAACGATTTGGTTCGACCCACTGATCAAGAATCCGAGGTCGAAATCGATTCTGTCCGGCCGGTCCGGCCGGCCGGCCGTAGGCACGATAACTCTCGAACGAAAGGAGTTAGAGGATTGAAATTTGCAAGGTGGGTTTGGAGCGTAAATATCTCGGACGAGTTCGTTAATGGGCGATATCCATCAAGCTGTTTCGGAGGGATGGCCGATTTTAGCAAAAATATTTTTTATGAATATTTCCGAAACTGATCCCTCGATCTATCTGAAATTTAGCATCAAATTGCAGAATCATGACCTTTATACGCATGTGAATTTTTGTATTGACCAGGTTATCGCAAAGTGTCATTTTTTCTACAATAACTCTCGAACGGAATGAGCTAGGCAGTTGAAATTTTCAGAGTAGGTTAGGGAGATGAATATCTCGGTTAATTTCGTCAGTGGGCAAAATAGGCCAAATGGTTTCGGAGTAACGAAAAAAAAATTTTTTTTTAAGTAACAAATTTCAAATTCAATTTTTATTTAAGATGCAGTTTCACCATAGAAATCCATTGATATCAACTCCAACAAGCTAATACTTTCGGAGAAATGATTTTTCGAAATTTCAATAATGAATCGTACTTCTATGTTTTCACAGAAAGCTATAATTATTTTATCTATAAATTATTATATGATCTGTGTTCATACTCGTACATGTCATCCTGTTCTATAAGAGAGAGTCAAATTCATTTCAGCTATTTTAATTTGGTTTCTTCCATGGTGCAGTTCTCATTCTCAGATTGCTCATTTAATCTTGATAAATAAACTTTTATTTGAATTGAATTTCCTTTATGATGCAGTTCTATCATATGAATACATTGATATAATTCCCAACTCAGAGAAACCAATACTTTCGGAGATATAATTTGTCTGTTTGAACTAGAGCGCCAGAAAGCTCCTGTCCACAGGGCTTGAACCCATTTTATGTTATCTTCTGAAGCAAAGGTTCAATAACAGTTCCAATGTTTTCGTAACGTCAGATGTAAATATTTATTACTTTATGGTTAAAACCGAAACTAAACCGTGTTTGTGTGAACGCTCCGGTTGATCTGATGTATTCCCTACACACGAATCCAAACCTGATTGAAACCTATTCGTGTCGAGGGAGTATTCGGTCCTGTACGGTTTCTATTCGGTACCGAATCTGAACCGAAGCACCGTTTCACACTTGTCGCCAGCGAACGAATGGAGACCGAAAATGAACCGAACCGAATGGAACCGTATGCATGTGAAACAAGCCTAACGACCTGTCGTGTCATAATCATGTGACTGCCAACTGCCAAAATGGAATTCGAATATTGCGCTCTTATTGAATCCAACATTTCCGACACAGAATCGATTGGAGGTGTGATTTGATAGCAGACAGTCACCTACCAGTGCCTAACGCGACTCGGGTTCACCTCTGCCCTCTAGTCGCCCCCGTTCTAAGCGTATGGAAGCAATCTTCAACGTTATCCTGTCGCTGATGGCCTGCTATCCTTCGCGACACAGCGACGTGCACCGTTAGCCATGTGTGCCCGCCGATAATGGAAGACGGTGGACGTGATCGATCGTCTCGAGGTGCGACTATGTTAACGCCTATCGAATGCTCGGAGAAGTTACCCATCAGATAGAGTGATAATGCCCACGGTAAAGTAATGAAGTACACGAGAGGGCTATATACCATTCCTGTGTCCATGGCGCACCGCATATTGCGGTATCTGGTATATAGACCAGGGTCGATAATTTTTGTAACCGAAAAAAAAATATAGTAGAATGAAACCCGTTGTAAAAAGGAAAGAATATAACTAAAATGATAGGAAAAATAATTTACGGGCGATCTGAGGTCGGGAAAGGGAAGGGGGTGAGTTTTTAAGGGTAAAAAACGGTAAAAAACAATATATTAATACTAATAGTTCATACCACTAACACATTCCTTCTGTATTATGAACCTTAACTCAAAAAAGAATATTTGATACACAAATGTAGATCAATATTTCAGTATTCTTTTGCTAGCAACATTATGAAAATACTGTATAGGAACATGTCTCACTACTTAAGGAAGTAAAAGGTAATATTAACCTCAGTGGTCAACGAACTGTAATTTCTTTTGATGATTCCATTATGTTCTTCTTTCCTATTGCCTCCATAAACTACATCAAAACAGTCTTGTATATATTCACAAATTCAAGAATTGTATACTTGCTTTCCAAGAGAAAATAACAACTATGAATTGACAATCTCTAAAAGCTAGAAAAGATGACATTTATGAATAGTGATCACAGACAGATTCTGTGTTCACATTCTGTGAATCTTACGATGTATTGTTGAAACTTTGAAACATCATATCTCCGAAAGTATTAGCTTGTTAGAGTTGAAAAGGATAAGAATGGATTCTTATGATGAAACTGCATCTTAAAAAAAATTGAATTCAAAAGTTGTAATGTAAAACAAGCACTGACGTGAAGTCAGGTGCTTTTGCGCGTATGTTCTATTGTCCATTCTTCTGTATTGGACACCCTTAATCGAATTTACCTTGGTAAATTCGAATTAAGAGTGTCCAATAAAGGAGAATGGACAACATAATTTACCATGGTAAATTCGATTAAGGGTGTCCAATACAGAAGAATGGACAATAGAACATACGCGCAAAAGCTTCTGACTTCACGTCAGTGCTTGTACCATTTTTTTTTAGTTATCAAGGAAATAACTCGGAAACCGTTAGGCCGATTATGCCCAAAATCGAACTCAACTCTCCCTTTCGGATACGCAACCTACCCTGAAAATTGCAAGTCCCTATCTCCTTTCATTCGAAAGTTATCGAGGCAACGGTCAACGCTCACACAAGAATGCTCGAATCTCCAACAATATTTAACCGATCGTATTAAAACTTGAAACTTGGCAGTAGAGTTAGGTTATGAAGGCTCTTGCAAAATTTCAGCAATTTCAAACTATTAGTTACTGATATATAGAATTTTTTTTTTATTTTCAATGATTTATTAAAATTTTCTACAAATGCTATCCTCACCAAATTTTGCAAACATTTCCGCGTTGGCATTCTACAACTAATAACCATGTTTGAATTAAATAGGTTCAGTATTTTTCGAGTTAATGAGGTACCAAAAACCACCAAATTTCAGAAAATTTCAGATGGCTATAACTCTAAAACCATTCGGCCGATTATGCTCATAATCAATCTGAAATGTCGCGTTCTAGTGCACATCCTAACCTGAAAACTTGAAGCCGCTATCTCTTTCCGTTCTCAAGTTATCGTGACAACAAAAATATTTTTCAATAATTTTTTAATAATTTTCTAGCCATACGATTCGCACAAAATTGCACAAACGTGCTTAGGTTCATATTCTACAACTACTCACCAAGATTCAATTCGATCGGATTCATATTGGTTGAAAACAAAATTATTACTCGGAAACCACTGGGCCGATTATGCCCATTAACGAACTTGTCCGTCGTATTGGGATGCGCCACCCACCCTGAAAATTTCAAGTCGCTAGCTCTTTTCGTTCTCAAATTATCGTGGCAACGGCCGGACGGCCGGCCGGACAGAATCAAATTTGACATCGAATTCTTCATTGGGGAGTCGAACTAAATCGTTTGAGACCATTTTCGTCAAAAAATTCGAAAGCTACAGACATTTGGGCAAAATGATAACGCGATGTTCCCCAGAACATACGCGCAAAAAATGATAACGCGATGTTCCCCAGAACATACGCGCAAAAAAATATTTGTTTTCGTTACTCCGAAACTATTAGACCGATTTTGCCCAATAACGAACTTAACCGAGATATTTATCCCTCAAACCTACTCTGAAAATTTCAACTGTCTACCTCATTCCGTTCGAGAGTTATCGACTTAACGGCTGGACGGACGGACGACCGGACATAATTGATTTCGAGCACGGATTCTTGATCAGTGAGTCAAACCAATTCGTTCAAGACCATTTTCAGCCAAAAATTCGAAAATTACAGACATTTGAGCAAATTGATAAGCACTATGTTAAGAGGAACAAGAGCGCCAAAAAGATCTACAACTCAAACCTCAAAATTTATGTGAAAAATTCAAAAAACCAGGTTGGTGGTTTTTAATTTTCTTTTACAAAAAAAACTGTTCACCAAATACACTGTAATTTGTTGGATTTAATTTTTTTTTGTTCACCTTAATTTGACTTAATAGCGAAAAACCAGCCTTATTATATGTATATTCCGAAATGTAAGCGAAGAGAGAAAAATCACAGAAGTTTGTTCCGAAATTGATCTATCGCGGCCATTTCCAAGAGGATTCTTATATTTTTGTGAAGAACCTAAGTTCTCTCAGATATCTTACTTCGTGTTCTGTACAGAAATATAAGAATCTTCTGATAAATTTCGGAACAAGCTTCTGAAAGGTTTCTCACTTCGCTCACATTTCGGAATACACAATTTCAATCAAAAATTCTCACGTCAAAATATCTGCTTTTTCAAAAAAGTAAGTGGGGGTATATACGAACCAATAGTGAATGTATGTATGTATGTGAGTTGAAACTAATCGTTTAATACTATTCTCGGCCAAAAATTGCACCAGTTTTTTTTGGACGTTTGTTTTTACTGTCGGATTTAAATTCTGGGAAATATTTTTTTTCCTAGAGCTAAGCAGCCTAGGGCGAGTTCAGTACCTGGTTGGGTGACAGCTCTGCCTATAGATTTGGACAGCGCGCCAAAGCTCCTGTCCACAGGGCTTTCCCCCTTTTTGGCGCTCTTGTTCCTAGGAACAGAGTGCTTATCAATTTGCCCAAATGTCTGTAATTTTTATTTAAGATGCAGTTTCACCATCAAAATCCAACGATATCATTTGCAACTCCAACAAGCTAATACTTTCGGAGATATGATTTTTCGAAATTTCAATAATGAATCGTACTTCTATGGTTTCACAGAATGTTATAATTATTTTATCTAAGATTTATTATATGATCTGTGTTCAAACTTGTACATGTAATCCTGTTCTATAAGAGAGAGTCAAATTCATTTCAGCTATTTTAATTTGATTTCTTCAATGGTGCAGTTCTCATTCTCAGATTGCTCATTTAATCTTGATAAATAAACTATTATTTGAATTGAATTTCATTTATGATGCAGTTCTATCATAAGAATACATTGATATAATTCCCAACTCTGAGAAACCAATACTTTCGGAGATATAGTTTGTCTGTTTCTCCTTACTCGCTCAAGCTCTTCGAGAGCTTATGAGGGGTCTCCTTGGAGAAGACCTAGGAGCATCAGTATAATAATATACAAAAATGTTGTCTGTTGTCTGTTTGAACTAGAGCGCCAGAAAGCTCCTGTCCACAGGGCTTGAACCCATTTTTTGTATCTCCATTCGTAACAAAGATAAAGAGGGGGTCAAATTATAGTGGAAAACCCAGTACATCCGAATTGAAACTAGTTCTTCGGATATTCCCAAAGATCCTACCAAACAAACAAATCGACATTCTTCATGCCAATTTAATCTGAAGTAAATATCGACTGAGTAAACTGCATCGATCTGTCGATTTAACTGTATGACCAAGTGTACATATCAAAAAGAATATGGGAACTATGCACACATTCTAGATCCTTACTCGGGTCATCAAATTCCATACTAGTTTCATTAAATAATGAATAGTTTTCGCTCTCAAATATTTAAACAGTTTCGTGCTCTCGGTCATAACGGCAATTCAGTTTAATTTTAGATTTCCTCACGCACGCCGCGGTGGGTCTACACCTTATATTTTAGTGGATTTATGTCGCCACAGTCGTCGATTAGGAAAATGAGGTACGAAGAGAACGTAAAATATCCCATTCTAGAGAGGATGTAATGCGAGAATGGCAGTTACGACTGGTCGTAGAAATCCAAATGTAACGCGAGTTCTGACAGCATGTCAATAAAAGTTAGAGAAGTCTGGAGACAGTACTTGCCTCAGAAACTATCTTGGGCAAAATTTTTGAAAAAATTATACTTAATAGACTTTTTCTATTTTTAGATGAATGTAATATAATCTCTGATAGACAATTTGGTTTTGTAAGAAAAAGAGGAACCACGGAAGCCTTAAATTATATATTATTGACAGTTCTTTTTCTGGGTTTTCTCTCTCAAACTCGGAAAAATATCTATAAAATAAAAATTAATTATTTTGTGATTTGCTTCTGCGTAAGAAACACAAGATATTTGTCAGAAGCAATCAATTGAACAATGTTGCCTAACAAACAACAACGAAACCACATCAACGAAGAAACAACTATATCGTAACGTTGCGGAGTCTATATCAGACTCCTTCGTCAGACTTTTAATGAAAATCTTTATAATTAATATTTTTTTTTTATTCTTGAATTTCACAAAATAACTATCAACAAAATAATTCTAAAGATTTTCATTAAAAGTCTGACGAAGGAGTCTGATATAGACTCCGAAACGTTACGATATAGTTGTTTCTTCGTTGATGTTGTTTCGTTGTTGTTTGCTAGGCAACATTGTTCAATTGATTGCTTCTGACAAATATCTTGTGTTTCTTACGCAGAAGCAAATCACAAAATAATTAATTTTTATTTTATAGATATTTTTCAGAGTTTGGGAGAGAAAACCTAGAAAAATAACTTTCAATAATGAGTATACCTCCCACAGTATCCTTTGTAACGAAGTGTTTTTTCGTTACTAAATAAATTCAGGATATTGTTTCCAGGATTTTTCATTTCGAAATAATTCCTGCATTTATTCCGTAGTCATACCGTAAGATACGTTCATGAAGGAAATTCGAAACTTTTCCGTCCAGT
This sequence comes from Halyzia sedecimguttata, assembly GCA_937662695.2. Lineage (NCBI taxonomy): Eukaryota > Metazoa > Arthropoda > Insecta > Coleoptera > Coccinellidae > Halyzia > Halyzia sedecimguttata. Next base: position 103,342,985 of record OW569414.2, read on the forward strand.
CCGTTTCCATATAATTTAAATGAGAGAATTAATTATATCGAGAAAATATTCATATAGGGAATTTAAAATCATTCCGATTATTCACGGATGCATTTTAAAATCACAGCCTATGTAGAAAAAATCCGTCAACTCCAGTTTATCGCTTATCGCCGTTTTTTGCCAGATGCGGAAAGATAATTCTGCGATGAAAAGGCGCAAAAACTGGAGGTCCGTTGTTTATGCTCTCGAGTGTTCGAATTCCTTCTAGAATAAATGACATAATGTCGGACCAATCAGAGACGTCCAAAAGCCACCTCCCTTCAAAATTAGACGAATTTGAGATCATGTGACATGTCAGCCGACCAAGTCTATATAAGGGCTTTCCGAGTCAAAATTGGGAACTTTTGTTAGATTTCCGAGTAGTACACGTCAAAACTTTTATTAGATTTCCGAGTAGTTCACGTTAAACCTTTTTGATAGATTTCCGATTTTAAATTGCACCGAATATTATAACCGAATTATTTTTCCGAGAACACCGATACCGTCCTTTTGATTTTGATTACCGTTATTCGAGAAAGAGACTCTATTTTAACCGTAACTTGTGAGTGAAAGTGAGTTCTCATTTGGGTAAGCATTCCGTGGGCCCTTTGGCTTGCCGTTTATTTTCCGTATTGCTTGTGTTCCTTCATTTCGATTTGTTCCGAGTCAGGTCAGATGCTTGATAATTGGTCAGGTTAACTAATTAGCTTAAATAGTGTATTTCCGAATTTGTTGTATACAGGGTGATCCGATTCCATTAGTGAATTATTGATATTTTATTTTGAATTGATTGTTATCTTTGCGAACATTGTAGGACGTAACTCCGGTAAACTTCCTGTTCAGACCCTAGTGTTTCAGCGACCGAGCCCTGGCATTTTAGGGGTTGAACTAGAAGTGGTGTTGCGTCTGAGGCATCCTTGAATAATTGGATTGAGGTCAACGTCCATATCGTGCTAGCACGAGGTGGGTTACTCGGTCTGGTATTTGAGTTTGATTGCCGAGCTGTGAACAAGGGTAACAACCCTCCGACACCCGCTTGTGTATTATTTTATTGAATTTTCCGGTATCATATTTTGATTTGTTATCTTTGTGAGCATTGTAGGGCGTAACTCCGGTAAACTTCCTGTTCAGACCCTAGTGTTTCAGCGACCGAGCCCTGGCATTTTAGGGGTTGAACTAGAAGTGGTGTTGCGTCTGAGGCATCCGTGAATAATCGGATTGAGGTGAATGTCCATATCGTGCTAGCACGAGGTGGGTTACTCGGTCTGGTATTCGAGTTTGATTGCCGAGCTGTGAACAAGGGTAACAACCCTCCGACACCCCGCTTGTATATTATTTTATTGAATTGTCCGGTATTATATTTTGATTTGTTATCTTTGTGAGCATTGTAGGGCGTAACTCCGGTAAACTTCCTGTTCAGACCCTAGTGTTTCAGCGACCGAGCCCTGGCATTTTAGGGGTTGAACTAGAAGTGGTGTTGCGTCTGAGGCATCTGTGAATAATCGGATTGAGGTGAATGTCCATATCGTGCTAGCACGAGGTGGGTTACAAGGTCTGGTATTCGAGTTTGATTGCCGAGCTGTGAACAAGGGTAACAACCCTCCGACACCCCGCTTGTATATTATTTTATTGAATTGTCTGGTATCATATTTTGATTTGTTATCTTTGTGAGCATTGTAGGGCGTAACTCCGGTAAACTTCCTGTTCAGACCCTAGTGTTTCAGCGACCGAGCCCTGGCATTTTAGGGGTTGAACTAGAAGTGGTGTTGCGTCTGAGGCATCCGTGAATAATCGGATTGAGGTGAATGTCCATATCGTGCTAGCACGAGGTGGGTTACTCTGTCTGGTATTCGAGTTTGAAAGCCGAGCTGTGAACAAGGGTAACAACCCTCAGACACCCCGCTAGTTTATTGTTTTGTTGAATTGTCCGGGATTTAATTTTTATTTCATATCTTTGTGAGCGTTGTAGGACGTCACTCCGACAACTTCCTGTTCAGACCCTAGTGTTTCAGCGACCGAGCCCTGGCATTTTAGGGGTTGAACTAGAAGCGGTGTTGCGTCTGAGGTATCCTCGAATAATTGGATTGAGGTGAATGTCCATATCGTGCTAGCACGAGGTGGGTTACTCGGTCTGGTATTCGGGTTTGAATTGCCGAACCGTGAACAAGATATTTGACCGTCCGAAACATAAGGACCGATTATTTTGTGACGTTAATAAGTTGGGAACACAAGCATATATCTATTATAGCCAAAGGGACCCTAAATTTTTATTACCTTCAGCACTTTCACTTGGTACTGTATGCTCTCATTGTCTGTCCTGTAGTCCTGTTGACGCTTTTACTGCTTATATTACCTGCTCTGCTCGCTATTCTCACCTCCGCAATCACCGTTGACATTCACTGCTGTAGTATACCTTACATCACATTTATCATCTGCCTTTGACCGTGTATACTGTATATATTCATATTTCAGACAGTGAATGGTAGTGATATTGTAATATATTTGTACATAGTTATAGTGAGTTTTATTACATTATTTATCAAGACCGCATTATCCGAAAGAAACTGGTACCACTCAATCGCTTACACCATAGATTGTAGTGAACCCTTCTCCAACTGTGTAAAGGCTACCTGGGGAAAAGGGAAGTGTACGACAAGGAGTTGCAACCTTGGAATAAAATTTGCAACTGGCGCCCGAGGAAAAGTCCGTGGGGTAGAAAAGGTCGTCACACCTTTAATGATCACTTAAATTATATAACCGACATCATTTATAAAAAAACTTTGACAGATCATATCTCCAAAAGTGGTTACTCAGAGTTGGGAATTATATCAATGGATTCTTATGATAGAACTGAATCATAAAATAAAACAAATTAAATAAGAATCCATTGATATCATTTCCAACTCTCAAAAACCGATAAATTCGTACTTATGATTTGTCAGAGTTTGAACAAGAGCGCCAAAGCTCCTGTCCACAGGGCATTCCCACTTTTTCAATTTGGTTTCTGTGCGTCAGTTTTCAAGAATTTTCGCAGTTAAATTCAAAACGTAGGTCTATGAATCATCTCATGTTGGATTTACATACATCAGCAAATTATAATTAGAGTGTTCTATGAAATCATATAGAATTATTGAGAATAATTATTGAAATTTTGAAATATCATATCTCCGAAAGTATCAGTTTGTTAGAAAATTTCAACTGTCTAGCTCATTTCGTTCGAGAGTTATCTAACTTTCCCGAAAACCCAAATTTCAAAAAACTATACAGGGTGAGTCTTTGACCACTGCATTAATTTTAACCAAAGATTCCTCTCATCAGATGAAACACTTTTTTCATTTACCATTTTTTCAGATTCGGCTCAGGTAAAAAGTTACAAGCGTTTAAAGATTTCACAATGTGCTAATACACTCCCGCATATAAATTTTCTATGACATTCTTGGCGGACGAGAATAAGGCATGGTAACGTGGTTTACAGCTTGATTCGGGATTCCAACGCTCAGGGACGGATCCATAAAAAAGGTGAAATTTCTAGAGTTTTCCATTTTAAAACATTCAATGAAGAATATCTCGAAAACGGTGCGTTTAAGGAGAAATGATGAAGAATAATATAATGTTCTAAAACGATGGAATATTCTTGAAATGACTCAAGAAAAACTTTATATGCTTTCTTTATGCTAATTTTGTTTAGTTTTATGAATCCACGAGTCCATAACTAGAAAACCAGTAGAAGTAGAAAATAACTAATATTTGGAAAATATGTATCATAGTTATAGGAAACTTTACGCCAACATTCATTTTATTCGAAAAAAGGATGTCAAAGCTACAAAATAACAACTGATTTTTTTTTCAATATTTCAACAGCCTGTATATTTTTACCTGATCTGAATTTGGAAAAATGTTAAATGAAAAAAGTGTTTCATTTGATGAGAGGAATCTTTGGTTAAAATTAATGCAGTGGTCAAAACTAACCCTGTATAGGCGAGTAAGTTTCCTCTCGGTGTGTACTTTTAGAAACGCACTGTATATATCACTATTCGCTAAATCTTTTTCATACGAAAATACTCACCTCAACTCTTTCCAGATGTAACTGATGTTTCTTGTGCCATCTCTCAAGCTCCACTTTCCTTGTAAGAAGGTCTCTCACTTCAGAAGACGTATCGTCACCTATACTCGCAATTTTCGCCTCATTATCGCTGTAGCTTTCCACTAGCACTTCTTGATCATTCTGCAAATAAATCAAATCATATAATGATAGAAGAAACCAAATTATGATGATGAGACATACATATACATACAGTGTGAAAAAGCCAAAAGGAATAAATGCATTATCTTGGACCTTGGTTACTATATTAATGGAAAATCAAATTCAAATTTTAAATTGTTATTCTTCTTCGTAAAAATGCGAACCCTACCTTCAACCCCCTTCGAAAGACAGGTACAACCCCCAATTTTTCAAATAGGAAGTATGGGCTTGTGATACATCGTTAAGGTCTCGTTATTCTCTATTCAGAAATGTCATTTTCATGTTTATTTCAAAAATCAAATTAGAAGAAAATAAAATCAAGTGATTAGCGAAATTTGGTACAATATCAAAAACTAAAATGTAATACAAAATGCAGAAAAAAAATTGTGTCACCATGCCTACAACATCCTAACCTAAAGTAAAAATTTCTTCCAACATTACTCAACATCTCAGGAGTGATCGACCTAATCGCAAGCGTTATTCGATCTTTTATTTTTTTTTTATTTATTACACTGGAACACAAACAGGACACAATCCCAAGAACAGTGTTCAATTTCAGGTCATTCTTTAGTTTTGTACAGAATGCTCTTCACATATCCCCATGAAAAGAAATCTAATGGGTCAAGATCAGTGGCTCGCGCTAGCCATTCGATCGTTTCTCGCCTTCCTATCCACTGATTAGGAAATATTGCGTCGAGGTACTGCCGGACATTGCGTTGGTAATGTGGTGGTGCTCCATTCTGTTGGAACCATATCGTATTCTGTGGAACTTGAGGATTTCCTTGATCAGGACATAAACTTGTCAAAGTTGGAACCACAAAATGTTGAAGTAGAGCTCAATATTTATCGCCATTCAAATTGCCCTCAACGTAAAAAGAGCCTAAGATATGGTTTCGAACATTTCCTGCCCAAACATTAACCTTTTGAGGGAATTGCATGTGTTCCTTCCTCATCCAGTGAGGATCTTCGGTAGACCAGTAGCGGCAATTAGGACGATTAGCATGACCGTTGAGAGAAAAAGTGCACTAATCAGAAAACGAAACGTCTACCAATTGGATAATATTGTAATCCAACATGTCCATCATTTGTTCATAAAAACAGACAAATTATATCTCCGAACGTATTGGTTTCTCAGAGTTGGGAATTATATCAATGGATTCCTATGATAGAAATGCATCATGAAAGAAATTAAATTTTAAATAAAGTGGATGGATTTTCCATAAATATTTCAAGATAATGAATCTATTCCATTTTGCTTTTCCACACTATACAGGGTGGTCCGCGAGTAACTGTACAACGTTTAATGGTGAATAGCTGGTACCTTGGGGAGCCAGAAAACAACAATCAAATATGGGCTAAGTCTTTTCGTTTCTGAGATACAGGGTGATTTATTGATTTTGGCAAAACATTCAGATAGCTATAACTCCTGAACCGTTCTACGTATTCGCTTCAAATTTGGCACGTGTTGTCATCTCAGGCCATCAAATTGTTCATATACACCGCACCGAAATTGTACAGACCAGGACTAGGAAATTTTGATTTTTACTTCCAGGTCAAATAAAACACCCTGTACATGGAATGCCAAATTTTCGGATTCACCATCGGATTCTGCATAGATTTTCCTGCCAAATTCCGTTTTCTGCGTGAACGGCACACCTCCCGTTCATTTTTTTTTCTCGAAAATAAGATCACACCTCCGAATATTAAGTGGTGTTACGGACCTGCATTTTGCAATAGGAAGCTCATGACATTAAATTCGGTTATAAAAACATCTTATTGAAAGAATAGAATTAAGTTGTAGCGAGATACGGAACCAGCCTAATACTATTAGAAAAGCTGTCAATCAACTTAGACTTAGAGCAAGAAAATGTATTGATGAAAACGGGGGAATCTTTGAAAATCAACTTTAATCAAAGTTTTGCTTCGAAAGTTATTCAAATGTGTTTTGAATTTCTTTTTTTTTCTTTAATTTTCGTTTTATTATTTATGTTCAGTTCGATTCTCAATATAAAAAATGTTTTTATAACCGAATTTAATGTCATGAGCTTCCTATTGCAAAATGCAGGTCCGTAACACCACTTAATATTCGGAGGTGTGATCTTATTTTCGAGAAAAAAAAATGAACGGGAGGTGTGCCGTTCACGCAGAAAACGGAATTTGGCAGGAAAATCTATGCAGAATCCGATGGTGAATCCGAAAATTTGGCATTCCATGTACAGGGTGTTTTATTTGACCTGGAAGTAAAAATCAAAATTTCCTAGTCCTGGTCTGTACAATTTCGGTGCGGTGTATATGAACAATTTGATGGCCTGAGATGACAACACGTGCCAAATTTGAAGCGAATACGTAGAACGGTTCAGGAGTTATAGCTATCTGAATGTTTTGCCAAAATCAATAAATCACCCTGTATCTCAGAAACGAAAAGACTTAGCCCATATTTGATTGTTGTTTTCTGGCTCCCCAAGGTACCAGCTATTCACCATTAAACGTTGTACAGTTACTCGCGGACCACCCTGTATAAAGGCTGATTCATTATTAATGGGACATTAGAAGTAATTGTAAATTAACATTGACAGTTATACATTCTACGCAGCATTGTTCAAGAGACGTCCTAGTTTGTAAGAACATATTGGAATTGCCTCTGTTAGCAGATCTGTGTTCTGTATATTCGCCTCAACTCTTCATGCTTACTAATAGTTTTTTTGTAAACTAAATCTTTCATTTGGGATCTTGAAATTATTTTAATTTTTTAATTTATTATTTTGCTTAAACGAACTCAAAAATCTATAAAAAAAAATTATATAAGGCGAACTCACCATCTCTTCAACGGATTGTGGCGAATCTCTACTATTGGCGCTGCTGACCACGCTGATATACTTCATGAAATCGTTGTCAATCTCCAACATCAAGACGGGAGGCTCCAAACCGCATAAGAACTCGGTACCGAAGAAAAGGAGTTTGTTCAATCTCAGCACGAATTGAGCGGACTCAACATCGAAGTTTTTGGGAACGTAAGTGGGCTCATCGACTTTGAGCATGAGAGGGGTGAAACCGCTCAGGGCGTTGTCTTCCGGCAACCTCAAAAGATCGCAACCTGTAACAAAGAAAATAAGAAATATCAGTGGACGTTATAATCAATAAGCCTGTCGATTTGGTTCCATCGAAATCCACATAAAAACTATTGTAGGACAAATATACCACTTCGATTATATGGATATCCCTTAGAGACATATAGGCAAATGACGTTCAATCCAGATATGCAAAAATGAAGTACAAGATAAACTGAACCTTTCGCATGCGAAGCTTGAAATTGATTTGGTTTCCGAAATTTTCTGTCTTTTCACGAACTCATTTTGTTTTAGAAAAAAATTCGAATTCCAGGTAGAGTCTTTGAGTTGTACATTAATCTCAACCATAGATTCATCTCATCAAATAAAACACTTTTTTCATTTACCATTTTTCAAAATTGTGCTCATGTAAAAAGATACAGGCAGTTGAAATAAAATAAAATAGTATTCCTTTAGTACCTTTGACATGGTTATTCAGAAAGAAATGAGTTTTGGTGTGAACTATGACACATAATCTCCAAAGAACAGATTTTTCCTACTTCCACTGGTTTCCTCTTTATAGACTCGCAAACTCATAAAAATATGAGAGATTAGCATAAATAAAGCATATTAAGTTATCTTGAGTTTTAAGAATACTGACACATTTTAGAAAAGTCAATTATTATTCATCAATTGTCGTAAAATGCACCGTTTTCGGGATATTCTTCATTTTATGATACATATCTGAATGAAATTTAACTGCTGTTATCAATCCGGACCTGATCTCAAATTTGATACTTATAGAAAGGTAGAGCTAGTAACCTCCTTAGCTCACATAATATTTGTATGCATTTCAATCTCGCTTGTTTCCAAATTATTTTGGTTATACTTATTATCAACTTAAAATGGGATAAGTTAATAAGGTATAACTTAAGATCTTATAATCGGATTTCAATTCATTGATAAATGATTAGTTTCAAATTTCAGCTTGGATTGTGCAAATTCACAGACAGTTATTTATCATAAAATTGGTTCAAGCACTGACGTGAAGTCAGAAGCTTTTGCGCGTATGTTCTATTGTCCATTCTTCTGTATTGGACACCCTTAATCGAATTTACCATGGTAAATTCGAATTAAGTGTCCAATACAGGAGAATGGACAACATAATTTACCATGGTAAATTCGATTAAGGGTGTCCAATACAGAAGAATGGACAATAGAACATACGCGCAAAAGCTTCTGACTTCACGTCAGTGCTTGAACCAATTTTTTTTCGTGATTTTTTTGAAATTTTCTAGGGGTACGGTTCTTAAAATTTTTTTTTTCGTCATTTTTTTAAAATTTTCTAGGAGTACGGTTCTTACAGAATTTTAAACACGTCTTTGTGTTGATTTTCTACTACTAGTTACCAAGCTTCAATTCAATCGAATATTTATTTTTTGAGTTATCAAGGAAATAATATTCCAGGTGGGTATAACTCGGAAACCGTTAGACCGAATATGCCCAAAAACGAACTCAACTCTCCCTTTCGGATACGCAACCTACCCTGAAAATTGCAAGTCCCTATCTCCTTTCGTTCGAAAGTTATCGAGGCAACGGTCACCCATCTACTGAACTCACACAAGAATGCTCTAATCTCCAACAATATTTAACCGATCGTATTAAAACTTGAAACTTGACAGTAGAGTTAGGTTATGAAGGCTAGGGTGATTAAAAAAAAAAGAATATTTTTTTTTCGTTTGGTACTCTGAAAAATAGGTTCCTAGACACCTCTAAGAAAGCCTCTCCAAGCATGAGTTCTTAATTGTAATGGGAAGGTCCTCCTTCTTACAGTTTTCTATTTTTTCTTATTATCAGATAGAAAAATTTATATCTCGCTTCCAACTACTTGAAAAAATATCTTGTTCCTTAGATTTTTTAGGAAATTGAATGTTCTACAAAAAAGGTCTCTTACGATTTTTTCGTAAACCCAACCGTTTAAAAGATATTAACGGTTAAAGTTTGTTTATTTTTGGGAAAATTTTTTATTTCTTATGAATTTTATAACTCAACGAAAAAAAATCATTATGAATGATGAAACTCATAGTTTTGTAGGAAATTTACTGCTCTGTAAAAATGGTCTCTTATGATTTTTCGATCAAGTTGAGCGTTTACGAGATATTCATCGTCAAACATCAATGCATATCAATTTTTCTAGTTTTTGATCAATAATTCGAAAATTTCCAATTTATTCTGTGAGTTTCAAGGAAATTTAGACAAATTTGAGTTTTTGAAGATAGTTGAGAGTAAAAAACATAGATGGCGTTAGTTTCAGAAGACAAACAGAAGAAGAAATGGAATTCAAAACAAAAATCCCCTCGAACGAAAATTTTATGTATATTTTGTGAAAAACAATTTAAAAATACGCACTGAACAAATTTCATAATAATAAATGACAACGCGATTAAGATTTTAAATTATTAAAGATTAAATTAAAAAAAAAATATTATTAGAATAAAAACTTTCAAATGAATTTTTGAACAGAAAACATCTATGAGTTGCTTTTATAATAAAAACTCAAATTTGTCTAAATTTCCTTGAAACTCACAGAATAAATCGAAATTTTTCGAATTATGATATATATGCATATATATGCATTGATGTTTGACGATGAATATCTCGTAAACGCTCAACTTGATCGAAAAATCATAAGAGACCATTTTTATAGAGCAGTAAATTTTCTACAAAACTGTGAGTTTCATCATTCATAATGATTTTTTTTCATTAAGTTATTAAATTCAAAGAAATAAAAAATTTTCCCAAAAATAATCAAACTTTAACCGTTAATATCTTTTAAACGGTTGGGTTTACGAAAAAATCGTTAGAGACCTTTTTTGTAGAACATTCAATTTCCTAAAAAATCTAAGGAACAAGATATTTTTTCAAGTAGTTGGAAGCGAGATATAAATTTTTCTATCTGATAATAAGAAAAAATAGAAAACTGTAAGAAGGAGGACCTTCCCATTACAATTAAGAACTCATGCTTGGAGAGGCTTTCTTAGAGGTGTCTAGGAACCACAAAAGACGTTAAGGTCGTAGTGCAACGTTACCCCCTACAACAATATACAATCATGAAGATTATGCTATTTTTGTTGAAATTCAAAATCATGCAATAGGGGACCAATGGAAAATATAGGTGCGCTATTAAATAAAATCATCTCATTATTGCATGGCAAGTATAATTCATCAATTTGTAAGAATATGAGAAAAATCTTATAATTCAACTTTTGAATTTACTGCCTCTTCTCCATCCACTTCTGCGGCCATATTGGTTTTGGTGACTGGTCTTCAGTGTAGGAGGTGTTGACCCAGTTATTTGCACGTGTGCTTTAGGTGAATATTTTTGTGATGTTTTAAACCATCAAAAACATTTGGGATGATTGTCAAAAAGATTTTATTTATTTAAATTACAGTAAGTATTATTTTTGTCCTACAATCGAAATTGAGTGAAATTTTTTTCGGGAAATAGTCCTTCATACAACGTGTTGGCCAAATTATCGAATATTCGAGTATTTGGCAACCACTCGGGATATAACTACTGAATATTATCAGGTATAAAATCGCATAATCATTGCTTTGAAATGCCGTAAACTGTCACCATGAAGTTGTCATCGTCTGTCACAATTAAAATTATCTTCACATTAGTAATGATAGTCCAACGTTCTCTATCCTTACAATTTGATATCACAAGTAGAATGGTAGACATCGTACCATCAGATGTAAAACGAATCATCAAAGGAAAACAATGCTTCATTGAAGACCATCCATACATGGTTTCTATAAGATTAGTCGACTTGATGATTCACCTTTGTGGAGGAACGGTATTATCCCCGAAATCCGTCTTGACAGCAGCACATTGTGTCTTCGACTACGTGAACGAACCCACGGACATTTCGGCAGTTGCCGGCATATCCGAGGACACCAGAACCATCCAGATAAGACAGGTAGTAAGAATCCACATTCCTCCCAGTTACGATAACGTGAGGATGGTAGGCGACGTGAGCGTGATCATATTGGATCATTCTTTCTACTTCAGCGAAGTCGTTCAGCCGGTCAGTCTGGCTGTTGTTCACTTCTGCTCCGAAGGGCTGATAATGGGATGGGGCATCACAGTTCCCCAGACTCCGAGGAAGGTGATCAAAACTGAAGAGTTGTTATGCGTAGAAGTGCCGATCATATCTCACTCGCGGTGCCAGAGATACCTGAACCTTTTGATGGATAAAAGCAAGTTCTGCGCAATTGGAAAGGAGGGTGAGGATGCTTGTATGGGAGATTCTGGAGGGCCCATGATGTGTGCGGGAGCGCAGATAGGCGTGATATCTATGGGACAAGGATGTGGGTCTCCGAACCATCCGGGTGTTTACGCCAGAGTTGATTATCACTTCGATTACATCAAAAGGGTGGTGAATGGCCAAAGCAAATCATTCAACATTAATGTGATTGTTCATATTCTCTTCATCAAACACATCAACATATTCTAATCTAAAATGATATATTTGGCTATTTCAAGATGTTTAGATCATAAGAAGAAAGTTATATCTTAGCTTACCAATAGTATTAAATATAGCAAATTTGTCCTAATGTATTCCTTTGGTAATAATTGTAGATAGAAATAAATTCGCCAATACGATTGGCGTACATATGACTATTATTATTATTATTTTTTTTTGTCCGCTCGAGAGGAAAAACCTTTTATAGACCCGCCCTGAGAGGGTCTGCTTCTCTCAGGAGTGTGATACTCCAGATGTTGATGGTTACTCACTCTCGCAATTTCCTTGGAGTAGTTCTTCGTCCTGCCCTTACAGCGTCTCTTAACAAAAGAGATGAACTGCAAGCGGCCTTCATAGTTGATGGGACCTGATGACTCGAAGTGATCCGAGCAACACCGCCTTCTGCATTCTGTGAGCTAAATCCTACCCAGAGATTTGCAGGCCGGAATAATCTTCAATTCGGTCACGTAGTTCGCTCTCATTCCGCCAAGGCATCCTATGATTAGTATGACCATTCTAACCTTATGCCTTGGATACAGGATCCCAAGTTCGAACATTAAATCCTTGTATTTCTCCCTCTTCTGTTCTTCTTTCATCACCGCATTATTTTCTGCGGGGGAGGAAAATTCGACGACAAACAATTCCTTGAGTTCGTTGTCCAGCAGAAGTATATCTGGCTGTATGGCGTGGATCTGCCGAGTTGTTGGAATCGCATAGTTCCAGTAGATGCGAGCCCTGCTATTTTCAACAACTGCTTCAATCTCCAGAGGCACATATGGTAGCACTGGTTCCTTGTCTATACCATAAACCTCTCTCAGATGGAAGTAGAGAATTCGGAGTGCCGCATTGTGTCTTTCCACATATCCTGATGGAGCATGGACTCTGCAAGCAGACAGAATGTGCATAATAGTTTCTTGCTAGCTGTGGCATGCTCTGAACGTTGTGGGGGTGTCCACTTTCATGACGTTATTTTTATACCATCTAGTATTTATAACCCCATCTTGACAGGCTATAACGAATCCCTCCGTTTCCGACTTGAGTCCAGCGGACTTCAAAAAGGCGAAGGATAATTCTTCCGACAGGCCCTGATCTTTCAAACTCCTGAAGTATTTTTTGATTTAACTCGCGCGTTTGATTGCCTTCGGCCTGAGTTTCTTATTGAGAAAATGTGCCAAATGGGATTTCGGGGGGTATTCCTCGATTGGATTCTCAGCTTTCTCTCTGATCGGTCTATGGTGGTTAAGTTGGGTGACTGCCATTCACTAAAATATTATCCCAAATTAGGTGTTCCACAGGGTTCAGTCTTGGGGCCCCCTCTATTTCTATTATTCATCAATGAGCTTCCTCAGTATATCGAGGCTTGCATTATCATTCTCTTTGCTGATGATACATCCTTAGCAATTAGAGCTCGTAATATTGATGAATTGAGAGGGATTTGCGAATCTCTTATCAAAAGATTCGTTCTATGGGGTTCGTCCCCAGATGCTGGGCGCGTATTTGTTGCACAGAAAAGAATACTTCGTCTCATTTTCAACTTAAGACCTCGAGAATCATGTCGCCCTATATTCAAGACAAATAAAATATTAACTTTTCCATCAATCTACATATTAAATTGTCTAATATATGTTCATCAAAATTTGAAAAAGCTGAAAACATGTTCAGAGTTCCATAGCTATAATACTAGGCATAAGGATATGTTGTGTATTCCCCTGCATAATACCACAAAATGTGAGTCGTCACCAATCTTCACAGGAATGAAACTTTATAACCACTTGCCTAAACATTTCAAGAGTATTAGTGAAAAGCAATTCAAGGTGAAATTAAAATCAATGCTGATTGAAAAATGTTTTTATAGCGTTCAAGAGTTTTTTGTAAGTTCTATAATTTAGTTTTTTTTTCATTGTAACCATTTTATTGTTTTATTTCATTCTCTTTCTCTTGTTGACTATTCCTATACATCTGTAGATGTCTCAAAGGAAGAAAAAAATTATTATTATTATATGGAGTGCAGGTGTTTACTCATGTGATCTTCGAGTAGTTTCTTCAGTTGTGCCTGCCTTATCTCTCTGCCAACTCTCCTTTGGTCTGTTGGCGATATTGGTGCTCCTGCTAGCTCATGATCGATGGATATGCCGGTTATACAGAGCTTCTCCAAAGCTCTTTGACCAGCCCTAAATAGGAAAGCTCCTTGATTCTTGATTTCATGCTGTTACGTATACTGCTGTGATGCCCAGTTGGCCGGTGTTGTGATGACCAATTGGACGACGCCTTCATAATCTCCAATAGGACTCTATTACGGAAACGACCGAGAACAAGGGATCGTCTCGAACCACCCTCTACTGCAGGTAGAAAAGAAGACGACGAACATTCGCATTTTTGCATTCAAACTGTTTACTTGTTTTTTCTACACTTACGTACAAACGTACACTGTATATATGTACATTAAACTATAACGTGAAATTCTCAAAACTTTTACTTAAACCACACACAAACATTTGGTCCTTCGAAACGGATGAAACCTCATTCTACAGTTCCACAACACGGAAAAGACACAACCTATCCTGAATTCTACCACGAGGGAATACAACACACCAACCTGAGAGGCTGAATATTTCACACGAATACCTACACATTCAAACAAAACACAGGTTAGTGCCTTCCTTTACCCCCATTCCCTTTGGTACACAATTCATTTGACATTTTATTAACTACACAATTCATTTGACATTTAATTAACTATTGTTCAACTTCCAACATCACAAATAATATCCAATTAACGCACTGTGAATTTAAAATTATTTACTGACTTAACGCCTCAAAATTCCACGCAATATGGCCAACGCTAATAGGCTGCTTTTCCTGTCACGCTGACGGTCGGCGCTGACGGTCAGCGCTGATCGGTCAGCTCGGATCCTTTTAGTATCGCGCTGATCACAAAAAGAAATAGAAGGATGCTATTGTCTCTGGCTCACTGAATGTGGAGGCTTGTCGGCGCCAGCTAGTCAGCGGCGCCGACGCGCCGGCGCGTACGTGCGCGTATGTAGATCAGCGCTGACGGCCGTCAGCGCCGCGTGACTCGAAAACGCTACCTATAGCTACATACATATTGACTCATCAGCGCCGACCGTCAGCGTGACAGGAAAACCAGCCATAAGGTCAAACGTACTTTCGTGAAGGGCGCATTAACCCGGTTCAGAAATTATTTCGAATCGGTGAAAAACTCGGATAATTTTAGTATCAGCGATTTGCAAACTCGGCTTGGAAAGGCCGAAGAACTTCTTGAAGTGTTTAATCGCGCTCAACTTGTCATCGAAACTGAGGACAATGATTTCGATGCAAATTACTTAACAATACATTTTCTGGAACGGCAAAATTTCGAAGATGAATTCTACGCAATTACCTCTGCCGCCAAAAAATTCATCCTTTCAAAGGAGAAAAGCCATATTTCGAACAATTCACAGCAATCGTGCAATAACGACACAAATCTATTCAATATTCGCTTGCCACAAATTAACCTACCCACCTTTGATGGGGATCTTCATCAGTGGCTATTTTTTAGAGATAGCTTCAGATCTATCATTCATGAAAACGCTGCAATGTCAAAGATACAAAAATTTCATTACCTACGTCTTTCCTTACAAGGTAACGC
Organism: Halyzia sedecimguttata; assembly: GCA_937662695.2. NCBI lineage: Eukaryota > Metazoa > Arthropoda > Insecta > Coleoptera > Coccinellidae > Halyzia > Halyzia sedecimguttata. Next base: position 103,358,471 of record OW569414.2, read on the forward strand.
CGCAGACAAAATTAAATCCTTACAAGTATGTGACAATAATTATGAAATCGCCTGGAAATTGCTCGAAGATCGGTTTGAAGACAAACAGGCACTGATCAAATTGCATGTTAAGGCACTTTTTGAACTTCCTACACAAAGAGAAGAATCTTACAAAGGGTTAAGTTTTATATTAGACGGTATTGAGAAAAATCTGAATGCATTGAAAGTTTTGGAGCGTCCTACCGATCACTGGGATGATCTAATCATTCATCTTGTTACAACTAAATTTGACAGCATCACAAAACGTGAATGGGAATCTCGATCTGACGCACAAAATATTCCAACAATCGAGAATCTTTTACAATTTTTGAAGGAACGTTGTCGAATATTGACAAGCTTAGATGGAGAAAAATATAAAAATCGCACATCTACACAACCAACGAGACATTCCAAATCGTTCGCGACTACCCCAAACACAAACGTATGCGTATTATGTAAAAGCAATCATAGGGTGTACTCATGCTCAGATTTCAATAAATTATCAGCAACAGAAAGGTTGAATACCGCGAAGCGATTGAGGTTATGTATAAACTGTCTAATGCCCAATCATCGCACAAATGACTGCCGATCGGCAGGATGCAAACGGTGCGGCAAAATACACCATACCATGCTTCACCTTCAATTGAACGAAAGCGCCACATTAAATAGCGGTGTCAATAATCCGAGTGCTCCCTCTAATGGCTGCGTTTCACATAACGTGGACAAAACACACACGCCAAGTGGTTCTTCCCAGCACACCTTTACAAACAGCTTCTCTAGCCCTTCACATATATTACTCTCCACAGCAGTTATTACAGTTTACGACAGTACAAAAAAGGCCCATCAGTGCAGAGTATTGCTTGATAACGGCAGCCAGGTCAATTTCATTTCGGAAAAACTGTCGAACATTCTAAAATTGAAAAAACATTCCATAGACATTTCAATAAATGGCGTGAATCAGATGCACAACAAAGTACAATTTTATGTTCCTTTAAAATTCAAATCAAACATAAATGATTTCGAAAAAACTATTTCGTGTATCATTCTTCCACGCATTACTGATTACCTGCCGACTCTACCTCTGGACTCTATGAGGTTGAACATTCCAAGAAATCTCACTTTAGCAGACCCCAACTTTGACAAACCGGCGCCTATAGATTTATTGATAGGAGCGGACACATTTTGGGACCTTTTAAGTATCGGTCTAGTTAAATTAGGCGACGGTCTTCCTGTCTTGCAAAAAACCAAATTAGGTTGGTTGGTATCGGGTCCGTCAAACGTGAAAGTTCAAAATTACGCAACACATCACTGCGCTATCACAACAAATACGTTGGAAAACCAGATTGCCAAATTCTGGGAACTGGAGGAGTACCCTAAGACACAGTTTTCGTCTCAAGAAGAAAGGTACTGCGAAGATCATTTTAAGAATACGATACGCCGAAACGCTGATGGTCGTTTTATCGTTACCATCCCTTTGAAAGAACAACTGTCGACACTCGGGGATTCTCGGAATAGCGCAACCAATCGATTCCTTAACATGGAAAGAAAACTAGCGAAAAATCCTGAGTTGAAAGTACAATATCATCATTTCATAAATGAATACTTACAACTAGGTCACATGACTCTAGCGGAAGATCAGAGCGACAATTCAGGCTTCTTTCTTCCCCATCACTGCGTTTTGAAAGATAATTCGACAACTACGAAATTACGAGTAGTGTTCGATGGCTCGGCAAAAACTACGACTGGTACCTCTCTCAACAACATCATGATGGTAGGCCCCAACATTCAAGACAATTTATTTTACATCCTACTCAGATTTCGACGTCATAATTATGTTTTGAGTGCGGATATCACAAAAATGTACCGCCAGATATTAGTAGACGAGAAACAATGTAACCTTCAAAAAATACTTTGGCGTTTTAACCCTGAAAATGAGATTGAAGTTTATATACTGAAAACCATCACATATGGATTAGCCTCTTCGTCATTTCTAGCGATAAGATCTCTACAAGAAATTGCACATCGTCACAAAAATGATTTGCCTAAAATTTCTGATATTATTCTACATGACTTTTACGTAGACGATCTCCTTACCGGGGCCGACACTGTTGAGGAAATCAATTATATCAAAACAAACATATCTGACATTTTGCTATCTTACGGGTTTCCATTAAGAAAATGGATTTCTAATGCTGAAGGCTTCAATTCTGGATGCGATCCTAACTTGTTACGCATAGGGGACGATGATCAAAGTAAAACACTCGGATTACTTTGGAATCCGAAAAATGACTCTTTGCAATATTCTATAAACATTTCGCACCATAACTTCAAAATTAATAAAAGACAAATTCTTTCTTCTACTGCCCAAATATTCGACCCACTCGGGCTATTGTCTCCCGTTACTATTAAGGCAAAGGTCATACTTCAAGAGATTTGGAAGCTCAAGATATCTTGGGATGAATCTCTTCCTAGCGATCTTCACACCGCATGGTCCACTTACAAATCGCAACTACATCATTTGAACTCCCTTAAAATACCACGACGAGCTTTAGGCTCCAATCCTGTTTCTGTAGAAGTACATGGATTTTGTGATGCCTCTCAAACTGCATATGGCGCCTGCATCTACATTCGTTGTTGTGACTCTGCAGGTAATTACACGTCTAATTTATACTGTGCCAAAACACGGGTAGCACCGTTGAAACTTCTTACAATTCCCAGATTAGAACTATCTGGAGCACTTCTACTTGCGGAATTAATGGATAAAGTATGCCTATCCATTCCGGAACCCAACAATATTTTTTATTGGTGTGATTCCAAGATATGTATTGCTTGGATCAATACACCGCCATATGCATTAAAGACATTTGTAGCTAACCGGGTAGCTCAGATACAGAGTCTAACAAAACCAGAATCGTGGAAACACGTGAGTAGTGAGGATAATCCTGCAGACCTTCTGTCCCGCGGATTGTCCCCAACGAATCTTGTAAGCTCCGACTTTTGGTTTCATGGTCCTCATTGGCTTAGCCAAGAGGAATCTAACTGGCCTTCTTATGAAGCAAATTATGCTGTTTTGCCGATCTCTGAGCTTCCAGAACTCCGCGATAAATCTGTCGTGTTAGTTAATGCCGCCAATAGCTTTGTCCCGCATATTATTGAAATTATAAAGTCACACTCATCCATAATAAAATTACAGCGTATATTCGCTTACTTCTTGAGGTTTATTTATAAAATCAAACACATGGACATGTCTAAGCGACAAGGTACTCTTTCGTCATGTGAGCTTGATGATGCCCTAAACTTTCTCGTCCAAATTGTACAACGACATCATTTTCAAGACGAATACTATAAATTATCTCACTCAAACTCGATTCATAACAAAAGTAAATTGTTGAACTTGAGTCCATTTTATGACGAGACCAATAAGGTCATTCGTGTTGGTGGCCGACTGAAGGAATCAAACTTTAATTATTCGAAGAAGTATCCGATGATTCTTCCTTCAGACACCCATTTAACTCGACTCATCGTACGCCAAGAGCACATAAGATTGCTCCATTCTGGACCCCAAGCACTATTGTCATCGATCAGAGAAAGGTTTTGGCCGCTATCTGGTCGTAATTTAGTAAGAAGGGTGATACACGAGTGCATGCGATGTTTCCGATGTAAGGCAAAACCTCAAGAACATATAATGGGCAACCTACCCCCAGCGCGAATAACGCCATCACGCCCATTTTCCATAACAGGTATAGATTACGCTGGACCATTTCAGCTACGTGACAGAAAAGGTAGGAACTTCAAAACTTTCAAGGCATACATTGCGCTGTTTATTTGTTTTGCGATCAAGGCTATACACTTAGAGGTTGTCAGTGACCTCACAACTGAATGTTTTCTAGCATCCTTGCGTCGTTTTATGGCAAGGCGAGGTAAATGCCGCGAAATCTATTCGGACAATGGAACCACATTTGTGGGTGCCAATAATGAAATCAAAAGATTCCTCAACTTTTCGACACAAAATATTACTGATGCGCTCACGAACGAAGGTATTCAGTGGAATTTTATTACTCCCAACGCACCACATTTCGGAGGTATCTGGGAGGCAGGTGTTAAGTCTACGAAATATCACTTGAAGCGCGTTATGGGTAATGCTTGCTTAACTTTCGAGGAATTTGTTACCACATTATGTCAAATAGAAGCGTGTCTGAATTCCCGACCATTATATCCCATGTCCAACGATCCCAATGACACCACTCCCCTTACCCCGGCACATTTTCTGATAGGAGATAGATTGACTACAATACCAGAACCCAACCTTATGGATATCAATGAAAATCGACTTTCGAGGTTCCAAAGAGTTCAACAAATCACTCAACACTTTTGGTCTCGATGGAGCAAGGAGTACGTGTCCCAGTTGCAAACCCGTACAAAGTGGAAAATAAACCACCCAAGTCTATTGAAAATTGGTCTCCTGGTACTTGTCAAAGAAGACTTCCTTCCACCACTCAAATGGAAACTGGGTAGAATTCTACAAATTTATAAAGGCTCAGATGGTGTCGCACGAACAGTAACCGTGAAAACCGCGACTAGTGAGTTGAAACGTCCGGTTGTTAAAATTTGTGTACTTCCCAACCAATAGCATTTTTTATTGAAACCCTGGAGTGTTTCAAGGCGGGCGCTATGTTACGTATACTGCTGTGATGCCCAGTTGGCCGGTGTTGTGATGACCAATTGGACGACGCCTTCATAATCTCCAATAGGACTCTATTACGGAAACGACCGAGAACAAGGGATCGTCTCGAACCACCCTCTACTGCAGGTAGAAAAGAAGACGACGAACATTCGCATTTTTGCATTCAAACTGTTTACTTGTTTTTTCTACACTTACGTACAAACGTACACTGTATATATGTACATTAAACTATAACGTGAAATTCTCAAAACTTTTACTTAAACCACACACAAACACATGCTGAGCCACCATTTTCAGAAGCGGGTCTTCGCTTCTCAATATCCTTATTGCCATTTCCAACGTTTGCTGATGGTGTTGGTATTCCAAACTTTGCAAACCTCTGCCTCCCTGCGTTCGTGGAAGGTATATCCTTTGAATCGAGCAGTTGGGATGCAGGCTACGATTCATGTTCATCACTTTACTAGTGGTTCTGTCTAGCTCGAGAATTTCATTCACTGTCCAGTTAACTATCCCGAATGAGTGGGTGATTATCGGTACTGCCAAGCTGTTCGTAGCAGTTACTTTATTTTTCCCGGACAGCTATGATTTCCATATAACTCGGATCTTCTTCTTGTAGCTAGCTGTTAAGGCATCCTTTATTTGGGTTGTCTCCAGTGCACCTCGTTGTTTCATCCCAAGGAATTTGTATGTTTCTTCCTCTTCGAGGTGTCGAATGCTTATTCTATTATTATTATTATTAGAACGCAGTCGTGAGTCTGGGTCCAACCCTTCTGAACTACGACCAATAAGATTTTTTATTTCTCTACTTATTTAATACTAAGGACAT